>CM059451.1:7382112-7982112 GCA_030390025.1 Squalus acanthias | reverse complement strand
AAAATTGCGATTTTCCCCTATCAGTGGAGGCGGGTTTGGAACCCACCCAAACTGAAACACGCCTCCAACAGGAAAATCGCCCCCTTGTATTTAGCCCTTTGCATCACCTTTAGAACCTTGGCATACCAACAAAGACAAGTTACAGCTCTCAAAATAAATTGCATGCTGATATTTTAGAAGTTCCCCTTGCCCCCGTGCAAAAATCAAACCCTCAAAGCTTTACAGTAGGAATGCACAGAGTAAAATCAATTAGTATAATTCTATATTAATGGACTTTTATCACTAAAACGGACACTTGGGAATGTTATGATACAGTGCTATAACAATCTCATCTATCGCAACGCTATATACTACTGCTTTGTATATTACATATTTGTAGCAAGAGACCATAATCATGCCAAAAGTTGCAAGATAAATATTACAAAAAAACATGACCACTTGTTGATGTCCGTCAGTTGTGGCATGACAGCAATTCCAACATGAGCTGCAGTCTGACCCACACATTCCCTCAACTAATATTTTGATGCAAAAAAAACCTTCATTATATTTACCTACAGATCACAGGGCCCTAATAAAAATATTACACATTATTATAACTTTCATGAAATGGTGTCTTGCTGTAGCCCTGCTGACACGCATTCGATCCTCTAGTCCGCCAATTTTGCATAATTTTAATGCAAGTTAATATTTATCAATGGGTTGAGATAGCAGCACTATAGTGGTCCGCAGTATTGCTGTTATAATGGACCACTGGAAATGTTACACAATGCGTAAAAGGTAAACAAGTGCAGAAACTTTTGTTGCACGGTCTGAAAGAGTGCTGTGGAATTTTATCATTGTTAGAGAATCACGATTGGTTAAAATGATCAGTGTGATCCAAAATTAAAAATTGAAATTAGCAAACCTAGATACACACTTTTTTTTATCCCTTTAACATTTCCATCGCTTTACTTATTTCTTACCTTCAGCCAACCCGGCCTAGCTACTTCTGCTGCAGTGGGCAACTGGCCTTGTTTTCAGGCTCCCATCAATGCATTTTATAGCCCGAAAAAGCCCGAGAGACTTCCAGGCCGATGTGGTTTTCCCTCCCATGCAAGCAGGTGCTACAGCTTCTGCTCCGCATGTTCCCACTTGGCACTACAGATCAGAAACTGAGCACATGGTGACCAAACTTATTTATTGTTTTTTTGTGTGCGCTCTGGCGCACAAGAGTCGCTTTTTTGATTTGAGATCATACCACAATGAGTACACTGAGGTCCACTGAAGTAAAAATGGCTTAATTTTTGAAGTTTGCAAAGCTAACAAATGGCACACTTGGTTATATCTGGAAATAGTTTCAGTTACACCTGATGCAAGTAAAATGAAAATTGACAAGTAATTTCTTTGATTGCTGTACCGGATACAGGAACAAATAACTATTTTCTAAAATTACCTGAAAATTTCCCCTTGGTTGACCTGAAGTCCATCTACCTGCAGCACTATTTTTCTATTCCTTTTTCTTCTCTCCTCTCCCAGTCTTTTCCTGGAGTATTGTTCCAATAGTAACCCTCCCAATTAATCATTCTTCATTGTAAACATCATTAAAGTTGTTTTTTATTGCCAATTTTAAAACCAACGGTTTTTGGGTGTATTTCAGGTTCTATTTTTAGCGTCAATGACTGGAAGAAGATGACACCAACCACCACCACCCCCCACCCCCGCCAAAACAAGGAAATTTGCAGAAAATCAGTAAGAAATCAGTTTGTATTTGGAACAAAGGAAACGTTCAGAGCTAATTATTTAAATATAGTTGAAGCTTGATTTTCAGCCATCCAAAACAGTTCCAATAGTGGGACACAGCACTGGTAAACAAACTAACCACCAAGTACAAGTTTGAGATAAAGAACAATTAGGATGAGATAGTGCAACAAATTCAAAGGAAGAAAAAGTTTTACAATTTTTCACCTCTTTAATTTCTTTAAATCTAAAAAGGTAGACATTTTTGTGGCCCAGACGAAAGTCTTCACAGTGCCACTAATCTATTTCTGCATGAAATTAAGCACATTATTACCTGTCTGCAAACTTCATTACTTGAATGAATTTTTGGGTAACTTCATGGAGTAGAGGAAAAAATGCTAATAACTACAATTAGACAGTGACTTTTTCCATTCACTTTCAGTGTACATCACATTGTTAATGGTGGAAAAGGGAGGCGAATCACATACAGGACAAACCAAATGCTGCATACTTCTGAACTGACTTCAAGACAGTTCTCCATTGAAAGAATTTGGTGGTAGAAATCCGAACTCGATGTGCGCACATTACATTCATGACACCAGGTAATGCATTTGGGGAGGGCTAACAAGGAAAGGGAATACACATTAAATGGTAGGACACTGGGACCTTGGAGTGCATGTCCACAGATCCCTGAGGTAGCAGGCCAGGTAGATAAGGTGGCTAAGAAGGCATACGAAATGCTTGCCTTTATTAGCCGTGACATAGAATACAAGAGCAGGGGGGTTACGCTTCAACTGTATAAAACACTAGTTAGGCCTCAGCTAGAGTACTGCGTGCAGTTCTGGTCACCACATTACAGGAAAGATGTGATTGCGCTAGAGAGGGTACAGAGGAGATTTACAAGGATGTTGCCAGGAGTAGAGAATCTTAGCTATGAGGAAAGACTGGATAGGCTGGGTTTGTTTTCCTTGGAACAGAAGAGGCTGAGGGGAGACCTTATTGAGGTGTATAAAATTATGAGGGGCCGAGATGAAGTGGATAGAAAGGACCTATTTCCCTTAGCGGAGGGGTCAAGAACCAGGGGGCACAGATTTAAAGTAATTGGGGGAAGGTTTAGAGGGGATTTGAGGGGAAATTTCTTCACCCAGAGGGTTGTGGGGGTCTGGAACTCACTGCCTGAAAGGGTGGTAGAGGCAGAAACCCTAATCACATTTAAAAAGTACTTGGATGTGCACTTGGGATGCTGTAACCTGCAGGGCTACGGACCAAGAGCTGGGAAGTGGGATTAGGCTGGATAGCTCTTTGTTGGCTGGCGCGGACACGATGGGCCGAAATGGCCTCCTTCCGTGCTGTAACTTTCTATGATTCTTTCTATGATTCTAGGTCACGCACAGTACAATCATCACACAATGTGTGTGATGACTTCACAAACACAATGAGCAAGCATTTCAGGGCCCAATTTTCAGCACAAAGGCAAAGGAGAATTTGGGATTTTTAAATTCAAAGATTGGGAGAGTCTTGATCCACCATTTCAAAAAATTCCAAAGATTTATGGTAGAAAGAGGGTTAAAAAATGACTTTAATCATCTCTATTCATTTATGAGCTGAGTGAGTTTCAGCAAGTTCTTTTACCTCGCAGACATCACAATGAAGCCTGTTCCTGCCGTCACCCATGTACGGCTGCTTCCTGCTGTCTGCACCTGGCGGGAAAGCACAGCGGATTCCCTGCTCAGGTCAGCTAAAATTGCAGCCGGGGCCCAATGACTTTAGCAGACCCCGAAGCTGCTTATTTATAAAAGGACCCCGCCGATTTCAGGCAGGTGTCTTTGCTGCCTGCTCAAAAGAGCAGATTAAAATTGAAGATGGCGAGTTCCATATAGGAGGTCAGCAGGTAAGTCACCTGGCCAACTGTAACAGCCCATCTGCCTGGATAGGGTTAAAATTGGCCCTAATGTTATCCAGACTTGTCCAATTACAGCTTTGAACCAACCTAGAAACCTGTAGAATTCAATACAGAAAGTTTGGAGAGAACGCGTACATCCTTCCAGAACGTAACAGACTTCTTGTTTGGACAACCGGCCTGCCATCAGGCTTCCAAAAGGAGTGCCGATCTGGCAGCTTTGACTTGAAATATAGTGATATCAGCATGTGAGCTAGATGACAAGCTACTGCTGCACATTCTGTGATTACACACATTGCTTACATTTTTTTTTGCTTCGAAACAGGCAAGTAACAATTTTCAACTGGGACAGTTCTTCCTTGTATAAAAGGAACATCAGCCTATTAAATGTTCCAAAGACTGTTTCGCCTATTTCTTACATTATGTTGTATCTTGCTATCTTCCAAATCCATTTCTTTACTGTATCTGCTCAGTTACGCAACAACCAGACCCGAGTTTAGATGCATATTGGCTACTTGCTGATTGGCAATTGGAGTTATCAGGTTACTACTGATAACTGAATAGCTTCCATCATATGTCTGTAAAATTAATAGATAGTGAATCTAGTAGGACCACTGGCCTCGGCGCCCAAATTCCCACCATAGACTCGTGGTGCGTGAAGCTCCATGCTGGGAATGGGAATTTATGAAATCCGCTTTAAAACATTCAGGACAGGCTTCGTATTAATACTTTATCCACACCTTTTGTTTGTGTCTTTTTTTCTTCTCTCCCACATGGCAGCTGTCTTTCATTCTGCCAGCGCAATTTACACTTCATCTAGAGCCATCCTTTGTTTCTTAACCTGTCCCATTACCATCTCCTTTTGCCTTGAATATCTCTTAATGTCTCTTAACCTATCCTGCCTTCTATCCTATCACAGACCTTCCCTTTTGTTCCTTCATCCCCTCCCCCCTTTCCCAGCCCCTACACTTGCTTAAAAATCTGTTCCATTTCCTGCTTTTTTCCCCAGTTCTGACGAAAGGTCATCGACCTGAAACGTTAACTCTGTTTCTCTCTTCACAGATGCTGCCTGGCCTGCTGAGTATCTCCAGCATTTTCTGTTTTTATTTCGTATTAATACTAGCTGGCTGCAAAATTTCTTCATTGCACTACTGTCATTTTTTGGAAACTATTTTTATGCTGATTTAGGTAGATGGCAATAAGGATACTTTAATGACAGTTTGCATATTCTGATGTTGATTTAATACGGTGGTGAATTATTTTACATCAGGGAACTAAAAACACCAAATCAGCCAATTATTTAAGGATAAATTCAACTCGCCCAAGAGCACATGCTACTCCAACTTTTAAAACTGTGCATTCCACCATACATTCCTTTAAGGCACAAAAACCCCACAGGAAAATTGGTCCAACTGTGGCTAACAAGAGAAGTTAAAGATAGTATTGTGGCAGATCGCCACCCAAAACGGGCATAATCCACTCTTCCGTCTGTGGACAAATTTCCAGCCCCTCCCCTTTAAGGCACATTACCTTTAAGGCAGAAGGAGGCGGGGCCTCAGGTTTTACCCAGAGAATTCTGGGAGCAGCTCTGGCAGCCATTTTGTTATAGCATGCAGTGAATAAAAGTTTCTTGTTTTCCACACATGGATTCAGCCTCCATTCGTGTTTCGCGGCAGCCTCAACAGTATTAGATCAAAGGAAGAGGATTATAATGTTGCCAAAAAGAGTCGTAAGCCTGAGGATTGGGAGTATTTTAGAATTCGGCAAAGGAGCACCAAGAAATTGATAAAGAAAGGGAAAATAGAATGAGCGTAAATTAGCGAGAGACATAAAAACCAGACAGTAAAAGCTTCTATAGGTATGTAAAAAGGAAAAGATTAGCAAAAGTAAATATGGGTCACTTACAGGCTGAGACAGGAGAAATTATAATGGGGAATAAGGAAATGGCGGAGAAATTAAACAAATACATGTGTCGGTCTTCACGAAAGAAGATGCAAAAACTTTGTGGAAATAGTGCAGAACCAAGGGTCTAGCGTGAATGATGAACTGAGAGAAATTGGTATTAGTAAAAAAAAAAATAGTACTGGAGAAATTAATGGGACTGAAAGCCGATAAATCCCCTGGACCTGGTGGCCTACATCCTAGGGTTTTGAAAGAGGTGGCTATAGAGATAGTGGATGTATTGGTTGTCATTTTCCAAAATTCCATAGATTCTAGAACAGTTCCCGCAGATTGGAAGGTAGCAAATATAACCCCACAATTTAAGAAAGGAGGGAGAGAAAACGGGGAACTACAGACCAGTTACCCTGAAATCAGTAGTAGGGAAAATGCTAGAATCTATTATTAAGGACGTGGTAACAGAGCACTTAGAAAATAATAATAGGATTGGGCAGAGTCAACACGGATTTATGAAAGGGAAATCGTGTTTGACGAATCTGTTAGAGGTTTTTGAGATTGTAATTAGCAGAATAGATAAGGGGAAACCAGTGAATGTGGTGTATTTGGATTTTCAGAAGACATTCGATAAGGCGCCACACAAGAGGTTATTAAACAAAATTAGGGCTCTTGGGATTGGGGGTAATATACTAGCACGGATTGAGGATTGGTTAACGGACAGAAAACAGAGAGTAGGAATAAAACGGGTCATTTTCCGAGCTACTGGGCGCAGCAGCGAGCGGACTGACCTGAGGGAGCAGGCGATTTAAAGAACAATAAAAAAAACAAGGAATGACGTCACAGGAAAGCAGGGACGTGATTGGTTGGTCAGTATTTTTCTGTTTTCTTGGGCATTGGTTTAAATTAAGAGCCGGGATTAAAAACTAAACGTTCAAAACTTAATCACTTAATTAATTAAATACATTAGAGATGGCAGGGCAGGCGATGTGTTGCTGCTGCAACATGTGGGAGCTGGTGGACACCATTGAGGTCCACGGCGACCACATTTGCAGTAAGTGTTGGCTGCTTGAGGAACTTCGGCTCCGTGTTGATGAGCCGGAGTCCGAGCTTCAAACACTGCGACACATCAGGGAGGGGGAGAGTTACCTGGATGCTGTGTTCCAGGAGGCAGTCACACCCCTCAGATTAATTAATTCAAATTTGGTCCGTGGTCAGGGACAGGTGGGTGTGACTACAAGCGAGGCAGGTATGGGGAAGCCTCAGCCCTTGCTCTTGTCCAACTGTTACGAGGTTCTTACTGTCTGTGTGGGCGAGAGCAGGGACTGCAGGGAGGATGAGCAAACTGACCACATCACCGTGGTACAGGGAGCCATTCAAGAGGGGGGAGCAAAAAGAAATGTAGTAGTGGTAGGGGACAGCATAGTTAGGGGGGTAGACACTGTTCTCTGCAGCCAAGAGCGTGCGTCCTGAAGGCTGTGTTGCCTACCCGGTGCCAGGGTAAAGGACATCTCCTCCGGGCTGGAGAAGAACTTGGAGTGGGAGGGGGAGGATCCAGTTGTCGTGGTCCACGTAGGTACCAATGACATAGGTAGGACAAAGAAAGAGGTTCTGATGAGAGAGTTTGAGCAGCTAGGGACTAAATTAAAAGGCAGAACCACAAAGGTAATAATTTCTGGATTATTACCTGAGCCACAAGCAAATTGGCATAGGGTCAACAGGATCAGGGAGATGAATGCGTGGCTCAAAGATTAGTGTGGGAGAAGTGGGTTTCGATTCGTGGGGCACTGGCACCAGTACTGGGGAAAGAGAGCTGTTCCGTTGGGACAGACTACACCTGAACCATGCTGGGACCAGAGTTCTAGCGAATCGAATAACTAGGGAGGTAGATAGGGCTTTAAATTAAATTTTGGGAGGGGGGAGGGGGGGGGCGGGGAGTCCCGGCGGAGAGAAATTTAGAATGCTAAAGAGAAAAGACAAGGAAGCAGTGCAGGAAAGTGATTGGGATAAGGATAACCAGATTGTGTCAGGAAGGGACAGAGCATACAAACAAAAGAGTGCACTAACAAATAGGCTCCGGGTAAGAAAAAATGGTAATAAGACCAATAGGGCCATAGTACAAAAAAATGTTAAGATGTCTAAAAATGTTAAAAAGACAATACTAAAGGCACTGTATCTGAATGCACGAAGCATTCGTAATAAGGTAGACGAATTAACAGCGCAAAGAGATGTAAACGGATATGATATAATTGCAATTACGGAGACATGGCTGCAGGGTGACCAAGGCTGGGAGATGAATATCCAAGGATATTCGATATTTAGGAAGGACAGGCAAAAAGGAAAAGGAGGTGGGGTAGCGTTGTTAGTAAAAGATGAAATCAGAGTAATAGGTGAGAAAAGATATTGGCTCAGAAAATCAAGATGTAGAATCAGTCTGGGTGGAGCTAAGAAGCACCAAGGGGCAGAAAACATTGGTGGGAGTTGTCTATAGGCCTCCAAACAATAGTGGTAATGTAGGTGACAGCATCAAACAGGAAATTAGAGATGCATGTAACAAGGGTACTACAGTAATCATGGGAGACTTTAATCTACATAGACTGGCCAAACCAAATTAGCAATAATACTGTGGAGGATGAATTCCTGGAGTGTGTACGAGATGGTTTTTTAGACCAGTACGTTGAGGAGCCAACTAGGGAACAGGCTATCCTAGATTGGGTATTGTGCAATGAGAAGGGGTTAATTAATAATCTTGTTGTGCGTGGTCCTTTAGGGAAGAGTGACCATAACATGATAGAATTCTTCATTAAGATGGAAAGTGAAGAGGTCCAATCCGAAACTAGGGTCCTAAATCTAAACAAAGGAAATTACGATGGTATGAGGAGTGAGTTGGCTATGATAGATTGGGGAGCTTCATTAAAAGGCATGACGGTGGATAGGCAATGGCTAACATTTAAGGAACGAATGCATGAATTGCAACAGTTATACATTCCTTTATGACGCAAAAACACAAGGAAAAGCGGCCCAACCATGGCTAACAAAAGAAATTAAGGATAGTATTAGATCCAAAGAGGAGTCATATAAAGTTGCCAGAAAAAGTAGCAAGCCTGAGGGTTGGGAGCAGTTTAGAGTTCAGCAAAAAAGGACCAAGAGATTGATTAAGAGGGGAAAAATAGAATGAGAGTAAACTTGCAAGGAACATAAAAGTGGACTGTAAAAGTTTCTACAAAGTACGTAAAAAGAAAAAGATTAGTGAAGACAAATGTAGGTCCCTTAGTCAGAAACAGGAGAATTTATAATGGGGAACAAGGAAATGCCAGAGCAATTAAACCAATACTTTGGTTTTGTCTTCACGGAAGAGGACACAAATAACTTCCCAGAAATGCGAGGGAACCAAGGGTCTAGGGAGAAGGAGGAATTAAAGGAAATTAGTATTAGTAATAGTAAAAAAAGTGCTGCAGAAATTAATGGGACTGAAAGCCGATAAATCCCCAGGGTCTGATAATCTGCATCCCAGAGTACTAAAAGAGGTAGCCATGGAAATAGTGGATGCATTGGTTGTCATCTTCCAAAATTCTATAGATTATGGAACAGTTCCGGCAGATTGGAGGGTGGCAAATGTAACCCCACTATTTAAAAAAGGAGCGAGAGGGAAAACTGGGAACTACAGACTGGTTAGCCTAACATCAGTAGTAGGGAAAATGCTAGAGTCTATTATAAAGGATGTGATAACAGGACACTTAGAAAATATCAACGGGATTAGACAAAGTCAACATGGATTTATGAAAGGGAAATCGTGTTTGACAAACCTACTGGAGTTTTTTGAGGATGTAACTGGTAGAATAGATAAGGGAGAACCAGTGGATGTGGATTTTCTGAAGGCCTTTGATAAAGTCCCACATAAGAGGTTAGTGTGCAAAATTAAAGCACATGGGACTGGGGGTAACATACTGGCATGGATTGAAAATTAGTTAACAGACAGGAAACAGAGAGTAGGAATAAATGGGTCTTTTTTGGGGTGGCAGGCGGTGACTAGTGGGGTACTGCAGGGATCAGTGCTTGGGCCCTAGCTATTCACAATATATATCAATGATTTGGATGAGGGAACCAAATGTAATATTTCCAAGTTTGCTGACGACACAAAACTAGGTGGGATTGAAAGTTGTGAAGAGGATGCAAAAAGGCTTCAAGGCGATTTAGACAAGTTGAGTGAGTGGGCAAATACATGGCAGATACAGTATAATGTGGATAAATGTGAAGTTATCCACTTCAGTAGGAAAAACAGAAAGGCAGAGTATTATTTAAATGGTGATGGATTGGGAAATGCTGATGTACAAAAGGGACCTGGGTGTCCTTGTACACCAGTCACTGAAAGCAAACATGCAGGTGCAGCAAGCAGTTAGGAAGGCAAATGGTATGTTGACCTTCATTGCAAGAGGATTTGAGTACAGGAGCAAGGATGTCTTACTACAGTTATACAGGGCCTTGGTGAGACCACACCTGGAGTAGTGTGTGCAGTTTTGGTCTCCTTACCTAAGGAAGGATATACTTACCACAGAGGGAGTGCAGCGAAGGTTCACCAGACTGATTCCTGGGATGGCACGACTGTCGTATGAGGAGAGATTGGGTCGATTAGGCCTGTATTCACTAGAGTTTAGAAGAATGAAAGGGGATCTCATTGAAACGTATAAAATTCTGACAGGGCTAGACAGACTGGGTGCAGGGAGGATGTTTCCCCTGGCTGGGGGCTCTAGAACGAGGGGTCACAGTCTCAGGATGCGGGGGTAGGACATTTAGGACTGAGGTGAGGAGAAATTTCTTCACTCAGAGGGTGGTGAACCTGTGGAATTCTCTACCACAGAAGGCTGTGGAGGCCAAGTCACTGAATATATTTAAGAAGGAGATAGATAGATTTCTAGACACAAAAGGCATCAAGGGGTACGGGGGAGAGAGCGGGAATATGGTATTGAGCTAGAGGATCAGCCATGATCATATTGAATGGCGGAGCAGGCTCAAAAGGGCCGAATGGCCTACTCCTGCTCCTATTTTTCTATGTTCTATGTTTCTATTTTCGGGTTGGCAGGCTGTAACTAGTGGGGTACCGCAAGGATCAGTGCTTGGGCCTCAGCTATTCACAATCTATATCAATGATTTGGATGAGGGGACCAAATGTAATATATCCAAGTTTGCTGATGATACAAAGCTAAGTGGGAATGTAAGTTGTGAGGAGGATGCAAAGAATCTTCAAGGGGATATAGACAAGCTAAGGTGAGTGGGCAAGAACATGGCAAATGGAATATAATGTGGAGAAATGTGAAGTTATCCACTTTGGTAGGAAAAATAGAAAAGCAGAGTATTTTTTTAAATGGTGAGAGATTGGGAAATGTTGGTGTTCAGAGGGACCTGGGTGTACACAAATCACGGAAAGGTAATATGCAGGTACAGCAAGCAATTAGGAAAGCAAATGATATGTTGGCCTTTTTTACAAGAGGGTGTGTATAAGAGTAAAGGGGGGAAAAATTTGGTTGCTTTGCGCCTCCCGTTAGCGCCCTAAGAGCTCGAGAAATTGACCAGACATTTTGCGGCGGCGTTAAACACTACCACCACGATTTCCTGCGCCCGCAGATCATGACGTCAGTCGAGCATGCAACGCCCTGGACCGGATATTGAGTGGCGCCTCCTGCCTTACTGCCTGCCGCTAGCAACGACAGGTTGAGGGGAACGTTTTGCAGTCGGGAAGGGACGGGGGAGCGCTATTTAAAGGCGACCGCTTCCTGACTTTTTTTGTCTGCGACATTTTTGCACCACGCATTGTGTGTGTGAGAGAGAGAGAGAGAGAGAGAGAGAGAGAGAGAGAGAGAGAGAGAGAGACTGAGACTTCTGGAGAGATTCAACGCTGTGAGAAGGAGTTTTGGGTACTGAGCTGCACTTTGCAGGTAGATTTTGATTTGACCTTCCTTGCATCGATTTAGAAGAGACTATGGGGGGCTGCACTCTAAGCTCTTTCCCTGGGCCTCTCCATTGTTCTTTCCAGCAGAATTGATGTACAGGTCTCTCCAGGCCGAGATTCAAGGCTGCAATGAGCATGGTGTGGATGGAGAGCAAGATCGACCCTCCCCTTTAAGAACTGACTGGCGCCAGTGTGTCTGTGTTCCATTGCTGACTGACATCACATGAGCTTCGCCAGCGCTGAGTTAGCGCCTCTCTCCTTGGCGTTAGCGCCTTGAGAGGTGATTTAGCGCTCCAATCACCTCCAGGGGTGATAAAAGCCAAGTTTGCAGTCGGAGACGATAATTAGCGGCAGGCGCTAAACTTTGCGCCCGGCCGATAATTGCGCCCCAAACGGCTCGATACCGAATTTCTGCCCCTCGACGTCTTACTGCAATTATATAGGGCCCTGGTAACACCACACCTGGAGTATTGTGTACAATTTTGGTCTCCTTACCTAAGGAAGGATATATTTGCCATAGAGGGAGTGCAACGAAGGTTCACCAGGCCGATTCCTGGGATGGGGAGATTGTCCTATGAGGAGAGATTGAACATAAGAAATAGGAGCAGGAGTAGGCCATTCGGCCCCTCGAGCCTGCCCAGTCATTCAATAATGGCTGATCTGATCTTGGCCTCAACTCTACTTTCCTGCCCGCTCCCCATAATCCTTGACTCCCCTGTAGCTCAAATATCTGTCTATCTCTGCCTTGAATATATTCAATGACTGCCTCCACAGCTCTCTGGGGTAGAGAACGCCAAAGATTCACGACCCTCAGAAGAAATTCTTCCTCATCTCCGTTTTAAATGGGCAACCCCTTATCCTGAAACTATGCCCCCTAGTTCTAGATTCCCCCACAAGGGGAAAATTCTTTCCTGCATCTACCCTGTCAAGCCCCCTCAGAATCTTGTGTGTTTCAATAAGATCACCTCTCATTCGTCTAAACTCCAATGAGGAGACTAGGCCTATATTCTCTAGAGTTTAGAAGAATGAAAGGTGATCTCATTGAAACATACAAAATTCTTACAGGACTTGACAGGGTAGATGCAGGGAGGATGTTTCCCCTGGCTGGGGAGTCTAGAACCAGGGGTCACAGTCTCCGAATAAGGGGTCAGCCATTTAGTACTGAGATGAGGAGAAATTTCTGCACTCAGAGGGTGGTAAATCTTTGGAATTCTCAACCCCAGAGGGCTGTGGAAGCTCAGTCGTTGAGTATATTCAAGACAGAAGTTGATAAATTTTTGGATATTAAGGGAATCAAGGGATATGGGGATAGTGCAGGAAAGTGGAGTTGAGGTAGAAGATCAGCCATGATCTTATTGAATGGCAGAGCAGGCTCGAGGGGCCAAATGGCCTACTGCTGCTCCTATTTCTTATGTTCTTCTGTTCACATGGAGGCTGCCATTCTTTTGAAGGGGAAGGCAGGGTGGGCAGTACCAGCACACTTGCTCGAGTGGATTTTGGGTGTAGAGGTTTCCGAGGTCGCCTTATTTACATATTACTGGTTCACTCCCAGCGTGATTTGCATTGCGTACTTGAAGTACGGAGAGTGGGGTGCGGTGGATAGGTGGCAGGAATTTCCTGGGCAGCAGTAGTTCTGGTGTAGCTCTGTAAAGCTGTTCTCTGCAAATTGTTCAGTTCTCCTTATTTTGATTTGTACTGTGCTGAAACGAGCCAGGAATCTTATCAAGTCCCAGGTGGGTGGCGGGCAGCTCACATTACACAGAAACATGTTGATAGAAGGGATGGCAAGGAGGTTCGCCATTTTTGAATATGAAGTTCACTTTTTTCAGCAAACTGCAGTCAGGGCTGCCTGGGAAGAGGTGACCAAGCAGGTGCATGCAGTTTCTGCAATAAAACGGTTCTCCTCCTAGATGAAGTAATTCAACACCTTGAAGACGTTTGTCAAGGTAAACACCTACTGCAGTTATCCCTGGACAGCGTAACGCAATGGTATGACTGCAACGCACAGGCGCACTTCACCCTCAACCAGCTGCATCATCATATGTATTTCATCTTCCCTATAAACCGTTCACTGCACTCACTTTTTGAGGGTGAGACCATCAAACACCTCCCAATACCCTCTGCACACTGCATATTCTTGCACAATGACTAATTGTACAGCTATGGCAGGCTTCAGGAAATAGTCAGCTTTTCACCAATGTCTGAATGATGCAGGCAAAAGAAATCTAGAATTGAGGAGGGAGGCTGGAAACTGGAGGGTGTCTCAAAAGCTGAAGCCAGCAAACATGTCTCAGAAGAACTTTTCCTGGACATAGTAGCCTGCCACTTTGTAGTCCCCACTAGAGAGTGACGTGCAGCTTGCGAATCTGAATCTACAGGCCAGTACCCATTCGTCCATCTCCATTTACCAGCTTTTAATCCATATCCCTCGCTACCCTTACCGAACAAAAATTTTACGATCTCCGTCTTAAAAACGTCAATTAACCCAGCATCCACAACCTTCTGGGGGAAAGAGAGTTCGTCATTAAATGTACTCATCTTAAAATTCCCTCACTACTTTAACAAAAGCATTAACCTGCTTATTTTAACAGTGCGTCCAAATGGGGAAAAACTTAAGACAAACACATTTAAGTGCTCGCACACTAGTATCTCACAACGTAACTTCAGGGCACTGGTTTTAAACAGAATCATAGGCCGCAATTTCGCCTACTTGTGCGGGTTCATGGCGGGCAAGTGCGTTGGCGGGATATGACCCCGCTGCTGTGTTGATCCCGCGGAGAGAAAAGATTTTCCAGTAATTGGTCTCGTTGGGCTCGCAGGTCTGGTGACGTCAGCAGATGACGCGTTTGTTGCCGGTATATTTAAAAGGGCCATGGCCCCACTTGCTCTCACTTGTCATTTCAAGGGCTTCAGTGCTGCAGGTATCTGAATCAGTTAAGAATGAGTGCAGAAAGGCAGAGGACTGCTCCTAGGTTCAGTGATGACTCCCTCCGTGTTCTTGTGGAGGGAGTCAGAGGACGTAGGAAGGTTCTCTTCCCTACAGATGGTAGGAAGAGAATTCCCCAGCAGACGAAAGCAGCACGGCTGCAGATTGCTGAGGAGGTGATGGCCAGGTCAGTGGTAGTTCGGACCTGGGTGCAGTGCTGCAAAAGGTTTAACCCCAACTGTCCAGGAGGAAGACCAGGAGCACCCCTCAGAGGAGCCTCCAGCCTCTGAGGGAGCAGCGTCACCAGACATTAGCTCACCCAGCGCCAGCACAGATATGCACACCTCGGTGGGCCCCTCGCGAGATAGAATAGCGTTGTCACCTGGTGTGTCTCACACATCACAGGTGAGCAACAGCAGATGGTGGAAACAGGGACAGCAGTGGAGACTCCTCGTTGGAGGGCGCAGGAGTCTCGTAGCTCTGCTCAGCTGTATGCAGATACTAAGCCTCGGGGGCCATCCAGGAAGAGGGCAATCCTGGAGCTTCAGGAACAAGTGCAGGAGGCTCTGACAGGTTCGCAACTGCAGTGACTGCGAGTGTGCAGAGAATGGAGGAGTCCATCTCAAATATGGCGCACGCACTGGCAACTATAGGTTCCTCCATGGATAGGATGGCCACCTCCATGAAGGACATAAATCGGCAATCGCATGAGAACATGGTCACACTTCTAAATAGATGGTCATCTATGGAGGATAGATGGGCATCTATTGAGGAGAGAAACCAGAGGCTCATAGACGTCCTTTGTAGGAGGAAGGTCAGTATAGACATGGGTCCTCATGGCCCCACTGATGTGCAGCAAGGTGCTCTCCAGTTACTTGCCAGCAGAAAAGTGCAGGTGGCCCATGACAGGGATGATGGTGGGAGGGGACAAGGAAGTGGGGGATCCTCTCCAAGCACTCAAACTTCCACCCCCTTGCCAACCACAGGGTCAGAGCCCCAGATGCCTCCCTGGACAGTGATGGTGGAGTCTGCCCCTTGCACAGCCCGCAGGAGGAGCAGACTTTGGTGGGGCCCTTACAGGCTCCAAAATTCAGAGGATGACCACCAAAGGCATCTAAGCAGGCGAAGCAGGGAAGTGAGCAGGCTGCCTCCACCTCTGCTGAAGCCACAGGGGTAGCACCTCGTAAAAGCACTCGGAAAAGAAGATCTCACCTAAATAGTCAAAAGTGTAAACACTTGGGTGTTTTACAACAAATGATTAAATTAACAATGTTGTTTTAATTTGTTGTAATAAACCATTTACTTCGGAAAGTTTGAATTCGTTGCCAAACGTGTGCTCACAACTGGAAGTGGCAGAGAGAACGGTCAGGGCTCCTTTTATGGCCAGCAATGGTGGTGACAGTGAAAAGAATGCACTGGTTATTGTAGGGATGCTCTATGGTCTTGAAGTGGGATGATGCCAACCTGCATGCACATGTGGCAGCCACACGTCTGTGCTGCATAAAGTTAGGTGAATCTGGCATTGATTAGGTCATCCCTGGCGTCACGGGCAGCAATGTGCTCGCGCACTGGGACAGCCGGCTCCTCCAGGTCTTCCTCATCCTGAACCTCATACTCCTCTCCTCCGAAGAGGCTGTGCGCTCTGCGCCTTGTTCCTCGTGCAGCACTAATCCTCGCTATGTTGTGCAGGGCGCAGCAGACAACGACGATTCTCAAGACCCTGGCTGGTGCGTGCTGAAGGGCTCCTCCAGATCTGTCCAGGCATCTGAAGCGCATTTTGAGCAACCCTATTGTATGCTCTATGGCACTTCTGGTGGAGATGTGGCTTTGATTATAATGTTCCTCAGCCTCATTTGTTGGCCTCCTCAAAGGTGTCATGAGCCACGTCTTCAGGGGATAACCCTAGTCTCCAAGGAGCCAGCCGGAAAGTCCGTTTGGCGGTGCGAAGAGCCGAGGGACAGTGGACTGCCGCAGGATGTAAGCGTCATGGCAGCTGCCAGGAACTTGCCGCACACATTCATGAAGCTTTTCCTGATGTTGCAGACCAGCTGCACGTTGAGGGATTGGAAGCCCTTCCGTTGACAAATACTTCTGGGTTCTGATGTGGTGCCCTGATGGCCACGTGTGCAGTCAATGACACCCTGCACCCGTGGGAAGTCAGCCACAGTGGCAAAGGCCAGCGCCCGCTCAATAACACTGGCTTCGTCAGTGGCAAAGTGGATATAATTGGCGGACTTGTCAAAGAGGGCATCGGTGACCTGCATGATGCATCTGTGGGTGGCCGACTGGGAGATGCCGCAAATGTCTGCTGCAGATCCCTGGAAGGAGCCTGAGGCGAAGAAGTTGAGCGCGGTGGTGACTTTGACAGCCACTGGTAACGGGTGTCCACCCATTCCTCTGGGCTGCAGGTCTTACTCGAGCAATGTGCAAATGTCTGCGACAATCTGGCACGCTAGCCTGATCCTCCTTTGGTCCTGCTGCTCAGTCATGTTGAGGAAGCTCATCCTCTGCCTGTAAACCCTGTGTTGAGGGTAACACCTCCGGCGTGCTGCAGCCCTGCGCTGATGCCCTCTGCCCTGTAGGTGTTTGAGGAGAAGGTTGGCGCTCTTTGTGTTGGTGCTGCTGATGTGCCTGGTTCTACTGCTGTTGTGGCTGATCGTGGTCAGATTCTGAGGACCAAGCTGAGAGAGTATAAATCGTGCCCATTCTGATGTAATATATGGCAGGTGAGGTTGAGATGATAGAAGCAATCTGTCAATGGGGAGAGAGGTTATTCCAAGGAGGTGTCAGTGGATAGGGAGTTTACTCCACACACTTCCAACCCGCATTAAGATCAAAAGTGTCTTCCAAATCCTGAAATCTGCAGCTTCTGAGATTGGAAAGTGAACAGCTGTGAAATGGTAGCTTTTATACTACATTTGCAGCTGTCAACTATTCAGAAGAATGGATAGTCATTGAAAACCCGACCTACTTACCTGAGGTGATCTCTGAACCTCGTGAAAAAGGTGTAAAAATAGTAAGTACCTTGTAAAATTGTGTTTAACAACCTTTTAAATAGCTTCTAACTGCCTGACCCGCCGCTTGGCGTCGGGTCTGTTCAGCACTGACAGACCCGACACCCGAGAGACTCGCGTGGAGGCGGCTTGAGAGCGGGTTTCTGACCCGCCATCAATCTTTTCTATTTTGACAGCTGACCCGCCACCGTTCCCGCTCTCAGCGCCGGTAAAATTCCAGCCATATTGTTGATGTTGCACCCAGAATTTTCAAATCTCTGAGCATTAGTATCATTGGTGTCAGCTGTGCTTGGATCACCTGATACTGCAATATCACCATGCAATGCAATCAGTTCATGAGAGAGTGTTCATGATTGGGGCACTGGCGTTAGGTAATATTTCCTACATTACAACAGTAACTACACTTCAAAAAAGTACTTCATTGGCTGTGAAGTGCTTTGGGATGTCCAGTGGACATGAAAGGCACTATATAAATGCAAGTCTTTTCTTTTTTCTTTCAACACACTTTTGCTTTATCCAGCACCATTTCACTGAATTTTACAGATCGATATTTGGTTAGTCTGCCACACAGTGGACCAGAATGTCATAATTTCTTTGCATAATTCCTTTAAAGGCATCAGAATAGCTGAATAAAAGTTAAATGCTTTTTCTATGGAATAGCTGTCAAATTTTTTAGAAATTACCTATCTAGATTATAAAATGATAGAATTTACAGCAGAGAGGCCATTCAGCCCATCTTGCCTGTACAGAGCTCTCTCTTCAACTGGAGCTGTCTACTCTTAATGATATTTCCTCATAGTGTTATAGTATTTTTTCATATATTTATCAAATTCCTTTTTAAATTGTGTATCGTCCCTTCCTCAATACCCACTTGTGCTAAAACATTCCATGTTCTAAAAACCCACAGTGTGGGGGGAAAAAATGCTGCTACGAACTTCCCCTTCATTCTTCTTGTGATAATCCTGAGCTGACGGCTCTTCGTTAATCACCTGCCAACCAGAGGGAAAATATTTTCCCTTTCAAAAACTGTCGTAATTTTAAACCTCTAACATTTCTCGCTCAACCGTTCATGGTCAGTGAAAATATACAATCTTTTCTTCGTTACTATAACCGCTCATTCCTATTATGCATAAAATGTAATGTGGCAAAAAAAAAAATCACATTTTTTTTTCCTGAAATTATTGTATCGCTTTTAATTTAACATTGTTGATCCTGTCTAGGTAAAAACACCTTGGCCAGATTTTCCTGTTAGCCAAATCGACTGTTCAATAACAGGAATTCAAAGGCAATATTTGGAAACCAACCACAAAATTCAGGCTGTGACCTTCAAATCTAAAGTTCCATAATTTCTTAAAGTTTCAATTATTCGTTCCTTATTTTTAAAACTAAAGAACAAACAAACTTATATAGTGCCTTGCACCTTTTCAGGACATCCCAAGGAGCTGAACAGCTGCAAAGTACTTTTGAAGTGTAGTCACTTTTGTAATGTAGGCAAACATTGCAGCCAATTTGTGCACAGCAAGGTCCTACAAGCAATGAGATCAATGACCAGACACTGTGTTTTAGTGGTGTTAGCGGAGGGTTAATTGTTAGTCAGGACACTCCCTGCTCTTCTTCAAACAGCACCATGAGCTCTTTTATGGCCACCTGAACCGATACAGCCTCGGTGTAATGTCTCACCCAAAAGACAGCACCTCCGACAGTGCAGCACTCCTTCAGTACTACACCGAGGTGTCGACCTATATTATGTGCTCAAGTTTCAGAAGTAGCATTTGAAACCACGATGATCTGACTGTGAGAGTGCTACCACTGAGCTAAAGCTGACACCGAAGTCCTACAATGAATGTCAACTATAGTTTGTCCCTGCTTTTTTGCATTTATGCATTCAAGTTAAAAAGATGATATCCTACCAGTGACAATGAAATGATATTTTTCCCCGAAATTTTTCAACAGAATCTTTACTGTTTTATTTATTTTCTTACATTATGCTCCCAAATATTTTCCTTGCCAAACATACAACCTTACGTAACTGAGAATGGCAAGAAGATTCAAGGTCAAAATTTCTCCACGGCCATCAGCTTAGGAACACAATTCCAGAGCAAGTCAGTCTGTCAGGTTTTCCGAATCATTCTAATTATCAAGTCCAATTAAATGCGAACAGAAGTACCGTACCATTTCAGCTACCAGATTGTACTAAAGTAGCAAGCTGCCTACTTTAATTACACCTTTATGTTAAATCTGGACTCCATATGGACCAAGTGTTGGGACAGCGTTACTTCATTTTTGATTGAAACACTTTTAAAATATACATTAAACCCACAAAATAAAACTTATAAACTAAAATATGCAAATGTCTTTGCATTTGGTACAGCAGGTGGGAATATTATCAAATTAAAAACAAAAAAGGACAAACTGGCATTCTTCGAAATCATTTAAAGACTTACAGTAATCAAGTTGTTACTGAATTCTGGTTAAGAGTACTAGCAAACGTTAGGACTCGGCTTAACGTTTGGCTAATTCTGGCGATTAGAAACTCACCAAAGTCTAGCCAATTTTTAAGCTGTTTACACAAATATACTGAAAAGTTTTGAGAACCAACTGGCTGCTAGAAAAAACACACACATAATGTAGCAGCCTGTTGTCACACTGAACTGCACTGATTTTGGTATCTGAAAGAGTTACAAATGGCAGTGGGCCATATGCTGATCAAGTATCACATTCCTGAAATACCTCAAGGCCTTCCACTGCTGAGTCGTACAGGAATCACTGAACAGCTGCTGCTTTCTTCATCCCACGTGGATGGACTCACATCATCAGCACCAATTTAAACTGCACCTTTTGGCACTGGATATTTAGAAGTAGGGCACATATAAATCCCAATGAAACTGTAGCAGTTCCAATTATTGGGAGGCAGAAAATGGGAAAATTATTTTCATTAGTAAATTTAACCCAAACTTCTGGATTATATAAAATCTTACAAATCTTTTTCAGAGACTGGTTGGCTTATAATTCAGAACCAGACCTTTCCCCGAATGTTTGGCACAAAGAAACAAAACAGTATGAATATAGAACAGCATAAAAATGTAGGTCACCATCAAATTTCTTAAGTTACCAATTCCATGGAAAGCAATAAGGACACAGTGCTACGGTTATGAACTTCATTCCAATTTAGGTATTCTGACACAGGTCAAGCTACATATTTCGTGTAAATAAGTGAGAAAAAAATTGCAGTTATCAGATCAAAAGAAACCCTCTGCATGTTACAATCATAGTAAAAATGTAGCAACTGTAATTAAGCATCTCAACAGCTTCCGTACTTGCTTACAGTAATGTTGTGCTATTCAACAATCCAAGATCACTCATTTAGAAAACTGGAGTATCCTTGTCCCTGCACACACCTGTGGCTATACCAGAGCTGGCAGGTCATTTTTTTTTTGATGTTTTAATTACATCTGTACATCAACAGCAAAAATACGATGACAACACTCCAACTTCTTTGAAATAACCTAGTTGAGGAGGCATAGTAACTCGGAGCAGAATGTTGTTGAGTTCCAATTAAGATGATCTGATTTACAATCGCAAGCTTGACTCTCCTTGAAAACAACTTATAGGTCAGTTTTGCTGATTCTCAGCCAAACTGCAAATGAAACTGCAACACATCATAGAACAGTCTTGTTTCTAATCATCAAAGCTTTTGTATTTGTTAGATTTCTCGATATCATTTTGATACCTGGCCAGCTGGTGACCAATTTGTTTACTGTTCAATGGAAACAGACTGCATAGGCAGGCGCCATAAAAAGTGTTATTTGCCAAATGCACATAGATGACAGAAACACTTAATACGGTTTGCCTGAATGAAAGAAGATACAGCTAATCATTTGTGATTGTTTGTCTCATCAGGGGGCTCTGCAATTTGAGTTCTCACCACAGGGCCTCATCCTGCATTGACACGTGAAAGCTGAAGCTCTCAATTAATGTAAAATAAAATATTGAAGCACATTGGGATGTTTCTTCTACGTTAAAGGTGCTCTATAGATGCAAGTTATTATTTTGTGATAGTAGGAATATTTACCCAAACAAAAATTTCATATCTGAAAGTTAAGCAGTCCTTGAATCTATGGTTTGGCTGTCCTCACTTATCTTGTTTCCATATATAATTACAAGCATTCTCTTCATATAAAGCCATACCTTTTCCCCATTTATTTTGCTGGGAGATGGGGGTTCTCCCCTTCCCTTTCCCATCCCCCATGAACAGGTACGTACACACGTTCTCTGCTGGTTCTGGTAATCTAGGTCATCACTCTGTGTCCAATTCCGTAACAGTCTAGTTGTGTCTTACATGCATTCACATTCCTTGGTGGTCCAACGAAGGGGGGGGAATTTGTCCATGTTTTCCGGTGACCAGAAAATCTTGTACTACTGTGATCATGTTTAATATTACAAAGCCGGATAGATTTATTTTAAGATGCCTGAACAATGTCCAAAATAATACATTTCTAAAAAGACATCCATAATTGCTCACAGGCCTTGTAAATGAAGATTGCAGCCTCATCATCATGGAGTAAGTTTATTCTTTTGAAAGAGGATGGTTACTAAACTAAATAATAATGTTGTGCCTTGAAACTGGCCTTTTCTATTCACCAAAACAATTTAAATATAAGTGAAACTGAATAAACCTCACACACCTTTAGCTATGCTTGTGCACTGTCTACAATATTCTTCCAAAACCCCACAGGTGCCACTATTCTGAACTCACTTCCAGTGAGACTGGGATGAGCTGTTCCCATTACTTGCACTTCTTCGCACGGAGGCCTAGCACAGTTCCATCTGAAGCATTTGATTAGCCATGTCTGTGAAAAAATCTAAACCCTCTGACTTGTTTCAATTTTCTTCATAAAATTATAGGTTTCCTATTAATCCCAAAGGAAAATTAATTTAAGAAATCTTTTGTTGAATTATCTAAGGACTTGAATATCAACTTTCATGATTAAGCATCTCTAATTAATTTTTTCTTCATTTTCAACAGGCCATTTGATGGGAAACTGCAAGGTAACAGAGGACGCGATCTCATAGAAAGGTAGGAAAAACAGACAGCCTTGCTTCGTCAAAGTAGGCTTCCTATCAGCAAATCACAGACCACCATTTAAAGCAATCATTTTTCCAGCCTGATTGAAGAATACACAGAATCAGGAAATGTAAATGAAATAATCATTTTACAGTGCAAGCTCGTTACAGTGAATTCAGAATTCCATAGAGCACGGAGACAAGAGTGGCTAACCATATATATTTACGTTCACACATCATCCAGCCTTCCTCTTCACATTCTCTTTCCTGGCCTCTCACTACTTCCGATTCCCATTTTAACTACATGACATGTTCAGTTTTTTTTAATGCATGTTGGATCTGATGATCGGATGCTTCTCAAATGTGAAGTGCTGTTTGTGTATTGTGATTGACAGGGTAGTGTGAATAACCCCGAAATATAAAAAGAAAATGCATTGGATTAAAATCTGCAAACCTTCTATTTTAGCACCACAAAATCAAAAATATTTTAATCACTTTCTTGACAGAGCTAATACTTTAGCTAAGATGTTTATAAAAATTAAAAACAGCCTTCCAGATAGTCTTCAATAAAGATTATTAGATGGAAAAATATGGGTACATTTTTATTCAGTGTTACCCTCATGACTGGAATAAATGTTTTGCAAAGTATTCTATTTGTAATGTACATGTAGGATGGTTTTGACACAATGGCCAAGAGTTTCCGCTTTGGGCGCCATCGGTGATCCGAGTGCAAATTTTGCACAAAATTGCACTAGTTTTAAAAAGTGGATTTTTTGCACAAGTTTCCACTCAATCACATTTGTATATCACCGAAAGTAAAACCTTCCATGAAGCAGTGCAATCGGGCAGTGTTTTAGAAAGTAATTAAAAGAGAAAGTTTGCAATAAAAAACATTTCTTGACGTAAACTTGTGCAGTTTTATTGATACATCTGAAAATGGGATTATCACAAAACAAATTTTAATTAGTGCCTAGTCCACTACCTGTGAGTAACTCGATCTTAAATAACTGACAATTACTTTAAAATACTATACAGAACCATTTACTAGTTACATTGGTGTACAGTAGTCAGCTTCTTAGTAAATTCAAAAAATTTTTTTTTAAAGCTTTTAAAACATGGCTATTAGTGTCCATGCGCCTAAAAAAAAAACTTAATTTTAAGAGCCTCCTTGAAGGCTGGCAAACGGGCGCAATTAGCGGCAACTCGCAATGGTGATTAATTCGATTTGGGGGAGAGGCCACTTCTGTCGGCGGGGCCGACTTCTAGCGCGATTTTTAAAAAACTAGCGCAGAAAATCGCAGAAACTCGATTTGCGTTGCACACAATTTGTGCTTGATATTCCTCGATCTTGTGTGCTGGTGTGGTCAATTTCAGGCGAATTGCGCTGAAAAAAAACAGCGCAACTAGCAGAATCTCTGCCCAATGTGTTCTGAGGTTAAGAACATTTAACTTGCCGTGGAGGAGGGGTGACATCACAATGATGTAGCAGAGCCTGGTCACTAAGGTGAGAAGACAGCTTCAGCCTGGATTCAGAAATGTGAATCCCCAGGAGATGGAAAGGTAAATCTTCAATTGGCAGTCGTGCTCAACGGGATAAAGGCATTTGAACAGAACTGTTTGAAGGTTTTCCTCATTAGGGCAGTGAAGATCCAACGGCAGAATCTATATATTCAATGTTTGAAATGTTGTGGGTGAAGAATGTCACGTTTCATTTATTTCCAGCGACAGTCACGGTTTGTAAAAAAAAGTTACGCATCTTTTAAAAAAATTATTCATTTCAATTTTTCCTCCATAAAATATCTCTGGTTCCAATGGTCATGGAAAGCGTGAGAATATTTTGAGTTGGCAATTGAGCGTACCACTTAGGACAGACATGGGGAGATTTTTTCGGGGGGTCAGCTGGTGCAATCGGTGGTGGGTCGGGTGGGAACATTTTTTTTGACAGCGGGTAGGGAACCCACTATCAACCCGCCTCCACGCTAGTTTCTCAGATGTCGGGTCTGTCAGCGCTGAACAGACCCGACACCAAGCGGCAGTGGAGGAAATTTAGATCATTAAGAGATTGTGAAGAGGCACTTAAATACTATTTTAAGCTTACCTTTCAATTTTACATGTTCCCCCATGGGTTATATGCTGCTCGGGGATCACGTCAGCTCAGCAGGACTTGAGTGGATTCAGCACTGAATTATCCGATTATTTGACAGCTACAAATGTGGTATAAAAGCTCCCATCGAACAGCTGTTCACTTTCCAAGCTCAGAAGCTGTTGCTTACTGCATTTTGAAGACAGATTGAGCTTTATGCAGCTTGTAAGTGTTTAGAGCTAACTCTCTATCCAGTGCCACCTCATTGGAATAATCTCTCTGACCACTGACAGATTTGCTTCTGTCATCTCAACTTCACCTGCCATCTATTCCATCAGCATCGGTGCCCTTGAAACTATCTCACCTTGGTCCTCAAAATCCCACCACAATCAGCCCCAACACCAGCAGCACCAGGCACACCAGCAGCACCAACATCATCAACCTTCTCCGCAATCAACTGATGCTACACAGGGCATCAGCACCCGACCACATTGTTGCCCGGGACGCCAGGGAAGGCCTCACCATAGCCAGATTTACTTCACTCGACGCTGTACACCCTAGCTGCCACATGATGCGCCAGGTTGGTATCATCCCACACCATCACTATAAAGCATCCCTACAATGCCTAAGCCATTCCTTTCACACTCAATGCTATTGCAGGGGGTACCATTATGTCTCACTATTCACTACAATGCACTAAGCCACTTCCAAAGATGCACACAAATCTGTCCAAGAAAGCAAAGTGTTGAAAATAAAGATTTCAATGTTTGACACCACATTAACAGAAACTTCACATGAACATTGGCTAAAACACACAAGTGCCTACCCTTGTGTGTTGTTAGTTGGTATGATTGGACTAGGATAAGGGTGAGTGTGAGGGGTGGCTAGTGAGATGGAGAGGTGATAATGTACATAGAGAGGGATGAGTGGAGGTACAAGGTAAGTTGGTGTGAGTAAGGATGTGTAAGAGTGGAGTAGGGAAGGCAGAGTGACACAGCAGGATGAGGTTGAGTGTGGCTTTGCATAACGTTTCGTGATCTACTGAAATCATTGAAAGGTTTGTGCCAGTGCAGCCTGGTTCTCCTGATAACATCCCTACTTGTGTCCTCCTGTGCAATGTTCAACCAGGCTGCGTTGATCTCCTGGGGAGGTGTCTTCGGCCCATTGGAAGGGAAGACAACCTCCCTTAGTGCTGTGACTCTCTCCATAAGCATATGGAGGGAGTCATGGGAGAGACTGGGTGCAGCCGTGCACCTCTGTGCAGTGTTTTTCAGGACCTCAATGCTGTAGAACACTGACAGCACAACTGTCAAAATCAATTTGCACGTGGTCCCTTTAAGGAAACTGGCTGATGACGTGTCATCAAATTGTCGTCATCAGACCCACTTCCTTCAATTGGCCAGGAAACGCGCTGGGCAGGGCTTAATAAGCCCAATCGATGCAAGATCACTCTACAGAGCAGGCTGGAGCCAGCAGCGGGAACTCACCCCGCCACCAGCCCCGGCTGCACCGGACCCGCCTCGGTAGGCAAAATCGCTGCCATAAATACTGAAACCTAGTTCAAGTACTGTTGCCTTAGTTACTAGTATTAGTGATGCAACATGGTAATTTAAGGAAAAAAAGAACTTGCATTTATATAGCGCCTTTCACGACCTCAAGATGGCCAAAGCACTTTACAGCCAATTAAGTATTTCTGAAGTGTAGTCACTGTTGTAATGTAGGAACATGGCAGCCAATTTGCGCACAGCAAGCTCCCACAAACAGCAATGAGATACTAGCCAGAAAATCTGTTTTAGTGATGTTGGCCGAGGGATAAATATTGGCCAGGACACCAGGCAGAACTCCCCTGCTCTTCTTCAAAATGATGCCATGGCCAGACAGGGCCTCGGTTTAGAATCATAGAATGGTTATAGCATGGAATGAGGCCATTCGGCCTGTCGAGCCCGTGCCGGCTCCTTGCAAGAGCGCCTCAGCTAGTCCCACTCCCCCGCCCTTTTCCCCGTAGCCCTGCAAATGTTTTTTTTTTCCAGGTACTTATCCAACTCCCTATGAAAGCCATGATTAAGTCTGCCTCCACCACACTTTCAGGCAGTGAATTCCAGATCCTAACCACTCGCTGCGTAAAAAAGTCTTTTCTTATGTCGCCTTTGGTTCTTTTGCCAGTCACCTTAAATCTGTGTCCTCTGGTTCTCGCCCCTTCCGTCAATGGGAACAGTTTCTCTCTATCTACTCTGTCTAGACCCCTCATGATTTTGAGCACCTCTATCAAATCTTCTCTTAATCTTCTCTGCTCTAAGGAGAACAGCCCCAGCTTCTCTAGTCTAGCCACGTAACTGAAGTCCCTCATCCCTGGAATCATTCTCGTAAATCTTTTCTGCACCCTCTCTAAGGCCTTCACATCCTTCATAAAGTGCGGTGTGGACACAATACTCCAGTTGAGGCCGAACCAGTGTTTTGTACAGGTTAATCATCATTTCCAGGCTTTTGTACTCTATACCTCTATTCATGAAGCCCAGGATCCCGTAAGCTTTTTTAACTGCTTTCTCAACCTGCCCTGCCACCTTCAACAATTTGTACACATACCCCCAGGTCTCTCTGTTCATGCACCCCCTTTGGGATTGTACCCTTTAGTTTATTATTCCTCTCCTCATTCTTTCTACCAAAATGTATCACTTCGCACTTTTTTGCATTAAATTTCACCTGCCATGAGTCCGCCCATTTCACCAGCTGTCTATGTCCTCTCGAAGTCTATCACTATCCTCCTCACTGTTCACTATGCTTCCAAGTTTTGTGTCATCTGCAAATTTTGAAACTGTGCCCTGTACACCCACATCCAAGTCATTAATATATATCAAGAAAAGCAGTGGTCCTAGAACCGACCCCTGGGGAACACCACTGTATACCTTCCTCCAGTCCGAAAAACAACCGTTCACCACTACTCTCTGTTTCCTGTCACTTAGCCAATTTCGTATCCATGCTGCCACTGTCCCTTTTATTCCTTGGGCTTCAACTTTGCTGGCAAGCCTATTACGTGGCACTTTGTTGAACGCCTTTTGGAAATCCATGCACACCACGTCAACTGCTTTGCGCTCACCAACCCTCTCTGTTACCTCATCAAAAAACCCGATCAAGTTGGCTGAACAGGATTTGCCTTTAACAAATCCGTGCTGGCTTTCCTTAATTAATCCTCACTTGTCCAAGTGACTGTTAATTTTGTCCCTGATTATTGGTTCGAAAAGCTTCCCCACTACCGAGGTTAAACTGAGAGGTTTAACCGCTCAGCCGAAAGACAGCACCTAGGTCTAGCTGATACATTTTTGTTGTCACAGAAATGTCTCAAACATTCTCATCACACCATAAGCTGGTTTGCTTACCTAGCAAGCTGATAAAAACATGCTAACTAGCCCAACTCCAATTTTAAACCAATGGTAATAATTCGGTCGAGATTGCTTGTTCAACCCGGAAATTGAATTCTCCATGCATGAGGTTGTTCCACTGCTCCAGGATCATTAAATATTCAATGTAAAGAGGTTAATCTTTATTGTGTTGGTGAAGCTAAAACTTGTTATGTTTTTGACAATTCAGTAACGAGTCGACATATAAAAAAGATCTTGCATTATATAGCATCTTTCGTGTCCTAAGGTTATCCCCCCTAATGAAATATTTTTGAAGTGTAGACACGGTTATGTAGGCTCATGTAGTGGCTAATTTGCACACAGTAAGGTCCCACAAACCGCAATAAGATGAATGACCAGCTAATCTCTGTTGGTGGTGTCAGTTGAGGGATTAATAACGACCAGGATATTGGGAGAACTCCCTGCTCGTCAAAAAAAAATGACATGAGGTATTTTATAATCATCTGAACAGACTGATGGTTTAACATCTCATCTGAAAGGTGGGTCCTCCAACAATGCAGCACTTGTTCAGTACTGCACTTAGTGCTAGCCTAGATTATGCACTCAAGTTCTGGAGTGAAGCTTTAAAGCGCCACCTTCTGATTTAGAGGCGAGAGTGGTATCACCAAGCCAAGCTGACACTATCTACTAATATGATTATTCTTATTAATAAACAGTCAATATTGAGTCCTGAATGTTTTGGAGAATTAGATTATTTTATTTCAATCTAGTACTTAGAAAAAAAGCCTTCAAAATAAAGGACATCTATGACTTATGGAAATGTGCTATGTTTGTTCAAATATAATGGCTTTTTTCTGTTCCTAAAAATTGTCATGTTTGTGTCCTATTCAGTTCTTCTAGCAAGTGGGTAATCTTCTACTGAATTCTAATCTCAGTGAAATGTGACAAGTCAAAAATATTCACCTTGATTTTTTAAATACCTGCCATTTTCACCCGAAAGAACCTTCTGCCAAATAACAATACATTAACTATAAATTTACCCTCCTTCAAGAACAAAGAGAGAGTCTGTTATGTCCTTTGTCCTGTATTTTGTAATACAATTTCTTATAATTATCAAGGTTTATGAGGAATATCAATCCACGGAATAAAAAATTTAGTTTTATCTTGTGCTTTTACACAATTATGGCATTTAAGCAAATTGTAGTTTCTGATTTTCCAATGGCTCATCAAGTTTATCCAGCTCGATACCTGGTTTGTACTGAGTTTGCTGATCAGAGTTGGAGCAGCAGTGGGGATGCCACAATTGGCTCTGATGCCTTCGTTAGAGAGGAGAAAAATCGACTAGGGATCCTGCTCCTAAATGGTGTTCAGCAACCCCTGTTTGAATTACATATATATGTGAATGTCAGGTGAGGACAGAATCCAGGCCATTTGTGACACCGCCTCTTCCCTGAAGTCGGATAGCCTGCCAACACTCGCCGTCAAGACTTGCACAAGAAGAGTGGCCACTTGGACGAGGTGAGAAGCTGCCCGTGGAAATGTACCCAACAAGGAGTGAATGCCTTCAAGAGACCAGGGGAGGCAAAACGGATGAAAATTTTAAAAAGGGATATCATTAGCATCCCTAATGAGAGAGGTCCTCTAATGGCCTCGGATCTAATTTCCTTTTTTAACCATATGAGAATTTAGTATGCAAGTCATAAATCATAGAATAAAAATGACATAAGAATGAGGGCAGCAGCAGCAAGGCTCTGCTTCTCGCTGACAGGGGAGCAGAGAAAGCAGGCAGCAAAACTCCCGAGGCAGATTTATTACACCAACTATATATAACACAGAATGTGCATTCTCAGCACAGGCAGTCTTGCAACTTGAAACAGTTAATTTAAAAGCATGTATTTGCAGTATACAAGAGTACGTCAGATAGAAATTTCTGAACTTTCCAGATATAATTTAACACAGAAAACATAATCTGGAGCAACTCTACATGTTTTAAGTCCCCCAAAACTATAAGCTTTGGATAGTTACAGATAGCTTTTTTTTTCCATTTCACACTACTGTAATATTTTAAACACTCGTTTCTGCACAGTTACAAAGAATGAACATATCGCACTTTTCAAGAATTGTGTCTCACATACAGGACTGCGATCCATTTTTTGGATAGCCACAGTTGTCAACCACAATGTTGATTAAACATCTCTCGTTACAGCCCAAGTCATATTTTAATAATTTGTTAACCTACAGCTGACAATTCAAAACATATTTAACTGCCTTAGTTTTGAGAGTGTTGCCAGCTATTTCAGTCATGAAAATACGACCCAAATGTACATGCATCTACAGTAAACCAAAATTCACATTAACTCTGTAACACCTGTTGTTTGATCAGATGCAGACCCTCTGCAAATAAATGAAAATACAGAGTTGTTGGAATTAAGCCAATAACAAACCCCACACACAAGCAGGCTGACTGCATGGTAAGTATTCGAGACGATTCAGTTCTGTTTTGTCTTAAGGGGAATAATCCTGGGTGGTTGTCATTCCAGCTCCGCTTTTTTTTTGTATAAGATTCATTTCAAATGGCAAATATTATATATAGTATTATGTATGAGTCAGAGAAAAAGAGCCAGCATCTTGCAGCATTTCGTTCCTTCATATTCTGAGTCACTATAAAGTCCAATAATAATTCTCAGAGAATAACGAGTGGCAATTTTCGAGAATGCACCCTTGCAAAATAAATTTTAAAAATTTAAGTGATATTAAAGCACCTCAACCATTCTTTCTCCCAATGACACCGACAATTTTGCACCTAATGACACTCATATATATCTCTAAAGCAGAATCACGTTTCCCTTCACTGACACACCGTCGCTGAAATTCGCAGCAGATGCGGCATTAAATTATTCCCTGATAGCTGCACTTACTGTTCTGAGGAACAGGATCTCCTCCTCGCCTTCTCCGCCCTCAGCCATGGTTGATATTTCGGACTCGAAGAGCGCTCTCTCTCTGTCCGCCGCTCGGCCCAAACTAACGCCCCAAGCCGCCGCGCCAGCCAGCGCCAAGCCAGGCCCCGCCCCCCGCCGCAACTCATTGGACAAAAAGTGTGGCTGGTCGGAGAAGGTCGAGAGCGGATTGGTTGGGGGAGTTGCGGGGGTGGGCGGGGAGCGCACGTGTGCTGGGGAGGAGGCCTCGCGCGCCGGCCGGCAGTTGACGGTCATGCTTTGGCAGTTGGCAGTTAGTTGGCGGTAGTGGGTTGGCGGTGGTGGGTGGGCGGTTGGCAGTGGGTTGGCGGTGGTGGGTGGGCAGTGGGTTGGCGGTGGTGGGTGGACGGTGGGCGGTGGTGGGTGGGCGGTTGGCGGTGGGCAGTGGCCGGTTGGCAGTTGACGGTCGCGGGTTGGCGGTGGCCAGTTGCGGTGGGCAGTGGGTTGGCGGTTGACGGTGGTGCATTGGCGATTGCCGTTGGCGGGCTGACGTTGGGCGATTGGCGGTGGTGGGTTGGCGGTGGGCAGTGGGTTGGCGGTTGACGGTGGTGCATTGGCGATTGCCGTTGGCAGGCTGACGTTGGGCGATTGGCGGTGGTGGGTTGGCGGTGGGCAGTGGCCGGTTGGCAGTTGACGGTCGCGGGTTGGCGGTGGCCAGTTGCGGTGGGCAGTGGGTTGGTGGTTGACGGTGGTGCATTGGCGATTGCCGTTGGCGGGCTGACGTTGGGCGATTGGCAGTGGTGGGTTGGCGGTGGGCGGTGGGTTGGCGGTTGACGGTGGTGCATTGGCGATTGTCGTTGGCGGTTTCACGTTGGGCGATTGGCGGTGGTGGGTTGCTGGTGGGCAATTGGCAGTGGGTTGGCGGTTGACGTTCGTGGGTTGGTAGTGGTGGGTTGGCAGTGGGCAGTGGGCGGTTGGCAGTGGCAGGTCGGTCAGTGTTTGAATGGGGGCAGCAGCGTCTTTCCCGCCCGCTCTCTCTCCCTATTGGGGGACAGGCGGACTCTCCACATCAGCACCTGACCAGGGCTTGACACCTCACCTGTTGCATGGCTATGGTGACAACAACTTGTGTTTGGCTCATTGGGCAGCACCCTCCCCTCTGAGTCAGAAGGTTGTGGGTTCAAGCTCCACTCCAGAGACTTGAGTACAAAATCTAGGCTGACACTCCCAGTGCAGTGCTGAGGGTGTGCTGCAATGTCGGAGGCGCCATCTTTCAGATGAGACGTTTAACCAAGGCCCTGTCTGCTCTCAGGTGGACGTAAAAGACCCCATGGCACTATTTCGAAGAAGAGCAGGGGAGTTCTCCCTGGTGTCCTGACCAATCAACATCACTAAAACAGTTTATCTGGTCATTATCACATTGCTGTTTGTGGGAGCTTGCTGTGCGCAAAATGGCTGCTGCGTTTCCTACATTACAACAGTGGCTACATTTCAAAAAGTTCTTCATTGGCTGTAAAGCTCTTTGGCACATCCTGAAGTTGGGAAGCTGCTATATAAATGTATGTTTTTTTTCTTTTAAATTTTTTTTATAGCGCCTTTAATGTAGTAAAACCATCCCAAGGAGGTTCACAGGAGTGTTATGAAAACAAAATTTGACACCAAACCACATAAGGAGATGTTAGGACAGGTGACCAAAAGCTTGGTCACAGAGGTAGGTTTTAAGGGGTGTCTTAAAGGCAGAGAGAGAGGCAGAGAGGTTTAGGGAGGGAATTCCAGAGCTTAGGGCCTAGATAGCTGAAGGCACGGCCACCAATGGTGGAGCGATGGAAATCGGGGATGCACAAGAGGCCAGAATTGGAGGAGCCCAGATATCTCGGATGGTTGTAGTGTTTGATAAGGTTGCTTACCTGTGCAGCTGGGGTGGATCCCTTTTAATAACACTGGCACTTGGTCCCTCCCAACTGTTCCTGCCAGTGACTTGTGGGGAGGTTTTAGATTGGGCGAATCCAGCACTGTGGAAGTTGAAAATGAGAGTAGGATCTTGAAACAGGTGCAGGAGCCCCATTAGGATGGCTTATTAGGCGCTGACCAGTTTCGGGCGGACACCCTGGACAACTAGAAACATGCTTAACTCAAAATGGTGTCGGGTGCACTTACATCGAACATTGGATGTGACAGATCCTCATGCAAAAATTGACGGTCTAGTGCCCATTTTCCTAGCACTAAACAGGTGGCTATGAGTTGAAAATCCCCCCCAGTGTGTCTGCAAGCATGTTAGATAATTTGCATATTATCAAATAAAATATTTGGAACTCATTCAGTGGAGGTGATAAAAATAAAAGTTCCAGTATTTACATTGTCAATATTTAGTACTTTTAACATGATTCAAATAAAGAGTTAAGTTTTAAATGTATATAAAATAGTGTTGCCCTAGCAGGGAATTGCTGTTGGGAGATGTATGGTTGGTTTCAGCACCTAGGTAAGCAATGACAGAAACATAATTAAAGTCCCGGGGCAACGACTGAATAGACTGAAAAAAAGAGCAAATGATACCAGAAAGACAAGGCTCATTATGGACGTGTGTTTTTTTCCCCAAGGACTTGAGCATATAAGCTAGGCTGACACTCCAGTGTAGTACTGAGGGAGTCTTTCAGATAAGACGTTAAACCGAGGTCCCGTCTGCCCTCTCAGGTGGACGTAAAAGATCCTATGGCACTATTTCAAAGAAGAGAAGGGGAGTTCTCATAGGAACATAGGAACAGGAGGAGGCCATTGAGCCCCTCGAGCCTGTTCCGCCATTCAATGAGATCATGGCTGATCTGTGACCTAACTCCATATACCTGCCTTTGCCCCATATCCCTTAATATTAAAATTAACAATTGACTAGCATAAATTGCCGTGTGCGGAAGAGAGTTCCAAACTTCTACCACCCTTTGCATGTAGAAGTGCTTCCTAACTTCACTCCTGAAAGGCCTGGCTCTAATTTTTAGACGATGCCCCCTAGTCCTAGACTCCGCAACCAGTGGAAATAGTTTCTCTCTACCCTATCAGTTCCCCTTAATATCTTGAAAACTTTGATCAAAACACCTCTTAACCTTCTAAATTCCAGGGAATACAACCCTAGTTTGTGTAATCTCTCCTCGTAATTTAACCCTTGGAGTCCAGGTATCATTCTGGTAAATCTAAGCTACATTGGTGTCCTGGCCAATATTTATCCCTCAACCAACATCTACTAATCAACTGAAGAAAGATTATCTGGTCATTATCTCATTGCTGTTTGTGGGACCTTGTTGTGCACAATTTTGGCTAATGGCTTCTCTACATTACAACAGTGACTACTCTTCAAAAGTACTTCATTGGCTGTAAAGCAATTTGGAGCCTCCTGAGGTCATGAATGGTGCTATATAAATGCAAGGCTCTCTTTTTCTTTTACTGAATACACTCAAAAAAGGAGCAAATTATACCAGAAAGACAAGGTTCATCATGGACTTGTGTTTTTCTACTTATTAAATCCCACAAAAGAAAATAATATCATCTGAAACTATTCATAAAACTAGAAATTGGTACAATCAATTCATATAGGGTTTGGATTTTCTAGTGCAAGTCTTTTTGTGGCATAACTTACTCCTTAAATCAAATTATCTTACAGCGGCTAGTACTAAATGAGGTATGCAACAGCCACATATTAAGAATAATTACATTCACTAATTATCTTATTTTTAAAAATTGTTAACCCTTTCAGCATCGTGGAAAAATGTACTTGCCCAGTTAATGTCGAGCAACACTGACGCGCCTACTTTGTTGGCATCCCTCTTCCTGGTGTGAAGTGCAAAATACAAAGAATGAAAGTAAAGGTAAGTAAAACTTCTTAAACAGATTTTCTTAAGGGAGGAAAAGTTAGTAAATGTAGATTGGGTAGATTAGGAGAAAAAAGAGCAAAACTAGAAATTAACTAGAAATCTGGTACCCTGGTAGCTACATGCGTGCAGTCAATGATGCCCTGTACATGAGGGAAGCCAGCCACGGCTGCAAATCTCAGAACTCTCTCATTCTAGTTGTTGGAATCCATTGGGAAAGTAATGTACTGATTGACTCTGGTTAAGAGGGCATGAATGACCTGCTTAATGCAGCTGTGCACTGCAGACTGAGAGAAGCGGGTAATGTCTCCCATAGCCTGAGGCCAAAACCATCAGGGCAGTGCGACTTTCATAGCCACTGGTAAAGCAGGGCCCTCTGGTCCAGCAGGCAGTTGGTCCTGCTGCAGGAGGCTGCACAGATCTGTAACAGTCTGCTGATGCACTGTTCCTCTGAGATGTCCAGGAAAGTGACTCTTGGCCTATGGACCTTATGTGCTGGGTAAGGCCTAACAGGCCCAGCTGATGCTCATCGTGGTTGCCAAGGCTGTTGCTGCTGCGTTTCCTCCAACCGTTTCTTCTTCCAGAATAGAGAAGCAAAACAGGCACCCATGATGAGATGAAAATGCCAATTCAGGGTGATTAAGGCAAACATATCAAAAAGAAGCAATCTTTCAGCTCTGAAATGCCTTGGGAATCCAGTAATCAGTAAAGCACAGAGACCCTAATAATCCAAATGACTGCAGGCGAGTGCCCCTTTAAATAGTCATGTTAGTCAGTTTCTGAGGCCTATCCCGTATGGTGTTGCTGAGGGGGCCGGCCTTTCGGCCCGCCCAGTTACAATAGCGTTGTGGTACCAATGACATCATGGGACCCAATGTGCATATATTCACTGGTTTCCAGCGTGTACGTTTCCAACCTCAGTCAGTCACACCGTTAAAATTGCGATGGGTGTTTCTGGCGGGAACGGGATGCCCATGATCTCACCACTCACCCGGATAGGGTTAAAATCAGGGCCCTAATAATTATAACAATGAAAGTGCCACCACTCAAGATCAATCTGGAGTGATCACTGACTCTGGGAATGCACAGATATGTGGTTTATGAGACAGTCTATAAATAAATTGTCTTTTGATTGAATCTGGGTCAGTGCAGTAACTACAAATGCTGCTTTAAATCTATAGTAACTATGTCATTGGATCTTCTATGCTGCAATTTTTCAATTTTTCTAGCTTTTTTGTGTTCTTGGTGTATAATGCATATATTTAATTTTTTGAAGTATGCATTTGTTTTACCGTCAATTGTATATACTTTTACTTTATATCTACATATAAGCAGACTTAGATTTAGTCCTGCTATTTGGGCTTGGCCCTTCACCTGGCTTTGTCAATTTGAAAAAAAACCCTTGTCTGACCTACAGTTTAATTCCTTTTAGTTGTGCTCTCATGGATTTGGTTTTCATTACACTGATCCACATGGTATTTGTTTCTGACCATGTTTCTAGATCAACTCACATACTCTCACCTTCGTAATATCGCCCGTCTCTGCCCATCCATGCCTTTGTTACCTCTAGACTCGTCTATACCAAGGCTCTCCTAGCCGGCCTCCCACCTTGCACCCTCCATAAACCTGAGCTCATCCAAAACTCTGCTGCGCTTATCCTAACTCGCACCAAGTCCCGTTCACCTATCACCTCTCGCTGACTTACATTGGCTCCAATCTGGCAACGCCTTGATTTTAAAATTCTCAACCTTGTGTTCAAATTCCTATCTCTGTAACCTCCTACAGCCCTACTACCCTCTGTGTCAGCCATGGCTCAGTTGGTAGCACCCTTTCCTCTGAGTCAGAAGGTTATGGGTTCAAGTCCCGCTCCAGAGACTTGGGCTGACACTCCAGTACAGTACTGAGGGAATGCTGCACTGTCGGAGGTGCCCAATGCCCCGTCTGCTCTCTCTGGTGGATGTCAAAGATCCCATGGCACTATTTCAAAAAAAAAGCAGGGAGTTATCCCTGGTGTCCTGGCCAATATTTATCCCTCAATCAAGATCACTAAAACAGATTATCTGGTCATTATCACATTGCTGTTGGTGGGAGCTTGCTGTGTGCAAATTGGCTGCCGCATTTCCTGCATTACAACAATGACTGCACTTAAAACAAAGTACTTCATTGGCTGTAAAGCACTTTGGGACTCCAGTGGTTGTGAAAGGCACAAGTCTTTCTTTTTTCCGAGATCTCTGCATTCCTCCAATTCTAGCCTCTTGTGCATCCCTGATTTTCATCGCTCCACTATCGGCAGTTGTGCGTTCAGCTGTCTAGGTCCTAAGCTCTGGAATTCACTCCCTAAACCTCTTCTCTCTACCTCTCTTTCCTTCTTTAAGACGCTCCTTAAATCCTACAGGTCCAGATATCTCCTTATGCGATCCTTGGTGTCAAAGTTTGTTTGATAACGCTCCTGTGAAGCGCCTTGGGACATTTTACTACGTTAAAGGTGCTCTATAAATACAAGTTGCTGTTGTTCAGTGACAAGCGGATCAATTTAAAACTTGTAGGGTTGTAGGGCTGGAGGAGGTGACAGAGATAGGGAAGGGTGAGGCCATGGAGGGATTTGAATACAAGGATGAGAATTTTAAATTTGAGGCAATTCTGGACCATGAGCCAATGTAGGTCAGCAAGCATAGGGGTGATGGGTGAACAGGATTTGGTGCGAGTCAGGATACGGGCAGCAGAGCTTTTGGATTTTAAATAGTACAGTGGTGCTTGGGATCAGGTCCCTTGTGAGATGTAGGCTTGGCAAAGAGTTTGTAACAGTGTTAGGATGTTCTGTTGCTGGCAGTCAGTTATATTGTTGCCAGGAATAACATTGCAGGTATATGTTGTTTGCTTAAACCAACAGTTCAGCTCTTGTAAAAGCACAGCAAACAACTGAACTGCCCCTCATCTTCGCCAGTGGATTTAATTGTTTTTTGTCAATCATTTTTGTTATTTAAGAGTTTTTTTTGTTTATATTCACATTTAAGTTTATTCAAGTGTGTTAACATAGTTATGTTTTGTAACTGAAATTTGACTTTGAAGAGAATGCAACTCATGATGATCCATAGTAATACTTTGAAAAAGCTGCACTGCTCTGATGTTAACACATTGCTTCAGAGAAATAGTAGCTTTTAATCATTTGTTAGCACTGATTGAACGGAGGACTGGGATGGGTTGGTGTATTTGCTACACGGTTGAATTATTTTGTTTTCCTGTTTGAGGAAGATGCAGTGTTCATTGATCAAAAAATCAAATGATGCTTTGTTAATTGATGGATTGATGGAAAAGTGTTATTGGTGTTTGCATCTCTGCAGACAAAGTTGTTTAATGCTGATTTGTTGTGGGAATTCTGTTGAGCTCCAAACTTGCAAATTGTGAATATTTGTATTTATGCAGCTAGCATTGTATGTTTGAATGAAATGCTAATTTGTCTGAAACTCATTACCTCAAAATTAATAAATAGTTACAAGTTGAAGTTGGCTTCAGTTCAGCAGCTCTGAGTTCCGGTATATAGTCAGGTACAGGTGCTTCATATTGTTTTCTGTTTATGGGTTATCATACGTTAAATCATATTTTGAAATGCCAATGCCAAAAGGGCTATGAGAGGAGAATGCAAGATACATTTGTTATTCTGACAAGTATCAGAGACTTATTTGGGATTTTTCTTGTACATATGCTCATAGTTGTGCTATTGAACTTCTGTGCTTTATATATTTCTGTATAATTGTGAGCTCAGTAACAACCTGAGATTAAAAGTAATTTAATAAATAGGCAAGTCGGGTAACTGGCAAATCAAGGTGCAAGGGAAATTACAGAAACTATACAGCTTCTGCATCATAGGGACACTACTTGTACTGAAATGGCAAATGCAGTTCAGCACTGAATAATTATCTCAATTTTATATTGGCCCGGATTTTATGATAGGAATAACGGTGAGGCTATCAGCGCTCACCGTTATCATGGAGTAAATCGGACAGCAACTTCCGGCGTCCGCACACACGCAGTTAAATGCTGTCCGAGTTGCTCTGCTCCTCCAGAAGCTTTGCTACACCAGTACCTTGCCAGTAGATTCGGCATTCAAACACATGAAGGGCATGAAGTTGAGGTACTTACCCACTAGTTACCCACTAAACACGCCAGAAAAAGTTAGGGCTGGTGCATTCAGGTGTAAGTGAACTTTTAACAGCGTGATAAGTCTTAATTACAGCCAAGCAACCTCTCTGGCCCTGAAAATTTAATTTTACAAGTGTGGAGTCTCATTCCTTCAGAATTTAGTTATTGTTGGAGATTTAAAAAAATTAAAATACATTTTATACTTTTTCTGTCTCTTTTCTCTCTCTCTCTTAATCACACCTTTCTTTCCCTCACTTTATTTCGCTTTCTGTACATGTTTTTTACATTAAATTAAATATTCTAATTGATACTTCCAGGTTTAAACTCTGCGTGTCTCAGTGAGGATTCTTCAATCTGATTTGTTGAAGAGACACGTTGTTGCTTGTCCTGCTCACACATGCCACAGATCCCCTAAAGAGGGTGTTGAGCTAAAAAGGATATCTAATTACCATAAGATGCTCCTCAAAAGCCCACAAAAAGTCTGTGGGTAGCGCCGTTCCGTCATCATCCTCCTGGTCTGCCATGCATGCTGTAACATCTTGCATTTATATAGCGCTTTTAATGTAGTAAAACATCCCAAGGCGCTTCACAGGAGCATCTTAAAGATTGTGAGGTAGAGAAGCAGAGAGGTTTAGGGAGGGAATTCCAGAGCTTAGGGCCTAAGCAGCTGAATGCATGACCACCACTGGTGAGGTGAAGGAAACTGGTGATGTGCAAGAGGCCACAATTGGAGCAGCACAGAAATCTCAGAGGGTTGTAGGGCTGGAGGAGAAACGAGTCTATGGAGGGATTTGAACACAAGGATGGGAATTTTAATATCGAGCCCTTACTGCACTGGGAGCCAATGTAGATCAGTGAGCACAGAGTTGATGGGTGAACTGGACTTGGTGTCAGTTAGAATACAGGCAGCGGAGTTTTGGATGAGTTGGTTTATGGAGGGTGAAAGGTGGGAGGCCGGCCAGGAGAGCATTGGAATAGTCGAATCTGAAGGTAGCAAAAGCATGGATGAGGGTTTCAGCAGCAGATGTGCTTAGGCAGGGGTGGAGACGGGTGATATTAAAGAGGTGGAAGTAAGCGGTCTTGGTGATGGAGAGGTTATGGGGTCAGAAGTTCAGCTCAGGGTCAAATAGGACGGCGAGGTTGTTAACAGTCTGATTCAACCTCAGATAGTGGCCAGACAGGGGGATTTAGTTGATGGTTAGTGAACGGAGTTTGTGACATTCCTCAGTTAAGTGTATAGCAAACCCTTTATCCAAGGCATTATTGTGTATCATACTGTTTGAATTTTATAGACTTTCTCTAGGGCATTTTGTGAGTTTCCCCATCAACCCCACTGGTCCAAGTATCAGAAACAAAGCTTTAACATCAAATATGTCTCCTTAATGAGGTTCTGTTTTGCTCATTGTATCTGGTCTTTGCTCAGATACGGGAGTTCTACAAAGGTGTGAATACAACTTGTTCCACTCCTTCTCTTCATCTTTAAGTGAAAACCTTGCCTTGAAACATTAGACCCATGTTGATTACAGAGAATACTTTACAAATTTAAATTAATTTATTTCTCTGTGAACAAAATGCTTATTGCAATATTTATAACAAATACTACCCAACTCAGTCGCATTAATGTTCTTCCTGTCCATACTAAGACAGAGTAAATTAGCAGATTGAAACGTATTCATTTTTGTTCCTCTACATATCTATCCCTTCCTGCTACTTTACAGTAATATTTCTACCTTACCTGGTACTTTTTCAAGCTATGAATCATCTTCTGGGCCTCCTTCTAGCCTCCCTCAGTTGTCAATCTCGACCTCCCATGCATATTGCTACGCTTTGTCTCTGGAGCACGCTTGTGAGCTGCATGAGATAATCTATTGGAACTCTAAACTCGAGTCAATGAAAAAGATTTTTTACTTTTGACACTTTCCTATTTCTAAAAGTCTTTATGCACTAGCATAGCTGAGTAAAGATTTTCATTATTATTATTTTTAAAGTGGCTTGTTAGCTACTTGAAAAGTGCAAAAGGAGCCTTTTTATAGGTGCATGGTGTTGTTCTTGTTTTCTTTCTTTCCTACTTGCTAATAAAATTGGGTTGCAAAAAATTGCCATGATAAAAATGGTTCTCAACAATCATTGTAATTTGTGGCCACTAAAACTTACAAAAATGGGGTTATTAATCCTGTGTAAGAAATAGAGTAAAATATAACTGTATAATCCCTCAACTCACTTGGATATTGTGACATGACAGGAAATTGCCTTCGGGCTGCACTTTCAAAGCTGAGAGAATTCCTTCCTACATACATTACAAATTTATATAAGTGCAAAAAAGGCATCTTTCATGTGAATTAATCCAACCCAATCCCAAGCAGTACCCAACCCAGTCAATAGCAATAACAAACCTTGGTCCAAGAGGTTGTTTTAAGAAGGGTCTTAAAGGAGGAGAGGGAAGTGGAGGGGTGGAGAGCTTCAGGGAGGGAATTTAGAGCATTGGGACTAAGTGGCTGAAGATATAGTCACCAGTGGTGGTGCGAGGGTAGGGGAGGATGCATAAGAGGCGAGAATCAGAGGAATAGAGAGTTTGGGGTGTGGTGGTGGGTGATTGCAGGGCGGAGGGGGAAGTAGGATTATAGGGCTGGACAAAATTACAAAAATAGGGTGGGGTGAGTCCATGAAGGGTTTTCAACACAAGAATGAGAATTTTAAACTTAAGGCATTGAGAAATCAAGGACCAACGTAGGTCAACAAGGATAGGAGTGATGGGTGAGCGGGACTTGGTGCGGGATTGAATACAGGCGACAGAGTTTTGGATGTATTGAAGTTTATAAAGGGTGGAAAGCAGTGGTATTGTCGATTCTGGAGGTGACAAAGGCATGGGTGAGGGTTTCAGCAGCTGATGGGTGATGTTACAGAGATGGAAGTAGGTGGTCTTTGTGATGGAAGAGATATGGAATTGGAAACTCGGCTCAGGGTTTAATAGGAACATTGTGGTTCAGCCTGAGACAGTGGCCGAGCAGAGGGATGGAATCAATGGCAAATTTAAGGTATTTGTGGTGACGGCTGAAGACAATGGCTTTGGTCTTCCCAATGTTTAGCTGGAACAGTTCATCCAAGACTGAATGTTGGACAAGCAGTTTGACAATATAGTTGTGAATGGTGCTGTAGAACTAGAGCCGGGTGTCAACAGCATAAATGCAGAAACTGACCCCATGTCTTCAAATTATGTTGCCAAGGGGCAGCATGTAGATGAGAAAGAGTAGGAAGCCAAGAATATATCTTTGATGGACTCTGGCGGTAACAGTATGGGAAGAGAAAAAATAGAGTAAAATAGTAGTGAAGAGAAGCCATTGCTCTGACTATAATCGGATGGGTAAAGGTGGAACCAAGTGAGGATAGTACCACAGAGCTGGGCAATGGAAAAGAAGTGTTGGAGGAAGATGGAATGATTGACCATATCAAATGCTGCATAGAGGTTGAGGGGGGAGCAAACACCATAGTCAGAGTCACAGAGACTGTTCTGGTGCTGTGGAAGGGGCAGAAACCTAATGGAGATATTCAAAGAGGGAGTCGCAAAAAAGAGGGGAATTGAATTCGGAGGCAACAACATGTTCAAGAACTTTGGAGAGAAAAGGGAGATTGGAGAGGAAAGGGAGACTGGCGATGGAGTGGTAATTTGCAAGGGTGGATTTTTTGAGGAGTGGGGTGATGATGGTGGTTTTGAAAGGGAGGGGACAGTACCTGAGAAAAGAGAACCATTTAGTGTTAGCTAACATGGGGCCAGGAAGGGAAGCTGGGTGGTCGGCAGTGAGGGAATGGGGTCAAGGGAGCCGGAGGTGGGTCACATTTATGAGATGAGCTTGGAGAGGGCATATGGGGAGATGGAGGACAAACAGATTCAGGCTACGGCAGGGGGAAGCCTTGGACAAGGCTTGGCTTGAAAGCAAGAGGAAGCAGCAGAGGCAACTACCAATGGTCTCAATCAGTGACAAAGAAGTCTATGAGCTACTTGCACTGTTGTTAGAGATGAGGGTGGATGGAGCAAGGTGTAAGGAGACAATTGGTAGTGGCAAAAAGAAGCCAGTGTTATCTTTACTCTCCAGGTTGAACCTGGAGTAGTGGGTGGTTTTGGTTTAATGTGGTCCAGCCAGATCTGGTGATGGATAGCTAAACCCATTGTGCGCCCGATATGCACAAGTCTACTCCCTTCAGACTTGAGGGAGTGATTATGAGGTTCATACCAGGGGGAATATGGGGTTCATACCAGGCCATTCAGGGGTGATGTCAGGAAGCATTTCTTCACACAAAGGATAGTGAAAATCTGGAATTCTTTCCCTCAAAAAGCTGTTGAGGCTAGATCAATTGAAAATTTCAAAACTGAGATTGATAGGTTTTTGTTAGGCAAGGGTATTAAGGCTTATGGAACCAAGGCGGCTAGGTGGAGTTAAGATACAGATCAGCCATGATCTAATTGAACGGCGGCACAGGCTTGAGGGAATGAATGGCCTACTGTTCCTATGTTTCCTATGAATGATCAGGATAGGAGAGAGTAAAGTGTTTGCTGTGGACAAGGGCATCAAAAGTGGTCGAGGGAGTAGTTGAGCAAATCGACAGCTGCAGAAGTATCATGGTGAGTGGAAAGGCAAAGAATAGGCGGTTGGTAGTTTAAAGTGCAGTTGTAAATGACTTCAACACTTCTAAATATTTATAGACCACCCTTTTTCCAACCATTCTTTACCACTTTCTATACATTGGAGTTTTTTTTATGCTGTTATGGTTCACATGACTGGTATCTAGTTAATTTCCATTTCAAAGGATCTTTCAAGCATGTGTATTCCTTAAATACTTGTAAAGCCATTAGCTATTTTTATGTTGGTATTGGGTTTTTGTGCCAACAGTTCCTGAACTTCGGGTCTTCCTAGTTTCAGTCCTCAGGGGATTCCGTAGGTTTCCAATGTTTACCACCAGCTGCATGATACCCGCACTGCAAGACTGACACCACAAACACCCTACTGAAACAATATAAAAATAGGTACCATTTGCACAAGTAAATTTGTGTTTAAATTTCTTGAAGTATGTAAGCTTCTCAATCAAGCAGTGTCAGGAATAGATTCTGTTTACCTTTATGCAAGGGTTAACCCATAAGAAAGCCTTAAAAGAAACTTTCAGTTGAGCCTGTGGGACTTTTAACCACCTGTTGCACTCCTGGCCAGTCGTGTCTGATGACTGTGGATATCCATTACAGCAGCAAACTGGGCATAGACAGACCTGTATGTGTGGCAAGATTTGCTATTACTCTTTCCATCACTACCAAAAAAGGTTAAGAAAGCCAAATAAAAGTCAGGATCAGGTAAAGCTAACACTGGTCCTTCCTTCTTACATGACTTTTGCCATTTGTGCAAGTAAATTTGTTTTAGAATATTTTCCTAATCTTACAAAGTCCCCAATATTCATAGATTAAGTTTCCAGAATTTTTTACGCATTGGGGAAATCATTGCAAACATTCCACTTGTAAATAACACTCATTTTATTGATATCAATTCTGCTCCATAGAGGCAATGGTAATAACCATTAACCCTCTAATATACTTTTACTTCATTCAGTGTTAGTTCATAATTAATTTTAGAGATGTCTTAAGATCTATGAGAGTTTAGAGGATTTTTTAAAAGTATTTGACGTAATCACATTTTATGTAAAAGAGACTTGAAATAATAGCTCCTTGATGATGGGCTTCCCCAGTGGCTCTGTTGGTTAACACAGGGAAGAGCTGAGCTGTGCTGATCAAGAATGTCCCAGATTTGATACCCAGTCTGTGCTGTCAGCTTATCTAAACCGGAGTGGTGACAGGGTCGTAACAGTTATCCTCAGCACTCCTGGGTCAGGGAGGGCGAATATATCCAATGTTTCCATTTCCGATCACAATCCAGATTAGGCTGCTTGTCTAGATTCAATTGAGAGGTCGCACAACACCAGGTTATAGTCCAACAGTTTTATTTGAAATCACAAGCTTTCGGAGCTATCGATTGCTCCTTCCTCAGGTGAAGTAAATTAGATACAGAATCGCCAAAGCATATATAGATAGAGAACAAAGCATGTGTATCTTACAATTGCAGACCACTAAATTAAATCATCCTGACTATCTGCCGAGGTGTGATAAAGATAGTCAGGATGATTTAATTTAGTGGTCTGCAATTGTAAGATACACATGCTTTGTTCTCTATCTATATATGCTTTGGCGATTCTGTATCTAATTTACTTCACCTGAGGAAGGAGCAATCGATAGCTCTGAAAGCTCGTGATTTCAAATAAAACTGTTGGACTATAACCTGGTGTTGTGCGACCTCTCAATTTTGTCCACCCCAGTCCAACACCGGCATCTCCGCATCATGTCTAGATTCACACATGAATAATGGCCACTTGAGAGAGGTACTGGAGGAAAACCATACTCCAGTAATGACTCAAAACTTTTAGGAAAGGAGTGGGGGAGAAAATTGGTGGAAAAAGGAGGGAGAAAGTAAAAGCAGCTTAATGTAAAAAGTAGAAAGTAAAAATTCTGATTTTATCTAATCAACTTAATATTCCCATAAATAATTTGTGAAAAAGTATCAATTCAAAGCTACCAACATGATATGCCACAGAGTGGTAGAATGCAATTCCCACGGCAAGTTTGTACTATTAGTCAAGCCTCAAGATAGATGTTGAGCAGATGTTTGGTACTTTCCTGAAGGAAGCAAAATTGTTAAAATGACTACACTGTTGCTAGATACTTATTTAAAGTAAACTCGAGAATAACATTAGCAAAAGCTGGCTGCTTGCATGTTGGGAAACTACATGGAAGAGCTAAAGAAAGAACAAAAACTAAAATATGGGGATTAATATTTAAAAATAAATCAATTGTGTCCAAGTCCTGTAAATGTGAATTTTGTCTTCTATGAGCACCCTTTAAATTTCAATTGCTTGATAACTTGCACCACTGTCTGTTGAATAGCTTTCTCCAAAGAAATGTACATGGTAAGCTAACTTTTACACATATTAGAAATCTATTCTTAATACTACATTGCCTTAAAGCCGGATATCTTCAGTTCACTCTGCAAAACCTCTGCAAGATCATTTTGGCAAGTAATGAAATTGTACATTTATTGCACAGTGTGACAATTATCTCCAAGTTGAATGGTGTGACCTTTTTGAATTTACTTACCCTAAATTATTCTGGCTGTCATATCTTAGGCCACTCTTAGGGGTGAGTCCCCACTCTCCATACATTGAAGAGTGTCTACCCTGGTCTTAAGATCGAGGTAAGCTTTTGGCCAAGGAAATAAAGAGAAAACTCTTTTGAGTAATTGCTTTTAGGTACTGAACTACCTTTAGATTTCACTTCAAATTTTGAAACAGTCGAGCATAGCAACAGCTGTTGTTTTAAGTTTAAGATATCAGGCAATTTATTCAATAAACAAATGACAAATGCATAATCAGTGACATAATATTGTTAACAGTAGCTGAAAATCCTTGGCCCTGATCTGCTGGTGGAAGTACAGCAAAGTGGGCACTGAGGACCTCCACTCCGGACCCGGCCGGAGTATTCAGGGTCAACTGATTTGCATGGCAGCAGTAGGTGCCTGTGCCAGTCTGGCTGCGTGCTGCAGGAAATGGGCAGAAAAAGAGGTGCTGGCAAGCCACTTGTTTGCCAGCATGTGGCTGGGTTCAGAAAACGTCAAACTATGGGCTAGAAATTCGGTGCCTTAGCGCTTCCTGTTAGCACCTCTAGAGGGCGATAACGGGGCACTGGCGGTTTGCGGCAGCGGTAACCCCATACGCCACGATCTCCTGCGCCCAGAGATCGTGACGTCATCCGGCTGCGCATCGCCCCGGTAGCGCCCCGGACCTGAAATTCATTTCCGCCCCCTGCAGCATCGCCTGGGCAATGACACCGACAGCTGCAGGAAGCGTTGATCGGGAGGCCGGGCGCTTCAGGGGCGATACTTAAAGGCGTGGTGGCCGAGGTAGGTTAAAAAAAATCTGAAATGATCTTTGCGTTTTTTTTTTGTCTCGTCGCCAGCCATCGATCAGCCCGGCACTCTGCTGCAATGCATCGGGCTGATCGGGCCGCTTTGCAGCTGCCGTCGGGGACCAGATACGTTTTTTCCTTGCAGAGCCTGCAGCGATGGCCCTTCCCTTTAAGAGAGGGAAGGAGCCTTCCAACACGGCAGTGCTGCACGGCCCGTTGTGCAGCGCAGCACAACTTCCACCCTGCCTGCTGCCTTTTGCGCTCTAGGAAGGAAGTGGAGCGCTTGATGTAACGCTCCACTTCCTTACGGGAGCGCAAAACCGAATTTTTTAAAAGTTGAGAAACATTAGCGCCAGGCGCTAATTTTCTCAACTTTTAAAAGTTAGCGCCCCAAACGGGGCTATAAAGACTTTCTTCCCCTATGTACCCAATTGTTCCCTTTAAAAGGGGTCTGATATGAATCTTGGTCCTGGCATTTTAAGACCTGGCCAGGCCGCATCCCAAGCCTGGAGCCCCAGGTAGTGCCTCACTTCCACTGGGTCAAAGGCCTGTACGCCAGGTTCACCCCGGTGTCCAGGTCATTGGGTGGAAGAGAGGCTGGGGCTGAGGAAATTCCCATCTTCACAGCCCCTGCCCATCAGCCCCACCCTTTCCGACATCATGGGCCATGTTAGGGTAAACGGCAGTTTCACCCGCTCCAGGGAATAGCTTGCCTGAGCCTAAGACCTGAATTACCTGAAATAACAACAGAAAATGCTGGAAACACTCGGCAGGCCAGGCAGCATCCGTGGAGAGAGAAACAGAGTTAACGTTTCAGGTCTGTGACTCTGTTTCTCTCTCCACGGATGCTGCCTGACCTGCCGAGTGTTTCCAGCATTTTCTGTTGTTATTTCAGATTTCCAGCATCCGCAGTATTTTGCTACCTGAATTACCTGGTTGTCACCTAATTTTCCTGGGCTAATGCTGCACTCCTGGTGAGTTAAGTTATGGGTGTACCTCTGGCCCTGCAGAAATTTGGGGCTATTTTATTTATCTCCTTGAGTTAACAAAATAACAAAAGAATAGAATTCTAAGATCAAAACTAATCCTTGTTCTGTGATATTTGACTAAATGCTGCGTTTCTTCCTTTTCTTTAAATATTCAAAAGATCTAGAGGGGAGATGAGGAGAAATTTTTTCACTGAGTTGTCGGGATCTGAAACGCTCTACTTGAAAAGGTGGTGGAAGCTGAATCTAGAAATAATTTTAAAAGAGAGTTGGACGGGTTCTTGAGGATGAGGAACTTACAGGGTTACGGATAAAAAGCAGGGGATGTGGGACTGAACACGACTGCTCTTTCAAAGAGCCAGCACAGGCACGACGGGCTGAATGGCCTCCTTCTTCGCTGTAATATCAACCTGACTCATCTGAGATTTTCAAATTGTCACCTCTCAGGAGATTTTTCAAACTGTCAACTGCTTTGATTCAAACAGAATTGTCTCTGTTACATTCTGGAAAAGAGTCATGGATTTTGAATATCTGACCTTTCAAATTCAAGAGGCAACTGTCAGTCAAATACAAACCAAACCAATCACAACATCTGTATATATTTGAAAATTGTGTGTTAGACTTTCGATCAGCTTGTTACCAAGGAGACCATAAGAACAAATCTTATAATGTTGTATCAGGACAGGCCTCTTGCAAAACACTGGCTGCAGCTGACTGTTTAATTCCCCACACAAAGACTGATACGCGATTTTGCCAGCACTCAGAGGGCGGGTTTGGAGGCGGGTCAGAGGTTAAATTCGATTTGATTGATGGCGGGTTCCAAACCCGCCGTCATCCCGCCTCCACACAACTTTGCCAAGTGTCGGGTCTGGGAGTCCCGATCAGACCTGACACCAAGCGGCGGGAGAGGCACTTAAGGCAGTTAACAGCTTGTTAACTGCCTACATAATCCCTTTTTACCAGGCTCTTCCCATTTTACGACATTTTCAGCGTGTTCCACGCCGTTCGCCAAACACGCCAGCTGATTGTGCCGGGTTCAGCAACTACGTCAATTCTTGACAGCTGCAGCATAAAAGCGGACCTGTAACATGGCTGACTTTCAGATGGCAGAACTTTGTTTTTTGAGGTGTTGGAACACATTTTGCAGGTCTATTGAGCTTGTAAGTAGTTAAGCTGAGATCCATATGCACTGTGACCTCCTTGGAAAACCCTCTCCCCACATTGACTGAGTGCTTATAACATCTATTCCTCAACTGACATATATACCAGCGGAATGGGAACCATTTATACCCTCTCATCCTGGTCCTCAGAATTGGAGGAAGAGCAGCCGCGGCAGCAGCACAACCAGGCACAACAGCAGCAGCAACAATAGGAGCGCCAAACTTCACCTCAGCCATCTGATGCTGCACAGGACAGAGGGCGTCAGCGCAGGGCTGCACCACGCCGCAGGAGATACCCCCAACACAGGGTTTACAGGCAGAGGATGAGCTTCCTCAACATGACTGAGCAGCAGTGCCAAAGGAGGCTGAGACTTTCGCGAGAGGTAGTCGCTGACATCTGCACAATGCTACACCAACACCTGGAGCCCAGAGGAGCGGGTAGACACTCCTTACCAGTGGCTGTCAAAGTCAACACCGCCCTCAATTTTTTTGCTTCAGGGTCCTTCCAGGGATCATCAGCAGACATCAGCGGCATCTCCCAGTTGGCCACATACACTTGCATCACGCAGGTTACCGATGCCCTCTTTGCAAAGGCGCACAATTACATCCACTTCTCCACGGATGAAGCAAGTGTAACCGCGTGTGCTTGCAAATATGGCAGGCTTGCAAATATGGCAGGCTTGCCAAGGGTGCAGGGCGTCATAGACTGCACACATGTGGCTATTAGGGCACCTATCACAACCCAGCTGTATATGTCAACCGCAAGGGCTTCCACTCCCTTAACGTCCAGCTGGTGTGTAACCACAGGAAGAACATCATGCATGTTTGCGCCAAGTTCCCTGGCAGTTGCCAGGACTCGTTCATCCTACGGCAGTCTACTGTGCCTCAGCTGTTCAATCCGCCAACCCAACTTTCTGGGTGGCTACTTGGAGACAAGGGCTATCTCCTGAAGACGTGGCTAATGACACCGATGAGGAGGCCATCAGACGAAGCTGAGGAGCGCCACAATGCGAGCCACATTTCCACCAGAGCCATCATCGAGCAAACCATCAGCTTGCTCAAAATGCGATTCAGATGGCTCGACAGATCAGGTGGAGGCTAACAGTACTCACCAGCCAGGGTCTCCAGAATCATCGTGGTCTGCTGTGCACTGCACAACATCGCACAGCAGTGTGGCTTATCGCTGTCTGAGGAACAAGTGGCTCAGTGCACAGCCTCCACAGAGGAGGAGGAGGAGGAGGAGGAAGACCTTACAGAGGCGGATGTGCCAGTTCCACCAGGACGTGAGCACATTGCTGGCCGTGAGGCAAGGGATGCACTAATCCATGCCAGATTCACTTAAGTTTATGAAGCAAACACATGTGGCTGCCACCTTCTTAACACACCATACACCATCTGTACAATAAACTGTGGGTTCCTATCACTCTCACCACCATCATTACAGATGAAAGGTGCCCTGACACCTCACTGTGACACTTCCATTTCTGGGCACACATAGGCCAACTCTTTGAATCTTTGCCATCGCATTTCTTTATTACAATTGAAATGACGATGATAATCTTCAATTTGTATAACATCAAAACACCCAAGTGACTACCCTTGTGACTATTTGTGTGTTAACTTTCTCTTACACGTGCTTCTACCTGGTGCTTCCCCTGTGGCTTCAGCAGATGTTGAGGCACCTTGCTCACTTTCACGCTGCTCCTCCTTCGACATCTTTGGCAGGCGTCCTCTGGGTTTGGGAGCCTGGGAGGGCTCGGCAGAAGTTTGCACCTCCTGCGGCTGTGCAGGGGCTGAGACAGCCATCTCAGTTGGGTGAGGAATCTGGGGCTCTGACCGAGGGCTCCGCAGTGGCACAGGAGTGTGAGCTTGGAGAGGAGCCCACACTTCCTTGTTGTCGACCACCAACATCCCTCTCATGGGTCGCCCTCACTTCACAGCTAGCAAGTAGCTGGAGAGCACGGCACCTCGCCATTAATTAGCGCCACCCCGGCCGCAGGTAGGCCCCCCTGACCCCGTCGGACTTAGTGTCCGGCGGTAAGTCAGGGGGCACTACCGAAGATCGCGGCTGGGGCGCGAGCGGGGCACGCGATGACGTCATCGCCGGCGGCACAGCGCTGTGGGGCGCTAACGGTTACTGCCGCCGCTAACCTCCCGCTGAATTTCGCGGGAGGCGTTGGCGGCGCCACACCCGGGCGCTAGTTGCTTTGTGCCCCATTAGTACCCTCTTAGAATTTTTCCCCCATGTATTTGGTCCACCAGTCTCTCCAAGGTGGAGCTCCAAAGTCTGGATGGCAATCATTTGAACTTCCACCACCTGCGCAGGCTGATACCATCGACTCCTGTTATGAGGGCCCAGCTGAAGCATCCCTGGAACTGACCTCACGTTCCAAGATAGAATGAATGGTGATGCCATGTGAGATGACACCACAGCCATGGTGCTGAAACTCCTTGGCACACCTAGAAAATGGGCTGGCTTCCCATTCCTGACGCGATCAGGCGGGAAACCCGCCAGTCAAATTGAAATGTGGCCTGTGAGTTAAAATACCCTGGGCCTGAAATCTTGTGCACTCGCCCCAGTCCTAGCCCCGTCCACCAAAAACTGGCTGGAAATTCTAGAAGTGGTAGCTATGAGGAGGAAGCTGGCGCAGTAGTTCCTGAAGAAGTTTCCACCTCAGTCTGCCTGAATTACGCTAAGGGGCCAGTGCAAGTAACATTCGTGAACCTGGCGTACTGGTCCATGCCCACGTGCAGCAAGACCCGGACAACATCCAGGCTTGGGCTGATAAGTGGCAAGTAACATTCGTGCCACACAAGTGCCAAGCAATGATCATCTCCAACAAGTGAGAGTCTAACCGCCCTTTGACATTCAACGGCATTACCATCACCGAATTCCCCACCATCAGCATCCTGGGGGGTCACCATTGACCAGAAACTTAACTGGACCAGCCACATAAATACTGTGGCAACAAGAGCAGGTCAGAGACTGGGTATTCTGCAGGGAGTGTCTCACCTGCTGACTCCCCAAAGCCTTTCCACCATATGCAAGGCACAATTCAGGAGTGTGATGGAATACTCTCCACTTGCCTGGATGAGTGCAGCTCCAACAACACTCAAGAAGCTCGACACCGTCCAGGACAAAGCAGCCCGCTTGCTTAGCACCACATCCACAACCTTAAACATTCACTCCCTCCACCACCGGCACACCGTGGCTGCAGTGTGTACTATCTACAAGATAGAAAAAAATAGGAGCAGGAGTAGGCCATTCGGCCCTTCGAGCCTGCTCCGCCATTCAATATGATCATGACTGATCCTCTATCTCAATACCATATTCCCGCTCTCTCCCCATACCCCTTGATGCCTTTTGTGTCTAGAAATCTATCTATCTCCTTCTTAAATATATTCAGAGACTTGGCCTCCACAGCCTTCTGTGGTAGAGAATTCCACAGGTTCACCACCCTCTGAGTGAAGAAATTTCTCCTCATCTCAGTCCTAAATGTCCTACCCTGTATCCTGAGACTGTGACCTCTCGTTCTAGACCCCCCAGCCAGAGGAAACATCCTCCCTGCATCCAGTCTGTCTAACCTTCTCGAGGGCAACTAGGGATGGGCAATAAATGCTGGCCTTGCCAGCGACGCCCACATCCCAGGAACGAATAAAAAAAAACTCGAGTGGGAAATTTGGACCAAGATGTGGACATCTGATATCTGGCATTTATTGACCCCTTTACCTGATTTCTGTGGGTCCTGTCATGTTCAAGGCACATAAGTGCCAATACAATTTTCTTGCTCGATCCTGTTTTTGACAATGTGCTGCACCTCTTTTCTGTTGTTGTCAGTTTCAGAGGGTACCTATTCTACAGTGATTTGCCAGTATATTCTTGGCCTCCCACATTTCCATTTTCCATTCAGCACAATATTCTGAATTCATGCATCCTGGGCAGATAACCTAATCAACGCAGGCACTTTTCATTCACACATTGGCGTCCTGGAATCTGCTCTGTTCTTTATTTTGCTTGTCACTTTATCAGTCCAGTTGATCCTGAGAATCTAGCAATGTCATTTTGTGGTAGATTTTCATCTCTGCCGCCTGGGCATTAAGCATTGAAAGGGAGGAGCGCAGAAAGAAAAATCTGGCAGGGAGGATTGCACGCTGTTAACGGAACCCACGGGATAGTCCTTCCATCCAACTAATAGAAGTGTATACAGGCGGATTTTACAAGGGCTGTGCAAACCTTCCTGCCAGATTTTTTTTTCTATACTCCACCCAGGTGATGCTTAATGCCCAGGCAGTAAAGGCAAAATCTATCCCTAGATGTCAAAAGTTTTAAATTTCTTCTCCACAGCCTATGGCAGTGGCCAGGTTTCAGTGACATTTATAGGGTGGATAAGCATTACTACTTAATAGTCTGATCTTTATTTTGAGGTTAGTTTAGTATTTCTCCAGATGTTATCCAGTTTATTTCAAAGCACTGGGGTAAATTTTAACTTTCGACGTTGCAACTCGGCCGCCCGTTATACACCCTGCCAGATTCTCCTTTCTTTTCCTTTGACTATTGCCAGTTTTCCGCCCGGTGACAAAAGTTAAAACCTATCTCACTAACTGCTTTGCCACTCTAGCTGATACCTCTCTTCCAATATTAGCATAACTTTCAGCACTACAGAAATAATTGCTTGATTTATTATAGTCAACAGACAGATTGGCTCTTCTCGATTTGATGCGTTCACAAACCTCCAACAAACTAGCTACAGATCGAGGGCTAAATGTCAAATGTCTTCTGCACTTAACTAGAAAATCAGCCTCTCCCACTAAAGCTTTCCTGAGTGCTTGTGTTTCCCCATGAATTTCCATTACAGGTACTCACTAAGCTAAGAATTCTTCGTGTTCAGGGAATAATTTGTGTAGGTTATAAGTTTGGAAAAACCCATTAAGATATGATTGATTTACTTGACATTCTGATGTGCCCAATTTCTCATAAAGGCCTTGTTGATTTCCATGGAGTAAAATTTCTGCCTATCACCACTTTCAGTATAATATTCAGGGTTATAACTTTGTAATTTTTTGAAGTAGTGGGCTGATAGTTACTCTACCAGATCCTTGTGTTCCAAACAGCGTGCCCTAGTTTCATATAATAGAAACTTTAGCTATACAAAAGCATTAAGTTTCTAATTAATGCAGTTTGGCTTCTATACAGTCCTGTGAATCTGATGTGCTGATTACTACAAACCACTGCCTTTCTTTGTAATGCAGTAATGTACCATTTATTTGTTTCCTTCAGTGGAATCTAATTAATTTATTTGACATCTGCTCCCCTGAAAGTTATGGATGCTGCAATTGGCGTCAGCACCCCTGAGAGAAATCAGTGGAGAGCCTGCTCCGAATCTCCATTTAACAGCTTCTTCTGGAGGGGCACATGAATATTGTAACCTAAGATAGTGAAAATGTAAAGGACCGGTGTTATGATGAAAAGAATTAAAAGAATTCTACCTGGCAGTTGTTGCATTGTAATTGAGGTTATGGAATCTGGGCTAGAGGAAGGTTGGTCCGGTGGGTGGGAAGGGTGGTGGGGGGTGGCGGGGTGACTGTCCTCAGGGTTGGGCACCTAGTACGGCAGCGACCTAGGCTGTTTTTCTGGAGCCGGAGGAGCGCTCCAGCTGATCCCGGCCCACAAAAAGAAATCAAAACGTACCTGCTGGGTTCCTCTTCGGCTGGGACTGTGCGGAGCATGTAAAGCGCACGCTTCACCGGTACTGTGCAATCAGCATCCTGTTTACACCGAAGGACCATGTTTTGCATATTAAATTCGGCAGCACCTCCATGTCCCCAACCCCGCCGGGTTTCTCCTGCTATACCACGGTCCCCCACGTCCTCCCCGCCTTCCATTAACATTGGGGCCATAGACTTACCCTTCCCTCTTGTTGGAATGTACCTAGCCTGTACTTGGAACATCTCCTTCTTAAAGATCACCCATTGTTCCGTTACAGTTTTTCCGGTCAGTCTTTGGTTCCATTTTACCCTGGCTAGATCCTTTCGCATCCTGTTGAAGTTAGCCCTATTCCAGTTTAGAAGTTCCACTCTAACACCACCCATTCTTTGGCTATAACGAATTTCTAGCCCTTTAAAGGGTTTAACCTGTAATGCAGTGATTGAATTTTTTTAAATTAAGTTGGTGTATGTAGGATAATTCAGGAGCCAAATTAGGCACCACAAACAAAACTCTCAAACAAATTTAATCCTTTAATCCAATGGAGTAATGTTGATTAGTTTATAATTGGCATACAAACTCATAAACATGGAAATATTTCCTGACCCTTTATTCTTTATGATATATACATGTTCAATTTGTTTTAATTATGTTTTTGCCCAGTGTTTGTACAAAAGGGGCTGCCAATATTAACTTCAACTACTCATGCAGATTATGCTCTTAAGGCATAATGACATTAATAGAAGAAGATAAATTATTGTGATATCACTACTGTATATTTCTCAAAGTTTAGATCACTGTGGAATCTTGTGAAAAATCTTGTGAAATCCATGAAAATTTGCTCAGGTTCGGACATGCACACACACTCACACTCACACTCTTTCATACACACACACTCTCACACACACATTCACACTCATACACACAAACTCTCACACACACTCACACACACACTCGCTCACACTCACACACTCACACACACATACACTCTCTCTCACACACTCACACACTTTCTCACACACACACACACACTCTCACATACATTCACACACACACAAACTCTCTCTCACACACACACACTCTAACACACACACACACACACTCTCTCACACACATACACTCTAAAACACACACACAAACTCTCTCACACACATGCACACACACACACACACACTCTCACACACACTCTCTCACACATACACTCTCGCACACACATACACTCACACACACATACACTCTCTCACACACATATACTCACACACACACACTCTCTCACACACACTCTCACACACACTCACACTGACACACACTCTCACACACACACACACACACACACTCTCTCTCACACTCTCACACACACACACTCTCTCTCTCACACACTCACACTGACACACACTCACACACACACTCACACACACTCTCTCTCACACACACTCTCTCTCACACACACACACACACACACATACTGACACACTCTCACACACATACACACACACAGACACACACTCACCACTGGCACACACTCTCACACACACACACACAATCACACACACTCTCTCACACACACACACACACTCACCCACATACTGTCACACACTCACACACACACACTCACACTCTCCCACACTCACACACACTCTCTCACACACACACACTCTCAGACACTCACACACACACACTCTCACACACACACTCTCACACACACACTCACACACTCTCACACACTCACACACACCCACACTCACACACAGTCTCACACACTCTCACACACACACACAGGCCGCGATTTTGCCAACCATGGCGAGTCCAGTGCGGCCGGAGTAGGTGGCGGCTTTAAACCCCGCTCCCGTCTTCATCCCGCCTCCTCCAAGTGATTTTGCCCTGATTGGGCTTGTTAAGCCCATCCTGCGAGGTTCCTGGCCAATTAAAAGGATGCGGCCATGTTCACATTCATTTTGACAGTGTTCTACAGCATTGAGGTGCTGCAAACACTGACTAGCACTGCACAAAGGTGCACGGCTGCACCCAGGCTCTCCCATGACTCCCTCCATATGCTTATGGAGGGAGTCACAGCACGCAGGGAGGTTCTCTTCCCTTCCAATGAGCGGAAGAGACCTCCCCAGGAGATCATCGTAGCCTGGTTACACATTACACAGGAGGACACAAGCAGGGATGCTGTTAGGAGGACCAGGCTGCAGTGGCGCAAACCTTTCAATGATCCCAGTAGATCATGAAATGTTACGGCAAAGCCACACTCAACCTCATCCTCCTGTGCCACTCATCACATCCACATCACTCTGCCTTCCCTACCCTACTCCTGGACATCCTTACTCACACCAACTTACCTTGCACCTCCACCCATCCCTCTCTATCTACATTATCACTTCCCATCTCACGAGCCACCCCTCACACTCCCCCTCATCCTAGGCCAATCATTCAAACTAACAACACACAAGGGTAGGCACTTGTATGCTTTAGCCAATGTTCGTGTAAAGTGTCTGTTAATGTGTTGTCAAGCATTGAAATCTTTATTTTCAACACTTTACCTTCTTGGACAGATTTGTGTGTACATTTGGAAGTGTCTTAGTGAGTTCCAGTGAACGGTGAGACATAACTACCACCCCCCTCCCCACAATGGTAATGAGTGTGAAAGGAATGGCTTGGTCATTGTAGGGAAGCTTTATGGTGCTGGTGTGGGGTGGTGTCAATCTGGCGCATCATGTGGTAGCCAGGGTGTACAGCATCAAGTGAAGTAAATCTGGCCATGGTGAGGCCATCGCTGGTGACCCAGGCAGCAATGTGGTCAGGTGCTGATGCCCTGTGTCCTGTGCAGCATCAGGTGATTGCGGAGAAGGTTGGTGTTGTTGTTGGTGCTGCTGGTGTGCCTGGTGATGTTGGTGTTGGGGCTGATCGTGGTGGGATTCAGAGGACCAAGGTGAGATTTTTACAAGGGTACCGATGCTGCTGGAATAGATAGCAGCTCATAGAGTCATAGAGTTATACAGCACAGAAAGAGGCCCTTTGGCCCATCGTGTCCGCGCCGGCCATTAAGCTCTGTCTATTCTAATCCCATTTTCCAGCACTTGGTCCGTAGCCTTGCATGCTATGGCATTTCAAGTGCTCATCTAAATGCTTCTTGAATGTTGTGAGGGTTCCTGCCTCTACCACCCTTTCAGGCAGTGAGTTCCAGATTCCAACCACCCTCTGGGTGAAAAAGTTTTTCCTCAAATCCCCTCTAAACCTCCTGCCCTTTACCTTGAAACTATGCCCCCTGGTTATTGACCCCTCTACTAAGCTGAAGTTGAGATGACTGAAGCGATCTGTCAATGGTGAGAGAGCTTGCTCCAAAGAGGTGACAGTGGATAGAAAATTTTCTCCAAACACTTCCAGCTCAAAAGTGTCTTCCAAATCCTGGAGGCTCAAGCTTCTGACACTGGAAAGTGAACAGCTGTGAAATGGTAGCTTTTATACCACTTTTGCAGCTGTCACCTATTCACAGCAATGGGGAGACATAGAGAACCCGACATACTTACCTGATGTAATCCCTGAGCGACCGGAACCTCATGGAAAAGTTGGAAAAATGGCTGGAAGGTGGTAAAATGCTGTTCAACTACCTTTAAAGACCCTCCTAACTATCTCAATTGGCTGACCCGCCACTTAGTGCCGGATCTGCAAAGCGCAGGCAGACCCCGCACTTGGGAAACTGACACAGAGGCGGGCTCAGAGCGGGATTCTGACCCGCTGTTAATCTTTTAAATTTTGACAACGGACCCGCCTCCGAACCCGCCCTCTGAGTGCCGGCAAAATTCCGGCCACACACTCACACACACACACACACACTCACACAGACACACTCACGCTCACACAGACACACTCACGCTCACACAGACACACTCACGCTCACACAGACACACTCACGCTCACACTCACACAGACACACTCACACTCACAGACACACTCACACATTCACACACACTTTCACACACACACTCTCTAACACACACTCTCTAACACACACTCATTCACACATACTCTCACACTCTCTAACACACTCTCTAACACACACACTCACACATTCACACACTCTCTAACACACTCTCTAATACACACACTCACACATTCACACACTCTCTAATACACACACTCACACATTCACACACTCTCTAACACACTCTCTAACACACACACTCACTCACACAGTCACACATTCACACACACTCTCACACACTCTCTAACACACTCTCTAACACACACACACACACACTCACACATTCACACACTCTCACACACACACACACACTCTCTCACACACTCTCACACACACACACACACTCTCTCACACACACTCACACACACACACTCACACTCTCACACGTTCTCACACACACACTCTCTCACACGTTCACACACACTGTCTAACACATAGGGGTAGAAATTAGGTCGCGCCCCATTTGGGGCGCAAATATCGTCCGAGCGCAAATATTAGCGCCTGGCGCTAATTATCGGCACTGACAGGAAACTTCACTTTTACCGCCCCGGGAGGTGAGTGGAGCGCTAAATTAGGCGCTGCACACCTCTCTTAAGGCGCAAAGGCCTAGGAGTGAGGCGCTACCTCAGCGCACGAGCGCAGCGCAGCTGCTGCCAGTTAGCGAGGGAACACAGACACACTGGCGCCGGACACTTCTTAAAGCAGGGGGGGGCCACTTGCTCCCCAGCCACACCCTGCTCATTGCAGCCTTGAATCTCAGCCTGGAGAGACCTGTAATCCATTTTGCTGCCAAGCATGGAGAGGGTGAGAGAACGCGCTCATCGCTTCACCGAGCGGGCCTTGGATGCTCTGGTTGACGCAGTGGAGCGCAGACGATGCATGCTGTTCCCGGAGAGTGGCAGGAGGCCTTTGCCACGCGAGTTCAGAAGAGTGTGGAGGGACGTGGCTCAGAGCGTCTCCTCCAGGAGCATGGTGCCCAGGACCCATGTTCAGTGCCGCAAAAAGTTCAACGACCTCACTCGGGTCGTCAGGGTGAGTGGCTTTTTCTCAATACCTCTCCATCCCTCCATCTCAACCTCACTCTATGGCCAGAGGGTCTTAAAACCCCAATGCACAACACTCATGCAACACCTATGGCCCTTTCATCAAACACACACACACATTCCACACTTTGCATACAGTAAGGGCTATTCACCTATGGGAGGCACATCAGGCAAGACCATGGCTGCATATTGTAAGGGCTATTCACCTATGGGAGGCACATCAGGCAAGACCATGGCTGTATATTTACTCAGATGCTGTCCTTTTTCTTGCAGGCTAAGCTGGCTCATAATCGGAGACAGCAGCAACGGACGGGTGGAGGGCGGCTTCAGCTGCAACCCCTCAGCGATCTGGAGGAGCGCGTCCACAGGATTGTGGCAAGCCGGGTGATCGGTCCCGTCGCCACTGGGGACGCCGACCCCGTTGTGGACAGCAATGGTAAGGTCATCACCTTTTTGTCCTCTGTCCTTCCACTTGTCCCTCACAATACCAGCCTTTGACACTTTCAATCCAACTTGCTAACTCGCTGCACTTATTCCTCCCTTACTGCCACCCTGTCCTCACGCTAAAGCCACTCTTGTACCTCCCTGCTTTCAGATGGTGATTCACCAGCTGAGGAGACGGGCCCTGAAGCTGCCACTGGGAGTGATGCTGCAGCTGAGGAGGAAGAGGAAGCCGGAGCATCAGTGCCACCCTCTCCCGAGGAAGCCCATGGCCACACTGGGAACACGCCTTCCCCGGAGGGGAGCAGGGGGGAAGGGGCTGATGATGGTGAAGCTCCAGGACCCAGCGGGCTGCAGCAACGCCATGGGGGGTGGAGGGAAGAACGGGAGCCTTCTCCCCAGAGGGAGAGTATGCCAGACACTCCTACTGCAATGGACGCAGAGGAGGAGCGGCTGATTGCAGAAATGAACAGCCAGTCGGTGGGCATGCACACTGAGCTCATGGGTGCAGTGGGAAGGGTGCCCGAATGCATTGAGGCACTGGCAAGGAGTGTGGAGCACTTCGCTGTAGCACAGGCGGATGCCACACTAAAGCTTAGTGCTGCAATTCAGTCACTGGCTGCCAGGAACCCATCTGAGACTGCTCTCATGCAGACTCAGATTGAGGCCACGCGAGCACTGACTGCTGCCATCCTCGATGGTTCGTGCACATGTCCCCGGGGCTGTCACCGCGCCGCAGCAGGCCAGCAAACTGTTCTCCGGCAAATTGCTCCGGATGCTGAAGTGCTGCCCCGTGGGAGTGCCAGTGTGTTGGGCGAGCAGGGAGTTGCTGTCCTCTCTCACGATGACAGCATTCCTGCTGCCAACACTGTCACTTCTCCACTGCACTTGCCACCGCCTGTAGGACAGACTGCTGCCGCCCATGCAGAGTTGGTGCAGTCTGCAGCCGGGCCCTCCAGGCCCAGAAGTGGTCGAGGCCGTCCTTCAGGGGCATCTGCAGTGTCAGGGTCTGACGAGCAGCAGCCTTCCACCAGCCTTGCTGCAGCCACTGAGGTCCCATTACGGAGGAGCAGTAGGGTTAGAAGGGGGGAAGTGCGCAAGGGAAGGAGATCACCCTCGAAGGGCAAAAAGTAGGAGGTGTGACAAAATGCTGGTCATTTTTTTATTAAAGGCCGAGGTTCATGGTACAACTTTTGTTTAGTGTTTTGGACATTATCTCCAGGTTGTGAGAACCAGTTATGTTATTGACTGTTTTTTTGTGTTTATTTCTATGAGTTTGTCATGAGGAATTGACACACACAGAGTTTGTAAAATAAATAAGTTTCTGTATTCAAAATATACATGGCTGGTGGTTGGAATTATTGGTGCCTTGGCCGGCTTAGGGGTTGCGTGCTGGGTTGATTAGTGTTTGTAGCAATGGCAGGGGCCCAAGAAGCGGCTTGCTATTAGTCGTTGACGGACGGCCCTTGCAGTTTGACCATTGTGGGCCGCCCTCCTGCCTTGGTGCTGCTGATGATCATCGTCCTCGTCCTGTTCCTCCTCTTCCTCCTCCTCCTCTGGTGGTGCTACAAGGCCTGGTGGCATTGGCTGGGTCCTGAGGATTGCCATGTTGTGCAACATGCAGCACACGACTACGAAGTTCGAAACTTGCTCAGGCGAGTACTGCAGGGCTCCTCCGGAATGGTCCAGACAGCGGAACCGTTGTTTCAGCACGCCGATTGTGCGCTCAATAATGTTCCTGGTTGCTTAATGGCTTTCCTGGTACCGCAGCTCAGCAGGGGTGTTTGGCATACGGAGCGGTGTCATCAGCCAGGTGCTCAATGCGTACCCCTTGTCCCCCAGAAGCCAACCAACTGGCTGATGCGGTGCCTCGAAAAGTTCTGCCACAGTAGTCTGGCGCAGGATGAAAGCATCGTGGCAGCTGCCCGGATAGTGGGCATTGACAGCGAGAATCACCTGTCTGTGGTCACAGACCAACTGCACATTCAAGGAATGGAACCCCTTTCTGTTCCTGAATTCCTCTGCATTCTCTCGCGGAGCACGCAAAGCCACATGCGTGCAGTCAATGGCGCCCTGCACCATGGGGAAGCCCGCTACCCTCGCAAAGCCCATAGCACGGTCATGCTGCTTGTCTGGGGTCATAGGGAAAGAGATGAAGTCTCGTCTCCTTCTGAAGAGGGCATTGGTGACCTGCCGGATGCAGCGATGCACCGCAAACTGGGAGATATTGGCGAGGTCCCCAACAGCAGCTTGGAATGAGCCAGTGGCGTAGAAGTTCAAAGCCACTGTGACCTTCACTGCCACCGACAGAGACGTCCTGGACCTCAGCTGAGGCTGCAGATCTGGCTGCAGCAGGTGGCAGAGCTCAGTGACCACCTCCTTGCTGAATCGCAGACTTCGCAAACACAGCTCCTCGGACATATGGATGTAGGAGAGCTGTTCACGATATACCCTGGGAGGGTAAGCTCTCCTGTACATGCGCCTGATGGCCCTCCTCCGTCTGGCCATCATTGCCACTCTCTGTCTGCGTCTCACTATCCTCCGATTCAGCTGGAGCAGGACGACGCCCCCAATCATTGCAGCCCCCATATTCTCTTTGCCAGAAAAGTAATGAGGTACAGCAACTAAAGTAGCAACAAAGTTAGGATGAACTAGGCCAAACTACCTCACAAAGCGTTGAGTCAATGTAGAAGTCTCTCTCTCTCTCTCTCCGAATCTCTCTCTCTCTCTCAGAACGAGTGGTGCATAAATGTCGACCACAGAAAAAGACAGGAAGAGGCCCCCTTTAAATAGCGCCCCCCCCAGCCCCACACCGATTGATAACGTTCCAGTCTTCCAGTCGTTGGAAGCGCCAGGCGGTAAGGCAGGGGGCGCCACTCAATTTCCGCTCCGGGGCGCCCCAAGGGCGTTGCACCATGGAATGACGTCACAATCTGCGCGCGCAGGTGGTCGCAGCGGTAAGTTTTAGCGCCGCCACACAATCTCAAGTTAAGTTCTCGAGCGGCGCAAACAGCGCTGCGCCCGGGCGTTAGCGGCTTAACGCCCCATTAGCGCCCTCTTAAGGCGCTAACGGGAGGCGCAACCAAGTGAATTTTTACCCCATACTCTCTAACACACACACACAGTCACATTCACACTCACACATTCACACACTCTCAAACACACACACACACACACACTCACACACACTCTCAAACACACACTCTCAAACACACACTCTCTAACACACTCACACATTCACACACTCTCAAACACACACACACGCTCACACACACACTCTCAAACACACACTCTCTAACACATTCACACACACTCTCTCACACGTACTCTCACATTCTCACATACACACTCTCACACACACTCTCACACACACTCACACATTGATTGGTCCCATCTTTGTTGCTTTGTACCAATTTGATTGGTCCATGGAAATCATGTGACCCATGTCTGCATTCGTCTTCCAGCAATTAGATTCATTTCTGTGAATCAAGTGAGCAATACCCTCGATTAATCTTTATGATGATGCTGATTGGCCAATGGGAACTGTATGCTCTCATACCTCCAATTAGCTGCCTACAGCATTCACAAATCTGTCAGGTCAGCAGCTATTAATAAATACTGACCTGTTTTATGAATATCTGAAAAATGACAGACAGGAAAAGACCTACTAGTCCATTCAGCCTGTCCCATATAGTTGATATATACATTCCCCATCCCACCCTGTGGAAGCTCATTCTATTACATTTACTTTGTGTCTTTTTATTTTTTATTATTTTTTTCAATTCTTTTCAGCACTGCCTTTTTAAAGAACTGATGGTTTAGGTGCCTTGGGGTTGAAGTTCAACCCAGTGCTATTTTTAATATCTAAATTTATCTTCCACTTGTTTTCACACTCTTTTAAAGACATAACCACTCTCAGTGAATTTTAACTAGTTCCATTTTTTTTTCGCAACAACCCATTGAAGATTGATCTGTTTCCTTTCCCTTGTGGCATTTCTTGGTTTTCTGAATAAAAGCACACTCAGTCTGAAAGTTCTGAAACCATTAAGTGCAGATTATTTGTCCCTAGAGTCAAACTGATATTTACTGCAGTGAGACAGAGATAGATTTAACTTAAGAACGTAAGAACATAAGAAATGGGGCAGGAGTAGGCCATTTGGCCCTTCGAGCCTGCTTCGATCATGGTTGATCTCCAACTCCACCGAATTCCTACTATCGCCAAATTCCTATCTTCCACTCTGTTTGCAGTCCACTCCAATTGCAATTTACCCAGCTCTGTCTCCAAGCTCTGTGCTTAACCTCTCGGTGGTGGAAAAACTTTTAGAAACAATAATATGGGAGAAAATTAACAGCCACTTGGACAAGCACGGACTAATAAAGGAAAGCCAGCACGGATTTGTTAAGGGAAAATAGTATTTAACTAACTTGATTGAATATTTTGATGAGGTAACAGAGAGGGTGGATGAGGGCAGTGTAGTTGATGTTGTGTATATGGACTTTCAAAAGGCATTTGATAAAGTACCACATACTAGGCTTGTTAGCAAAATTAAAGCCCAGGGATAAATAGGGCAGTGGCAGCATGGATACAAAATTGGCTAAGGGATGGAAAATAGAGAGCTGTTTTTTGAACTGGAGAGAGGTATATAGTGGCATTCCCCAAAGTTCAGTACGAGGACACTGCTATTTTTGATATACATTAATGAATTGGAATTGGGGGTACAGGGCACAATTTGAAATCTTCAGATGACACGAAACTTGGAAGTGTAGTAAACAGTGAAGAAAACAGTAATAGACTTCAAGAAGACATAGACAGGCTCGTGGCATGGACGGACTCATGCCAGATGAAATTCAATGCACAGAAGTGTGAGGTGATACATTTTGGTAGGAAGAATGAGGAGAGACCATACACACTAAATGGTACAATATTACGTACAAGAACAGTGAGACCTGGGGGTGCTTGTGCACAAATCTCTGAAGGTGGCAGGGCTGGTTAACTAAGCAGTTAATAAAGCAAATGGGATCCTGGACTTTATAAATAGAGGCATAGGGGGAAAAATTTGGTTGATTTGCGCCTCCCGTTAGCGCAGCGCCCCGTTCGTGCCCCGGCCGCGATCTTCGGTAGAGTCCCCTGACTTACCGCCGGACGCTATGTCCGACAGGGTCAGGGGGGACTACCTGCAGCCGGGGCAGCGCAAATTAAAGGGGAGGTGCCGGGCGGCCATTTTTATTGCTGCCCGTCTGCCAGCACCTGCCCCCTTTGCTGTCCCCGACCTGTGACGCCCCCCCCCGCGTGAGCCTGGCACTTCTCTTGAGTGCCGAGCTCTTTTACTGGCACTCCGATCCCTGGTGGCCTAGCTGGGCCCCGGGTCACGCTGTGCTAGGCCCCTCCCCTTTAATAAGGGAGGAAGGCCTGCAGTACCGCGGCGCGGCGTGCTGCAGCGCATGGCGCTGTGGCACATAGCGCCGCGATATTCACTCGCAGTGCCCCAAGAGGAAGGCAGGGAGCTTCCAGTAGCGCCCCGCCTCCCTCTTGGGTCGCTACCAGTGAATTTCGGGCGCGGAGGTGATAATTTTTTCAGGGCGCTAAAAGTAGCGCCCCGGCGAAGTTAGCGCCCCAAATGGGGATCGACCCAATTTTGCCCCCATAGAGTTCAAAAGCTAGGAAGTTACGCTAAACCTATATCAAACACTAGTTCGGCCCGAGCTGGAGTATTGTGCCCCATTCTGGGCACCACACACATGAAGGACGTGAAGGATTTAGAGAGGCTACTGAAGAGATTTATTGGAATGGCTCTAGGGATGAGGGAATACAGTTACGTGGATAGACTGGAGAAGCTGGGGTTTTTCATGTGCATCCCCCATTTCTTTTGTTCCACCATTGGCAGCCGTGCCTTCAGCTGTCTAGGCCCTAAACTGAAGGAGGAACGATTTTAATGTAAATTGATAGAGTGATAATCAATAGTTGATGATCAGGAAAACATACAATCAGCTTATGTATGAAGGGCGTTGGTGGAAAGTTAGATTACACTATAAAAACTGAGAAAAGCAGAAATCTGGCAAGGGAAGGCTTGCAGCCATTTTGGATTCCAACTGAGAATAAACATGACAGTTCTCCCCACACAATCCACCAGCTCCTTGCAGATGTATATTAGGTTTTGAAGTACACGTGGTTCTTTGTGGACGCTGCTTTCTGCTTCACAAACTGAATTTCAGAAAGAATTCACTGAGACAGATGGGTGAACATGTTGGTGCTTCAACAAACTGCACCAAGGAGTGGTGGGCGGTGGGTTTGTGCCCACAGCGAGTCCTCAATCTCCACTGAGCTGTCGGGGGAGGGAGGGGATCAGGCAGGAGATAGACCCTTCCCACAGGGAGTAAAATGGGAGGGTGAGACAGCGCAGGTCACTGTAGAATGGCACTGCCCCAGACCAGGGAGCAGGTTGTCCACATTTCATCTCAGTTGGGCAATGGGATGGGTTGTGTGCACGGATCTAAAGGGAAACACACAAAGTAAGGGAGGGAATGAAACTTAAAAGGATGTCCTGAATAAATAAATTCTATTTGTAAAATAAAGGCAGACAGTTCCTCCAATAAAATCTTTTATTCAAAAACGAATTTTACAATAAGAAAGATTGAAGATTGTTGCTGATGATAACTCCATCAGAAATTTCTCGAAAAGAGAAATATCGGGGAATTTTAATCCCAAACAACGATTGGGTTGGGGTCGGTTGGTGTTAAAAAAGTGAATCCCGACCCCAACAGGCCTCCATCCCGCCCACTTCCGGTTTTAACGGAGGCGGGACCGAGGGGGATTGCAGCCAACCCGCTCCCAGGAGACGGGTGGACATTTAAATATTATAATGAGGCTGGCGTACCTCAGATTTAATCACCATTTCAAATTTAACTCTGGCTGGTTGGGTTTCTCAGGCCTCAGGGAACCCGCCAGCTAAAGTAAGGTGAGGACTGCTGGATCCAGGAGGTAAGAGCTGTTCCAGCATCCCTTCCTCACCCACCCCCCGTGATGGGAGACCACTCCCAAGGCCTCTGCTCCTCCCCTGAGGCCTTCGGTCCCCCCCCCACCCCGAGGCCTCCAATTCCCCCCCGAGGCTTTCGATCCCCCCCCACGAGGCCTCCAATTCCCCCGCGAGGCCTCCGATCCCCCCCCCCCCGTGGCCTCCAATTCCCCCCCGAGGCTTTCGATCCCCCCCCCCCCGAGGCCTCCAATTCCCCCCCGAGGCTTTCGATCCACCCCCATAGGCCTCCAATTCCCCCCGAGGCCTCCTATCCCCCCTTGAGGCCTCCAATTCCCCCGCGAGGCCTCCGATCCCCCCCCCCGAGGCCTCCAATTCCCCCCCGAGGCTTTCAATCCCCCCCCCCCCCCGAGGCCTCCAATTCCCCCCCCAAGGCCTCCGATCCCCCCTTGAGGCCTCCAATTCCCCCGCGAGGCTTTCGATCCCCCCCCCAAGGCCTCCAATTCCCCCCGAGGCCTCCGATCCCCCCTTGAGGCCTCCAATTCAACCCCGAGCCCTCCGATCCACCCCGCGAGGTCTCTGATCCCCCCCCCCGAGGTCTCTGATTACCCCGCGAGGTTTCTGATTCCCCCCCCGAGGTCTCTGATTACCCCCCGAGGTCTCTGATTACCCCACGAGGTCTCTGATTCCCCCCCCGAGGTCTCTGATTACCCCCCGAGGTCTCTGATTACCCCCCAAGGTCTCTGATCCCCCCCCCCGAGGTCTCTGATTACACCTCGAGGTCTCTGATTACCCCGCGAGGTCTCTGATTCCCCCCCGAGGTCTCTGATTAACCCCCCCAAGGTCTCTGTTTACCCCGCGAGGTCTCTGATTCTCCCCCCGAGGTCTCTGATTCTCCCCCCGAGGTCTCTGATTCCCCTCCCGAGGTCTCTGATTCCCCCCTGAGGTCTCTGATTCCCCCCCCCCCCCCCGAGGTCACTGATTCCCCCCCCGAGGTCTCTGATTCCCCCCCGAGGTCTCTGATTCCCCCCGAGGTCACTGATTCCCCCCCCGAGGTCACTGATTCCTCCCCCCGAGGTCTCTGATTCCCCCCCTTCCCCGAGGTTTCTGATTCCAACCCCCCCCCCCCTGCCGAGGTCTGTAATTCCCCCCGAGGTCACTGATTCCCCCCCGAGGTCTCTGATTACCCCGCGAGGTCTCTGATTCCCCCCCCACCGAGGTCTCTGATTCCCCCCCCGAGGTCTCTGATTACCCCCCGAGGTCTCTGATTACCCCGCGAGGTCTCTGATTCCCCCCCAAGGTCTCTGATTACCCCCCGAGGTCTCTGATTACCCCGCGAGGTCTCTGAGTCCCGCCCGAGGTCACTGACTCCCCCCCCCCCCCCCCCCCCCCCCGCCGAGGTCTCTGATTCCCCCCCGAGGTCTCTGATTCTCCCCCCGAGGTCTCTGATTACCCCCCGAGGTCTCTGATTACCCCCCCCCAAGGTCTCTGTTTACCCCCGCGAGGTCTCTGATTCTCCCCCCGAGGTCTCTGATTACCCCCCGAGGTCTCTGATTACCCCCCCCCCAAGGTCTCTGTTTACCCCGCGAGGTCTCTGATTCTCCCCCCGAGGTCTCTGATTACCCCCCGAGGTCTCTGATTACCCCGCGAGGTCTCTGATTCCCCCCCGAGGTCTCTGATTACCCCCGAGGTCTCTGATTACCCCGCGAGGTCTCTGACTCCCCCCCGAGGTCTCTGACTCCCCCCCCCCGCCGAGGTCTCTGATTCCTCCCCGAGGTCTCTGATTCTCCCCCCGAGGTCTCTGATTACCCCCCGAGGTCTCTGATTACCCCCCCCCAAGGTCTCTGTTTACCCCGCGAGGTCTCTGATTCTCCCCCCGAGGTCTCTGATTCTCCCCCCGAGGTCTCTGATTCCCCCCCCCCCCCCGAGGTCTCTGATTCCCCCCCGAGGTCTCTGATTCCCCCCGAGGTCACTGATTCCCCCCCCCGAGGTCACTGATTCCCCTCCCAAGGTCTCTGATTCCCCCCCTTCCCCGAGGTCTCTGATTCCCCCCCAAGGTCTCTGATTCCCCCCGAGGTCACTGATTCCCCCCCCGAGGTCTCTGATTCCCCCCCGAGGTCTCTGATTCCCCCCGAGGTCACTGATTCCCCCCCCGAGGTCACTGATTCCCCCCCCAAGGTCTCTGATTCCCCCGCTTCCCCGAGGTTTCTGATTCCCACCCCCCCCCCCCCCCCCTCCGCCGAGGTCTCTGATTCCCATCCCCCCCCCCCCGAGGTCTCTGATTCCCCCCCCGATGTCTCTGATTCACCCCCCCGCCCGAGGTCTCTGATTACCCCCCGAGGTCTCTGATTCCCCCCCCCCAGGTCTCTGATTTCCCCCCTTCCCCGAGGTCTCTGATTCCCCCCCCGATGTCTCTGATTAACCCCCCCCCGAGGTCTCTGATTCCCCCCCGAGGTCTCTGTTTCCCCCCCCGATGTCTCTGATTCCCCCCCCCCCCCGCCCGAGGTCTCTGATTACCCTCCGAGGTCTCTGATTCCCCCCTCGATGTCTCTGATTACCCCCCGAGGTCTATGATTACCCTCCGAGGTCTCTGATTCCCCCCTCGATGTCTCTGATTACCCCCCGAGGTCTCTGATTACCCCACGATGTCTCTGATTTCCCCCACCGAGGTCTCTGATTACCCCACGAGGTCTCTGATTCCCCCCCCGAGGTCTCTGATTACCCCGCGAGGTCTCTGATTCCCCCCCCCCCCCGAGGTCTCTGATTCCCCCCCCGAGGCCTCAGGTCCCCCTCCCCCGAGGTCTCTGATTCCCCCCCGAGGTCTCTGATTACCCCCCGAGGTCTCTGATTACCCCGCGAGGTCTCTGATTCCCCCCCCGAGGTCTCTGACTCCCCCCCCCCCCCGCCGAGGTCTCTGATTCCCCCCCGAGGTCTCTGATTCTCCCCCCGAGGTCTCTGATTACCCCCCCTCAAGGTCTCTGTTTACCCCGCGAGGTCTCTGATTCTCCCCCCGAGGTCTCTGATTCTCCCCCCGAGGTCTCTGATTCCCCCCCCCGAGGTCTCTGATTCCCCCCCCCCCCGAGGTCTCTGATTCCCCCCCCCGAGGTCTCTGATTCCCCCCCGAGGTCTCTGATTCCCCCCCCCTGAGGTCTCTGATTCCCCCCCGAGGTCTCTGATTCCCCCCCCGAGGTCTCTGATTCCCCCCCCCCCGAGGTCTCTGATTCCCCCCCGAGGTCTCTGATTTCCCCCCCCCCCCCCGAGGTCTCTGATTCCCCCCCCCCCCCCCGAGGTCACTGATTCCCCCCCCGAGGTCTCTGATTCCCCCCCCCCCCCCGAGGTCTCTGATTCCCCCCCCAAGGTCTCTGATTACCCCGCGAGGTCTCTGATTACCCCGCGAGTTCTCTGACTCCCCCCCGAGGTCTCTGACTCCCCCCCCCCCCCCCCCGCCGAGGTCTCTGATTCCCCCCCGAGGTCTCTGATTCTCCCCCCGAGGTCTCTGATTACCCCCTGAGGTCTCTGATTACCCCCCCCAAGGTCTCTGTTTACCCCGCGAGGTCTCTGATTCTCCCCCCGAGGTCTCTGATTCCCCCCCCGAGGTCTCTGATACCCCCCCGAGGTCTCTGATTCCCCCCCCCCCCCCCCGAGGTCTCTGATTTCCCCCCCCCCCCCCCGAGGTCACTGATTCCCCCCCCGAGGTCTCTGATTCCCCCCCTTCCCCGAGGTTTCTGATTCCCACCCCCCCCCCCCCACCCCGCCGAGGTCTCTGATTCCCCCCCCCCCAGGTCACTGATTCCCCCCCGAGGTCACTGATTCCCCCCCCGAGGTCTCTGATTCCCCCCCCCCCGAGGTCTCTGATTCCCCCCCGAGGTCTCTGATTCCCCCCCCGATGTCTCTGATTCCCCCCCGAGGTCTCTGATTACCCCCCGAGGTCTCTGATTCCCCCCCCCAGGTCTCTGATTCCCCCCCCGATGTCTCTGATTAACCCCCCCCCCCCCCGATGTCTCTGATTCCCCCCCCCCCGCCCGAGGTCTCTGATTACCCTCCGAGGTCTCTGATTCCCCCCCCGATGTCTCTGATTACCCCCCGAGGTCTCTGATTACCCCCCGAGGTCTCTGATTACCCCACGATGTCTCTGATTCCCCCCCCCCCCCGAGGTCTCTGATTACCCCACGAGGTCTCTGATTCCCCCCCCGAGGTCTCTGATTACCCCGCGAGGTCTCTGATTCCCCCCCCCCCCCCCGAGGTCTCTGATTTCCCCCCCCGAGGCCTCAGGTCCCCCTCCCCCGAGGTCTCTGATTCCCCCCCGAGGTATCTGATTACCCCCCGAGGTCTCTGATTACCCCGCGAGGTCTCTGACTCCCCCCCGAGGTCTCTGACTCCCCCCCCCCCCCCGCCGAGGTCTCTGATTCTCCCCCGAGGTCTCTGATTCTCCCCCGAGGTCTCTGATTCTCCCCCCGAGGTCTCTGATTCTCCCCCCGAGGTCTCTGATTCTCCCCCCGCGGTCTCTGATTACCCCCCCCCCCAAGGTCTCTGTTTACCCCGCGAGGTCTCTGATTCTCCCCCCGAGGTCTCTGATTCCCCCCCCCCCCGAGGTCTCTGATTCCCCCCCGAGGTCTCTGATTTCCCCCCCCCCGAGGTCTCTGTTTACCCCCGCGAGGTCTCTGATTCTCCCCCCGAGGTCTCTGATTCCCCCCCCGAGGTCTCTGATTCCCCCCCCCCGAGGTCTCTGATTCCCCCCCGAGGTCTCTGATTTCCCCCCCCGCCCCCCGAGGTCTCTGATTCCCCCCCCGAGGTCTCTGATTCCCCCCCGAGGTCTCTGATTCCCCCCGAGGTCACTGATTACCCTCCGAGGTCACTGATTCCCCCCCCCCCGAGGTCTCTGATTCCCCCCCCCGAGGTCTCTGATTCCTCCCGAGGTCTCTGAATCCCCCCCCCGAGGTCACTGATTCCCCCCCCGAGGTCTCTGATTCTCCCCCCGATGTCTCTGATTAACACCCCCCCCCCGAGGTCTCTGATTCCCCCCCTGAGGTCTCTGATTCCCCCCCGAGGTCTCTGATTCCCCCCGAGGTCACTGATTACCCTCCGAGGTCACTGATTCCCCCCCCGAGGTCTCTGATTCCCCCCCCGAGGTCTCTGATTCCCCCCCGAGGTCTCTGATTTCCCCCCCCCCCCCGAGGTCTCTGATTCCCCCCCCGAGGTCTCTGATTCCCCCCCGAGGTCTCTGATTCCCCACGAGGTCACTGATTACCCTCCGAGGTCACTGATTCCCCCCCCGAGGTCTCTGATTCCCCCCCCCCCGAGGTCTCTGATTCCCCCCCCCGAGGTCTCTGATTCCCCCCCCCCCGAGGTCTCTGATTCCCCCCGAGGTCTCTGAATCCCTCCCCCGAGGTCACTGATTCCCCCCCCCCGAGGTCACTGATTCCCCCCCCGAGGTCTCTGATTCCCCCCCCGATGTCTCTGATTAACACCCCCCCCCCGAGGTCTCTGATTCCCCCCCGAGGTCTCTGTTTCCCCCCCGAGGTCTCTGATTCCCCCCCGAGGTCTCTGATTCCCCACGAGGTCACTGATTACCCTCCGAGGTCACTGATTCCCCCCCCGAGGTCTCTGATTCCCCCCCCCCCGAGGTCTCTGATTCCCCCCCCGAGGTCTCTGATTCCCCCCCCCCCGAGGTCTCTGATTCCCCCCGAGGTCTCTGAATCCCCCCCCCGAGGTCACTGATTCCCCCCCCCCGAGGTCACTGATTCCCCCCCCGAGGTCTCTGATTCCCCCCCCGATGTCTCTGATTAACACCCCCCCCCCGAGGTCTCTGATTCCCCCCCGAGGTCTCTGTTTCCCCCCCGATGTCTCTGATTCCCCCCCCCCGCCCGAGGTCTCTGATTACCCCCCGAGGTCTCTGATTCCCCCCCGATGTCTCTGATTCCCCCCCGATGTCTCTGATTCCCCAACCAGGTCTCTGATTTCCCCCCTTCCCCGAGGTTTCTGATTCCCCCCCTCCCCCCCGAGGTCTCTGATTCCCCCCCCCCCCCGAGGTCTCTGATTCCCCCCCGAGGTCTCTGATTCCCCCCCATGAGGTCTCTGATTACCCCGCGAGGTCTCTGATTCCCTCCCGAGGCCTCCGATTCTCCCTCCGCCCCCCCCCCCCCCCCCGAGGACACCGATCCCCCCCACCCCCAAGTCCTCAGATATCACCCCACGAGGCCTCAGATCCTCCCACTAGGACACCAAGATCCCCCCCGAGGCCTCAAATCGCTTTCCCGGACTCCTCCCTCCAGCCCCGATTCTTCCATCCCAACCCAATCCCCTCCGCGATGCTCCGCTCACAATTACTCCCCGCTCACTCCCGAACCTCCGGTCCCGACCCTTCGCCCCCCCCCACCCCAAACACCTAATCATCTGGTCTCGATACTAAGCCCCCCCCCACCCCCAGCACCCAATCATCCGGCCCTGATCCTTCATCCCCCCCCACCCCCAGCACCCAATCATCCGGCCCTGATCCTTCTCCCCCCCCCCCCGACCCCAAGCACCCAATCATCTGGCCCCGATCCTCCCCCCCCCCCCCACCCCCAGCACTCAATCATCTGTCCCCGATCCTTCACCGCCCCCCACCCCCAGCACCCAATCATCTGGCCCCGATCCTCCCCCCCCCCACCCCCAGCACTCAATCATCTGTCCCCGATCCTTCATCCCCCCCCCACCCCCAGCACCCAATCATCCGGCCCTGATCCTTCTCCCCCCCCCCCCCCCCGACCCCAAGCACCCAATCATCTGGCCCCGATCCTCCCCCCCCCCCCACCCCCAGCACTCAATCATCTGTCCCCGATCCTTCACCGCCCCCCACCCCCAGCACCCAATCATCTGGCCCCGATCCTTCACCCCCCCCCACCCCCAGCACCCAATCATCCGGCCCCGATCCTTCTCCCCCCCCGACCCCAAGCACCCAATCATCTGGCCCCGATCCTTCCCCCCCCCACCCCCAGCACCCAATCATCTGGTCCCAATCCTTCGCCCACCCCCACCCCCAGCACCCAATTATCTGGTCTCAATCCTTCCCTCCCCCACCCCCAGCACCCAATGATCTGGGTATCATCCCCTCCCCACCCACCCCCTCCTTTAAGCCATTTTAGATCTGCGAATTCCTCTACTTCAGACTCATTCCAAACACAATACAAACAAATCCCTTACAATGTTTTTGTTCTGATGGTCCCTAATACATGTAGAGGTATCGTATCGCCTTGGCTGCTTTCGTCCTGACATCTTGCACATGATCTGACAGCAAGGCAATAATCTCGTCACAAGTCTGACTTGCAGACTGTGATGTGTAATAATCTGATGGTGCATTGTACATGAGGAAACCGAGCAATGTCACTGCGTTTCCTCTGACCTCAGGTAGCACATTCCTGAAGAAGGCGGCACAGCTCCGTATGTACAAGGTGATCTGGTTGGGGAAGTCTGTGGCAATGTGCCTGGAGATGTTGCTTAAATATTCCTCATAATCCAGGGTGGTCTCCTCTAAGGAAAGCTCTTGAAACATCCTGGATATGTTTTCTGACTCCATTATTGGACCGTAGAAATTCAGCACGGATTTGCAGACTTTGATGACTTCATTGCTCTCATCGTGGAGATGCAGCAGCAAGCTGATCAAGGTGGACTTGTGTGCTCCATAAGTCGAGGGTTCATTTCCAGAGTCCCAAATCTGATCAGCTTCCCAAGAACGTTAAACGCTGCAGCTCTCACTTTCTCATGTTGATGGTCAAAGTAAGGCTGAACTGCCAGTGCTACATTGCCAAGAATGGGATTTGTGTAATTCTCCTGGAGCTGGTCTAGAACTTTGGACATGCTCGACATTGCCTCAACAGCAATGAGATTCTTGGGTTCGGACTTCTCGTCAATCACAGATATCATTGTGGTCAACAGTTTGACGCAGTGTTTGTCTATCTGTTGAGAAGCTCCGATTGCAGCGTTTCCCAAACCTTGTAGAGCGAGCCATTGGACAATAGGGGACTCATCACTCAAGTATCCAAACAAACTCTCCAGAAGGGTATCCGTCAGCAACAAGTCCGACACCACTGAATGAGTTAAAAGCTCCCCAAAGAAGGCAGCTATTGTGATTCTCTGACTCTCCCCTATGTTGACAAGGAAAGAAGTGAGTTGCTCCACAATGCTGATCAGATGAGGGGCAGCACACACGGTCAATGTGCTTGCCAGCAGTGTAACTCCCTCATGGTGCTTTCTTGGACTCACGATGAGGTCCCAACCTCCCATTTCTCTCACGATGGTATCATCTCCCTTTCCCTGTGTCAGGACAGCTCGAAGTATCTCAGCTGAGTAATGGCAAGCGTCAGCGTCATTCAGTTTTAGAGTCGGGCGCAAGGTGTTCCCACCCTTTGGAATTCTCAGAAAGTTGGTAGGAAACCGAGCCCAGACACTGAAGCTGAGATGAATCAGAAGGGTGCTGACGAACTGGGGGTATAGAATGTTTATCACGTCCCCTGATTCAGGCTTTCGTAGCACTTCACGAAGAGCACAGAGCACAGCTAAAGGCTGCTGAGTTGCTGAATCTTTTGTGTCTCTGACACGGGAATCTCTGCCGCCGTCATACAATGACTTTAAGTTGCCCAGTAGGTAGTTGGTTGCGGCTGTGGCTAGTGCATTATCTGACAGTAGGGATCGCCATGTGTCACTAATGTACCTGTCAGGTGGACTGGGGTAAGTGAGGAGAGTGGACAAAACTGCTGGCATATGGTGCGACGCCAGAATGGAGATCGAATGCGTCACTGCATTTGTCACCTGTGGCTCAGTAATTGAGCGCAAGTGACTGCACAATACTTGGATTGTTCCCCGAATGTCAGCAAGGGCGGCTCCACGTTTGGTAATGATGACATTTGTGATAATCGAAGCTGTGCAGGAAACGTTCCGCTGCTTGTCTGTTAGTCCTTTAAAGATGGTGAAGAGTAGAGTGTTCAGCTGATCATGGGTTATACACTTTGATAAAACTTTACCAACATCAGTGCACGTTTGAAAGAGGGCCTGACTGGTAAGTTGGTTTAACCCGCCTTTGATGGCTTTCAGATGCTCCACTTCCTTAACTTGATGACCCGCAGGAAACCCTTCGAGGTGCAACTGGATATAAAGCAATCCATACAAGCTTTTAATGGCCGCCTCCCTTACAACATGCGATGGATCTGCACATTGAAGCCCCACACATCCAATAATAGTCACCAAGTTATGGGACGGCACCTTATTGCTAACGTCCAGTTTCTCCAGGTAAAACGTCACCAGCTGTGAAGTGGTCTCCATTGCCTTTTCTCGCTCATGGTCCTTTGTGGATTGGATCCCAGTCTCCATGTTTTTAAATACAGAATGAAGCCCATCAGGAGACAAATTCAAAAGTAAATATTGCTTCAGAAGATCCTGCAGAGAGACCATTGTCTCGCTGTGAAGCTTCTGTCCCTCTGCCATGTCCACGTTTGTACTTTCATTGGCAGGGCTGGTCTCCAAACCTGGCAAGCTGAGGACACTATTCAGACAGATGCTAATCAGCTCACTGTTGGTGTTCAATGAAGGCTCCAGTTTTATGAGGGATGTACAGGCATCCATGGCAGACTTTCGAACTGAAGTGGTCATTGTTTCTGTTGGCTCGGCCGTGATCAGCTCCTGCATGCAGGTCAGCAATTCTGCCTTTCTGGTCAAAGTGTAGGGTGGGTGTTCTTCACCGGGTTCGATAGCTTTGGCCAACAGTGTCACCGTCTTGATCAAACTCAACTTCAGTGTCAAGTCCTTCACCTTAGATTTCAGTCCAAAAATCTTGGTGTTGAAAAGGCACAGCTCATTATGCAGAATGTCGGTCTCTATTCTGGGCAGAATGAGGTCCCGAGGACAACGTGACATAATCTGCCCATAGCATAAAATGAGCATGCCTTTAACATTTATTATTTGATTGTCACCCTTGTCCTTAATAAGGTGGAAGAAACTTGGTGTCTTCGAACTGTTGAGCTTGATGAAACCCTTCAGTGTGGTGAGCGTGGTGTCTAAGTGGGTTACAGCACAGTCCCCAATTCCAGCAGCTACCCCATCTCTCTCGAAAGCTTCATTGTGCTGAACACTCTGTAGCATCTGCTGAAGAATTTTTCCAACGATTTTTTTGTCCTGGGTCATTCGGAGCACTCTCCCTAAACACTTGTACAGAAAACCCCTCTCGATTGGAAAGAGGTGATAGGTGTGAATGCAGTTGGCCATTTCTTCAATTAGCTGGACCATCCACACCTCATCTGCGATTCCTTCCAGCGTTTGGGACAAAACCCCCAACAGTTTCTCTTCCCACTCATTCTGGAGGTTGGACTGCTCTGAATTCTCCCCGAGAAAGTTAAATAAAATTGGGAATTCCTCGTCCCATACTCTCACTGCAGCTGGGTGGATGTCCATTCCCAGGAGGTAGAGTAAGTCCAGAGCAGGAACACCTCTGCCTTTCCCATGACACAGAGAAGCAGACGCAATCAATAGCCGCGTCAGCAGTGTACGAGGCTCAGGAAGATTTGGATAGTCCTCGTAATTAAGGACAAGTTGTGTCTCGCTGGCTTCCAGTTTCTTTGTTCCAATGTACAATGAGGAACGGCAGATGATTGCAAAGGCGGCAGTGTACTTTACTGTGATCACAAACTCCAGTAGGTAGGGCCAGAGGACATCGCCAATCGGTAAATTCACCGCCATCAATTTCAGCAATCCTTCGCACCGTCTCCTTAGATCGTTCTCCGTAACCACGGCCGCCAGTACGTTGCAGAGCTCCTCTTCGCTTTCTGTACTCTCCCCGTTCTCCTCGGTAGACAGAGCACACTGTCGGATGATAAATTCCACCAGCTGCTTTCCTCCCTCTAGCTCCAAGTAATTGTGACTGGCCATCGTGTATATTACCTGGGCAAGTATTCCCTTCACTCTGTTACTCTCAGATGAAAATGCTCGTTGTATGCTAGTCAGAATCAGATTTTTCTGACTCTCCATGTTTGAAGGGACTGTATTGAGAAGGTAATTCAGCACGGCCAGTGCCCCGAGTTGAACTTGCTCATTATCAAATTCCAGTTGAATCTGAAGGAACTGCAGTGTCTGGCTTGTAAAGGCCAGAGCTAGAACTTTGAAGCAGCAAAGGATTTCGTTCAGCAGCTTCTCAGAAAGAGGCTTGGTGGGTTGTTCCATCACAATGCAGATCTGCTGATGTAAGCTGATCAGCAGACCCTGCAGTTGTGTCACTAGTACTTCACTGTTCCTCTCTATAGCAATGCGCAGTACACTGTACAGACACTGATTGACACAAGGATCAGGAGAGGTTTCCTGGTACAGGGAGAGAATGGTTGGGATTAAGTTGGGGAGCTCCTTCTCCAGTTTGCCATCGGGTAGTAAGTGGATTATCCGGGCTACTGTTTCCATTACTGCTGTGCTCACCTTGGGCTCTTTTGAAGGCAGCCATGAATTCAAAAGTAGATCGTAAGCCACAGAAACCTCATAGAAGAACATTTTCTTCTTTAGTTTAGGTTTTCGGGTCTCCTCTGTGTTTGACAGGTATTTTAGAATGCTGTCACTAAAAAGACCCAATGCAACACAGAGAGTCCTCTTCATTTCCCCATCGGTTACTCTATGCATCATGGGGAGCATGTTTTTCAAGACCGGTTTGAGCCGAGGAACCGTGCAATGCACGTTTGCTCTACACAGCCTTGCCAGTGTCAGCACCACATAGAAATGAGCTTGGGTCCAGGGTCGGCACACAAACTCTATGTGCTTGAAAATTTCAACGGGAAACCGGGCACCCAGACTAACCAGGAGGCAACCTGCCGCTTCACGATGCTCAATAGTCACATGCTCCGATCTGGTCATGTCCATCAAAGCCAAGTTGGTCAGTTTTTTAGCCAGCTGTTTGCGTAAATGTTCAAGGTTGTCCTTTATTACCAATGTCATAGCTGTTAGTAAGGCAGGACGTTGTACTGCCGGCAATCTGTTTTTGGTAAGGTACTTACGGCAGAATGTAAGTACCAATTTGTGATTGATACTTCCTAGTTTTTGCAGTGACTGAGATAATCTACTTTGAACAAATTCATCTTCATCAGAAAGTAAGTTGATAATCATGCGCAATGAATCTTTCATTCTGTTAGTCACCATTTTGCTTGAATTCAATCACTTCTCTTGTTCATGCAATGTGCCCTAATGATAAGCACTATGTGTTACAACACAGAGCTCTCTGCTTTTACTCACAGATTTTCACGAGTATTGCTGGTGTTATATCGTCGATTTGTTCTTTCGACGTTGATTTCTCTCCACCCTAACACGGGCTCTTTCTCTCCTGTGAATGGATGTTCTCAGACTCACAGATGTCCGTCCTATGCAGACTTTTCTTTGTAGATTCCTAATTCGATGGTCTTGAACTAGTTTAATGGTTTAAATAGTTTGGTAGATAGTTTTGAAAAGGTTACTTTTGAAAACTCGCTCTCTCCCTCTCTCTCGTGGTCAAACACAAAGTTTAACTGCTGGATGACCAAGCAGCCGACAACTTTATTTGAAAAAGGGGCTGTGTCATTATTTCCTGCTTTTGTGAAGTCACGAATTTCATTGTGACATCTTGTGTCACATGACCTGCCAGGTGATGACCTCACTGGCGAGGGTGACCTCACAATTGATTGAGTCGTGCATTTATAGATTGATTGTTAAACTGCTTTTTAAATTATTTTTCAGAAAGCTAATGATAAATAATACAGATTTAAGGGTCGATTCTCTGTGTTCCTGACCGGGTGCACTGACCCGCCATGTCCCAGATTCCCATGATGAGCTCCCAATGGGTGAAACTCAGCAATGGGAGTCTGAGCTCATAATGTCTCCCTTATACAGCATCATTACCGGGAATTAGGGGTTACGGGGAGCGGGCAGGAAATTGGACATGAGGCTGAGTTCGGATCGGTCGAGGCCCTGTGGGTGGCGTAGCGGGCTCAGGGGCTGAGTGGCCGGGTCCTGCTCCTACTTCTTGTGTTCTTTAGATTTGAGGTGAGGATCAGATCAGCCATGATCTTATTGAATGGCGGAGCAGGCTCGAAGTGCCGATTGGCCTACTCCTGCTCCTATTTCTTATGTTCTTATGTTCTTATGTCCAGCGCCAATAATTAATTGTGGGGTACACAGATTGCAGTCAGGTGTATCAGTAATACCAGGGCCCCATTTCTTTCTCGGAGTGACTATTGACAACGCCGCCGACCTGCATCATCGGTGACATCAGAATGACAACTGATGACATCACAATGAGCTCTGATGATGTCACAATGACTATTGATACTGCAGCTGGCTCTGCATTGCACGATTGACACCGCACGATTAGGGGTTAAGGGTTAAAAACTCTCTCCCAATTCACTTACAACTACACTTCCAAAATTCCAACTGTCTAACCTTTGGCCCTCCATTCACCTCAACATTTCTGCAGCTACCAATCTGCTCAACCACCACCTTTGATGCCCTAGTCCCCATTAAAACCATTACTCTTTCTCACTCTGGCCGTTCACCCTTGTACACCCCTCATCTCCGCTCCCTTAAGTCCAAGAGATGCAGACTTGAACAGATATGGTGGACAACTGGTTTAGCCATTCACTGCCAGATCTGTCTGGACCACATAAAGCACTATCGGGTCCTGCTCTCGTCTGCTAAAAGTTCTCACTATTCCAGCATCATCCTGGAATGCAAAAATACCCCCTGGCTTATTTTCTCTATTGCAAACCGTCTTATTAAACCCGTCTCCGCTGTCTCCCCCACCCTCACCTCCAACAACAATTGCGAGGAGCTCATGGACTTCTTTGTCACTAAGATTGAGTCCTCTAAGGTTTCCTCCTGCCCAAGCCCTGAACTCACATCTTTCTCCAGTTTCTCTCCGATCTCCCCTCCTGCCCTCTCCAAGCTCATCTTGTCCATGAGACCCACTTCCTGCTCCCTCGACCCTATTCCCACTAAACTCCTGACCACCCAACTTCCTTTCCTGCATCCCATATTAGCTGATATTGTTTACGGCAGTAAGGATGATGTGTAGGTTCTCAAATTGGCAGAATGTCACTGGTGGTGTCCCGCAGGGATCTGTGTTGAGGCCTCAACTATTCCCAGTATTTATTAACGACTTAGATGATGACAAAGAAAGTCATATATCCAAATTTGCCGATGACAAAAAGATAGGCGGCATTGTCGGCAGTATAGATGAAAGCATAAAATTAGAAAGGGATATCGACCGATTAAGTGAATGGGCAAAACGGTGGCAAATGGATTTCAATGTAAGCAAATGTGAGGTCATCCACTTTGGACCTAAAAAGTTTACAACAGGGTACTTTCTAAATAGTGAAAAGCTAAAAATAGTGTCTGCAATTTTCCCTACCTGAGAGGGTCCGGTGCAGACGGTTGCCATGGCAGGTTGCGAGCCCCTTGCTGGCTCCATCCCACTCCACAGAACGACTTTACGTTAACGGGGCCTATTAAGCCTGCCCTGCGCGTTACCTGGCCCAATTAAAAGGTGCGGGTCTGGTGACGTCATCGTTGACGCGTTTTCAGCCGGGATATTTAAAGGAGCCATGGTCACATTGCATTTGAAGGTGAATCTAGGAGTGTGCAGTCAGTGCACTTCACAATTCCACTGCTGCACACACCACCAGAGATGACTGCACAGAGGCAGAGGGCTGCACCCAGGTTGTCCGATGACTCCCTCCATTTGCTTGTGGAGTGAGTCAGAGCACGCAGAGAGGTTCTCTTCCCTGCTGATGGGAGGAAGAGACCTCCCCAACAGAGCAAAGGAGCCTGGCTCCAAATAGCAGAGGAGGTGAATAGCGGGAATGTCGTCAGGAGGACCTGGGTGCAGTGCGGCAAACTCTTCAATGACCTTGTTAGATCAGGAAAGGTGAGTACGAAGCCACACTCACCTTCATCCTGCTGTGCCTCTCATCACATCCTCATCACTCTGCCTTCCCTACCCTACTCCTGCACATCCTTACTCACCCCAACATACCTTGCACCTCCGCCCATCCCTCTCTATCTACATTATCAGATCCATATCTCACTAGCCACCCTTCCCACTCACCCTCATCCTAGTGCAATCATACCAACTAACAACATACAAGGAGGCCACTTGGAATTGCCACCCCCACTCCATCATAGTCACCCTCTACAGATGTAACCCATCCATTCCTTACACTCATTCCATCATTCTAACTCAACCTTCTCTTCTTTCCCTCCTTGCAGGAAAAGAGCCCAGAAAAAGAGAGAGAGGGAGAGAACTGGCGGTGGAACAGCATCAAAGGCCACCCTGACCACAGCAGAGGAGGCTGCTTAGAGCTGGTGGGAGTCGCCGAGCACCTGGAGATGGGAGACGGAGAGAGGGGGACATCACAGCAACCTGGTGACAGAATTACATAGCATACAGCTACATGGCATACATCAGTCACTCATAAGGGGGCTGATGTCATCAGCCATTGAACGGTCATTATGTGCATAATGGGTATCTGTACCCAATCTACACATGGCATATCTAACTCATCTCTTTACTCTCCCAAAGGTCCATCAATAGCCCCCACCACTGTCCAGGAGCAAGAGGAAGACGACTCCTCAGAGGAGCCTCCAGCCTCTGAGGGCGCACCGTCACCAGACAGAAGTGCACCCAGCACCAGCACAGAGACGCACACCTCTGTGGGTCCCTCGCGACATAGACTAGTGTTGTCACCTGGTGTCTCACAAATCACAACCGAGCAAGAGATGGTGGGGACAGGGACAGCAGTGGAGGCTCCTCACCAGAAGGTACAGGACTCTCCCAGCTCTGCTCAGCTGCATGCAGACGCTGAGCCTTGGGGGCCATCCAGAAAGAGGACGATCCTGGAGCTTCAGGAACAAGTGCAGGAGGCTCTGACAGGTTTTGTGATTGCGATGTTCAGAGAATGGAGGAACTCAAAAACTCTGCTGCCCATATCTTAACTCGCACCACGTTCTGTTCACCCATCTCCCAAATGCTCGCCGACCTACATTGGCTCCCAGTTAAGCAACGCCTCGATTTTAAAATTCTCATCCTTGTTTTCAAATCCCTCCATGGCCTCGCCCCTCCCTATCTTAGTAATCTCCTCCAGCCCCACAACACTCCGAGATATCTGCGCTCCTTGACGAGAGAGGCATATCAGCAGAGGCCAGGGATCAAACCTGGGGTTGTCCTATTCCTGGATAGCTCAGGGTCTCACTGGACAGATGCACTGAGTCATGGATGAAGCTGCTATCAGTGTCATTTTGCATTAGTTTCGATTTGAACAAATGAAATTCAGTGTATTTGTTCAGAACAGTGGATCTCACATCGGAGCAATGGGATTGAGAGTGAAATGACAGGGGTTTGTGACACCATCAGAATGTGCCAATAATCTAAGGGTGAGCCCCAGGGCCGACAGAGCAACGATTCCTCAGCTGTGGCGTCATTTCTGTAACTGTGGTTGAGTTAGATTCAAATCAGGAGCACAGGGTAAATGGAGTTGAGGTACAGATCTGCCATGGTTTAATTGAATGGTGGAACAGGCTGGAGGGGCTGAATGGCCTCCTCCTGTTCCTCTGTCCAGCATCTGTAAAGGCCCTTTCAGTCTGTCTATACTGCAGCCTATAAATTACTGTTGCCTGTTCATCTGGCATTCCCATGTCTGCTATGTTAGCTGAACCATTTCAGAAATACTTGTTGCTCTCTGCTTTAAATGACTAGCCAGAGGAATGTGTTAACCCTTCGTCCGCTGGTATCATTGACTGTCATTTCCAGGCTGCTGCCTCTGATACCCCCTCTTTAGTCAAAGATCTATCCATCTCCCCCTTGAATCTGCTGACACTCTCCACCTCCAGTGTGTAGGGTGTTTTTGCGTGCCCCGTGTTTCTATGACTCTCCCTTGAGTCGACCCGTGCATTAAAAACTCCCCGGTTTGGGTTGTTTCCCTTGGACGGCAGGAGCTTTTGCCAATAGTCCCTGCCTAGCCCGTCGATTAGCGGGTAATCCCACACAGAGAGAGAGACCAAGGCCAGATAGGTCTTCTCCTATGCCCGATGCGCAGCGTCCCCAGCGGGATTACTGTGTAACCCGGCCGTGACCGGATGCCACCCGGTTGGTCTTCCGAATTATACCGCGAACCACAAGCCCCACAACCCCCAAGTTCGGACCCAAGGAGTTACTATGGATAGATTATAATTGACTCAGACAAAACGAAACAGTTCAGGTTGGTCAAAGATCGATTCCTTTTATTACACTCACAAAATGACAACCCCTACTCCTCTCGCTTACGGCATAACGAGTAGGTGACCGTGGACACGAGCTTATAACCTTAGACTAAAATACCCACCCTGTCAGTTACGCCGAACCAACCCCTTCCCAGAATCTAAGCCTAGATAATGGAAAAACCCTTCTAACTAAACCCCTCTCCCGGTTTGGTCAGAACCCACTCTTGGAAGCCTCCTCACACACACACACACGTGTTAGCCTGCATCTTGGACACTTGCAGTTCCTCAGCAGCCAAACACGCGGGCGGTCCTGGGGATTTCTAGAGGTGTATGCTGGATATAATTACCAGCCCTTGTCATTGATTCACGCGGTTCCGGGTCTGTTCGACTCCAGAGACAAAACCGTGCCTAACAGAGGCATGCGATGAGGCCTAAAGAGTTATGTTCAGGCGGTACGGCGAGGCACTCACTTCAGGCATTCCTGGAGAGTTGACGGACGCGTAGCTACGCAGAGAACCCCGTTCCAGATGGTGGAGAAAAGTAAGCGTGTATCCCCAAAGTTCAGCATATTTATACCCCGTATAATACACAAAACTGGCTGGGCGATTCCTGGTTACCATGATCGCAGAGACGCTAGTTGGTCTTCCTGGTGACGTCTCTGTCCTGGATTGGTCATCTTGATGAAAACAATGGTAGGCCATTACTGTAGATGAGCAGTTCTCGAAGTGCTAACTGTTTGTTAAGTTCTTGACTGCTCCTTCATTGAAAAAGTCCAGAGGTGTTACTTTTGGCCTGCAAACCTCATTGTCCATCCAGACATCCCGGCTCCATGGACAAAAGATGTTTTCCCACAAACCACACAAGTTTTAATATGAAAAGGCACCTGCCTTTCATGACGTCCGCGTTGAGACTGGTCCCATGGCAACCCAAAAGACAGACAGTTCATGCTATCTTCACAGAAACCAAAAGTCAGTCCTTTTTTTTTAAAAGTAGAGAAGTCCAAACTCCATTTTGGAACGCAGCCCATGTGCGTCTCCATTTTAAAAGAGTACATATCCTTTTTAAAAGTCCAAAAATCCTTCAGGCCCATGCACCCACTGATGTTGGCACCGGCCAAATCCTACAAGTGTCTCGCTGGGCAGTTCATTCCACACATTCCCCACCCTCAGGGTGAGGCCATTGAATCTAATCTGTCTCTTCGCCCGTTCTTCTGGTCTTGAACCTCCTCGTTGCAGAGTTTGTGATTCTGTCAATTAATGTATTAACTCTCACTTTGGGCTGGATTTTCAATGACCTGTGGAGTTGGGTTTGGAGGCGTGTGGGGGGTTAAAGTTGCGGGGTCGGGGGTCCCGACCCCATCCCGCCTTCACGCAATTTTGACAAAATCGGTCGCGGAGTTCCCGACTCCGTCCCGCCTCCAAGAGGCGGGAGAGGCCATTAAAGCCCTTAACAAGGCCTAAATTGGCTCTGTAATGCCATTTTGAAACGTTTTAGCTCGTTTAACCCTTTTCCGACGTGAAGTACGCCTGATGTGAAACACTCCAGTGAAACCTGGTGGGAGCACGTGGATAGCTGACTGTCAGCTGCAGGTCCACTATTACAACGGAGATGTGATGAAGGGTAGTAGTATTGTGAATAAGGTAGTAGTATTAGGTCTGAAAGTCGCCTCTGATGCTGCTGCATTGTCTTCAGAGACTGCCTGGCCTTGCTGTGAGAGGCCCTGGATGGAAAAATTCTCTCTCTCTCTCTCTCTCTCTCTCTGAGATGCTGCTCATTTTGCATCCAGGTCCACTCACACCAAAAGCCAGGCAGTCTCTGAGACCAGGCAGGCAGTCTCTGACCTGCAATGATGACATCATCAGAGGCGACTTTCAGACTGAAACCACTAATTGGTTCATGGGTTCCCACATGCTGGAACTCAATTACCCAATTAAGTGAAAATTGCATCATTCATCCACATTAATCTGGAGTCGGGGGGACAACATGAAATGTGGCTAACACGACCCCAACCCAACCCCAAGACAAAATCCAGCCTCAAACCCTTTGATAAGATCCCCTGAGCCGCCTTTACTCCAGTGTAAACATTCCCAGCTCCCTGAACCTCTCCTTGTAGCCCAAGTGCCAAAAAAAAAAGAGTTTAAATTAGATTGCACTTTTCAAATCCTCTGGAAATACTAAGGGGGAAAAATTAGGTCGCGCCCCATTTGGGGCGCAAATATCGTCTGGACGCAAATATTAGCGCCTGGCGCTAATTATCGCCACTGACTGGAAACTTCACTTTTACCGCCCCGGGAGGTGAGTGGAGCGCTAAATCAGGCGCTGCACACCTGTCTTAAGGCGCAAAGGCCGAGCAGTGAGGCGCTAACTCAGCGCGCGAGCGCAGCGCAGCTGCTGCCAGTTAGCGAGGGAACACAGACACACTGGCGCCGGCCACTTCTTAAAGCGGGGGGGGGCCAACTTGCTCCCCAGCCACACCCTGCTCATTGCAGCCTTGAATCTCGGCCTGGAGAGACCTGTGAATCCATTTTGCTGCCAAGGATGGAGAGGGTGAGAGAACGAGCTCATCGCTTCACCGAGCGGGCCTTGGATGCTCTGGTTGGCGCGGTGGAGCGCAGAAGATGTATACTCTTCCCTGAGAGTGGCAGGAGGCCTTTGCCACGCGAGTACAGAAGAGTGTGGAGGGAGGTGGCTCAGAGCGTCTCCTCCAGGAGCATGGTGCCCAGGACCCATACTCAATGCCGCAAAAAGTTCAACGACCTCACTCGGGTCGTCAGGGTGAGTGGCTTTTTCTCAATACCTCTCCATCCCTCCATCTCAACCTCACTCTATGGCCAGAGGGTCTTAAAACCCCAATGCACAACACTCATCCAACACCTATGGCCCTTTCATGAAACACACACACACATTCCACACTTTGCATACAGTAAGGGCTATTCACCTATGGGAGGCACATCAGGCAAGACCATGGCTGCATACAGTAAGGGCTATTCACCTATGGGAGGCACATCAGGCAAGACCATGGCTGTATATTTACTCAGATGCTGTCCTTTTTCTTACAGGCCAAGCTGGCGCATAATCGGAGACAGCAGCAACGGACAGGTGGAGGGCGGCCTCAGCTGCAACCCCTCAGCGATCTTGAGGAGCGCGTCCACAGGATTGTGGCAAGCTGGGTGATCGGTCCCGTCGCCACTGGAGACGCCGACCCCGTTCTGGACAGCAATGGTGAGGTCATCACCTTTTTGTCCTCTGTCCTTCCACTTGTCCCTCACAACACCAGCCTTTGACACTTTCAATCCAACTTGCTAACTCGCTGCACTTATTCCTCCCTTACTGCCACCCTGTCCTCACGCTAAAGCCACTCTTGTACCTCCCTGCTTTCAGATGGTGATTCACCAGCTGAGGAGACGGGCCCTGAAGCTGCCACTGGGAGTGAAGCTGCAGCCGAGGAGGAAGAGGAAGCCGGAGCATCAGTGCCACCCTCTCCCGAGGAAGCCCATGCCCACACTGGGAACACGCCTTCCCTGGAGGGGAGCAGGGGGGAAGGGTCTGATGAGGGTGAAGCTCCAGGACCCAGCGGGCTGCAGCAACGCCATGGGGGTAGGGAAGAACGGGGGCCTTCTCCCCAGAGGGAGAGTATGCCAGAGACTGCTACTGCAATGGACGCAGAGGAGGAGCGGCTGATCGCAGAAATGAACACCCAGGCGGTGGGCATGCACACTGAGCTCATGGGTGCAGTGGGAAGGGTGCCCGAATGCATTGAGTCACTGGCAAGGAGTGTGGAGCACTTCGCTGTAGCACAGGCGGATGCCACACTAACGCTTAGTGCTGCAATTCAGTCACTGGCTGCCGTGATCCCATCTCTGACTGCTCTCATGCAGACTCAGATTGAGGCCACGCGAGCACAGACTGCTGCCAACCTCGATGGTTCGTTCACATGTCCCCGGGGCTGTCACCGCGCCGCAGCAGGCCAGCAATCTGTTCTCCAGCAGATTGCTCCGGATGCTGAAGTGCTGCCCCGTGGGAGTGCCAGTGTGTCGGGCGAGCAGGGAGTTGCTGTCCTCTCTCACGATGACAGCATTCCTGCTGCCAACACTGTCACTTCTCCACTGCACTTGCCATCGCCTGTAGGACAGACTGCTGCTGCCCATGCAGAGTTGGTGCAGTCTGCAGCCGGGCCCTCCAGGCCCAGAACTGGTCGAGGCCGTCCTTCAGGGGCATCTGCAGTGTCAGGGTCTGACGATCAGCAGCCTTCCACCAGCCTTGCTGCAGCCACTGAGGTCCCATTACGGAGGAGCAGTAGGGTTAGAAGGGGGGAAGTGCGCAAGGGAAGGAGATCACCCTCGAAGGGCAAAAAGTAGGAGGTGTGACAAAATGCTGGTCATTTTTTTATTAAAGGTCGAGGTTCATGGTCCAACTTTTGTTAAGTGTTTTGGACATTATCTCCAGGTTGTGAGAACCAGTTATGTTATTGACTGTTTTTTTGTGTTTATTTGTATGAGTTTGTCATGAGGAATTGACACACACAGAGTTTGTAAAATAAATAAGTTTCTGTATTCAAAATATACATGGTTGGTGTTTGGAATTATTGGTGCCTTGGCCGGCTTAGGGGTTGCGTGCTGGGTTCATTGATGTTGTTAGCAATGGCAGAAGCCATTTCCACAGCAGGGGCCCTAGAAGCGGCTTGCTATTAGCCGTTGACGGACGGCCCTTGCAGTTTCACCATTGTGGGCCGCCCTCCCGCCTTGGTGCTGCTGATGATCATCCTCCTCGTCCTCTTCCTCCTCTTCCTCCTCCTCCTCTGGTGGTGCTCCAAGGCCTGGTGGCATTGGCTGGGTCCTGACGATTGCCATGTTATGCAACATGCAGCACACAACTACGAAGTTGGATACTCGCTCAGGCGAGTACTGCAGGGCTCCTCCAGAATGGTCGAGACAGCGGAACCGTTGCTTCAGCACACCGATTGTGCGCTCAATGATGTTCCTGGTAGCTTGATGGCTCTCATTGTACCGCAGCTCAGCAGGGGTGTTGGGCGTACGGAGCGGTGTCATCAGCCAGGTGCTCAATGCATACCCCTTGTCCCGAGAAGCCAACCAACTGGCTGATGCGGTGCCTCGAAAAGTTCTGCCACAGTAGTCTGGCGCAGGATAAAAGCATCGTGGCAGCTGCCAGGATAGTGGGCATTGACAGCGAGTATCAGCTGTCTGTGGTCACAGACCAACTGAACATTCAAGGAATGGAACCCCTTTCTGTTCCGGAATTCCTCGGCATTCTCATGTGGAACACGCAAAGCCACATGCGTGCAGTCAATGGCGCCCTGCACCATGGGGAAGCCCGCTATCCTCGCAAAGCCCAGAGCGCGGTCACGCTGCTTGTCTGGGGTCATGGGGAAAGAGATGAACTCTCGTCTCCTTTTAAAGAGGGCATTTGTGACCTGCCGGATGCAGCAATGCACCGCGAACTGGGAGATATTGGCGATGTCCCCAGCAGCAGCTTGAAATGAGCCAGTAGCATAGAAGTTGAGAGCCACTGTGACCTTCACTGCCACCGACAGAGACGTCCTGGACCTCAGTTGAGGCTGCAGATCTGGCTGCAGCAGGTGGCAGAGCTCAGTGACCACCTCCTTGCTGAATCGCAGCCTTCGCAAACACAGCTCCTCAGACATATGAATGTAGGAGAGCTGTTCACGATATACCCTGGGAGGGTAAGCTCTCCTGTACATACGCCTGTTGGCCCTCCTCCGTCTGGCCATCATTGCCACTCTCTCTCTGCGTCTCTGTGTCCTCCGATTCAGCTGGAGCAGGACGACGCCCCCAATCAGTGCAGCCCCCATAGTCTCTTTGCAAGCAAAGTAATGAAGGACAGCAACCAAAGTACTAGCGAAGTTAGGATCAGTAGGCAAAACTACCTCACAAAGCGTTGAGTCAATGCAGAAGTCTCTCTTTCTCTCTCTCCGAATCTCTCTCTCTCTCTCAGAACGAGTGGTGCAAAAATGTCAACCACAGAAAAAGACAGGAAGAGGCCCCCTTTAAATAGCGCCCCCCCCAGCCCCACAGCGATTGATAGCGTTCCAGTCTTCTGGTCGTTGGATGCGCCAGGCGGTAAGGCAGGGGGTGCCACTCAATTTCTGCTCCGGGGCGCCACAAGGGCGTTGCACCATGGAATGACGTCACAATCTGCGCGTGCAGGTGGTCGCAGCGGTAAGGTTTAGCGCCGCCGCACAATGTCTAGTTAAGTTCCCGATCGGCGCAAACATCGCTGCGCCCGGGCGTTAGCGGCTTTGCGCCCCATTAGCGCCCTCTTAAGGCGCTAACGGGAGGCGCAACCAACTGAATTTTTACCCCTAAAGCTCTTCCCTGAATTACTTTTCAAGTGCAGTGACTAATTTTGTCGGCCAACACAGTAGCCAATTAGCACACAGCAAGGTGCTAGAAGTAACCAATGAGATGAATGACCTGTGTTGGGTGAGGGGTGAATGTTGGCCAGGCTACCAGAAGAACACACCTTCTTCGAATAGTGGCGTGAGATCTTTTACGTCCACTTGAGAGGGCAAAAGGGGCCCCGGTTTAACGGTTGTGAAAGTCGGCTCCGTAACGGCTGTAGTTTTGGCCGGTTTTGAATGAAAAATGGCGTCCGCCTCGCCTCCCCCCACTTCCGGCGCGGTCCGCGCTGAACACCATCTTGGTCAGGGCGATAGCGCTGGCAGTACGTGCGTGTGCTGGCAGTATGCGGAGTAGGCAGAGCGTGACATCGGTCGGCATGTAACGCTTATTTCTCGCACGACCTTCCATTTTCAACCTTGCCGCTCCATTCAACGCCCTCTCCTAAACACGCACAGCTGAACGTGCATTCAGCCGCACGATGAACCCCCACTATCGCTTCTTAAAGAAATCCATCCAACTTGCAGCTTTGTTGCTTAATGATATGTACTGGCTCTTGCAGAGTTTGTAGGAGGACTGGATCGCTGGAAGAGATTTGATAACGTGTGCAGGGAGTGCTGCTGCACGTTGGCTGCTCCTGGAAGGCCTCTGCGAGCACCACTTACTCGCAGTCACGGGGGCTCTCGTTGCAGTACCCCTTGCGCTGCAGCATGAGAGAGAGGGAGACGGCATTCGAAGATGCATTCACCGACCTCGACCACTCATGTGAGGTCATTGAATTTCTTTCGTCACTGCATCCTCGGGGCAAGACTGCTGGCACTGACCTCGTCGTCTATCTGCTGCCACTGCCTTCGCAGTGTGTGTCTGGAGGCCCTTCTGGCCCCCTGTGGATAGAGGACCTGTCTCCTCCTTTCCACCCCCTGCACTAGGAAATGAATAATGTACACCCACTGCTGGAATTGCTCCTTCCCTGCTGCCACTGTCCTATGTGGAGTGTCTCAGGACATTGTATTGTGTTCAAGGCATTATATAAGGCTGCATATACTGACACCACTATTCCCAGCCGGAATGGAGCTGATTGAGCAATTCCCCTGTCAATCACACCTGGACTGGGACTGATTTTACACATAGTTTGAGTGTAACTATCCCCCACTCACTGCATTTTACTGGTGAAATCACCCTGCTGTTTATCGGGAGACTTTCCTGTAGTTTGGTCATGAGCTCTGTTTGCTGTAGTTGGAGAGATTCTATTTAAATAGACTCTGTTTGCTGTGAGTCCTGCCATAAGTCCCGCTCCACCTCCAACTCATTGGCTGACACAGTGGTGTCAATAGACACAGTGGTTATATAAATGCTGGTTGTTTTTTTGGGAAGGGAAGAGGATTATAACCACTTAACTGCCTGTTAACAGCTAGTTAAGAGGCTTTTTCCAATTTTGACACTTCTCCTGTGGGCTTCCCGACGTCGGGAAACCCTGCCAGGGTAAGTGTGGCGTGCTGTGGGTCTACTGTAATGTTTGTGTATAGATGACAGCTGCAGAAGTGGTGTGAAGGATCCAATGGAACACTGGTGAGTTGCAGAGGTAAGAAAATGTTGGGAAAGTCATTTTTAATGTGTTTAGGATTTTCTGTACGTGACAAGCTTTGAAGTGTTTGTGTAGTCCCACCTCATTGGGAGAACCTCTCTCACCAGTGACAGATCGCTTCTGTAACCTCACCTGCAGCTGCCATCTGTTTTAGCCTAAGTGGAGAGCCTGGGTGAAAGGGCTCACCTTTGTACACTGATTGCCAGTGTTTGCAGCACCTCAATGCTGTCAAACACTGAAAAAATCATCTGTCAAAAAGAAATAGTGGTGACCCCTTTAAGAAAACTGGCAGATGACGCGTCATCAACTGACGTCACCTGACACCGGCTTTCTCTTAATTGGCCCTCAAGCCCGCAGGGCAGGCTTAACAAGGCCAATTGTCGCAAAATCGCGTCTGTGCGTCGGACGTCGCCGGGAGCGGGACTAGAACCCGAAAGGCAGCAGTCCCACCCCTAACGCGCCTCTTCAGGTAAGATCCCGGCCATAGAATCTTACAGCATAGAAGGAGGCCTTTCAGCCTATCCAAGCAGTCCCACTCCCCTGCTCTCTCTGCACAGCCATGCGAATCTCTCCTCTCTCTCCCTTACAAGCTGCTAACATGACTCGGCACTATTTTATTCTGCAGTTCGACTGCCTGGTGAATGAATCAGGTGTTTCAGAATGTGAAAGGGCCATCAATATAAGACAGTCACTAATAAATCCAATAGGGAATTCAGGAGAAACTTCTTTACCCAGAGAGTGGTGAGAATATGGAACTCGCTACCACAGGGAGTAGTTGAGGCGAATAGTATAGATTTATTTAAGGGGAGGCTAGATAAGCATATGAGGGAGAAGACAATAGAGGGTTATGCTGATAGAGTTAGATGAGGAAAGACGGAAGGAGGCTCGAGTGGAGCATAAATGCCGGCATGGACTGGTTGGGCCGAATGGCTTGTTTCTGTGCCGTATATCCGATGTAATCCTATGTAAATGAAGCACCTAGTGTTTTAAAAATCAGGCTGAGTTCCAATAAATTCATTAGTTTGGTTGGAAGCTTTCTCTCCCTTTACTAGTTGTTACTTCCCAATTCCCATGTTTGATACCCTCTCTGGTTGCCCAGAGTGCCAGATGTTTACTACCCTCTCTGGTTGCCCAGTGCTAGATGTTTGATACCACTATCTGGTATTTCTAACTCATACCAAGACCCATTCACCTATTACCCCTGTTCTCACTGACCTACACTAGCTCCCGGACCAGTAACGTCTTGATTTCAAAATTTTCATCCTTGTGTTCAAATTTCTCCATGGCCTAGACCCTCCTTATCTCTGTAACCTCCTCCAGCCCTACAGCCTTCTGAGATCTCTATGTTCCTCCAAATCTGGCCTCTTGTCCATTCCCTATTTCCTTCGCTCCACCATTGGTGGCCATACCTTCAGCTGCCTCGGCCCTTAGCTCTGGAATTCCCTCCCCAAATCTCTTCACCTCTCCACCTCTCTCTCCTCCTTTAAGACGCTGCTTAAACCCTACCTCTTTGACCAAGCGTTTGGTCACCTGTCCTAATGTCTCCTTCTTTGGCTCTGTGTCAATTGTTTGATTTACGTTCCTGTGATGGGCCTCGGGATGTTTTACTGCGTTAAAGGCGCTATATAAATGCAAGTTGTTGTTGCAGTGTCTAACCTGCTGCTGCGTTTTCAGATTTCTGCTCCTCTGCTGGGAATTGTTCACTCTCTGCTGGGTTAGCTCCAGTCTGCTGGTTTCTGCTGGTCCCTATCCTGCTGTGGATTCCGTTCCACTGCTGCCGAATGCCCTTTGCTCGGCGGCTTTCTGCCTTTCCTTCTCCGGGATTTATTCCATTCCGTTCGGTTCACTGGCCCCTTCGTGCTTTATCTCGGAGCTCCCTCTTGTGGTAATCTGCGCTAAAGTCCTACAGTGCTGCACTGCACAGTTTCTGGCAGCATCTGCCTAGTTAATGCCGGACTATCCAGTCGGGAATATATTAATTCATTGGCTGTAAAGTGCTTTGGGCATCCGGAGGTCGGAAAGACGCTATATAAATGCAAGTTCTTTCTTTCACTGTGCACGCAATTGTGGTCATTCCCAGCCCTCAATCCCGCTCACCCATCACCCCAGAGACATTAGGACAGGTGACCTAACACTTGGTCAAAGAGATAGATTTGGAGCCGAGTCCTAAAGGAGGAGAGAGAGGCGAAGAGGTTTGTGGAGGGAATTCCTGAACTAAAAATTGAGATCTACCATGTTCAGCTGGGACTCGAGGTTGGGGAAAGGCTGGGCCATGAAGGAGAACCTGAGGGTCCTGTAGTGCCCACTTGGTGAAAGCAAATCGTGGAAAGTAAACGGGCTGGGAATGCCCACAATAAGGCCGGTGTGCCAGCATCCATTTTCTCCCTCTTTATACAGTGAAAGAACTTGCATTTATATAGCGCCTTTCACGGCCTCCTGGCGCCCCAAAGCGCTTCACAGGCAACAAAGTACGTTTTGAAGTGCAGTCACTGGTGTAATGTAGGAAACCCAGGAGCCAATGCGCACAGCAAGATCCCACAAACAGCAATGCGATAATGACCAGATTATCTGTCTTTTTTTCAGTGATGTTGGTCGAGGGATAAATATTGTCCGGGACACTGGGGAGAACTCCCCCTGCTCTTCTTCGAAATAGTGCCGTGGGATCTTTTACGTCCAGAGGACCGGTTAAGTGGGGCTTGAACTCTCGACCTTCGGCCTCAGTGAATGGAAACCCATTTGAATGTTAATGGAGTCAGTGAGTGAGTGAGTCTTCACGGGAGGAATACACAAAACTTACAGAGCTGAATGATAAAACCTACAGCAGGCCATTCGGCCCATCGTGCCTGCTACTTGCTCTTCAATGGGAGCGACCGACTCCAGTCCCCTTTCCCCGTCCTTCCCCAGGATCCCACAGGGTCCTAGTGCTGATGGTGTGAGGTACCTCCGGCAGCGTTGAGCCTCATCAGGGGCTGGGTGATTGGACGGGCAAGCCTGCAGCGTCCAATCCTGGGGCAAGGAAATTCCGCAGTGAGAGGTCAGCGCAGGTCTGATTATAATATTATAATTATGACAATCAGGTCCCACACCTAATGCCACGTCCTTCTCCCGAGCTATGCCCAGCACTCGCTCACCTGCCTATATATCTGAGGGCCAAAGATACAAGGACTTTGCTCCCGGGGCAGAGTCTCGCCTGACGGGTGCACAGATCGGTGAACCGGGCCCTGAGGGCCAGAGCACCTGACCCGTGGCCCTCCCGATAACCTGCCCATTAAAATCAACGCCCGGGAATAATCAGCACCACCACGAATCCGGCGCGATGACCTCAGACCTGCGCTGTCACTGGGCGGGACGCAGAGCCAGGATGGGAGAGCCAAAATGTCGGAGCTAGAAACACACTCGGGAACTCTGAGTGATGATGTCACCGAGTTTTGTCTCGTTTCTTTAGCCGGTGTCATGATGGACGCCAATGGACACTATTCGGTGCTGCTGATGCAGGCAGACTGACACCCAGACTGAAGGATGAATCATTCTAATGTAAATTGATTGAGTGATAATCAATAGTTGATGATCAGGAAAACATACAGTCAGCTTATCTGTGAAGGGTGTTGGTGGAAAGTTAGATTACACTATAAAAACTGAGAAAAGCAGAAATCTGGCAAGGGAAGGCTTGCAGCCATTCTGGATTCCGACTGAGAATAAACATGACAGTTCTCCCCACACAACCCACCAGCTCCTTGCAGATGTGTATTAGGTTTTGAAGTACACGTGGTTCTTTCTGGCCTCTGCTTTCTGCTTCACAAACTGAGGATCAGAAAGAATTCACTGAGACAGGTGGGTGAACATGTTGGTGGTCAACAAACTGCACCAAGGAGTGGTGGGCGGTGGGTTTGTGCCCACAGCGAGTCCTCAATCTCCACTGGGCTGTCGGGGGAGGGAGGGGATCAGGCAGGAGATAGACCCTTCCCCACAGGGAGTAAAATGGGAGGGTGAGACAGCGCAGGTCATTGTAGAATGGCACTGCCCCAGACCAGGGAGCAGGTTGTCCACATTTCGTCTCGGTTGGGCAATGGGATGGGTTGTGTGCTCGGATCTAAAGGGAAAAACACAAAGTAAGGGAGGAAAGGAAACTTAAAATGCTTTCCTGAATAAATAAATCCTATTTGTAAAATAAAGGCAGACAGTTCCTCCAATAAAATCATCTTTTATTTAAAAACTAATTTTAAAATAAGAAAGATTGAAGATTGTTGTTGATGATAATTCCATCAGAAATTTCTCGAAAAAAGAATTAGCGGGGAATTTTAATCCCAAACAATGATTGGGTTGGTGTCGGTTGGGAGGTTAAAGTGTTAAAAAAAGTGAATCCCGACCCCAACAGGCCTCCATCCCGCCCACTTCCGGTTTTAACGGAGGCGGGACCGAGGGATTTGCAACCAATCCGCTCCCAGGAGACGGGTGGACATTTAAATATTATAATGAGGCTGGCATGCCTCAGATTTAATCACCATTTCAAATTTAACTCTGGCTGGTCGGGTTTCTCAGGCTTCAGGGAACCCGCCAGCTAAAGTAAGGTGAGGACTGCTGGATCCAGGAGGTAAGAGCCGTTCCAGCATCCCTTCCTCACCCACCCACCGTGATGGGAGACCACTCCTGAGGCCTCTGGTCCTCCCCTAAGGCCTCCGATCCCCCCCTCCCCGAGGCCTCCAATTCCCCCCCCCGAGGCCTCCGATCCCCCCCGTGGCCTCTGATCCCCTCGCCCCCGAGGCCTCCAATCCCCCCGCCCCCGAGGCCTCCAATCCCCCCCGTGGGCTCTGATCGCCTCGCCCCCGAGGCCTCTGATCCCCTCGCCCCCGAGGCCTCTGATCCCCCCCGCCCCTGAGGCCTCCGATCCCCCCCGTGGCCTCTGATCCCCTCGCCCCCGAGGCCTCCGATCCCCCCCGCCCCCGAGGCCTCCGATCCCCCCCGTGGCCTCTGATCCCCTCGCCCCCGTGGCCTCTGATCCCCTCGCCCCCGAGGTCTCCGATCCCCCCGCCCCCGTGGCCTCTGATCCCCCCCGTGGCCTCTGATCCCCCCCCGTGGCCTCTGATCCCCTCGCCCCCGTGGCCTCTGATCCCCCCGCCCCCGAGGTCTCCGATCCCCCCGCCCCCGTGGCCTCTGATCCCCTCGCCCCCGTGGCCTCTGATCCCCTCGCCCCCGTGGCCTCTGATCCCCTCGCCCCCGTGGCCTCTGATCCCCTCGCCCCCGTGGCCTCTGATCCCCTCGCCCCCGTGGCCTCTGATCCCCTCGCCCCCGTGGCCTCTGATCCCCTCGCCCCCGTGGCCTCTGATCCCCTCGCCCCCGTGGCCTCTGATCCCCTCGCCCCCGAGGTCTCCGATCCCCCCGCCCCCGTGGCCTCTGATCCCCCCCCCCGTGGCCTCTGATCCCCTCGCCCCTGAGGCCTCCGATCCCCCTGCCCCCGAGGCCTCCGATCCCCCCGCCCCTGTGGCCTCTGATCCCCCTCGCCCCCGTGGCCTCCGATCCCCCCCCGTGGCCTCTGATCCCCTCGCCCCCGAGGCCTCCGATCCCCCCGCCCCCGAGGCCTCCGACCCCCTCGCCCCCGAGGCCTCCGATCCCCCCCCTCCCGAGGCCTCCAATCCCCCCCCTCCCGAGGCCTCCAATCCCCCCCGAGGCCTCCGATTCCCCCCCGAGGCCTCCGATTCCCCCCCGAGGTCTGTAATTCCCCCCCGAGGCCCAGATCCCTCCCTGAGGCCTCTGAGTCCCCCCCTGAGGCCTCCAATCCCCCCGCCCCCGAGGCCTCCGACCCCCTCGCCCCCGAGGCCTCCGACACCCTCGCCCCCGAGGCCTCCGATCCCCCCCCTCCCGAGGCCTCCGATCCCCCCTGTGGCCTCCGATCCCCCCCCCCCCCCCCCCGAGGTCTCTGATTCCCCCCAAGGCCTCCAATTCCCGCCCGAGGCCTCCGATTCCCCCCCCCCACCCGCCGAGGTCTCTGATTCCCCCCGAGGCCTCCGATTCCCACCCGAGGCCTCCGATTCCCCCCCCACCGAGGTCTCTGATTCCCCCTGAGGCCTCCGATTTCCCCCCCCCCCCCCGAGGCCTCCGATTCCCCCCCGAGGTCTGTAATTCCCCCCCGAGGCCCAGATCCCCCCTGAGGCCTCCGATTCTCCCCCGAGGCCTCCGATTCCCCCCCGAGGTCTGTAATTCCCCCCCGAGGCCCAGATCCCCCCTGAGGCCTCCGATTCTCCCCTGAGGCCTCCGATTCCCCCCCTGAGGACACCGATCCCCCCCAACCCCAAGTCCTCAGATATCACCCCACGAGGCCTCAGATCCCTCACTAGGACTCCGAGACCCCCCCCGAGGACTCAGATCGCCATCCCGGACTCCTCCCTCCAGCCCCGATTCTTCCATCCCAAACCATCCCGCCCCATGCTCCGGTCCCGATCCTTCCCCCCCACCCACCCGCAGCACCCAAACATCTGCCCCGATCCTTCCCCCCCCCCACCCCCAGCACCCAAATATCTGGCCCCGATCCTTCCCCCCCACCCACCCCCAGCGCCCAAACATGTGGCCCCGATCCTCCCCGACCCCCTCCTTTAAGCCATTTTTGATCTGCGAATTCCTCTACTTCAGACTCATTTCCAAACACAATACAAACAAATCCCTTATAATGTTTTTGTTCTGATGGTCCCTAATACATGTAGAGGTATCGTATCGCCTTGGCTGCTTTCGTTCTGACATCTTGCACATGATCTGACAGCAAGGCAATAATCTCGTCACAAGTCTGACCTGCAGACTGTGATGTGTAATAATCCGATGGTGCATTGTACATGAGGAAACCGAGCAATGTCACTGCGTTTCCTCTGACCTCAGGTAGCACATTCCTGAAGAAGGCGGCACAGCTCCGTATGTACAAGGTGATCTGGTTGGGGAAGTCTGTGGCAATGTGCCTGGAGATGTTGCTTAAATATTCCTCATAATCCAGGGTGGTCTCCTCCAAGGAAAGCTCTTGAAACATCCTGGATATGTTTTCTGACTCCATTATTGGACTGTAGAAATTCAGCACGGATTTGCAGACTTTGATGACTTCATTGCTCTCATCGTGGAGATGCAGCAGCAAGCTGATCAAGGTGTAGCTGGTGTGCTCCATAAGTCGAGGGTTAATTTCCACAGTCCCAAATCTGATCAGCTTCCCAAGAACGTTAAACGCTGCGGCTCTCATTTTCTCATGTTGATGGTCAAAGTAAGGCTGAACTGCCAGTGCTAGATCGCCAAGAATGGGATTTGTATTATTCTCCTGGAGCTGATCTAGAACTTTGGACATGCTCGACATTGCCTCAACAGCAATGAGATTCTTGGGTTTAGACTTCTCGTCAATCACAGATATCATTGTGGACAACAGTTTGACGCAGTGTTTGTCTATCTGTTGAGAAGCTCCGATGGCAGCATTTCCCAAACCTTGTAGAGCGAGCCATTGGACAATAAGGGACTCATCACTCAAGCATCCAAACAAACTCTCCAGAAGGGTATCCGTCAGCAACAAGTCCGACACCACTGAATGAGTTAAAAGCTCCCCAAAGAAGGCAGCTATTGTGATTCTCTGACTCTCCCCTATGTTGACAAGGAAAGGAGTGAGTTGCTCCACAATGCTGATCAGATGAGCGGCAGCACACACGGTCAATGTGCTTGCCAGCAGTGTAACCCCCTCATGGTGCTTTCTTGGACTCACGATGAGATCCCAACCTCCCATTTCTCTCATGGTGGTATCATCTCCGCTTCCCTGTGTCAGGACAGCTCGAAGTATCTCAGCTGAGTAATGGCAAGCGTCAGCGTCATTCAGTTTTAGAGTCGGGTGCAAGGTGTTCCCACCCTTTGGAATTCTCAGAAAGTTGGTAGGAAACCGAGCCCAGACACTGAAGCTGAGATGAATCAGAAGGGTGCTGACGAACTGGGGGTATAGAATGTTTATCACGTCCCCTGATTCAGGCTTTCGTAGCACTTCACGAAGAGCACAGAGCACAGCTAAAGGCTGCTGAGCTGCTGAATCTTTTGTGTCTCTGACACGGGAATCTCTGCCGCCGTCATACAATGACTTTAAGTTGCCCAGTAGGTAGTTGGTTACGGCTGTGGCTAGTGCATTATCTGTCAGTAGTGATCTCCATATGTCACTAATGTACCTGTCAGGTGGACTAGGGTAAGTGAGGAGAGTGGACAAAACTGCTGGCATATGGTGTGACGCCAGAATGGAGATCGAATGCGTCACTGCATTTGTCACCTGTGGCTCAGTAATTGAGCGCAAGTGACTGCACAATACTTGGATTGTTCCCCGAATGTCAGCAAGGGCGGCTCCACGTTTGGCAATGATGACATTTGTGATAATCGAAGCTGTGCAGGAAACGTTCCGCTGCTTGTCTGTTAGCCCTTTAAAGATGGTGAAGAGTAGAGTGTTCAGCTGATCATGGGTTATACACTTTGATAAAACTTTACCAACATCCGTGCACGTTTGAAAGAGGGCCTGACTGGTAAGTTGGTTTAACCCGCCTTTGATGGCTTTCAGATGCTCCACTTCCTTAACTTGATGACCCGCAGGAAACCCTTCGAGGTGCAACTGGATATAAAGCAATCCATACAAGCTTTTAATGGCCGCCTCCATTACAACATGCGATGGATCTGCACATTGAAGCCCCACACATCCAATAATAGTCACCAAGTTATGGGACGGCACCTTATTGCTAACGTCCAGTTTCTCCAGGTAAAACGTCACCAGCTGTGAAGTGGTCTCCATTGCCTTTTCTCGCTCATGGTCCTTTGTGGATTGGATCCCAGTCTCCATGTTTTTAAATACAGAATGAAGCCCATCAGGAGACAAATTCAAAAGTAAATATTGCTTCAGAAGATCCTGCAGAGAGACCATTGTCTCGCTGTGAAGCTTCTGTCCCTCTGCCATGTCCACGTTTGTACTTTCATTGGCAGGGCTGGTCTCCAAATCTGGCAAGCTGAGGACACTATTCAGACAGATGCTAATCAGCTCACTGTTGGTGTTCAATGAAGGCTTCAGTTTTATGAGGGATGTACAGGCGTCCATGGCAGACTTTCGAACCGAAGTGGTCATTGTTTCTGTTGGCTCGGCCGTGATCAGCTCCTGCATGCAGGTCAACAATTCTGCCTTTCTGGTCAAAGTGTAGGGTGGGTGTTCTTCACCGGGTTCGATAGCTTTGGCCAACAGTGTCACCGTCTTGATCAAACTCAACTTCAGTGTCAAGTCCTTCACCTTAGATTTCAGTCCAAAAATCTTGGTGTTGAAAAGGCACAGCACATTGTGCAGAATGTCGGTCTCTATTCTGGGCAGAATGAGGTCCCGAGGACAACGTGACATAATCTGCCCATAGCATAAAATGAGCATGCCTTTAACATTTATTATTTGATTGTCACCCTTGTCCTTAATAAGGTGGAAGAAACTTGGTGTCTTCAAACTGTTGAACTTGATGAAACTCTTCAGTGTGGTGAGCGTGGTGTCTAAGTGGGTTACAGCACAGTCCCCAATTCCAGCAGCTACCCTGTCTCTCTCTAAAGCTTCATTGTGCTGAACACTCTGTAGCATCTGCTGAAGAATTTTTCCTACGATTTCTTTGTCCTGGGACATTCGGAGCACTCTCCCTAAACACTTGTACAGAAAACCCCTCTCGATTGGAAAGAGGTGATAGGTGTGAATGCAGTTGGCCATTTCTTCAATTAGCTGGACCATCCACACCTCATCTGCGATTCCTTCCAGCATTTGGGACAAAACCCTCAGCAGTTTCTCTTCCCACTCATTCTGGAGGTTGGACTGCTCTGAATTCTCCCCGAGAAAGTTAAATATAACTGGGAATTCCTCGTCCCATACTCTCACTGCAGCTGGGTGGATGTCCATTCCCAGGAGATAGAGTAAGCCCAGAGCTGGAACACCTCTGCCTTTTCCATGACACAGAGAAGCAGACGCAATCAATAGCCGCGTCAGCAGTGTACGAGGCTCAGGAAGATTTGGATAGTCCTCGTAATTAAGGACAAGTTGTGTCTCGCTGGCTTCCAGTTTCTTTGTTCCAATGTACAATGAGGAACGGCAGATGATTGCAAAGGCGGCAGTGTACTTTACTGTGATCACAAACTCCAGTAGGTAGGGCCAGAGGACATCGCCAATCGGTAAATTCACCACCATCAATTTCAGCAATCCTTCGCACCGTCTCCTTAGATCGTTCTCCGTAACCACGGCCGCCAGTACGTTGCAGAGCTCCTCTTCACTTTCTGTACTCTCCCCGTTCTCCTCGGTAGGCAGAGCACACTGTCGGATGATAAATTCCACCAGCTGCTTTCCTCCCTCTAGCTCCAAGTAATTGTGACTGGCCATCGTGTATATTACCTGGGCAAGTATTCCCTTCACTCTGTTACTCTCCGATGAAAATGCTCGTTGTATGCTAGTCAGAATCAGATTTTTCTGACTCTCCATGTTTGAAGGAACTGTATTGAGAAGGTAATTCAGCACGGCCAGTGTCCCGAGTTGAACTTGCTCATTATCAAATTCCAGTTGAATCTGAAGGAACTGCAGTGTCTGGCTTGTAAAGGCCAGAGCTAGAACTTTGAAGCAGCAAAGGATTTCGTTCAGCAGCTTCTCAGAAAGAGGCTTGGTGGGTTGTTCCATCACAATACAGATCTGCTGATGTAAGCTGGTCAGCAGACCCTGCAGTTGTGTCACTAGTACTTCACTGTTCCTCTCTATAGCAATGCGCAGTACACTGTACAGACACTGATTGACACAAGGATCAGGAGAGGTTTCCTGGTACAGGGAGAGAATGGTTGGGATTAAGTTGGGGAGCTCCTTCTGCAGTTTGCCATCGGGTAGTAAGTGGATTATCCAGGCTACTGTTTCCATTACTGCTGTGCTCACCTTGGGCTCTTTTGAAGGCAGCCATGAATTCAAAAGTAGATCGTAAGCCACAGAAACCTCATAGAAGAACATTTTCTTCTTTAGTTTAGGTTTTCGGGTCTCCTCTGTGTTTGACAGGTATTTTAGAATGCTGTCACTAAAAATACCCAATGCAACACAGAGAGTCCTCTTCATTTCCCCATCGGTTACTCTATGCATCATGGGGAGCATGTTTTTCAAGACCGGTTTGAGCCGAGGAACCGTGCAATGCACGTTTGCTCTACACAGCCTTGCCAGTGTCAGCACCACATAGAAATGAGCTTGGGTCCAGGGTCGGCACACAAACTCTATGTGCTTGAAAATTTCAACGGGAAACCGGGCACCCAGACTAACCAGGAGGCAACCTGCCGCTTCACGATGCTCAATAGTCACATGCTCCGATCTGGTCATGTCCATCAAAGCCAAGTTGGTCAGTTTTTTAGCCAGCTGTTTGCGTAAATGTTCAAGGTTGTCCTTTATTACCAATGTCATAGCTGTTAGTAAGGCAGGACGTTGTACTGCCGGCAATCTGTTTTTGGTAAGGTACTTACGGCAGAATGTAAGTACCAATTTGTGATTGATACTTCCTAGTTTTTGCAGTGACTGAGATAATCTACTTTGAACAAATTCATCTTCATCAGAAAGTAAGTTGATAATCATGCGCAATGAATCTTTCATTCTGTTAGTCACCATTTTGCTTGAATTCAATCACTTCTCTTGTTCATGCAATGTGCCCTAATGATAAGCACTATGTGTTACAACACAGAGCTCTCTGCTTTTACTCACAGATTTTCACGAGTATTGCTGGTGTTATATCGTCGATTTGTTCTTTCGACGTTGATTTGTTTCCACCCTAACACGGGCTCTTTCTCTCCTGTGAATGGATGTTCTCAGACTCACAGATGTCCGTCCTATGCAGACTTTTCTTTGTAGATTCCTAATTCGATGGTCTTGAACTAGTTTAATGGTTTAAATAGTTTGGTAGATAGTTTTGAAAAGGTTACTTTTGAAAACTCGCTCTCTCCCTCTCTCTCGTGGTCAAACACAAAGTTTAACTGCTGGATGACCAAGCAGCCGACAACTTTATTTGAAAAAAGCGCTGTGTCATTATTTCCTGCTTTTGTGAAGTCACGAATTTCATTGTGACATCTTGTGTCACATGACCTGCCAGGTGATGACCTCACTGGCGAGGGTGACCTCACAATTGATTGAGTCGTGCATTTATAGATTGATTGTTAAACTGCTTTTAAAATTATTTTTCAGAAAGCTAATGATAAATAATACAGATTTAAGGGTCGATTCTCTGTATTCCTGACAGGGTGCACTGACCCGTCATGTCCCAGATTCCCATGATGAGCTCCCAATGGGTGAAACTCAGCAATGGGAGTCTGAGCTCATAATGTCTCCCTTATACAGCATCATTACCGGGAATTAGGGGTTACGGGGAGCGGGCAGGAAATTGGACATGAGGCTGAGTTCGGATCGGTCGAGGCCCTGTGGGTGGCGTAGCGGGCCCAGGGGCTGAGTGGCCGGGTCCTGCTCCTACTTCTTGTGTTCTTTAGATTTGAGGTGAGGATCAGATCATCCATGATCTTATTGAATGGCGGAGCAGGCTCGAAGGGCCGATTGGCCTACTCCTGCTCCTATTTCTTATGTTCTTATGTTCTTATGTCCAGCGCCAATAATTAATTGTGGGGTACACAGATTGCAGTCAGGTGTATCAGTAATACCAGGGCCCCATTTCTTTCTCGGAGTGACTATTGACAACGCCGCCGACCTGCATCATCGGTGACATCAGAATGACAACTGATGACATCACAATGAGCTCTGATGATGTCACAATGACTATTGATACTGCAGCTGGCTCTGCTTTGTGCTATTGACACCGCACAATTAGGGGTTAAGGGTTAAAAACTCTCTCCCAATTCACTTACAACTACACTTCCAAAATTCCAACTGTCTAACCTTTGGCCCTCCATTCACCACAACATTTCTGCAGCTACCAATCTGCTCAACCACCACCTTTGATGCCCTAGTCCCCATTAAAACCATTACTCTTTCTCACTCTGGCCGTTCACCCTTGTACACCCCTCATCTCCGCTCCCTTAAGTCCAAGAGATGCAGATATGGCGGACAACTGGTTTAGCCATTCACTGCCAGATCTGTCTGGACCACATAAAGCACTATCGGGTCCTGCTCTCGTCTGCTAAAAGTTCTCACTATTCCAGCATCATCCTGGAATGCAAAAATACCCCCTGGCTTATTTTCTCTATTGCAAACCGTCTTATTAAACCTGTCTCCGCTGTCTCCCCCACCCTCACCTCCAACAACAATTGCGAGGAGCTCATGGACTTCTTTGTCACTAAGATTGAGTCCTCTAAGGTTTCCTCCTGCCCAAGCCCTGAACTCACATCTTTCTCCAGTTTCTCTCCGATCTCCCCTCCTGCCCTCTCCAAGCTCATCTTGTCCATGAGACCCACTTCCTGCTCCCTCGACCCTATTCCCACTAAACTCCTGACCACCCAACTTCCTTTCCTGCATCCCATATTAGCTGATATTGTTTACGGCAGTAAGGATGATGTGTCGGTTCTCAAATTGGCAGAATGTCACTAGTGGTGTCCCGCAGGGATCTGTGTTGAGGCCTCAACTATTCCCAGTATTTATTAACGACTTAGATGATGACAAAGAAAGTCATATATCCAAATTTGCCGATGACAAAAAGATAGGCGGCATTGTCGGCAGTATAGATGAAAGCATAAAATTACAAAGGGATATCGACCGATTAAGTGAATGGGCAAAACGGTGGCAAATGGATTTCAATGTAAGCAAATGTGAGGTCATCCACTTTGGACCTAAAAAGTTTACAACAGGGTACTTTCTAAATAGTGAAAAGCTAAAAATAGTGTCTGCAATTTTCCCTACCTGGGAGGGTCCGGTGCAGACGGTTGCCATGGCGGGTCGCGAGCCCCTTGCTGGCTCCATCCCACTCCACAGAACGACTTTACGTTAACGGGGCCTATTAAGCCTGCCCTGCGCGTTACCTGGTCCAATTAAAAGGTGCGGGTCTGGTGACGTCATCGTTGACGCGTTTTCAGCCGGGATATTTAAAGGAGCCATGGTCACATTGCATTTGAAGGTGAATCTAGGAGTGTGCAGTCAGTGCACTTCACAATTCCACTGCTGCACACACCACCAGAGATGACTGCACAGAGGCAGAGGGCTGCACCCAGGTTGTCCGATGACTCCCTCCATTTGCTTGTGGAGTGAGTCAGAGCACGCAGAGAGGTTCTCTTCCCTGCTGATGGGAGGAAGAGACCTCCCCAACAGAGCAAAGGAGCCTGGCTCCAAATAGCAGAGGAGGTGAATAGCGGGAATGTCGTCAGGAGGACCTGGGTGCAGTGCGGCAAACTCTTCAATGACCTTGTTAGATCAGGAAAGGTGAGTACGAAGCCACACTCACCTTCATCCTGCTGTGCCTCTCATCACATCCTCATCACTCTGCCTTCCCTACCCTACTCCTGCACATCCTTACTCACCCCAACATACCTTGCACCTCCGCCCATCCCTCTCTATCTACATTATCAGATCCATATCTCACTAGCCACCCTTCCCACTCACCCTCATCCTAGTGCAATCATACCAACTAACAACATACAAGGAGGCCACTTGGAATTGCCACCCCCACTCCATCATAGTCACCCTCTACAGATGTAACCCATCCATTCCTTACACTCATTCCATCATTCTAACTCAACCTTCTCTTCTTTCCCTCCTTGCAGGAAAAGAGCCCAGAAAAAGAGAGAGAGGGAGAGAACTGGCGGTGGAACAGCATCAAAGGCCACCCTGACCACAGCAGAGGAGGCTGCTTAGAGCTGGTTGGAGTCGCCGAGCACCTGGAGATGGGAGACGGAGAGAGGGGGACATCACAGCAACCTGGTGACAGAATTACATAGCATACAGCTACATGGCATACATCAGTCACTCATAAGGGGGCTGATGTCATCAGCCATTGAACGGTCATTATGTGCATAATGGGTATCTGTACCCAATCTACACATGGCATATCTAACTCATCTCTTTACTCTCCCAGAGGTCCATCAATAGCCCCCACCACTGTCCAGGAGCAAGAGGAAGGCGACTCCTCAGAGGAGCCTCCAGCCTCTGAGGGCGCACCGTCACCAGACAGAAGTACACCCAGCACCAGAGCAGAAACGCACACCTCTGTGGGTCCCTCGCGAGATAGACCAGTGTTGTCACCTGGTGTCTCACAAATCACAACCGAGCAAGAGATGGTGGGGACAGGGACAGCAGTGGAGACTCCTCACCAGAAGGTACAGGACTCTCCCAGCTCTGCTCAGCTGCATGCAGACGCTGAGCCTCGGGGGCCATCCAGAAAGAGGGCGATCCTGGAGCTGCAGGAACCAGGGCAGGAGGCTCTGACAGGTTTTGTGATTGCGATGTTCAGAGAATGGAGGAACTCAAAAACTCTGCTGCCCATATCTTAACTCGCACCACGTTCTGTTCACCCATCTCCCAAATGCTCGCCGACCTACATTGGCTCCCGGTTAAGCAACGCCTCGATTTTAAAATTCTCATCCTTGTTTTCAAATCCCTCCATGGCCTCGCCCCTCCCTATCTTAGTAATCTCCTCCAGCCCCACAACACTCCGAGATATCTGCGCTCCTTGACGAGAGAGGCATATCAGCAGAGGCCAGGGATCAAACCTGGGGTTGTCCTCTTCCTGGATAGCTCAGGGTCTCACTGGACAGATGCACTGAGTCATGGATGAAGCTGCTATCAGTGTCATTTTGCATTAGTTTCGATTTGAACAAATGAAATTCAGTGTATTTGTTCAGAACAGTGGATCTCACATCGGAGCAATGGGATTGAGAGTGAAATGACAGGGGGTTGTGACACCATCAGAATGTGCCAATAATCTAAGGGTGAGCCCCAGGGCCGACAGAGCAACGATTCCTCAGCTGTGGCGTCATTTCTGTAACTGTGGTTGAGTTAGATTCAAATCAGGAGCACAGGGTAAATGGAGTTGAGGTACAGATCTGCCATGGTTTAATTGAATGGTGGAACAGGCTGGAGGGGCTGAATGGCCTCCTCCTGTTCCTCTGTCCAGCATCTGTAAAGGCCCTTTCAGTCTGTCTATACTGCAGCCTATAAATTACTGTTGCCTGTTCATCTGGCATTCCCATGTCTGCTATGTTAGCTGAACCATTTAAGAAATACTTGTTGCTCTCTGCTTTAAATGACTAGCCAGAGGAATGTGTTACCCCTTCGTCCGCTGGTATCATTGACTGTCATTTCCAGGCTGCTGCCTCTGATACCCCCTCTTTAGTCAAAGATCTATCCATCTCCCCCTTGAATCTGCTGACACTCTCCACCTCCAGTGTGTAGGGTGTTTTTGCGTGCCCTGTGTTTCTATGACTCTCCCTTGAGTCGACCCGTGCATAAAAAACTCCCCGGTTTGGGTTGTTTCCCTTGGACGGCAGGAGCTTTTGCCAATAGTCCCTGCCTAGCCCGTCGATTAGCGGGTAATCCCACACAGAGAGAGAGACCAAGGCCAGATAGGTCTTCTCCTATGCCCGATGCGCAGCGTCCCCAGCGGGATTACTGTGTAACCCAGCCGTGACCGGATGCCACCCGGTTGGTCTTCCGAATTATACCGCGAACCACAAGCCCCACAACCCCCAAGTTCGGACCCAAGGAGTTACTATGGACAGATTATAATTGACTCAGACAAAACGAAACAGTTCAGGTTGGTCAAAGATCGATTCCTTTTATTACACTCACAAAATGACAACCCCTACTCCTCTCGCTTACGGCATAACGAGTAGATGACCGTGGACACTAGCTTATAACCTTAGACTAAAATACCCACCCTGTTGGTGACGCCGAACCAACCCCTTCCCAGAATCTAAGCCTAGATAATGGAAAAACCCTTCTAACTAAACCCCTCTCCCGGTTTGGTCAGAACCCACACTTGGAAGCCTCCTCACACACACACACGTGTTAGCCTGCATCTTGGACACTTGCAGTTCCTCAGCAGCCAAACACGCGGGCGATCCTGGGGATTTCTAGAGGTGTATGCTGGATATAATTACCAGCCCTTGTCGTTGATTCACGCGGTTCCGGGTCTGTTCGACTCCAGAGACAAAACCGTGCCTAACAGAGGCATGCGATGAGGCCTAAAGAGTTATGTTCAGGCGGTACGGCGAGGCACTCACTTCGGGCATTCCTGGAGAGTTGACGGACGCGTAGCTATGCAGAGAACCCCGTTCCAGATGGTGGAGAAAAGTAAGCGCGTATCCCCAAAGTTCAGCATATTTATACCCCGTATAATACACAAAACTGGCTGGGCGATTCCTGGTTACCATGATCGCAGAGACGCTAGTTGGTCTTCCTGGTGACGTCTCTGTCCTGGATTGGTCATCTTGATGAAAACAATGGTAGGCCATTACTGTAGATGAGCAGTTCTCGAAGTGCTAACTGTTTGTTAAGTTCTTGACTGCTCCTTCATTGAAAAAGTTCAGAGGTGTTACTTTTGGCCTGCAAACCTCATTGTCCATCCAGACATCCCGGCTCCATGGACAAAAGATGTTTTCCCACAAATCACACAAGTTTTAATATGAAAAGGCACCTGCCTTTCATGACGTCCGCGTTGAGACTGGTCCCATGGCAACCCAAAAGACAGACAGTTCATGCTGTCTTCACAGAAACCAAAAGTCAGTCCTTTTTTTTTAAAAGTAGAGAAGTCCAAACTCCATTTTGGAACGCAGCCCATGTGCGTCTCCATTTTAAAAGGGTACATATCCTTTTTAAAAGTCCAAAAATCCTTCAGGCCCATGCACCCACTGATGTTGGCACCGGTCAAATCCTACAAGTGTCTCGCTGGGCAGTTCATTCCACACATTCCCCACCCTCAGGGTGAGGCCATTGAATCTAATCTGTCTCTTCGCCCGTTCTTCTGGTCTTGAACCTCCTCGTTGCAGAGTTTGTGATTCTGTCAATTAATGTATTAACTCTCACTTTGGGCTGGATTTTCAATGACCTGTGGAGTTGGGTTTGGAGGCGTGTGGGGGGTTTAAGTTGCGGGGTCGGGGGTCCCGACCCCATCCCGCCTTCACGCAATTTTGACAAAATCGGTCGCGGAGTTCCCGACTCCGTCCCACCTCCAAGAGGCGGGAGAGGCCATTAAAGCCCTTAACAATGCCTAAATTGGCTCTGTAATGCCATTTTGAAACGTTTTAGCTAGTTTAACCCTTTTCCGACGTGAAGTACGCCTGATGTGAAACACTCCAGTGAAACCTGGTGGGAGCACAAGTGGATAGCTGACTGTCAGCTCCACGTCCACTATTACAACGGAGATGTGATGAAGGGTAGTAGTATTGTGATGAAGGTAGTAGTATTAGGTCTGAAAGTCGCCTCTGATGCTGCTGCATTGTCTTCAGAGACTGCCTGGCCTTGCTGTGAGAGGCCCTGGATGGAAAAATTCTCTCTCTCTCTCTCTCTCTCTGAGATGCTGCTCATTTTGCATCCAGGTCCACTCACACCAAAAGCCAGGCAGTCTCTGAGACCAGGCAGGCAGTCTCTGACCTGCAATGATGACATCATCAGAGGCGACTTTCAGACTGAAACCACTAATTGGTTCATGGGTTCCCACATGCTGGAACTCAATTACCCAATTAAGTGAAAATTGCATCATTCATCCACATTAATCTGGAGTCGGGGGGACAACATGAAATGTGGCTAACACGACCCCAACCCAACCCCAAGACAAAATCCAGCCTCTAACCCTTTGATATAGTCTCCCCTGAGCCGCCTTTACTCCAGTGTAAACATTCCCAGCTCCCTGAACCTCTCCTTGTAGCCCAAGTGCCAAAAAAACAAAGAGTTTAAATTAGATTGCACTTTTCAAATCCTCTGGAAATACTAAGGGGGAAAAATTAGGTCGCGCCCCATTTGGGGCGCAAATATCGTCTGGACGCAAATATTAGCGCCTGGCGCTAATTATCGCCACTGACTGGAAACTTCACTTTTACCGCCCCGGGAGGTGAGTGGAGCGCTAAATCAGGCGCTGCACACCTGTCTTAAGGCGCAAAGGCCGAGCAGTGAGGCGCTAACTCAGCGTGCGAGCGCAGCGCAGCTGCTGCCAGTTAGCGAGGGAACACAGACACACTGGCGCCGGCCACTTCTTAAAGCGGGGGGGGCCAACTTGCTCCCCAGCCACACCCTGCTCATTGCAGCCTTGAATCTCGGCCTGGAGAGACCTGTGAATCCATTTTGCTGCCAAGGATGGAGAGGGTGAGAGAACGAGCTCATCGCTTCACCGAGCGGGCCTTGGATGCTCTGGTTGGCGCGGTGGAGCGCAGAAGATGTATACTCTTCCCTGAGAGTGGCAGGAGGCCTTTGCCACGCGAGTTCAGAAGAGTGTGGAGGGAGGTGGCTCAGAGCGTCTCCTCCAGGAGCATGGTGCCCAGGACCCATACTCAATGCCGCAAAAAGTTCAACGACCTCACTCGGGTCGTCAGGGTGAGTGGCTTTTTCTCAATACCTCTCCATCCCTCCATCTCAACCTCACTCTATGGCCAGAGGGTCTTAAAACCCCAATGCACAACACTCATCCAACACCTATGGCCCTTTCATGAAACACACACACACATTCCACACTTTGCATACAGTAAGGGCTATTCACCTATGGGAGGCACATCAGGCAAGACCATCGCTGCATACAGTAAGGGCTATTCACCTATGGGAGGCACATCAGGCAAGACCATGGCTGCATACAGTAAGGGCTATTCACCTATGGGAGGCACATCAGGCAAGACCATGGCTGTATATTTACTCAGATGCTGTCCTTTTTCTTACAGGCCAAGCTGGCGCATAATCGGAGACAGCAGCAACGGACAGGTGGAGGGCGGCCTCAGCTGCAACCCCTCAGCGATCTTGAGGAGCGCGTCCACAGGATTGTGGCAAGCCGGGTGATCGGTCCCGTCGCCACTGGAGACGCCGACCCCGTTCTGGACAGCAATGGTAAGGTCATCACCTTTTTGTCCTCTGTCCTTCCACTTGTCCCTCACAACACCAGCCTTTGACACTTTCAATCCAACTTGCTAACTCGCTGCACTTATTCCTCCCTTACTGCCACCCTGTCCTCACGCTAAAGCCACTCTTGTACCTCCCTGCTTTCAGATGGTGATTCACCAGCTGAGGAGACGGGCCCTGAAGCTGCCACTGGGAGTGAAGCTGCAGCCGAGGAGGAAGAGGAAGCCGGAGCATCAGTGCCACCCTCTCCCGAGGAAGCCCATGCCCACACTGGGAACACGCCTTCCCTGGAGGGGAGCAGGGGGGAAGGGTCTGATGAGGGTGAAGCTCCAGGACCCAGCGGGCTGCAGCAACGCCATGGGGGTAGGGAAGAACGGGGGCCTTCTCCCCAGAGGGAGAGTATGCCAGAGACTCCTACTGCAATGGACGCAGAGGAGGAGCGGCTGATCGCAGAAATGAACACCCAGGCGGTGGGCATGCACACTGAGCTCATGGGTGCAGTGGGAAGGGTGCCCGAATGCATTGAGTCACTGGCAAGGAGTGTGGAGCACTTCGCTGTAGCACAGGCGGATGCCACACTAACGCTTAGTGCTGCAATTCAGTCACTGGCTGCCGTGATCCCATCTCTGACTGCTCTCATGCAGACTCAGATTGAGGCCACGCGAGCACAGACTGCTGCCAACCTCGCTGGTTCGTTCACATGTCCCCGGGGCTGTCACCGCGCCGCAGCAGGCCAGCAATCTGTTCTCCAGCAGATTGCTCCGGATGCTGAAGTGCTGCCCCGTGGGAGTGCCAGTGTGTCGGGCGAGCAGGGAGTTGCTGTCCTCTCTCACGATGACAGCATTCCTGCTGCCAACACTGTCACTTCTCCACTGCACTTGCCACCGCCTGTAGGACAGACTGCTGCCGCCCATGCAGAGTTGGTGCAGTCTGCAGCCGGGCCCTCCAGGCCCAGAACTGGTCGAGGCCGTCCTTCAGGGGCATCTGCAGTGTCAGGGTCTGACGAGCAGCAGCCTTCCACCAGCCTTGCTGCAGCCACTGAGGTCCCATTACGGAGGAGCAGTAGGGTTAGAAGGGGGGAAGTGCGCAAGGGAAGGAGATCACCCTCGAAGGGCAAAAAGTAGGAGGTGTGACAAAATGCTGGTCATTTTTTTATTAAAGGCCGAGGTTCATGGTCCAACTTTTGTTTAGTGTTTTGGACATTATCTCCAGGTTGTGAGAACCAGTTATGTTATTGACTGTTTTTTTGTGTTTATTTCTATGAGTTTGTCATGAGGAATTGACACACACAGAGTTTGTAAAATAAATAAGTTTCTGTATTCAAAATATACATGGTTGGTGGTTGGAATTATTGGTGCCTTGGCCGGCTTAGCGGTTGTGTGCTGGGTTCATTGATGTTGTTAGCAATGGCAGAAGCCATTTCCACAGCAGGGGCCCTAGAAGCGGCTTGCTATTAGCCGTTGACGGACGGCCCTTGCAGTTTCACCATTGTGGGCCGCCCTCTGCTGATGATCATCCTCCTCATCCTCTTCCTCCTCTTCCTCCTCCTCCTCTGGTGGTGCTCCAAGGCCTGGTGGCATTGGCTGGGTCCTGACGATTGCCATGTTATGCAACATGCAGCACACAACTACGAAGTTGGATACTCGCTCAGGCGAGTACTGCAGGGCTCCTCCAGAATGGTCGAGACAGCGGAACCGTTGCTTCAGCACGCCGATTGTGCGCTCAATGATGTTCCTGGTAGCTTGATGGCTCTCATTGTACCGCAGCTCAGCAGGGGTGTTGGGCGTACGGAGCAGTGTCATCAGCCAGGTGCTCAATGGATACCCCTTGTCCCCGAGAAGCCAACCAACTGGCTGATGCGGTGCCTCGAAAAGTTCTGCCACAGTAGTCTGGCGCAGCATAAAAGCATCGTGGCAGCTGCCAGGATAGTGGGCATTGACAGCGAGTATCAGCTGTCTGTGGTCACAGACCAACTGAACATTCAAGGAATGGAACCCCTTTCTGTTCCGGAATTCCTCGGCATTCTCATGCGGAGCACGCAAAGCCACATGCGTGCAGTCAATGGCGCCTTGCACCATGGGTAAGCCCGCTACCCTCGCAAAGCCCAGAGCGCGGTCACGCTGCTTGTCTGGGGTCATGGGGAAAGAGATGAACTCTCGTCTCCTTTTAAAGAGGGCATTTGTGACCTGCCGGATGCAGCAATGCACCGCGAACTGGGAGATATTGGCGAGGTCCCCAGCAGCAGCTTGAAATGAGCCAGTAGCGTAGAAGTTGAGAGCCACTGTGACCTTCACTGCCACCGACAGAGACGTCCTGGACCTCAGTTGAGGCTGCAGATCTGGCTGCAGCAGGTGGCAGAGCTCATAGAAACATAGAAACATAGAAACATAGAAACTAGGAGCAGGAGTAGGCCATTCGGCCCGTCGAGCCTGCTCCACCATTCAATACGATCATGGCTGATCATCCAAATCCAGTACCCTGTCCCTGCTTTCTCACACCGAATCCCCACATCAAGCCTGCACCTATCCCACCCTATCCCCATAACCCCACGTATTTAATTCCCCCTAACATATCCCATCCTATCCCCATAACCCCACATATTTAATCCCCCCCTAACACTAAGGGTCAATTTATCAGAGCCAAATCAACCTAACCCGCACATTTTTGGACTCAGTGACCACCTCCTTGCTGAATCGCAGCCTTCGCAAACACAGCTCCTCAGACATATGAATGTAGGAGAGCTGTTCACGATATACCCTGGGAGGGTAAGCTCTCCTGTACATACGCCTGTTGGCCCTCCTCCGTCTGGCCATCATTGCCACTCTCTCTCTGCGTCTCTGTGTCCTCCGATTCAGCTGGAGCAGGACGACGCCCCCAATCAGTGCAGCCCCCATAGTCTCTTTGCAAGCAAAGTAATGAAGGACAGCAACTAAAGTACTAGCGAAGTTAGGATCAGTAGGCAAAACTACCTCACAAAGCGTTGAGTCAATGCAGAAGTCTCTCTTTCTCTCTCTCCGAATCTCTCTCTCTCTCTCAGAACGAGTGGTGCAAAAATGTCAACCACAGAAAAAGACAGGAAGAGGCCCCCTTTAAATAGCGTCCCCCCCAGCCCCACAGCGATTGATAGCGTTCCACTCTTCCGGTTGTTGGATGCGCCAGGCGGTAAGGCAGGGGGCGCCACTCAATTTCCGCTCCGGGGCGCCACAAGGGCGTTGCACCATGGAATGACGTCACAATCTGCGCGCGCAGGTGGTCGCAGCGGTAAGGTTTAGCGCCGCCGCACAATCTCTAGTTAAGTTCCCGAGCGGCGCAAACATCGCTGCGCCCGGGCGTTAGCGGCTTTGCGCCCCATTAGCGCCCTCTTAAGGCGCTAACGGGAGGCGCAACCAACTGAATTTTTACCCCTAAAGCTCTTCCCTGAATTACTTTTCAAGTGCAGTGACTAATTTTGTCGGCCAACACAGTAGCCAATTAGGACACAGCAAGGTGCTAGAACTAGCCAATGAGATGAATGACCTGTGTTGGGTGAGGGGTGAATGTTGGCCAGGCTACCAGAAGAACACACCTTCTTCGAATAGTGGCGTGAGATCTTTTACGTCCACTTGAGAGGGCAAAAGGGGCCTCGGTTTAACGGTTGTGAAAGTCGGCTCCGTAACGGCTGTAGTTTTGGCCGGTTTTGAATGAAAAATGGCGTCCGCCTCGCCTCCCCCCACTTCTGGCGCGGTCCGCGCTGAACACCATCTTGGTCAGGGCGATAGCGCGGGCAGTACGTGCGTGTGCTGGCAGTATGCGGAGTAGGCAGAGCGTGACGTCGGTCGGCATGTAACGCTTATTTCTCGCACAACCTTCCATTTTCAACCTTGCCGCTCCATTCAACGCCCTCTCCTAAACACGCACAGCTGAACGTGCATTCAGCCGCACGATGAACCCCCCACTATCGCATCTTAAAGAAATCCATCCAACTTGCAGCTTCGTTGCTTAATGATATGTACTGGCTCTTGCAGAGTTTGTAGGAGGACTGGATCGCTGGAAGAGATTTGAAAACGTGTGCAGGGAGTGCTGCTGCACGTTGGCTGCTCCTGGAAGGCCTCTGCGAGCACCACTTACTCCCAGTCACGGGGGCTCTAGTTGCAGTACCCCTTGCGCTGCAGCATGAGAGAGAGGGAGACAGCATTCGAAGATGCATTCACCGACCTTGACCACTCATGTGAGGTCATTGAATTTCTTTCGTCACTGCATCCTCGGGGCAAGACTGCTGGCACTGACCTCGTCGTCTATCTGCTGCCACTGCCTTCGCAGTGTGTGTCTGGAGGCCCTTCTGGCCCCCTGTGGATAGAGGACCTGTCTCCTCCTTTCCACCCCCTGCACTAGGAAATGAATAATGTACACCCACTGCTGGAATTGCTCCTTCCCTGCTGCCACTGTCCTATGTGGAGTGTCTCAGGACATTGTATTGTGTTCAAGGCATTATATAAGGCTGCATATACTGACACCACTATTCCCAGCCGGAATGGAGCTGATTGAGCAATTCCCCTGTCAATCACACCTGGACTGGGACTGATTTTACACATAGTTTGAGTGTAACTATCCCCCACTCACTGCATTTTACTGGTGAAATCACCCTGCTGTTTATCGGGAGACTTTCCTGTAGTTTGGTCATGAGCTCTGTTTGCTGTAGTTGGAGAGATTCTATTTAAATAGACTCTGTTTGCTGTGAGTCCTGCCATAAGTCCCGCTCCACCTCCAACTCATTGGCTGACACAGTGGTGTCAATAGACACAGTGGTTATATAAATGCTGGTTGTTTTTTTGGGAAGGGAAGAGGATTATAACCACTTAACTGCCTGTTAACAGCTAGTTAAGAGGCAGTTAAGAGGCTTTTTCCAATTTTGACACTTCTCCTGTGGGCTTCCCGACGTCGGGAAACCCTGCCAGGGTAAGTGTGGCGTGCTGTGGGTCTACTGTAATGTTTGTGTATAGATGACAGCTGCAGAAGTGGTGTGAAGGATCCAATGGGACACTGGTGAGTTGCAGAGGTAAGAAAATGTTGGGAAAGTCATTTTTAATGTGTTTAGGATTTTCTGTACGTGACAAGCTTTGAAGTGTTTGTGTAGTCCCACCTCATTGGGAGAACCTCTCTCACCAGTGTCAGATCGCTTCTGTAACCTCACCTGCAGCTGCCATCTGTTTTAGCCTAAGTGGAGAGCCTGGGTGAAAGGGCTCACCTTTGTACACTGATTGCCAGTGTTTGCAGCACCTCAATGCTGTCAAACACTGAAAAAATCATCTGTCAAAAAGAAATAGTGGTGACCCCTTTAAGAAAACTGGCAGATGACGCGTCATCAACTGACGTCACCTGACACCGGCTTTCTCTTAATTGGCCCTCAAGCCCGCAGGGCAGGCTTAACAAGGCCAATTGTCGCAAAATCGCGTCTGTGCGTCGGACGTCGCCGGGAGCGGGACTAGAACCCGAAAGGCAGCAGTCCCACCCCTAACGCGCCTCTTCAGGTAAGATCCCGGCCATAGAATCTTACAGCATAGAAGGAGGCCTTTCAGCCTATCCAAGCAGTCCCACTCCCCTGCTCTCTCTGCACAGCCATGCGAATCTCTCCTCTCTCTCCCTTACAAGCTGCTAACATGACTCGGCACTATTTTATTCTGCAGTTCGACTGCCTGGTGAATGAATCAGGTGTTTCAGAATGTGAAAGGGCCATCAATATAAGACAGTCACTAATAAATCCAATAGGGAATTCAGGAGAAACTTCTTTACCCAGAGAGTGGTGAGAATATGGAACTCGCTACCACAGGGAGTAGTTGAGGCGAATAGTATAGATTTATTTAAGGGGAGGCTAGATAAGCATATGAGGGAGAAGACAATAGAGGGTTATGCTGATAGAGTTAGATGAGGAAAGACGGAAGGAGGCTCGAGTGGAGCATAAATGCCGGCATGGACTGGTTGGGCCGAATGGCTTGTTTCTGTGCCGTATATCCGATGTAATCCTATGTAAATGAAGCACCTAGTGTTTTAAAAATCAGGCTGAGTTCCAATAAATTCATTAGTTTGGTTGGAAGCTTTCTCTCCCTTTACTAGTTGTTACTTCCCAATTCCCATGTTTGATACCCTCTCTGGTTGCCCAGAGTGCCAGATGTTTACTACCCTCTCTGGTTGCCCAGTGCTAGATGTTTGATACCACTATCTGGTATTTCTAACTCATACCAAGACCCATTCACCTATTACCCCTGTTCTCACTGACCTACACTAGCTCCCGGACCAGTAACGTCTTGATTTCAAAATTTTCATCCTTGTGTTCAAATTTCTCCATGGCCTTGACCCTCCTTATCTCTGTAACCTCCTCCAGCCCTACAGCCTTCTGAGATCTCTATGTTCCTCCAAATCTGGCCTCTTGTCCATTCCCTATTTCCTTCGCTCCACCATTGGTGGCCGTACCTTCAGCTGCCTCGGCCCTTAGCTCTGGAATTCCCTCCCCAAATCTCTTCACCTCTCCACCTCTCTCTCCTCCTTTAAGACGCTGCTTAAACCCTACATCTTTGACCAAGCGTTTGGTCACCTGTCCTAATGTCTCCTTCTTTGGCTCTGTGTCAATTGTTTGATTTACGTTCCTGTGATGGGCCTCGGGATGTTTTACTGCGTTAAAGGCGCTATATAAATGCAAGTTGTTGTTGCAGTGTCTAACCTGCTGCTGCGTTTTCAGATTTCTGCTCCTCTGCTGGGAATTGTTCACTCTCTGCTGGGTTAGCACCAGTCTGCTGGTTTCTGCTGGTCCCTATCCTGCTGTGGATTCCGTTCCACTGCTGCCGAATGCCCTTTGCTCGGCGGCTTTCTGCCTTTCCTTCCGTTCCGTTCGGTTCACTCGCCCCTTCGTGCTTTATCTCGGAGCTCCCTCTTGTGGTAATCTGCACTAAAGTCCTACAGTGCTGCACTGCACAGTTTCTGGCAGCGTCTGCCTAGTTAATGCCGGACTATCCAGTCGGGAACATAGTAATTCATTGGCTGTAAAGTGCTTTGGGCGTCCGCAGGTCGGGAAAGACGCTATATAAATGCAAGTTCTTTCTTTCACTGTGCATGCAATTGTGGTCATTCCCAGCCCTCAATCCCGCTCACCCATCACCCCAGAGACATTAGGAAAGGTGACCTAATACTTGGTCAAAGAGATAGATTTGGAGCCGAGTCCTAAAGGAGGAGAGTGAGGCGGAGAGGTTTGTGGAGGGAATTCCTGAACTAAAAATTGAGCTCTACCATGTTCAGCTGGGACTCGAGGTTGGGGAAAGGCTGGGCCATGAAGGAGAACCTGAGGGTTCTGTAGTGCCCACTTGGTGAAAGCAAATCGTGGAAAGTAAACGGGCTGGGAATGCCCACAATAAGGCCGGTGTGCCAGCATCCATTTTCTCCCTCTTTATACAGTGGAAGAACTTGCATTTATATAGCGCCTTTCACGGCCTCCTGGCGTCCCAAAGCGCTTCACAGGCAACAAAGTACGTTTTGAAGTGCAGTCACTGGTGTAATGTAGGAAATGCAGGAGCCAATTCCGCACAGCAAGATCCCACTAACAGCAATGCGATAATGACCAGATTATCTGTCTTTTTTTCAGTGCTGTTGGTCGAGGGATAAATATTGTCCGGGACACCGGGGAGAACTCCCCTGCTCGTCTTCGAAATAGTGCCGTGGGATCTTTTACGTCCAGAGGACCGGTTAAGTGGGGCTTGAACTCTCGACCTTCGGCCTCAGTGAATGGAAACCCATTTGATTGTTAATGGAGTCAGTGAGTGAATTAGTCTTCACGGGAGGAATACACAAAAAGTCAACTAGAGCTGAATGATAAAACCTACAGCAGGCCATTCGGCCCATCGTGCCTGCTACTTGCTCTTCAATGGGAGCGACCGACTCCAGTCCCCTTTCCCCGTCCTTCCCCAGGATCCCACAGGGTCCTAGTGCTGATGATGTGAGGTGCCTCCGGCAGCGTTGAGCCTCATCAGGGGCTGGGTGATTGGACGGGCAAGCCTGCAGCGTCCAATCCTGGGGCAAGGAAATTCCGCAGTGAGAGGTCAGCGCAGGTCTGATTATAATATTATAATTATGACAATCAGGTCCCACACCTAATGCCACGTCCTTCTCCCGAGCTATGCCCAGCACTCGCTCACCTGCCTATATATCTGAGGGCCAAAGATACAAGGACTTTGCTCCCGGGGCAGAGTCTCGCCTGACGGGTGCACAGATCGGTGAACCGGGCCCTGAGGGCCAGAGCACCTGACCCGTGGCCCTCCCGATAACCTGCCCATTAAAATCAACGCCCGGGAATAATCAGCACCACCACGAATCCGGCGCGATGACCTCAGACCTGCGCTGTCACTGGGCGGGACGCAGAGCCAGGATGGGAGAGCCAAAATGTCGGAGCTAGAAACACACTCGGGAACTCTGAGTGATGATGTCATTGAGTTTTGACTCGTTTCTTTAGCCGGTGTCATGGTGGACGCCAATAGACACTATTCGGTGCCGCTGATGCAGGCAGACTGACACCCAGACTGAAGGAGGAACAATTCTAACGTCAATTGATTGAGTGATAATCAATAGTTGATGATCAGGAAAACATACAGTCAGCTTATCTGTGAAGAGTGTTGGTGGAAAGTTAGATTACACTATAAAAACTGAGAAAAGCAGAAATCTGGCAAGGGAAGGCTTGCAGCCATTTTGGATTCCGACTGAGAATAAACAGGACAGTTCTCCCCACACAACCCACCAGCTCCTTGCAGATGTATATTAGGTTTTGAAGTACACGTGGTTCTTTGTGGACTCTGCTTTCTGCTTCACCAAACTGAGGATCAGAAAGAATTCACTGAGACAGGTGGGTGAACATGTTGGTGGTCAACAAACTGCACCAAGGAGTGGTGGGCGGTGGGTTTGTGCCCACAGCGAGTCCTCAATCTCCACTGGGCTGTCGGGGGAGGGAGGGGATCAGGCAGGAGATAGACCCTTCCCCGCAGGGAGTAAAATGGGAGGGTGAGACAGCGCAGGTCACTGTAGAATGGCACTGCCCCAGACCAGGGAGCAGGTTGTCCACATTTCATCTCGGTTGGGCAATGCGATGGGTTGTGTGCACGGATCTAAAGGGAAAAACACAAAGTAAGGGAGGAAAGGAAACTTAAAATAAAGGCAGACAGTTCCTCCAATAAAATCATCTTTTATTTAAAAACTAATTTTAAAATAAGAAAGATTGAAGATTGTTGCTGATGATAATTCCATCAGAAATTTCTCGAAAAAAGAATTAGCGGGGAATTTTAATCCCAAACAATGATTGGGTTGGTGTCGGTTGGGAGGTTAAAGTGTTAAAAAAAGTGAATCCCGACCCCAACAGGCCTCCATCCCGCCCACTTCCGGTTTTAACGGAGGCGGGACCGAGGGATTTGCAGCCAATCCGCTCCCAGGAGACGGGTGGACATTTAAATATTATAATGAGGCCGGCATGCCTCAGATTTAATCACCATTTCAAATTTAACTCTGGCTGGTCGGGTTTCTCAGGCTTCAGGGAACCCGCCAGCTAAAGTAAGGTGAGGACTGCTGGATCCAGGAGGTAAGAGCCGTTCCAGCATCCCTTCCTCACCCACCCACCGTGATGGGAAACCACTCCTGAGGCCTCTGGTCCTCCCCTGAGGCCTCCGATCCCCCCCCCGAGGCCTCCGATCCCCCCCGTGGCCTCTGATCCCCTCGCCCCCGTGGCCTCCGATCCCCCCGCCCCCGAGGCCTCCAATCCCCCCCGTGGGCTCTGATCCCCTCGCCCCCGAGGCCTCCAATCCCCCCGCCCCCGAGGCCTCCAATTCCCCCCGTGGGCTCTGATCTACTCGCCCCCGAGGCCTCTGATCCCCCCGCCCCTGAGGCCTCCGATCCCCCCCGTGGCCTCTGATCCCCTCGCCCCCGTGGCCTCTGATCCCCTCGCCCCCGTGGCCTCTGATCCCCTCGCCCCCGAGGTCTCCGATCCCCCCGCCCCCGTGGCCTCTGATCCCCCCCGTGGCCTCTGATCCCCTCGCCCCCGTGGCCTCTGATCCCCTCGCCCCCGAGGTCTCCGATCCCCCCGCCCCCGTGGCCTCTGATCCCCCCCGTGGCCTCTGATCCCCTCGCCCCCGTGGCCTCTGATCCCCCCGCCCCCGTGGCCTCTGATCCCCTCGCCCCTGAGGCCTCCGATCCCCCTGCCCCCGAGGCCTCCGATCCCCCCGCCCCCATGGCCTCTGATCCCCCCGCCCCTGTGGCCTCTGATCCCCCTCGCCCCCGTGGCCTCCGATCCCCCCCCGTGGCCTCCGATCCCCCCCCGTGGCCTCTGATCCCCTCGCCCCCGAGGCCGCCGATCCCCCAGCCCCCGAGGCCTCCGACCCCACCCCCTCGCCCCCACCCCGAGGCCTCCGATTCTCCCCCGAGGCCTCCGATTCCCCCCCGAGGTCTGTAATTCCCCCCCGAGGCCCAGATCCCCCCTGAGGCCTCCGATTCCCCCCCTGAGGACACCGATCCCCCCCAACCCCAAGTCCTCAGATATCACCCCACGAGGCCTCAGATCCCCCACTAGGACTCCGAGACCCCCCCCGATTACTCAGATCGCCATCCCGGACTCCTCCCTCCAGCCCCGATTCTTCCATCCCAAACCATCCCGCCCCATGCTCCGGTCCCGATCCTTCCCCCCCACCCACCCGCAGCACCCAAACATCTGCCCCGATCCTTCCCCCACCCACCCGCAGCACCCAAACATCTGCCCCGATCCTTCCCCCCCCCACCCCCAGCACCCAAATATCTAGCCCCGATCCTTCCCCCCCACCCACCCCCAGCACCCAAACATGTGGCCCCGATCCTCCCCGACCCCCTCCTTTAAGCCATTTTTGATCTGCGAATTCCTCTACTTCAGACTCATTTCCAAACACAATATAAACAAATCCCTTACAATGTTTTTGTTCTGATGGTCCCTAATACATGTAGAGGTATCGTATCGCCTTGGCTGCTTTCGTTCTGACATCTTGCACATGATCTGACAGCAAGGCAATGATCTCGTCACAAGTCTGACCTGCAGACTGTGATGTGTAATAATCCGATGGTGCATTGTACATGAGGAAACCGAGCAATGTCACTGCGTTTCCTCTGACCTCAGGTAGCACATTCCTGAAGAAGGCGGCACAGCTCCGTATGTACAAGGTGATCTGGTTGGGGAAGTCTGTGGCAATGTGCCTGGAGATGTTGCTTAAATATTCCTCATAATCCAGGGTGGTCTCCTCCAAGGAAAGCTCTTGAAACATCCTGGATATGTTTTCTGACTCCATTATTGGACCGTAGAAATTCAGCACGGATTTGCAGACTTTGATGACTTCATTGCTCTCATCGTGGAGATGCAGCAGCAAGCTGATCAAGGTGTAGCTGGTGTGCTCCATAAGTCGAGGGTTCATTTCCACAGTCCCAAATCTGATCAGCTTCCCAAGAACGTTAAACGCTGCGGCTCTCATTTTCTCATGTTGATGGTCAAAGTAAGGCTGAACTGCCAGTGCTAGATCGCCAAGAATGGGATTTGTATTATTCTCCTGGAGCTGATCTAGAACTTTGGACATGCTTGACATTGCCTCAACAGCAATGAGATTCTTGGGTTTAGACTTCTCGTCAATCACAGATATCATTGTGGTCAACAGTTTGACGCAATGTTTGTCTATCTGTTGAGAAGCTCCGATTGCAGCGTTTCCCAAACCTTGTAGAGCGAGCCATTGGACAATAGGGGACTCATCACTCAAGCATCCAAACAGACTCTCCAGAAGGGTATCCGTCAGCAACAAGTCCGACACCACTGAATGAGTTAAAAGCTCCCCAAAGAAGGCAGCTATTGTGATTCTCAGACTCTCCCCTATGTTGACAAGGAAAGGAGTGAGTTGCTCCACAATGCTGATCAGATGAGGGGCAGCACACACGGTCAATGTGCTTGCCAGCAGTGTAACCCCCTCATGGTGCTTTCTTGGACTCACGATGAGATCCCAACCTCCCATTTCTCTCATGGTGGTATCATCTCCGCTTCCCTGTGTCAGGACAGCTCGAAGTATCTCAGCTGAGTAATGGCAAGCGTCAGCGTCATTCAGTTTTAGAGTCGGGTGCAAGGTGTTCCCACCCTTTGGAATTCTCAGAAAGCTGGTGGGAAACCGAGCCCAGACACTGAAGCTGAGATGAATCAGAAGGGTGCTGACGAACTGGGGGTATAGAATGTTTATCACGTCCCCTGATTCAGGCTTTCGTAGCACTTCACGAAGAGCACAGAGCACGGCTAAAGGCTGCTGAGCTGCTGAATCTTTTGTGTCTCTGACACGGGAATCTCTGCCGCCGTCATACAATGACTTTAAGTTGCCCAGTAGGTAGTTGGTTGCGGCTGTGGCTAGTGCTTTATCTATCAGTAGAGATCGCCATGTGTCACTAATGTACCTGTCAGGTGGACTGGGGTAAGTGAGGAGAGTGGACAAAACTGCTGGCATATGGTGTGACGCCAGAATGGAGATCGAATGCGTCACTGCATTTGTCACCTGTGGCTCAGTAATTGAGCGCAAGTGACTGCACAATACTTGGATTGTTCCCCGAATGTCAGCAAGGGCGGCTCCACGTTTGGCAATGATGACATTTGTGATAATCGAAGCTGTGCAGGAAACGTTCCGCTGCTTGTCTGTCAGTCCTTTAAAGATGGTGAAGAGTAGAGTGTTCAGCTGATCATGGGTTATACACTTTGATAAAACTTTACCAACATCCGTGCACGTTTGAAAGAGGGCCTGACTGGTAAGTTGGTTTAACCCGCCTTTGATGGCTTTCAGATGCTCCACTTCCTTAACTTGATGACCCGCAGGAAACCCTTCGAGGTGCAACTGGATATAAAGCAATCCATACAAGCTCTCAATGGCCGCCTCCCTTACAACATGCGATGGATCTGCACATTGAAGCCCCACACATCCAATAATAGTCACCAAGTTATGGGACGGCACCTTATTGCTAACGTCCAGTTTCTCCAGGTAAAACGTCACCAGTTGTGAAGTGGTCTCCATTGCCTTTTCTCGCTCATGGTCCTTTGTGGATTGGATCCCAGTCTCCATGTTTTTAAATACAGAATGAAGCCCATCAGGAGACAAATTCAAAAGTAAATATTGCTTCAGAAGATCCTGCAGAGAGACCATTGTCTCGCTGTGAAGCTTCTGTCTCTCTGCCATGTCCACGTTTGTACTTTCATTGGCAGGGCTGGTCTCCAAACCTGGCAAGCTGAGGACACTATTCAGACAGATGCTAATCAGCTCACTGTTGGTGTTCAATGAAGGCTTCAGTTTTATGAGGGATGTACAGGCGTCCATGGCAGACTTTCGAACCGAAGTGGTCATTGTTTCTGTTGGCTCGGCCGTGATCAGCTCCTGCATGCAGGTCAACAATTCTGCCTTTCTGGTCAAAGTGTAGGGTGGGTGTTCTTCACCGGGTTCAATAGCTTTGGCCAACAGTGTCACCGTCTTGATCAAACTCAACTTCAGTGTCAAGTCCTTCACCTTAGATTTCAGTCCAAAAATCTTGGTGTTGAAAAGGCACAGCACATTGTGCAGAATGTCGGTCTCTATTCTGGGCAGAATGAGGTCCCGAGGACAACGTGACATAATCTGCCCATAGCATAAAATGAGCATGCCTTTAACATTTATTATTTGATTGTCACCCTTGTCCTTAATAAGGTGGAAGAAACTTGGTGTCTTCGAACTGTTGAGCTTGATGAAACCCTTCAGTGTGGTGAGCGTGGTGTCTAAGTGGGTTACAGCACAGTCCCCAATTCCAGCAGCTACCCTGTCTCTCTCCAAAGCTTCATTGTGCTGAACACTCTGTAGCATCTGCTGAAGAATTTTTCCAACGATTTCTTTGTCCTGGGACATTCGGAGCACTCTCCCTAAACACTTGTACAGAAAACCCCTCTCGATTGGAAAGAGGTGATAGGTGTGAATGCAGTTGGCCATTTCTTCAATTAGCTGGACCATCCACACCTCATCTGCGATTCCTTCCAGCATTTGGGACAAAACCCTCAGCAGTTTCTCTTCCCACTCATTCTGGAGGTTGGACTGCTCTGAATTCTCCCCGAGAAAGTTAAATAAAATTGGGAATTCCTCGTCCCATACTCTCACTGCAGCTGGGTGGATGTCCATTCCCAGGAGATAGAGTAAGCCCAGAGCTGGAACACCTCTGCCTTTTCCATGACACAGAGAAGCAGACGCAATCAATAGCCGCGTCAGCAGTGTACGAGGCTCAGGAAGATTTGGATAGTCCTCGTAATTAAGGACAAGTTGTGTCTCGCTGGCTTCCAGTTTCTTTGTTCCAATGTACAATGAGGAACGGCAGATGATTGCAAAGGCGGCAGTGTACTTTACTGTGATCACAAACTCCAGTAGGTAGGGCCAGAGGACATCGCCAATCGGTAAATTCACCACCATCAATTTCAGCAATCCTTCACACCGTCTCCTTAGATCGTTCTCCGTAACCACGGCCGCCAGTACGTTGCAGAGCTCCTCTTCGCTTTCTGTACTCTCCCCGTTCTCCTCGGTAGGCAGAGCACACTGTCGGATGATAAATTCCACCAGCTGCTTTCCTCCCTCTAGCTCCAAGTAATTGTGACTGGCAATCGTGTATATTACCTGGGCAAGTATTCCCTTCACTCTGTTACTCTCCGATGAAAATGCTCGTTGTATGCTAGTCAGAATCAGATTTTTCTGACTCTCCATGTTTGAAGGGACTGTATTGAGAAGGTAATTCAGCACGGCCAGTGCCCCGAGTTGAACTTGCTCATTATCAAATTCCAGTTGAATCTGAAGGAACTGCAGTGTCTGGCTTGTAAAGGCCAGAGCTAGAACTTTGAAGCAGCAAAGGATTTCGTTCAGCAGCTTCTCAGAAAGAGGCTTGGTGGGTTGTTCCATCACAATACAGATCTGCTGATGTAAGCTGACCAGCAGACCCTGCAGTTGTGTCACTAGTACTTCACTGTTCCTCTCTATAGCAATGCGCAGTACACTGTACAGACACTGATTGACACAAGGATCAGGAGAGGTTTCCTGGTACAGGGAGAGAATGGTTGGGATTAAGTTGGGGAGCTCCTTCTCCAGTTTGCCATCGGGTAGTAAGTGGATTATCCGGGCTACTGTTTCCATTACTGCTGTGCTCACCTTGGGTTCTTTTGAAGGCAGCCATGAATTCAAAAGTAGATCATAAGCCACAGAAACCTCATAGAAGAACATTTTCTTCTTCAGTTTAGGTTTTCGGGTCTCCTCTGTGTTTGACAGGTATTTTAGAATGCTGTCACTAAAAAGACCCAATGCAACACAGAGAGTCCTCTTCATTTCCCCATCGGTTACTCTATGCATCATGGGGAGCATGTTTTTCAAGACCGGTTTGAGCCGAGGAACCGTGCAATACACGTTTGCTCTACACAGCCTTGCCAGTGTCAGCACCACATAGAAATGAGCTTGGGTCCAGGGTCGGCACACAAACTCTATGTGCTTGAAAATTTCAACGGGAAACCGGGCACCCAGACTAACCAGGAGGCAACCTGCCGCTTCACGATGCTCAATAGTCACATGCTCCGATCTGGTCATGTCCATCAAAGCCAAGTTGGTCAGTTTTTTAGCCAGCTGTTTGCGTAAATGTTCAAGGTTGTCCTTTATTACCAATGTCATAGCTGTTAGTAAGGCAGGACGTTGTACCGCCGGCAATCTGTTTTTGGTAAGGTACTTACGGCAGAATGTAAGTACCAATTTGTGATTGATACTTCCTAGTTTTTGCAGTGACTGAGATAATCTACTTTGAACAAATTCATCTTCATCAGAAAGTAAGTTGATAATCATGCGCAATGAATCTTTCATTCTGTTAGTCACCATTTTGCTTGAATTCAATCACTTCTCTTGTTCATGCAATGTGCCCTAATGATAAGCACTATGTGTTACAACACAGAGCTCTCTGCTTTTACTCACAGATTTTCACGAGTATTGCTGGTGTTATATCGTCGATTTGTTCTTTCGACGTTGATTTCTCTCCACCCTAACACGGGCTCTTTCTCTCCTGTGAATGGATGTTCTCAGACTCACAGATGTCCGTCCTATGCAGACTTTTCTTTGTAGTTTAATGGTTTAAATAGTTTGGTAGATAGTTTTGAAAAGGTTACTTTTGAAAACTCGCTCTCTCCCTCTCTCTCGTGGTCAAACACAAAGTTTAACTGCTGGATGACCAAGCAGCCGACAACTTTATTTGAAAAAGGGGCTGTGTCATTATTTCCTGCTTTTGTGAAGTCACGAATTTCATTGTGACATCTTGTGTCACATGACCTGCCAGGTGATGACCTCACTGGCGAGGGTGACCTCACAATTGATTGAGTCGTGCATTTATAGATTGATTGTTAAACTGCTTTTAAAATTATTTTTCAGAAAGCTAATGATAAATAATACAGATTTAAGGGTCGATTCTCTGTGTTCCTGACAGGGTGCACTGACCCGTCATGTCCCAGATTCCCATGATGAGCTCCCAATGGGTGAAGCTCAGCAATGGGAGTCTGAGCTCGTAATGTCTCCCTTATACAGCATCATTACCGGGGTTCAGTCCAATAATTAATTGTGGGGTACACGGATTGCAGTCAGGTGTATCAGTAATACCAGGGCCCCATTTCTTTCTCGGAGTGACTATTGACAACGCTGCCGACCTGCATCATCGGTGACATCAGAATGACAACTGATGACATCACAATGAGCTCTGATGATGTCACAATGACTATTGATACTGCAGCTGGCTCTGCTTTGTGCTATTGACACCGCACGATTAGGGGTTAAGGGTTAAAAACTCTCTCCCAATTCACTTACAACTACACTTCCAAATTCCAACTGTCTAACCTTTGGCCCTCCATTCACCTCAACATTTCTGCAGCTACCAATCTGCTCAACCACCACCTTTGATGCCCTAGTCCCCATTAAAACCATTACTCTTTCTCACTCTGGCCGTTCACCCTTGTACACCCCTCATCTCCGCTCCCTTAAGTCCAAGAGATGCAGACTTGAACAGATATGGTGGACAACTGGTTTAGCCATTCACTGCCAGATCTGTCTGGACCACATAAAGCACTATCGGGTCCTGCTCTCGTCTGCTAAAAGTTCTCACTATTCCAGCATCATCCTGGAATGCAAAAATACCCCCTGGCTTATTTTCTCTATTGCAAACCGTCTTATTAAACCCGTCTCCGCTGTCTCCCCCACCCTCACCTCCAACAACAATTGCGAGGAGCTCATGGACTTCTTTGTCACTAAGATTGAGTCCTCTAAGGTTTCCTCCTGCCCAAGACCTGAACTCACATCTTTCTCCAGTTTCTCTCCGATCTCCCACTAAACTCCTGACCACCCAACTTCCTTTCCTGCATCCCATATTAGCTGATATTGTTTACGGCAGTAAGGATGATGTGTAGGTTCTCAAATTGGCAGAATGTCACTAGTGGTGTCCCGCAGGGATCTGTGTTGAGGCCTCAACTATTCCCAGTATTTATTAACGACTTAGATGATGACAAAGAAAGTCATATATCCAAATTTGCCGATGACAAAAAGATAGGCGGCATTGTCGGCAGTATAGATGAAAGCATAAAATTAGAAAGGGATATCGACCGATTAAGTGAATGGGCAAAACGGTGGCAAATGGATTTCAATGTAAGCAAATGTGAGATCATCCACTTTGGACCTAAAAAGTTTACAACAGGGTACTTTCTAAATAGTGAAAAGCTAAAAATAGTGTCTGCAATTTTCCCTACCTGGGAGGGTCCGGTGCAGACAGTTGCCATGGCGGGTCGCGAGCCCCTTGCTGGCTCCATCCCGCTCCACAGAACGACTTTACGTTAACGGGGCCTATTAAGCCTGCCCTGCGCGTTACCTGGTCCAATTAAAAGGTGCGGGTCTGGTGATGTCATCGATGACGCGCTTTCAGCCGGGATATTTAAAGGAGCCATGGTCACATTGCATTTGAAGGTGAATCTAGGAGTGTGCAGTCAGTGCACTTCACAATTCCACTGCTGCACACACCACCAGAGATGACTGCACAGAGGCAGAGGGCTGCACCCAGGTTGTCCGATGACTCCCTCCATTTGCTTGTGGAGTGAGTCAGAGCACGCAGAGAGGTTCTCTTCCCTGCTGATGGGAGGAAGAGACCTCCCCAACAGAGCAAAGGAGCCTGGCTCCAAATAGCAGAGGAGGTGAATAGCGGGAATGTCGTCAGGAGGACCTGGGTGCAGTGCGGCAAACTCTTCAATGACCTTGTTAGATCAGGAAAGGTGAGTACGAAGCCACACTCACCTTCATCCTGCTGTGCCTCTCATCACATCCTCATCACTCTGATCACAGCAACCTGGTGACAGAATTACATAGCATACAGCTACATGGCATACATCAGTCACTCATAATGGGGCTGATGTCAGCAGCCATTGAACGGTCATTATGTGCATAATGGGTATCTGTACCCAATCTACACATGGCATATCTAACTCATCTTTTTCCTCACCCACAGGTCCATCAGGAGCCCCCACCACTGTCCAGGAGCAAGAGGAAGACGACTCCTCAGAGGAGCCTCCAGCCTTTGAGGGCGCACCGTCACCAGACAGAAGTACACCCAGCACCAGCACAGAGACGCACACCTCTGTGGGTCCCTCGCGACATAGACCAGTGTTGTCACCTGGTGTCTCACAAATCACAACCGAGCAAGAGATGGTGGAGACAGGGACAGCAGTGGAGGCTCCTCGCTAGAGGGTGCAGGACTCTCCCAGCTCTGCTCAGCTGCATGCAGACTCTGAGCCTTGGGGGCCATCCAGAAAGAGGACGATCCTGGAGCTTCAGGAACAAGTGCAGGAGGCTCTGACAGGTTTTGCGAGAGCGATGTCTGCAAATGTTCAGAGAATGGAGGAGTCCATCTCCAGCATAAGCACCACCGTGTCGCAGGCGATGGCGACTGTAGGCTTCTCCATGGATAGGATGGCCACATCCATGGAGCAACTAATGCGCCACTCAGGAGCATATGGTCTCTATGGAGCATAGATGACTATCTACGGAGTATACATGATTATCTATGGAGAATAGATGGCAGAGGCTCATAGACCTCCTGTCTACAAGGGATGTCAGTGTAGACGTGGATCCTCATGGCCCCACTGATGTGCAGCAAGGCGCTCTCCAGCTACTTGCTAGCAGGAAAGTGTGAGTGGCCCATGAAAGGGATGATGGTGAGAGAGGACATGGAAGTGGGGGCTCCTCTCAAAGTGCTCACACTTCTCCCCCATTGCCACCCCCTCAGTCAGAGCCCCAAATGCCTCCCTAGACAGCGATGGCCGAGTCTGCCCCTGCACAGTCACAGAAGGAGCAGACTTTGGCAGGGCCATCACAGGCTCCAAAGCCCCGAGCACGACCGCCAAAAGTGTCTAAGCAGTCGCAGCAAGGAAGTGAGCAGGCTGCCTTTACCTCTGCTGAAGTCACAGGGGTAGCACCATGTAGAAGTACGCGGAAGAGAAAGATGCCACACAAGTGGATTCACAAGGGTAGCCACAGGGGTGTTTTATTCAATGTTAATGTGAAGTTTCAGTTAATGTCATGTGAACCATAAATTTCTTTATTTTCAAAACTTTCCGGTCTTGGACAAATTGCGCGCACCTTTAGAAGTGGCTTAGTTAGTTGGCGTGAAGGGTCAGACATAATGTTGCTTCCAGCAATGGTGGTGACTGTGAAAGGAATGGATTGATCATCGTAGGAATGCTTTATGGTGTGGCTGTGGGGTGTTGCCAACCTGGTGAAGCATGTGGCAGCCATATGGGTGTGTTGCATAAAGTTAATTATATCTGGCCATGATGAGGCCATCCCTGACCTCCCGGGCAGCAATGTCCATCTGCACCGCAGGCTCTTCCAGCTCCTGCTCCTCCTCCTCCTGCTCCTGCTCCGCTGAAGAGGCTCATCATGCAGCGCTAATCCTCACTCTTGTGCAGGGCGCAGCAGACCACGACGATTCTGGACATCCTAGCTGGTGCGTACTGAAGGGCTCCTACAGATCTGTTAAGGCATCTGAAGCGCATTTTCAGCATGCCTATTGTCTGCTCTATGGCACATCTGGTGGAAATGTGGCTTTAATTATATCTTTCCTGGGCTTCAGTATGTGGCCTCCTCAAGGGTGTCATGAGTGACGTCTTCAGTGGATAGCCCTTGTCGCCAAGCAGCCAGCCGGAAGGTCTGTTTGGAGTTGCGAAGAGCTGAGGGAGGGTGGACTGGCGAGGGGCGAAAGAGTCATGACAGCTGCCAGGGAATTTGGTGCACACATGCATGATGATCTTCCTATGGTTGCAGACGAGCTGCAAATTGTGGGAGTGGAAGCCCTTGCGGTTGACAAAGACTCCTGGGTTATGATGGAGTGCCCTGATGGCCACATGTGTGCAGTCGATGATGTCCTGCACCCGTGGGAAGCCAGCCAGAGTGGCAAAGCTGAGCGCCCGCTCAGTAACATCAGTGACAACGTTGATATAATTGGCTGACTTATCAAAGAGGGCATCCGTAACCTGTGTGATGCATCTGTGGGCGGCCGACTGCAAGATGCCGCAAATGTCTGCTGTAGATCCCTGGACGGAACCTGAGCAGAAAAAGTTGAGGGCGCTGGTGACCTTGACAGCCACTGGTAAGGCGTGTCCACCCACTCCTGTGGGCTGCAGGTCTTGCTGCAGTATTGTGCAAATGTCTGCAATTACCTGGCACTGCTGTTCAGTAATGTTGAGGAAGTTCATCCTCTGCCTGTATACCCTGTGTTGGGGGTATCGCCTCTGGCGTGGCGCAGCCCTGCACTGATGCCATCTGTCCTGCGGAGCATCAGAGCGTTGAGGAGAACTTTGGTGTTGTTGTTGGTGGTGCTGCTGATGTGCCTAGTGCTGCTGGTGTTGGGGCTCGTCTGTAAGGTTTCCAAAATTTACAGATCCCCAAAACCTAAGGAAAAAGGACTTTGGAACTACCTCAGAGTGATAATATTGCATTTGGGCCTAACATAAGGAATTTAAAACCAAAAACCCAGTTTTGGCATTTTAAAAAACATGTCTGGGCCTGTAAAGGGAGAAAAGGCTGTGAAGGAAGTTGGGTTCAACCTCTGTAAAAGCAGTTTTGGGTATTGCAGTTAATTGCAATGTCTGGGGAACCGGGATGACCTCACTCAAAGCCCCAGCACACATTAACATTTTGACAATAGACCCTAGGAGAAGACAGTCCCACCCAAACCAACAGGTCCCATCAAACCGATTACAGAACCCATTAAAGACATGCATAAAGCAAATATTCTATAGAAGTCCAAGGCCCAGTCAAGAAACCCAAAACATGAGGACAATTCAAACTCCGATTAAACAACAGATCGACAGGATGGAGCTATCCTGAAACCACTTCACACATCCCAAAAACCAGTTAACACGCTAGTAAAGTCATTACTGTTAACGAGGTCTTACAATGACCGGGATTTGATTTGGGGTAGATAAGGCCACTTCAATTTAGTATAATTGAAGGCCCATCAAGCAGTTCAGCAGTTACAACAGTTACAAGTTCGAGTTCTCCAGTACAACAGTTCAAGTTCAACAGAAGGCAGTTCTGCAGTTTGGAGTTCAATTGAAAGCCTGTTCTGCAAGAAGACAGTTACAGTTCTGCAAGAAGGCAGTTCCACAGCTCAGAAGAAGACAGGTTAAACAGAGGCAGAGTTCAACAGAAACAGTTCAACAAAGGCCAACAGCTCCAGAAGCAGGCCGACACGCAAGAAGAAACCAGAGCAACCGCCTCAGTGACCATCGGACACCTCGCGGCAACAAGGGCCTTACGAAACTTTTTACTCAAAAGACTCTAAACCCTAACTCTCAACTGTCAAGGATTCGTTTGGTGAGCATTATCCCTGGTTTTCCAGAGTCCAACCTAGCTAGTGAAGTGGGATTGGGAGGGGTGAAGTATTCTTCTAATGTTATTTCCCTCGCTTGCACCGAAGTGTTCCCCACCTTTAGAGTGTTAAGAGTGTTTGTGTTGTGTTTTATTTTCTTGAATAAAGATCGAAGTTCTTTCATCAAACTCAGTTGTCTGCTGCACCTTTGTATCACAACCCCCAAATAAGTCCAGGGTCTAGAACCAAGGGAGTGGGAGCGATTCGAACCGCTCAGAAGTCAGAGGTGAAGCTGACACAAAAACACCACCCCCTACATGTCATGGTCCGATTCTGAGGACCAAGGTGAGACAGTATAAACAGCACCCAAGCTGATGGAATAGATGGCAGGTCAAGTAGAGTTGACAGAAGCATTCTGTCAATGGTGACAGGTCCTTCCAATGCGGTGACACTGGATGGAGACTTTGATGGAAAGACTTGCAGCCTGCAGAAAGCTCAATCTGTGCTGAGAATGCAGTCAGCAACAGCTTCTGCCTGAGAAAAGTGATCAGCTGTCAGGTGGGAGCTTTTATACTACATTTGATGCTGTCAACTAATCAGCTGGATCAATGGCCACTGAACTCCCGCCTCAGGTTGACAGACCTGGTCCCTGAGCTGCATGAATCTCATGGTCATGCAGGGACTCAACATCCTTGCTATATTATGGAGCCCAAAACTGCGCACAGTATACTATGTGTGGTTTTACATAGACATCTTGGGGGAAAAATTCAGTTGGTTGCGCCTCCCGTTAGCGCCTTAAGAGGGCGCTAATGGGGCGCAAAGCATCCAGCGCCCAGGCGCGGCGAAGTTTGCGCCGCTCGCGAAATTAACTAGACATTTTGCGGCGGCGCTAAACACTACCGCCACGATCTCCTGCGCCGGCAGATCGTGACGTCACTCGAGTGCACAACGCCCCGGTATCGCCCCGGAGCGGATATTGAGTGGCGCCCCCTGCCTTACCGCCTGACGCTAGCAACGACAGGTTGAGGGGAGCGTTCTGCAGTCATGAAGGGAAAGGGGGAGCGCTATTTAAAGGTGACCGCTTCCTGCCTTTTATTGTTGGTGCCATTTTTGAACTACGCATTTTGAGAGAGAGAGAGAGAGACTTCTGGAGAGATTCAACGTTGTGTGAAGGAGTTTTGGGTACTGAGCAGCACTTTGCAGGTTCATTTTGATTTGCCATTCCTTGTATCGATTTAGAAGAGACTGTGGGGGCTGCACTCTGAGCTCTTTGCCTGGTACTCTCCATTGTTCTTTCCAGCAGATTTGATGTGCAGGTCTCTCCAGGCCGAGATTCAAGGCTGCAATGAGCAGGATGTGGATGGAAAGCAAGATCAACCATCCCCTTTAAGAACTGGCCCGTGCCATTGTGTGTGTGTTCCATTGCTGACTGACATTACATGAGCTTCGCCAGCGCTCTGAGGTAGCGCCTCGCTCCTCGGCCTTTGCGCCTTAAGACAGGTGTGAAGCGCCTGAATTAGCGCTCCAATCACCTCCAGGGGCGATAAAAGTCAAGTTTGCAGTCGGTGGCGATAATTAGCGCCAGGCGCTAATCTTTGCGCCCGGCCGATAATTGCGCCCCAAAATGGGGCGATACTGAATTTCTCCCCCCTTGACTTTTATAGTCTATGGGGGCTAAATTTGGTTGATTTGCACCTCTCATTAGTGCCCCAAGAGGGTCGCGGGGCGCTTCCAGTAGCGCCCCTCCTCCCTCTCAGGGCGCTACCTGGGAAAATCGGCCGCGGGGGCGTTTGCTTTTAGTGCCCCGAAAAAGTTATCAATGGGAAGGGGGCGCTACCCAATTTTTACCCCATCTTGCATAAAACCAGAGGTTCCATTAGCTTTTCTAATAGCCTTATCCACTTGAGGTGCTGTTTTTAATGTCTTGTGAACTTGAGCCCCAAATCCCTCTGCTCTTTCACATCACCCAGCTTTCTCCCATTCAAAGTATAATGATTACTTTCTTAAAATCAAAATGTACCACCTCATACTTATTGGCATTAAATTCCATCTGACAATTTTTTGCCTATTCCACCATCTCATCGGTATCTCTTGCAGCTTCCTTTGGCCCTTATTTACTATGCCTCCTATTTTAGTATTGTCTGCAAATTTGGACAGTACTCCCTCTAACCCTATATCTACATCACTGATATACACAGTGAACAGAAGCGGTCCTAGAATAGAACCCAGTGAGATACTGCTACCAACTTCCAACCAATGTTCCCTTGAATTTTTTTTTGGGGGTGTGCAGCCCCTTTAACGAGCTGCGCAGCCCATTCAAATTTCTGGCCATGCGTGGTTTTTCCATTCAAAAGCCGGTGACCGGCCTGTACGGGACCTCCAGACCACTGTGCCGCTGTGTGACCGCGCAGCTTTGTGAGAACATTGCTTCCAACCATTCTGTGAATCTGTCCTTAACTGCTACTCTCTGTTTCCTCCCTTTTAACCAATTTCTAATCCAATTTGCTATCCTATTTGCAATTCCATATCTCTCAATCTTTTCCAATTGTTTCCTGTCAAAGGCTTTCTGAAAGTCCATGTACACCACATCCACTGCATTTATCTAGCTACTATATCTGTCACTTTCTCAAAACACTGTATTGGAATAATATCCAGTATAGCACAAAAATTGTAACAATGTGAGTGATTTTTAAGTTCAGATTTATTTTTACGCACTGTCAAAATCCTCAGACTGTTTCTGTTGATATGTTTATCTAACTCCACTATACAGCGCCATTCAGCTGATTTATTTAGACACCATTCTTCTCCAAGCCTTTCCACTGATATTAATTTAAGTCCCTATTGTCCCGAAAGACTTTCTATTGATACTTATTTATTTCTGTGCACTTCACAAAGTTTTTTGCATTGTCTGTCGTGCAGTACTGAAGGAATCCTAAAGGTGCTGTCCTTCAGATTGGAGATTAATCTGATACCTCATCTAGCTGTTCCTTTGGGTGTTAAAGATCCTCAGGCACTATTTGAAGAAGGAAGGGGCGTTTTCCTGGCCAACATTCCTCTCTTAACCAAATACCACCAGAAACAGATTTAATTCATACTTCATCTCTTTGCTGTTTGTGGGATCTTACTCTGTGCAAAATGGCTGCTGCATTTGTATCCATAATTGTCACTGCACTTCAAAGAAATTCACTGTATCTAAAGCGCTGTGATACTTTTCAGAAAAAAAGTGAAAAGACTGCAACTGGTTTTTATAATGTGGTTCTCCAGTCTTCCCAGAGCCTTCCCATTGATTGCTTATGCATTAGAGTACCGAGAATTAAATAAACATCAATAGAAAGTGCTCAAAAGCTCCCTTGCCACAAGTGATCCTCTGACTCAAGCCTCCCTCCACCACTGAATGCTTTCTTTTAATGTACTATTTGTAAAACTGACAGATAAATGAACAAGTAAACTAACAAACGAGTTGGCCCAAGGCCAAAGTTATGGTGCAAGCTGTAAAAGTAACAATAAATATCTTATCTGTTTATTCTACCATGCTATTGTTTGATTTAGTGCTTTGTTTCACCTTGTGCCAAAACAATCACTGGTGTAATTAAATAACAGAAGTGTGGAGATCACAAAGTTTGTTATTATCAAAGTAATCTGAGAAATTCTATGAGTGCAGCAATGTTCCCTCGAAGATGTGCGCGTGCTCGGTCGCACAGCAATCTGGATTGTACCGTGCATTGAAATAAACAGGCCGTTCACTATTTATATATATTTACATACATATGTGTCAGCTGTGGCTCAACTGGTGGCAGCCTTGCCTCTTCGTCAGCAGGTTGTGGGTTCAAGTCCCACTCAAAAGACTTGAGCGCAAAAATCTAGGCTGACGCTCCCAGTGCAGTGCTGAGTGAGCGCCGCACTGTCGGATGAGACGTTAAACCGAGGCCCTGTCTGCCCTCTCAGGTGGACAGTAAAGATCCCACGGCACTATTTTGAAGAAGAGCAGGGGGAGTTCTCCCCGGTGTCCTGGGCCAATATTTATCCCTCAACAAACAGAGCAAAAACAGATTATCTGGTCATTACCACATTGCTGTTTGTGGGAGCTTGCTGTGCACAAATTGGCTGCCGTGTTTCCCACATTCCAACAGTGACTACACTTCAAAAAGTACTTCATTGGCTGTAAAGCGCTTTGGGATGTCCGGTGGTCATGAAAGGCGCTATATAAATGCAATCTTGCTTTTTCTTTCTTTTATTGTTGTAATGCAGGTTATGTGGAACTGATAAATTAGCCCTTCTGGTACTTTTTTTTTAGCTAGCACTGTATGTGTAACATTTTCACTTAAGTTAGGTCACCTTTTTTAGTGCACTATACTGTAAAGTATTTTCAATTCATTTATACAATTGTAGCAACTTTTAAAATGTAACCTGCTCATGGACAAAAAAGTAGTGCTCAGTAGCCACACCCAGTATACAGGAAATTTAGAGGAACATTGGAGTGTAGTATTATGGATTATGTCAAGTACCAAATACACATACAATATACTCAAATAAATGTTGTGATAAGGTGGCTGTCACATCAGCAGCTTGTAAGTGAGATGAGATTGTGGGATGAGGGGCAAGTGGGATGCAATAAGAACATGGAGCAGGAGCAGGCCATTCAGCCCCTCGAGCCTGCTCCGCCATTCAATAAGATCATGGCTGATCTGATCTTGGCCTCAACTCCACTTTCCCACCCGCTCTCCATAACCCTTGACTCCCCTGTTTTTCAAAAATCTGTCTGTCTCCGCCTTGAACATATTCAAAGATTCAGCCTCCACAGCTCTCTGGGGTAGAGAATTCCAAAGATTCACGACCCTCTGAGAGAAGAAATTCATCTTCGTTTTAAATTTTAAATGGGCGACCCCTTATTCTGAAACTATGCCCCCCCTAGTTCTAGATTCCCCCACGAGGGGAAACATCCTCTCAGCATCTACCCTGTCAAGTCCCCTCAGAATCTGATATGTTTCAATAAGATCACCTCTCATTCTTCTAAACTCCAATGAGTATAGGCCCAACCTGCTCAACCTTTCCTCATAAGTCAACCCCTTCATCCCAGGAATCAACCTAGTGAACCTTCTCTGAACTGCCTCCAATGCAAGTATATCCCTCCTTAAATAAGGAGACCAAAACTGTACGCAGTACTCCAGGTGTGGTCTCACCAATACCCTGTACAGTTGTAGCAAGACTTCCCTGCTTTTATACTCCAGCCCCCTTGCAATAAAGGCCAACATTCTATTTGCCTTCCTAATTACTTGCTGTACCTGCATGCTAACCTTTTGTGTTTCATGTATGAGGACACCCAGATCCCTCTGTACCGCAGCATTCAGTAGTCTCTCTCCATTTAAATAATATTTTGCTTTTTTATTCTTCCTACCAAAGTGAATAACCTCACATTTTCCTACATTATACTCCATCTGCCAAATTTTTGCCCACTCACTTAAACTATCTATATCCCTTTGGCCGGAATTTTGCCAGTCCTCAGAGTGTGGGATTGGAGGCGGGACCGCTGTCAAAATCGCAAAGATTGACAGCGGGCAGGAAACCCGCTGTCATCCCGCCTCAAATCAATCTTCCCAAGTGTCGAGTCCCTGATTTACGCAGGGACCCGACACCTAGCGGCGGGAACAGGATTATAGCCACTTACCTGGCTGTTAACAGGTACTTGATACTTGTTAACAGGCTCTTTTTCAATTTTGCCGCATCTGACTCGGGTTCCCCGACGTCCGGACACCACGCCAGGTAAGTGTGGCGTGTTGTGAGTCTGCTGCAATGTTTCTACATTGATGACAGCTGCAGAAGTGGGGTGAAGGATCCAATGGTGCACTGGTGAGTTTCAGAGGTAAGAAAATGTTGGGAAAATAATGTTTAATGTATTTACTCTTTTCTGTAGGTAACAAGTTTTGAATTGGCTGTCTAGTCCCACCTCATTGGGAGAACCTCTCTCACCAGTGACAGATCGCTTCTGTAACCTCACCTGCAGCTGCCATCTGTTCTAGCCTAAGGAGGGAGTCACTGGAGAGCCTTGGTGCAAGAGCTCACCTCAATGCTGTCAAACACTGAGAAATGAGCTGTCAAAGAAAAATTGTGCGTGGTCCCTTGAAGAAAACCAGTAGATGACGCGTCATCAAATGACGTCATCTGACCGGCTTCTTCTTAATTGGCCAGCAAGCCCACAGGGCGGGCTTAACAAGGCCAATTGACGTAAAATCAATCCGTTGGCTGGATGCAGTTGGAGGCGGGACTGGAACCCGGAAACCAGCTGACCCGCTCCCAAGCCGCATCCATTTGCAAAATCGCAGCCTTTGTGTCATCCTCACAACTTGCTTTCCCACCTATCTTTGTATCGTCAGCAAATTTGGCAACAGTACACTCGGTCCCTTCATCCAAGTCATTAATATAGATTGTAAATAGTTGAGGCCCCAGCATTGATCCCTGCGGCACCCCACTAGTTACAGTTTGCCAACCTGAAAATGACCCATTTATCCCGACTCTCTGTGTTTTGTTAGTTAGCCAATCCTCTATCCATGCTAATATATTACCCCCAACACTGTGAGCTCTTATCTTGTGCAGTAACCTTTTATGTGGCAGCTTATCGAATGCCTTCTGGAGATCCAAATACACTACATCTACTGGTTCCCCTTTATCCACCCTGCTCGTTACATCCTCAAAGAACTCGAGTAAATTTGTCAAACACAATTTCCCTTTCATAAAACCATGTGAGCAGAAAGATTAGGTATGAGCATGACGTCATTATCAATGCTTTCAGCCTTGCCGATCGCCACGGCCTCAGTGACTGCCCCTTCAATTATCTCTAGCACTGTCTCCTCCAGCTGGGTTAGGTTCTGCAGCTGTGCTTGCCCTCCCCACCTGTTTACTCCTGCTCGCGCCGGTTGTGAGCCACCTTGGCCTGCAAGAGAAAGGGAAGTGTGTGAGTGAGTGTGGTGCAATGTATTTGGGTGATGTGCCTGTTGTGGTTGAATAGCTGGCACTGTGTGTAAGGTGTGAGATGTGGGTGTGAGGCTTGCAACTGTGGTAAGTGAGGCTGAGGTGAAGCTATGATTGCGAGGATTGAGTCTTGATTGCAGAGATTATTGGTAGGTGAGTGATGGGGGTGTGGTACATTGAGCAGTGTGGGAGGCTAGTGGTGGGGCATTGGATCCTGGAGGAATGACTGATGGCACTGACCGCTTCAGCTATCTCCTCCCACTGCCTTCGAACAGTGTGTCTGGAAGGCCTCTTCTATACTCAAGGAACACAAGCCTCGTCTATGCAATCTGTCATCATAATTTAACCCTTTTAGCCGTGGTGTTATCTGGTGAATCTTCACTGCACCGTCTCCAAGGTCAATATATCCTTCCTGAGGTACGGTGCCCAGAACTGAGTGCAGTTACTCCAGATGCGATCTAACCAGAATTTTGTACAACTGTAGCATAACTTCCACCCCTTTGTATTGCAGACCCCTTGAGATAAAGGCTAACAATCCATCAGCCTTTAAAAAAAAAAATTCTACCCTTGTATCCACAGTGCACTAAAGCAGCAACAGTGGGTTAGGGTAACTAGGTTCGGATTGCTACTTTAGGCACACTGCCCTTTCCTGGCTGAATAGTGCAGTGCAGCTAAAGTTCCAACAGATGTCCCTCTCATACTATGTGCACTCCAGTTGCACTTTTCAAAGTACTGTATCTGGAATACTCCAGAATCTTTTTATGGTCGATGGTTATTATTTTGGAATCCATACTGAAGGCATTCTTTGGAGAACATGTATTAATAGTTCCTTGACTACAAATGGTCATAAGCAACATGTCGGAGGTGTGGGCCTATCAAAGAGCGTGAGAGTGAGTAAATTAGCATAAACATTTTCACACACAGCACCAATATAAATGCGTACTGTTCACTCAGATTGGCACCTGAGTCAGTAAAGCATGGGCTTCATCAGAAGCCACGGAAGCACCAAGCAGTGTGGGTCCCTTTCCTTCCGGCCGATCCACCCTACCAACTCCATCAACTCCCAAATCCAAAAGAGGACCAGGGATTATCAAACAAACCGGAAGCTTTCAACAGCCATTGCTCAACCAACACTTCTGTGATTCACACTCCACCAAAACGTCGCCCACAAGCAAGTGGCAACGAGGCCCCTTAATCCCATCCCTGTTGACCAAAGCTTCCTGTTAACGATAGGTCTCAACCTTTTGGATGCAAAATGCCATTCAAATATACACCGTCAAAGATCTTTGATGTATCTGCGAGTGCTGTGTAATCTGTAAAATACCATAACCAACAAAGCATCTACACAGTCCATTGATCAATATATTTTGTCAAAGTTATTGAAAAGTCATTTGGGATTTTTGTTGAAGTATGTATAAATTGTTTTATTGGTGAGTGACCCCAGACCACCAGGAATCTTTTTAAGAATGCATTACAAAGAATTCTGCCTAATATTATTTATGTTTTTCTTTTATTCTGACTATTTCAGTTGATTTTTTTCGAAGCAGTAAGTGGTGTCAATATCATCAGGAGCATTGGTTACTGAGCCAAGTGCTGAATTAGCACATACCGTTGATACTAAATTATCTTTAAGTTTGTGACTGCATCGCCACTAATGATCATTCACCTCCCCAACAGCTGTGCTCAGTAATTCCTTTAAGCTGGTACTCCAGTAGTGCATTAGCATTTACTGTTTTAAAAATCAACAGAATGAGGCAAAAACCATTCTTTGTAACTAATTATAATGGGTGGCCAGTTGGAGACATTCCTTTAACCTTTTTATTTAATTTCCTCCTCCTGCTTAGGTTCCTGATTGGAGGCAGCATTCCCCAGTTGTGCAGCTGGTTTGCAGACTGCTTCCACTCTGGCCTCCTGCCCTTGAGCTGGCTACTAGAAGGTAACTAAGATCAACCTCTGATCTTCTCTCCTGTTTGACAGAGCAGGTGGCCTCTGCTCGTCACCTCCTCCTGCAGCACAAGCAACGTCAGGAAGTAGCTATCTGCTCAGTCATAGTTACATCCCAATTAACCCAGTTCCTCCTCCCCTCATGAAAAAGAACTGACCTGATTTTTTTGAATTTAGTCGATAAATGCAGCTTGCAGTCGCAAAATGACAAAAAGGGACATTATTATTCTCTTAATACAAAAGCAAAATACTGCGGATGCTGGAAATCTGAAATCAAAACTGAAAATGCTGGAAATACTCAGCAGGTCAGGCAGCATCTGTGGAGAGAGAAACAGAGTTAACGTTTCAGGTCGATGACCCTTCGTCAGAACTGGAAAAAGCTGGAGCTGTAACAGATTTTAAGCAAGTGTTGGGGCTGGGAAAGGGGGGAGGAGAGGAAAGAACAAAAGGGAAGGTCTGTGATAGGATGGAAGGCAGGAGAGATTAAGAGACATTAAGAGAGATTAAGAGATGGTGCAAGGCAAAAGGAGATGGTAATGGGACAAGTTAAGAAACAAAAGATGGCTCTAGATGAAGTGTAAATGGCAATGGCAGAATGAAAGACAGCTGCCATGTGGGAGAGAGTAAAAAAAAATAAATGGAAAAAAAAGGATGGGGCAGGAGTTATGGTCTGAAATTGTTGAACTCGATGTTGAGTCCAGAAGGCTGTAAAGTGCCTAATCGAAAGATGAGGTGCTGTTCCTCGAGCTTACGTTGAGCTTCATTGGAAGAGTGTAAGAGGCCGAGGATGATGAGGTCTGAGTGGGAGTGGAGCGGAGAATTAAAGTGACAGGCGACCGGAAGCTCGGGGTCACCCTTGCTTCACCAGTCGCTGAAGGTAAGCATGCAGGTGCAGCATACGGTTAAGAAGGCAAATGGTATGTTGGCCTTCATAGCGAGAGGATTCAAGTACAGGAGCAGGATGTCTTGCTGCAGTTGTACAGGACCTTGGTGAGACCACACCTTGAGTATTGTGTGCAGTTTTGGTCGCCTTATCTGAGGAAGGATGTTCTTGCCATGGAGGGAGTGCAGCGAAGATTCACCAGACTGATATCTGGGATGGCAGGGATGACGTATGAAGAGAGATTGGGTCGATTAGGCTTATACTCGCTAGAGTTTAGAAGAATGAGAGGGGATCTCATTGAAACTTATAAAATTCTAACAGGACTAGACAGACTAGATGCAGGAAGGATGTTCCCGATGGCGGGTGAGTCCAGAACCAGAGGTCACAGTCTAAGGATAAGGGGTAAGCCATTTAGGACTGAGATGAGGAGAATTTCTTCACCCAGAGAGTGGTGAACCTGTGGAATTCTCTACCACAGAAGGCAGTTGAGGCCAAATCATTAAATATATTCAAGAAGGAGTTAGATATAGTTCTTAAGGCTAAAGGGATCAAGGGATATGGGGAGAAAGCAGGGACAGGGTACTGAATTTGGATGATCAGCCATGATCTCATCGAATGGCGGAGCAGGCTCGAGGGGCCGAATGGCCTACTCCTGCTCCTATCTTCTATGTTTCTATGTTTGCGGACTGAACGGAGGTGTTCCGCAAAGCGGTCACCCAATCTGCGTTTGGTCTCCCCAATTATTCTCTTACTTGGCAGCACACTTCCCCTTAAAATTGTTACAGTAACTACTTACAACTTAAAATGATAACATAGAAATTACTGTTGTGGATATAAGTATACAAATCCATAGCATATTCATACGATATTCCACTGTTCACTATTTTAATCCGAGGTTTAACACTATTATTTTAAAACAGCAGACAGTTCCTTCCAGTCTGCAGCAGGGGGCATCGCTCGCAGCTCCCAGTCTGCAGTACACAGCTGCATTAACAAGTCACCAATGCCCTGTCTGCCTGGGCTAACCAATTCATCACCTTCCCCATTGCCCTCAACAATGAACACGAGAGAGCTCGGGAATTTGCATTAGTGGCTGGCTGGCTTCCCTCGCATTCTGGGCATCATTGGCGGCACACACACGTTGTCATCAGGGCACCAGAATACGACGGCAGCATTCACATAGAAACATAGAAACATAGAAGATAGGAGCAGGAACAGGCCATTCGGCCCCTCGAGCCTGCTCCGCCATTCGATGAGATCATGGCTGATCATCCAAACTCAGTACCCTGTACCTGCCTTCTCCCCATATCCCTTGATCCCTTTAGCTTTAAGAAATATATCTAACTCATTCTTGAATATATTTAATGACTTGGCCTCAACTGCCTTCTGTGGTAGAGAATTCCACAGGTTCACCACTCTCTGGCTGAAGAAATTCCTCATCTCTGTCCTAAATGGCTTACCCCTTATCCTTAGATTATGACCCCTGGTTCTGGACTCTCCGACCATCGGGAACATTCTTCCTGCATCTGCATTTACGAATAGGAAAGGCTGTCCAGGTAGTGTCTGATCACAGAAACAGGATCGTGGAAGTACGCGGGCACTGACTCCCCTTGTGAGAGCCCGGCTGCAGCATCCCTGGACACTCTCCAAGTAGACTGCGGGATGCTGATGCCATTGTGATGACGCACCACAGGCTGAAAGCAGACTCCTCCACACTTACAGCCATAGTGCTGAAACGCCTTGGCAGGCCTTCCAATACCTGCTACGCTGCTTGTGTGAGGCAAGCAGTTTTCCTTTGATGGCTGGGCCCCTGAATTCCTCACCACTGTCCTGCTTAGCAGAGCTGAGAGAGAGGATCTCACCATCTTAGGAGCTGTCACCTGGGCAGTCCCCGCCCTCCGGTACCTGGTCACTGCTCACTCGTGCTGAGTGTTTGTTTTACCACGTGCAGAGTCAGACCCCTCTCGCTGAGCGACAATGTCTGTGCTTGGAGCTTGGGAGGGCTGGAATCAGTGACGGTGCTTCCTCAGGAGCATTGTCCTCCTCCGAGGTGTCTTCTTCAGGGGGCTTTTGCTGCTGGGAAGGACCTAGAGAAAAGGGACAAGGCTTAGGAAGGGACTGAGAAGCTGGACATTAGCAAGTGGCCGTCCTGGGAATGTAGCTTAACGTTGTGAAGCTTGCTGATTATTTGCTGAGGTGAGCGAAGGGTTACAAGTGATATGCAGGCACTCTGCTCAGGTATGGCACCAGCCTTGCCTTCCCTGATGCTTATGGCTCTGCCTGGGCCACTAATCGGAAAGGCAACTTGCTTCACTTGGGTGAGGGCTATATGTTGGGTGCTCCTCTTGCTATACTGAAGCCAGGTCCTGGGGATGATGCTGCTGGCACTGACCTGTCAGCCACCTCTGTCCAAACGTGCGCAGTTGTGGTCCTGGGGGGTGCTCCTGTTGGTGCTGGGGAACAGTACCTCTATCCTTGTCCTGACCTCCTCGACAAAGATCTTCAGGGAGGCATCCAATCTGGTGGCTGCCCTCCAACTCATTTCTGGTGCCACAGCTGCAATCAACGTTGTTGGAATTGAACTCAAAAGCAAGGAATGGAAGATCACTTTTGGAATTGCATCCCACTTTAAAGAGGGAGGCGATCTTATTGAAACATATAAGCTTGTGAAGGGGCTTGATCGGGTGGATGCGGTAAGGATGTTCCCAAGGATGGGTGAAAGTAGAACTAGGGGGCATAATCTTAGAATAAGGGGCTGCTCTTTCAAAACTGAGATGAGGAGAAACTTCTTCACTCAGAGGGTAGTAGGTCTGTGGAATTTGCTGCCCCAGGAAGCTGTGGAAGCTACATCATTAAAGAAATTTAAAACAGAAATAGACAGTTTCCTAGAAGTAAAGGGAATTAGGGGTTACGGGGAGCGGGCAGGAAATTGGACATGAGGCTGAGTTCGGATCGGTCAAGGCCCTGTGGGTGGCGGAGCGGGCCCAGGGGCTGAGTGGCCGGGTCCTGCTCCTACTTCTTGTGTTCTTTAGATTTGAGGTTAGGATCAGATCAGCCATGATCTTATTGAATGGCGGAGCAGGCTCGAAGGGCCGATTGGCCTACTCCTGTTCCCATTTCTTATGTTCTTATGTTCTTAAATAGACCTCAAGAGTCCCACTAGAAATTGTGCGCATCAAGTAGGCAGGCAAGCGATTCCCGAGGCGGCAGGGTGGGCAGCCCATCGGTCATGTTGAAGTGCAGGGCGGGAATTGCAGTTAGGTTTATCTGGCAGAATGCAGAGTACTTTTCAACAAGGTGGCTTGGCATTCCCACAGTGCCCTCTTCTGGTTTCTTCTCTGTAGCGACCTGTGAAGGCTGCAGTACCATTGACAGTAATCCACATTGAAATGATGGGGGCGATTTTGCCAATGGGGGCGAGTTGGAGGCGGGACTGCTGCTTGTCAGGTCGTTGTCCCGCCTCCATCGATTTGTGGCCAACCCACGCTATTTTCCCTTGATTGGCCTTGTTAAGCCCGCCCAGCGGGCTTAGCAGGCCAATTAAGGGGAAGCCGGTTACAGAGAACATCAGCGTATGACGTTTGACAGATGAATTGTCATCTGTGAAGCTGTCAAACACTGACATTCTCTGTAGTTTGATGAGTTCTTGAATTCAAGACTCATCAAACCTCTTTTAGCAGAATTTAGATGGTTGTTGCATTGGAGAATGCAGCGGCCATCTGTCATCTCTGCCACGGAGGTGCGAGACTCTCCACATCCCCAACCATTGAAGCCTGCAGGAAGAAACAAAGGTAAGTAAACTTTTTCTAACACTTTGCACTTACCTCACGTACTCACCTCTCCACACTTGCACCCATCACTTACCTTCACAGCGCACTTTTTCACCCCTCTGACCCCCGCAGACCCACTGCTCGCCTCGGTGACCCTGGCGGGGTTCGCAGCCTTCGGGAAGCCCGCACTTGTGTGGGTAAAATGGGGATAATCCTCTTATCTGCCTGTTAACTACCTGTTCACAGGCAGATAAGTGGCACTAATTCCCTTCCCGCCTCCAAGGAGACGGGACCCGGCGCGGGTCGGCTACCCACCTCCTGGCAAGATGGCACGGAGGCGGGTTGGGGGCGGGTTGGGGGCGGGTTGAGCACCTGCCCCCAGATTCTGCCATTTTCCCGGCAGTCCCTCCTCCATACCCGCCTCCCCAGGGCTGGCAAGATCGCGCCCTCTGTTTTAACATGAGGTTTCAGGAAATAATTTTCAAATCTAGTTGGATGTTGCTCCCACTACATTTGTCATGTAATCTGGAGTGGATCGAGTGCTATACAACTGCGCAGCATGAGTAAAAGAAGCTAAGTTTTAACCAGGAATTTAAGTATGTTTAAAACCTTCACTTGACTCAGCTTTCCATCAAATTTTTAGATAGTTGTGATAAATTGTCTGGCATATTTTGCGGCAAAGGAGGAAACAGGATTAACTAAAACACGAGACAACAGACCAACTTTTTAATTCGGGCTTTTGTTAAAATCCCAGGATAAGACATGATGATTCTTCACATCCATCAATAATTGAAACTGGAGTGAAAGTGGTATGGGCGCACGGCAGTCCTCTGAGAAAGGACTTGACAAGTTAGTGAGGGAGAAGGACACTGGGGTAGATTTTCAACTTGCCAGCTGGGTGTAAAACTGGCACTGCGGATTGGCCGCCGCTGTAGAAACCGCCCGATTTTGATTTTCATTGTTTGCACAATCAGGATCATAGTGGAGCAGACTATTGGGAGGTTGCAGAAAATGCTCTGATGCCTCAACAGCTTGAGGAGCTGTTGCAATATATCCATCCCAGTGAAAATCCCAAAAGTCACCATGTGAACTCCACCATCCGAAGGGGCATTACCAGGAGAGATGGCCCGATCGCAACCATTGGCAAAGACAGCAACTCCGAAGCCTGAGGAGATACATGTCGAGCTGTGATTGGAGCCAAAAGAATTTTAAGGTCAGCTTTGATGAATGACTCTTTCACTTTAGTGGTTGTTGCAAACAATATGCAAGCAGCTGTTTCCATATGCCAAATGAATTGAATGCGGGGAGGATGTTTCCACTGATGGGTGAGACTAGAACTAGGGGGCATAATCTTAGAATAAGGGGCTGCCGTTTCAAAACTGAGATGAGGAGAAACTTCTTCACTCAGAGGGTAGTAAATCTATGGAATTTGCTACCTCGGAGAGCTGTGGAAGCTGCGACATTAAATAAATTTAAAACGGAGATAGACAGTTTCCTAGCTGATAAGGGAATTAAGGGTTATGGGGAGCGGGCAGGGAAGTGGACGTGAGTCTAGGTTCGGATCAGCCATGATCCTATTGAATGGCAGAGCAGGCCCGAAGGGTCGTATGGCCTACTCCTGCTCCTACTTCTTATGTTCTAATACAATAGCCTCACCATTATCCTCAGCTTTGTATCGGGTACCATCGAAACCACTCCACTCCTCCACTACTGTCTTATACTCCCTCAGCCCAAATGAACTGTCAGACACACGTAAATTACAACCAAATTTTATTTTTCCAAATAGTGGGTGGTTCGTAAAGCTCAGTGTTTCTTTTGACCCCAGTGCTGCCCTTTCTGAAATTTTACAGCGCGGCATGTCTAAGTCTGTACTCCTTCTCAGTGGCTCCTCAGTGAGAGGAAGACATGCAGGAAGAAGAATGTTGCCCTCCAAGATTGAATCAACTGCTGACACACGTGAAGGGTGGGCACCTGGGTGAGGTACCAGAGGGCTGGTGACACTCATGGAGCTATACCTCATCATGATCAGCACCTTCAGAAGAGGTGGGGGAAAAAAGAAGCAGATAACTTTCATGCAGGATTTTACTGAAGTACCAACTTCCGATTGCAAAAACATATTGCACAAGCTTCGTGATTTCACTGAGGCCTACTTTAAACTCTGAATCCTTTCTTATGCCTCTGTGGCTTGAAAGTGTTCCTGATACAGCGGATTTTTTTTTTAAATCTTATTTTTTTGTTCCACAATCTCAAATTAAGCAAATTGGAAATGACCATACAAAGCAGGAAGACCAATTTCTTTAATCAGCAGAATAAAGCTGCATTAATCTGGGATACTACAAAGCAGATTCTAGTGGTCTTTCAGCATAAAGTGTGATGTGAATTAGACTAGTGAAATGGGCAGACACATGGCAGATGTAATCTAATGCAGATAAGTCTGATGCGACGCACTTTGGGAGAAACAACCTCGAGACACAGTATAATCTAAATTGTACTATTTTGAGGGAGTGAAAGAGCAGAGGGACCTATGGGTGCATATTCACAAATCTTTGAAGGTGGCAGGGAAAGTTGATAAGGCAGTTAAGAATGTGTCTGGGATACTTGGCTTTGTAAATGAGAGCATTGAATACAAAAACAAGGAAGTCATGCTTTACTTTTACAAATTTTTGGTTAGGCCTCAGCTGGAACATTGTGTACAATTCTGGGCACCACATGTTAGGAAGGCCTTGAAGAGGAGGAGGTTTACCAGAATGATGCCAGGGATGAGGGAGTTCAGTTATGTAGAGAGACTAGAGAAGCTGGGATTGTTCTTCTTAGAGCAGAGAAGGTTAAGAGGAGACCTAATAGAGGTGTTCAAAATTATGAAGGGTTTTTGATAGAGCAGGTAGGGAGAAACTGTTTCCCCTGACAAGTGGTTCGGTAACCAGAGGTCACAGATTTCAAATCATTGGCAAAAGAACTAGAGGAGAAATGAGGAGAAATTTCTTCACATCGAGGGTTGTTAAGATATGGAACACACTATCTGAAAGGGTGGTGGAATCAGATACCCGAGGAACTTTCAAAAGCCAATTGGACACGTATTTGAAAACTAATTTGCAGGGTTATGGGGAAGAAGCTGGGGTGTGGGGCTAAATTGGACAGCTCTTTCAAAGAGCCGGTACAGGCATGGCAGGCCGAATGGTCTCCTTCTGTGCTGTAGTGCACCCTTTTGTTCCAGGTGGCAGTGAAGTGCACCACATATCCATAAAAAATGAAGTTTGGAATCGAAATGGTTAGCTGGATGAGAGCATCCTGAGAAGCTATTAAAAGATCACATAAGTAACAGTGACAACAACAGTTTTTTTTACATTGATGAATGAATGCAGTGTATTACGTCGACTGCCCAACTTATTTACTTAAACTATGTTTTAATAGTTTGCATCTAGTGAGCCCTCCTCCCTTAGAATCCACTCCAATTGCCACAAGACCACTTGGCATTATTACGAAACATTAAGGGGCTTAATTTTAGCACACTGGTTAACGGATTTACAGTTTTTGCATAATTTTAACACACTGGATAAATTAACCCATTAAAAATAAATAGGTTAATAACCACATTACATCAACACAGACGGGAATTTAACACAAACGTCTTAACCAGTGCGCTAAAAATAGCTCACATAGGAAATTAAACCCCAAAGTGGGAAAGGCACTCCAGGACAAATGATGAATAATATATCAAAACCAGCATGATTAACGGAAATGTGCATAAATCACTGTGTCCGGCCTCAATTATAACAAGCTTTGCGATAGCTCGCATTGAATCCAGGAACATAACTGCACTGACAGCACACCAAGATGAACAGTTCCTTAAATCACATGAACAACAAAACTCGACAGACCAAAAATAAAGAAAAACTGTCTCATCTACATTTCAGCTCCATAGCAATTTGGCAAGACACAGACAGTCTACCAATTCAGGATAAACTTCTCGAGAAAACTGTTATCAAACTGTGTGACCACCAGGACAGCTGCGTTATATCTTGAAAGCTAGAAGCTCAATTTCAAAAGACTTGCAACTTCCTATTTTTCTGTAATCTTCCACTGTGATAGCTTTGGTACAGTGCTGATACGTATTATCAGTCTGATACTTGAGGAATATTGCACTTTTTTCGGAAGCCTGCAGGTTATTTGTTACACATTAATCGTATCCGCTCTAAATCACTTACCTGTGTGAACCTCCAATTCAGGCCTCATGTGCATTCCCGATTTTCATCACTCCACCATTGGCAGCCGTGCCTTCAGCTGCCTAGGCCCTAAGCTCTGGAATTCCTTCCCTAAGCTTCCACGCATCTCTACCTCTCTTTCCTCCTTTAAGACGCTCCTTAAAACCTACTCTTTGACCAAGCTTTTAGTCACCTGCCCTAATATCTCACGTGGCTCAGTGTCAGATGTTTCTTTGATAACGTTCCCGTGAAGCACCTTGGGACGTTTTACTATGTCCAGAGACTTGAGCTCAAAAATCTAGGCTGACATTCCAGCGCAGTACTGAGGGAGTGCTGCACTGTCGGAGGTGCCGTCTTTCAGATGAGCCGTTAAACCAGAGTCCCCGTCTGCTCTCTCAGGTGGATGTAAAAGATCCCGTGGCACTATTTCAAAGAAGAGCAGGGGAGTTCTCCCCGGCGTCCTGGGCCAATATTTATCCCTCAACCAACATCACTAAAACAGATTATCTGGTCATTATCACATTGCTGTTTGTGGGAGCTTGCTGTGCGCAAATTGGCTGCCGCATTTCCTACATTACAACAGTGACTGCACTTCAAAAGTACTTCATTGGCTGTAAAGCGCTTTGCAGACGTCCTGAGGTCGTGAAAGGCGCTATAGAAATGCAAGTCTTTCTTTTCTTTTAAAAGTGCGATATAAATACATGTTGTTGTTGTTGTTGTTATTATTAATTTACAAAAGGTTTGCAAGAAAGGTGTATATAAATAGGTTTATAGTTTCCTTCAAAGCAAGTGTGATCTAGAAAAGTCCTAGGCCAGGTAGAGGCACATATGTTGTGCAGGTTCTTGTCCAACTAAGCAACTAATAACTGACCTGTGTGTAAGAAACTCTAAGTGAGGCACTACTTATAGCAGCCAAGCTAACCGTAATCAACCGTGAAAAAATATAAAGCATATGCTATTAATATCTCAGTTGTACAGGGCCTTGGTGAGACCACACCTTGAGTACTGTGTGCAGTTTTGGTCGCCTTATCTGAGGAAGGATGTTCTTGCCATGGAAGGAGTTCAGCGACGATTCACCAGGCTGATACCTGGGATGGCAGGAATGACGTATGAGGAGAGATTGGGTCGATTGGGCTCATACTCGCTGGAGTTTAGAAGAATGAGAGGGGATCTCATTGAAACTTGTAAAATTCTGACAGGACTGGACAGACTAGATGCAGGAAGAATGTTCCCGATGGTCGGGGGAGTCCAGAACCAGGGGTCACAGTCTAAGGGTAAGGGGTAAGCCATTTAGGACAGAGATGAGGAAGAATTTCTTCACCCAGAGAGTGGTGAACCTGTGGAATTCTCTACCACAGAAGGCAGTAGAGGCCAATTCATTAAATATATTCAAGAAGGAGTTGGATATATTTCTTAAGGCTAAAGGGATCAAGGGATATGGGGAGAAAGCAGGGACAGGGTTCTGAATTTGGATGATCAACCATGATCGCATTGAATGGCGGAGCAGGCTAGAGGGGCCGAATGGCCTACTCCTGCTCCTATCTTCTATGTTTCTATGCAACCCTTAGTCACTCTTCTCAATATATATTTATCTAGCTTATCTTTAAAGATGTCACATGACCCCAAATCAACTCTTTTTTTAAGAGGCTGTTCCATTTAAAGGGATCCTTGTTGGTACATAAGGGAGAGAGACACCCTAGCCTAGCAACTGTCGAGAGAGAGAGAGAAAAAGAATTACAGATCACTCTAGCAACAGCCAGTGTTCAAGATTGAAGTGATGCCTTGGCATGTTTATGGTAGTGCCATAGTATAAATATCCCACTACATACTATTGTAACCTACGCAAAAGGATGTTGATGTACCTATGTTGTAAAGAAATGTAAATTTGTGTGCGTAAGAATCGGCTGAAGGACACGGCATTGACCGGAGACTACCATATAAGGCCAAGCCATTTCCAGTTTGATAAGGAGATAAACAGTGTATCAAAAAAGAAGCTTTGTGTTAAGTTTTAGAAGAGAGAAACGTACAAGGATGAACGCATGCCTATGTTCCCACGGCGAAGGATCACTGAAAGGACTACACGATAGCATCAACAGGTTCCATCCCACCATCAAACTCACCATGGACTACTCCTCAGAATCGGTTTCATTCTTGGACACACGAATCTCCATCAAAGACGGACGCCTCAGCACTTCACTCTACCGCAAGCCCACGGACAACCTCACGATGCTCCACTTCTCCAGCTTCCACCCTAACCACGTTAAAGAAGCCATCCCCTATGGACAAGCCCTGCGAATACACAGGATCTGCTCAGACGAGGAGGAACGCGATGGACACCTACGGACACTGAAAGACGCCCTCATAAGAACGGGATATGACGCTCGACTCGTCGATCGACAGTTCCGACGGGCCACAGCGAAAAACCGCATAGACCTCCTCAGAAGACGAACACGGGACACAACCAACAGAGTACCCTACGTCGTCCAGTACTTCCCCGGAGTGGAAAAACTACGCCATGTTCTTCGCAGCCTTCAACATGTCATCGATGACGACGAACACCTTGCTAAGGCCATCCCCACGCCTCCACTACTCGCCTTCAAGCAGCCGCCTAACCTCAAAAGTACCATCGTTCGCAGCAGATTACCCATCTTTCAGGAGAACAGCAACCAAGACACCACACAACCCTGCCACGGCAACCTCTGCAAGACATGCCAAATCATGGACACAGATACCATCATTACACGTGAGGACACTACCCACCAGGTACACGGTACATACTCATGTGACTCGGCCAACGTTGTCTACCTGATACGTTGCAGTAAAGGATGCTCCAGAGCATGGTACATCGGCGAGACCATGCAGACACTGAGACAACGTATGAACGGACACCGCGCAACAATCGCCAGGCAGGAGGGTTGCCTCCCAGTCGGGGAACACTTCAGCAGCCAGGGGCATTCAGCCTCGGATCTGCGGGTAAGCGTTCTCCAAGGCGGCCTTCGAGATACACGACAGCGCAAAATCATAGAGCAGAAACTGATAGCCAAGTTCCGCACTCATGAGGATGGCCTCAATCGCGATATCGGGTTCATGTCACGATACAGAACGTGACTTGACATCATGGCTGGTCTTCCCAGGTGTTTTTTTTTAAAAAGACTAACACAAAAACACAAATTGACAGGATATGCAGCCAGCAGGTAGTTTGACACGTTGGACCCCCTGGGACACATCTCATTGTCTTGGCTGTGCTCTTTGTTGTAGGGAATAATGTGAATAGATTTTGTCTGGGTTTAAATTGTGAATTCTGGGAGATTCTCTCATTGCTAACTTACCTGACGAAGGAGCGAACTGCTTCGAAAGCTTGTAAAATTAAATAAATCTGTTGGACTATAACCTGGTGTTGTGCGACTTCTCATTTATGTTCAAATATGCTGACAAAACTCCACTTGTAAATTGTGTTATACTCTGAAGAAATTATACTCCACTTTTAGATTGTTTTTTATGTTATATAGAAAAAAATAAAATGATTATAACCATAATACTGAATTCGTTACTACTCAAGTGAGCAATGAAAGATTGTTTAAAACAACAATCTTGACCTCCATTAAGGTAAGTTTCTGGTTAGTCATTTTAGGCTGCTAGGGTGCTTGTTGGGCCTGTTTTGGCTGCAATTGCAATGCTTTCAAATGTCTTTAATCTATTTTTTTGGAAGTGCAGCAGTTATTCTGTGCTTACAATTCTGCACAGTTGCTATTGTCGTGGGTGTTGTGCTGGGTCTGCTGGAAGAGAAGCACCAGCAAGAGAAAGTCCACAGACCTTTAGTTGCTGCAAGAGGGAGAAGGAGGGGAGGCCACAATATTACTGAGTCACGGAGACCAATTTCTTTACTTAATGGCGCCCACATGTTCAGGCATGGGCTGCATGTGTGCCGCTGATTAGACATCCAAAAACAGCCGTGGAACAATTTCTACCCCCATGAAGCAACATTTGTGGGGCCAGGTACAGTCTCTCAACATTGGAGGTTGAAAAGCAAATTGCCTTGGTTTCTCTCTGCAGTTAGAACTGTGCAGCAATGGAATTTGAAACCTGGAAATGTGCTATTGAATTTTTGGAGGCATTTATTTCCTGGACTGAACTTTTAAAAGCATTATGTTGGTTTGTAAGATTTACAAATTAGAACCTCAGTCTCAAATATTTTATCCTGTGGTATCTATTAACAGGATTGAGGTCTGGTGGAGAGGATTGTTCTTGCATCTTTGATAAAAGGATGATGATTCTTTATAGAGTGTACACATATGGTCAACATGGAAATTTCTTCTAATGTTGATCTCTCTGCTATGATTCACAGAGACAAGGGGTTGAAATATGCTCCAGCACAGAGAACATTACTTTTAATTAACAGGCATATGATAACTAATCTTTCAAAGTTTGGACGCATGTTCACAGTTCATATAAGTGCATGGTTCATACCTCAAATAACAATCCTGATTTAATTCCTAAATGGCATAGCTCTAATGTTAAGATTGTTTGCCTTAGTTCTGGATTCCCCTAAAAGAGGAAATAATTTCTCTGTATCTATCCTATCGAATTACATTATAATTTTAAACACTATGGGGGAGAAATTCGGTATCGCCCGTTTGGGGCGCAATTATCGGCTGGGCGCAAAGTTTAGCGCCTGCCGCAAATTATCGCCTCAGACTGCAAACTTGGCTTCTATTGACCCTGGAGGTGATTGCAGCGCTAAATCAGGCGCTACGCACCTGTCTTAAGGCGCAAAGGCCGAGGAGCGAGGCGCTACCTCAGAGCACTGGCGAAGCTCAGGTGATTTCAGTTAGCTATGGAACACAGACACACTGGCGCCGGCCAATTCTTAAAGGGGAGGGTTGATCTTGCTCTCCAGCCACACCCAGCTCATTGCAGCCTTGAATCTCGGCCTGGACAGACCTCAACCTCAAAGCTGCTGCAAAGAACTATGGAGAGGGCCAGGGAATGAGCTCAGCGCTTCAGCGACCGGGCCTTGGTGGCTCTGGTTGGCACAGTGGAGCGCCGAAGATCAATACTGTACCCAGAGAGTGGCAGGAGGCCATTGCCGCGTGACTATAGAATAGTGTGGAGGGAGGTGGCTCAGCATGGTGCCCAAGACCCACACACAATGTTGGAAAAAGTTCAACGACCTCACTCGGGTGGTCAGGGTGAGTGGCTGCTTTTCAATACCTCTACATCCCTCCATCTCAACCTCACTCTATGGCCAGAGGGTGTAAAAACCCCAATGCCCAACACTCATCCAAGACCTATGACCATCTCATAAAACACACACGCACATTCCACACCTTGCATACATTAAGGGCTGTTCAACTATGGGAGGCACATCAGGCAAGCACATGGCAGCATACATTAAGGGCTGTTCAACTATGGGAGGCACATCAGGCAAGCACATGGCAGCATACATTAAGGGCTGTTCAACTATGGGAGGCACATCAGGCAAGCACATGGCTGCATATTTACTCAGACGCCGTCCTTTTTCCAGTAGGCCAAGCTATCTCATAATAGGCGGTGGCAGCAATGGACGGGTGGAGGGCCGCCTCAGCTGCAAACCCTCAGCGACCTGGAGGCGCGCGTCCACAGGATCGTCGCAAGCCAGCTGATAGGTCCCGTGGCCGCTGGAGAGGTCGACCCCCTTGGGGACAGCAATGGTAAGTTCATCAGCTTTCTCTCCTCTCTCATTCCACTTGTCCTTCACAACACCAGCCTTTTACACTTTCAGTCCAACTTACTAAATCGCTCCAGTCCTTGCTCCCTTACTGCCCCCCTGTCCTGACGCTAAAGCCACTCTTGTACCTCCCTGCTTTCAGATAGTGAACCACCAGCTGAGGAGAAGGGCCCTTAACCAGCCAGTGGGAGCGACGCCGCAGGCGAGGAGGAAGAGGAAGCCGGAGCCTCAGCGCCAGTGTCTCCCGAGGGAGCCCATGCCCACACTGGGACCACGTCTTCCCTGGAGAGGAGCAGGGGGGAAGGGTCTGATGAGGGTGAAGCTCCGGGACCCAGTGGGCTGCTGCAATGCCATGGGGGTAAGGAAGCTCGGGGGCCATCTTCCAAGAAAGAGAGCAGGCCAGCGGGTCCTGTTGCAGTGGAATGCTCATTGCGGACATGAACACCCAGGCGGTGAACATGCACATTCAGCTTATGGGTGCAATGGGAAGGGTGCCCGAAAGTATTGATGGACTGGCAAGGAGTGTGGAGCACTCCGCTGCAGCACAGACGGACACAACGCAACGGCTTAGTGCTGCAATTCAGTCACTGGCTGCTGCCATCTAATCTCAGACTGCTCTCATGCAGTCACAGATTGAGGCAACGCAAGCACTGACTGCTGCCATCGTCGCTGGTTTGGCCACATTGCCCCGGGGCTCTCATGGCGCCGCAGCAGGCCAGCAATCTGTGCTCGAGCAGATTGCTCCGGATGCTGAGGTACTGCCCCGTGGGAGTGCCAGTGTGTCGTTCGAGCAGGGAGGTGCTGTCCTCTCTCAGGATGACAGCATTCCTGCTCCCACCACAGTCACTTCCCCATTGCATTTGCCACCGCCTGCAACACAGCCAGCCCAGACTGCTGCCGCCCATGCAGAGTTGGTGCAGTCTGCAGCCGGGGCCTCCAGGCCCAGAGCTGGTCGAGGGCGTCCTTCAAGGGCATCTGTAGTCTCAGGATCTGATATTCAGCAGCCTTCCACCAGCCTTGCTGCAGCCACTGGGGCCCCATTACGGAGGAGCAGTAGGGTGAGAAGGGGGGAAGTGCGCAGGGGATGGAGATCACCCTCGAAGGGCAAAAAGTAGGAGGTCTCAAGAAATGTTGGGAATATTTTTATTAAAGGCCGAGGTTCATCTGATAACTTTTGTTTAGTGTTTTAGCCATTATCTCCAGCTTGTGAGAACCAGTTATGTTAATTAATGATTTGTTGTGTTTGTTTCTATTAGTTTGTCATGAATAAATGACACACACAGAGTTTGTAAAATAAAAAAGTTGTTGTATTCAAAATGTACATGTTTGGCCTTTGGAATCATTGCTGCCTTGGCCGGCTATAGGGGTTGTAGGTTGCTTTCCGTCATGTTGTTCTCCATGCCAGAAGCCATTTTCTGAGTAGGGGCCTAGAAGCGGCTTGTTATCAGCCGTTGACGGACGGCCCTTGCAGTTTCAACATTGTGGGCCTCCCTCCCGCCTTGGTGCTGCTGCTGATCATCCTCCTTCTCTTCCTCTTCCTCCTCCTCCTCCGGTGGTGCACCAATCCCTGGTGGCATTGGCTGGGTCCTGAGGATTGCCAGGTTATGAAGAATGCAGCACACAACTATGACGAGGGAGACTCGCTCAGGAGAGTACTGCAGGGCTCCTCCTGAGTGGTCCAGACAGCGGAACCGTTGCTTGAGCATGCCGATCGTCTGCTCAATTATGTTCCTGGTAGCGATATGGCTCTCATTATACCGCAGCTCGGCAGGGGTGCTGGGGTGACGGATGGGGTCATCAGCCAGGTGCAGAGTGGAAAACCCTTGTCCCCGAGGAGCCAACCACTTGGCTGGTGCGGTGCCTGGAAAAGGACTGGCACACCAGTCTGGCGCAGGATGAAAGCATCGTGGCTGCTGCCAGGATAGCGGGCATTGACACCAAGTATCAGCTGTCCGTGGTCACAGACCAACTGGACATTTAAGGAGTGGTAGCCCTTGCGGTTTCAGAAAACCTCTGCATTTTCATGCGGTGCCCGCAATGCCACATGCGTACAGTCAATGGCGCCCTGCACCTTGGGGAAGCCCGCTATCCTCGCAAAGCCAAATGCGCGTTCATGCTGTTTGGCCCGGGTCATGGGGAAAGAGATGTACTTGTGTCTCCTTTTATGCAGGGCATTTGTCACCTCCCGGATACAGCAATGGACAGCGAACTGGGAGATATTGCCGATGTCCCCAGTAGCTGCTTGAAAGGAGCCGGTGGCATAAAAATTCAGAGACACTGTCACCTTCACTGCCACTGACAGAGACGTCCTGGTCCTGAGTTGAGGCTGCAGATCTGGCTGCAGCAGGTGGCAGAGCTCAGTGACCACCTCCTTGCTGAAGCGCAGCCTGCGCAAACACTGCTCCTCAGAGCAATGAATGTTGAAGAATTGCTCCCGGAATACCCTGGGAGGGTAAGGTCTCCTGTGCAGAGGCCTGTTGGCCCTCCTCCCTCTGGCCATGTTTGCCACTCTCTCTCTGCGTCTCTGATGCCTCCGATTCTGCAGGCGCAGGACGATGCCCCGAATCAGTGCAGCCCCCATAGTCTCTTGACAATCGAAGCAATGAAGGTCAAATCCAAAAGAACCTGCAAAGTGCTGCTCAGTAGCCAAAACTACTTCACACAGCGTTGAATCTTTCCAGAAGTCTCTCTCTCTCTCTCTCAGAATCTCTCTCTCTCAGAATGCGTGGTGCAAAAATGTCTCCGACAAAAAAAGGCAGCCTTTAAATAGTGCTTCCCCAGCCCCTTCCCGACTGCAAAACGTTCCACTCTCCCTGTCGTTGCTAGTGGCAGGCGGAAAGGCAGGGGGCGCCACTCAATATCCGGTCCGGGGCGCCACCGGGGCGTCATGATCTGCGGGCGCAGGAGTTCATGGCGGTAGAGTTTGGCGCCGCCGCAAAAACTCTGGTCAATTTCACGAGCGGCGCAAACATCGGCGCGCCCGGGCGCTAGGCCTCTTAGGGCGCAAACGGGAGGCGCTAATCAATCGAATTTTTCCCCCCTAATTTTAAACACCTCATTGAGATCATCCCTCAACCTTCTTAACTCAAGGGACCACAAACCAGATTTATGCAATCTGTTGTCATAATTTAACCCTTTAAGCTGCAGCATAAATCTGTGCTGTATCCCCTCAAAGGCCAGTATATCCTTGCTGAGCTGTAGTTCCCAGAACTGAACACAGTACTCCAGATGGGGTCTGACCAAGGCTTTGTACAACAGAAGCATATCTTCCTTACCCTTGTATTCCAGCCCCCTTGAGATAAAGGCCAATATTCCATTCGCCTGTTTGATGACTTTTTCTCCCTGCACACTAGCTTTTAGTCGTTTGTGTACCTAGACACCCAAATCTCTTTGCTCCGCCACAGTTCCTAGGGCTAGAAATTCAGCTGCTTTTCACCTCCCGTTAGCGCCTGTGGGGGCGGTAATGGGGCGCGAAGGAGTTACCAACCGGGCGCGGCGAATTCAGCGACGCCCGCGAACTTCCCTGGCGGTTTTGCGCTGGTGCTAACACTTACCGCCTCGGTCTCTAGCGCCCCATAGATCATGAAGTCATCAAGTGAGCAGCGTCCCGTTACTGCCCCGGATGTGAAATTCGCTCCCGCCCCCTGCTGCACCGCCGGGTGTCAACAACGGCAGCAACAGGAGGCGTTGTCACCTCGGCCGGCCGCTTGGGGAGCGATAATTAAAGGCAGCGGTGGTCAGACAGGCCAAACTTTATTCTTCGCACCAGTCTGGTGCCTACTGAAAGTTTTTGAAGCCTCATTGCTGCGCGATGCCTAAGCTCTCCACTCTCTGTGACTGGGGCTGGAATGGAAGTCGCGCAGGTCCCCTGGCCCCACAGAACTAAGAAGCAGAATGTTGCAAACCATCATTGGCCCTTCCCTTTAAGCGAGGGAAGGAGCCTCCGATGCCGGTAGCACTGCGCTGCACATTCTTCGGCGCTCTGCCGCTTCCGCCCCTCTCACACACTTTAGCGCCCTAAGAGAAGTGGTTAGCACTTGATTTAGCGCTCCACTTTCCTCTGGGAGCGCTAAAACTGAATTTCGTGGGAGGCGAGAATGATTAGCGCCTGGTGCTAATTTTTCAACTTCTAAAGTTTTAGCGGCCCAAACGGGGCTAGACCGAATTTCTCCCCCCAAGTCTCTTGCCATTGAGAAAATATTCCAATTTGTCTGTCTTGGATCCAAATGGGATGACCTCACATTTCCCCACATTGAACTCCATCTGCCACAGTTTAGCCCATTCACTGAATCGGTCTATGTCCCTTTGTAACCCTGCTTCCCATCTACACAACTTCCTGTGCCTCATAATTTACACCTATGTTGTAAAACTTGCCTTGTAAAAGAGTAAATGGATATGAATGGAACATTTATGTACAATCGTTCCCTCCTAAGGCTGGAGCTGGGCATTGATATTGGATCTGCGCTTAATTCAGTTTGCCAAGAGGAAGCTACATTGTAGTGTGGTTTTGGGGCTGTGGTAGAACATACTCCTGGCTTTGGCTCCTCCGGCAGGTTTCTCTGGAATGCAATGGTCTGAAACGCCATGAAAAAAATTGTGTGAACTACATTTTCCATGGTGGGTACTTTCCTGTCCAAAGCAATATTCCTGCACATTATCTCATTGGTCCTGGACCTCAGACCTAAAAATGTCATTTTTTGCCCTGGGCCTCTGTGACAGGTTGAAGCATGTTCATCTTGTTTGTAATCGCCAGTCAGATCTTCGTTTGAGCCCCAGGGTTCAAATTGGCCTTGCTCTTGCCAAACATCTTGGACTCATTTAGCTTTGCAGTGCCATGGAGGGGTTTCCTCAATGTTTTTTTATTATTCTGAAAGAACAATGGAAAGTTAGAAAGTACTTTCCCCACCTGTTTCTGACTGGTTGGATTTTTCACAGCTATATCCAGCAACAGCATTTTAGCTCAGATTCAGTCGGATTAAATAAAGGCTGCAGCAGTGCATTGATTAACTGGAATCAATGGAATATTGTGATAAGAACATAAGAAATAGGAGCAGGAGTAGGCCATTCGGACCCTCGAGCCTGCTCCGCCATTCAGTAAGATCATGGCTGATCTTCTACCTCAACTCCACCTTCCTGCACTATCCCCATATCCTATGGGCTGGATTTTATCAATGGAGGCGAGCAGGAGGCGGGACTCCCACTTTTGGGGTTGTAGTCCCGCCTCCATCGAGTTGTGGCCAACCCACTCAATTTTCCCTTGATTGACCTTGTTGAGCCCGCCCAGCGGGCTCAGCAGGCCAATTAAGGGCCACCCGGCAACAGGTGACATCACAGATTGACATTTCATCTGTCAAGAGCTTTTGACAGATGAAATATCAGCGTTTGACAGCTCCATGAAGCTGTCAAACACTGACAATCTGTCCTCTAAGTTAATTCCTTCCTTTCAGGCTGCTTTAGAGATCTCTGCAGAACAAAAAGCGGAGGCTGCAGCTTTTGACAGCTCAACGGCCATTCTGCTTTCTGTGCCGGTGAGATTTCTGACTCCCGAGACCTGAAGGGCTGACACCTGCAGGAGGAAGTTAAGGTAAGTAAAACTTTTTTCCACACTTTACACTTACCTTACACACTTACCTCTGCACACATGCAACCATATCAACCCCTCCAACCCCTGCAGACCCACGGTCCGCCTTGCTAAAACGGCGTGGTTTGGAGCCATCGGGAAGCCCACACTTCAGGGCTAGAAATAGGGATTAGGCAACAAACTGCCTGTTAACTACCTGTTAACAGGCAGTTAATTGTCACTAATCCCCTTCCCGCCTCGGGGAGGCGGCTCCCAGCACAGGTCGGGTACCCGCCTCCTGTGAAACTGGCATGGAGGCGGGTTGGGTTCGGGACCCCCGAATCTGCTATTTTCCCACCCCACACGCCTCCAAACCCGCCTCCACGGGTCATGAAAATTCTGCCCCTTGATTCCCTTAGTATCCAAAAATCTAAGAAGCCCTGTCTTGAATATACTCAACGACTGAGCCTCCACAGCCCTCCGGGGTAGAGAATTCCAAAGATTCACCACCCTTTGAGTGATGAAATTTCTCCTCATCTCAGTCCTAAATGGCCGACTCCTTATTCTGAGACTGTGACCCCTGGGTCTAGATTCCCTAGCCAGGGGAAACATCCTCCCAGCATCTACCCTGTCAAGCCCCTTAAGAATTTTATATGTTTCAATGAGATCGTCTCTCATTCTTCTGAACTCTAGGGGCTATAGGCCTAGTCTACTCAATCTCTCCTCATAGGACAAGCCCCTCATCCTTGGAAACAGTCTAGTGAACCTACGTTGCACTCCCTCTAAGGAAAGTATATCCTTCCTTAGGTAAGGAGACCCCATTATAAATTTCTAACATTTGTTATACTGAGTTCCTTCACCTCCCCGCGGTTTGAGAGTACAACAGGGCAATAAATAACACACAACATGGCAATTTAACAAAAAAAACTAAATAGTAAAGAAAAGACTTACATTTCTACAGCACCTTTCACAACCTCAGGATAAACCAAAATGCTTTACAGCCCATGAAGTATTTTTGAAGTGTAGTCACTGTTGTAATGTAGGAAACGGGATAACTCATTTGCGCACAGCAAGCTCCCACAAACAGCAATGTGATAATGACCGGATAATCTGTTTCATTGATTGATGGTTGAGGGATAAATATTGGCCCAGGACACCGGGGAGAACTCCCCTGCTTTTCTTCAAAATAGTGGCCATATGATCTTTTATGTCTACCTGAGAGAGCAGACGGGGCATCGGTTTAACATCTCATCTGAAAGCCGGCACCTCTGACACTGCGGCACTCAACACTAAATGTTACCTTATTAAAAATTTTAGTTCATGATATTTGTAATTAGGTTCAAAGCTATCCCAGTGGCCTAGTCAGTAAAGATACTGCCTGCTGGAGCACTAAGCGATAGAGATCAGAAGATTTTAGGTTCGATTCCTGGCCTGTGCTGAGTTAGCTAATGTCCACCAGGGCTGTAGTTCAAGAATTGGGTCGCTACAATTAGCTAACAAATCAACTTATCTGGGCGATGTGGGGGAAAATTGGCCAGGATCCCTGTTCCTAATCACTATCCAGTAACCCGTCCAAGAATGGTGTGTGAATTGGTGTTGGGTAAGAAAGGAAACAGGCTTAGCTGTGATGCTCTCCATGTTTGAACTGCTTGTCGATAGCCATTGTCTTATACACAGAGTTAAAAGAAAGAAAGAATTGCATTTCTATAGCGCCTTTCGCCACCTCAGGACATCCAAAAGCACTTTACAGCCAATGAAGTACTTTTTGAAGTGCAGTTACTGTTGTGATGCAGGAAACGCAGCAGCCAATAAGCGCACAGCAAGCTCCCACAAACAGCAATGTGATAATGACCAGATCATCAGTTTTTGTGATGTTGATTGAGGGATAAATATTGGCTAAAACACTGGGGATAACTCCCCCTGCTCTTCTTCGAAATAGTGCCACGGGACCTTTTACGTCAACCTGAGAGAGCAGATGCTTTGTCAAGACTTCACAAACATTCTATCAACATTTATTCCAGAAATTCTCTGAGGACCTCAACTAAAATGAGTAAGTGCTGTGCTACTCTACCCTATTGATCACCTAATAGGAGTCACCAGGAGAACGGGAATGCTTGGTCATGGCCATCTTGCTAGAGGTCCCCCTTGGTCTGCAGGACAAATGTGAGAAGTCGCACAACACCAGGTTATAGTCCAACAGTTTTATTTGAAATCACAAGCTTTCGGAGCGCTGCTCCTTCGTCAGGTGAAGTGAAGAGATGCATATAGGCACAGCATATATAGTCAGAGGACACTGCCAGATGATTACAGTTAATCTTGCCAACTGCCCTTTATCACACCTCGGCAGAGAGATAATCACGGCAATCAAAGGTGTGGATGGTGTCCAAACAGGTCAGTCCGTGTGATAAAGGGCAGTTAGAAAGATTAACTGTAATCATCTGGCAGTGTTCTCTGACTATATATGCTGTGCCTATATGCATCTCTTCACTTCACCTGACGAAGGAGCAGCAGCTCCGAAAGCTTGTGATTTCAAATAAAACTGTTGGACTATAACCTGGTGTTGTGCGACTTCTCACATTTGTCCACCCCAGTCCAACACCGGCATCTCCACATCTTGGGCTGCAGGAGGAATGGGAGGAGGAATGGGAGGAGGAATGGGAGGAGGAATGGGAGGAGGAATGGGAGGAGGAATGGGAGGAGGAATGGGAGGAGGAGATGAGGCCAGGCAGAGCAGCACCAGCCGCTGGAGAAGAGAGGGACAGGAGGGTGAGGAGGGCTCCAGATTCATAGTCACTTGCTGCATGCTACACAATCTGGAGATCGTGAGAGACCAGCCGTTACCACCAGCCATTGTGCCAGAGGGTCAAGCTCAGGAGCCACAAGAGGAGGAGATTGAGGAGGAGGAGAAAGGGACAGGGGGGGTGAGGTGGGCTCCTTCCCCCCCTGCGGGTACAGGACACCCCTCCTGCACTGAGACCTCTAGTGCCACATCCGAGAACCTGGGCGCCCTCTCCCTGTACCATCTTGAAACCTGCCCCTGTGTATCAGCCAGGCCACTCCATACCGTCCGTGGAAGTGGGTGAGTGGAGCCAACATACACTTGAGTGCTAAACCGGCAGGTGTCTCTGTTTTAGCCCCTCCAGGCAAGTTCAATTTATGGTAATCAGCAATTAGGACCAAAATTGCGTGCTAAAACCAGACTTTCAAACAGGCATGTCTTATTAGCACCGCACTCATTTAGTGCCTGCTATCACCCCCTCACCAAAATAACCCCCTCAGGAATTACAGCACAGGAGGCCGTTTGTACCTATGCAGGTGCATACTTTTGAACTAGAGCGAATTAGCCTCGTCCCATTTCCTGGTTATCTCCCCATCGGGCTGGATTTTGATTCAGAGGGCGGGCTGGGGTCGTGTAATCCGCATTTCGTGTTAGCCACCTGAATCTAAATCGATGTGGGAGATTGATGCGATTTTAACATAATTGGCCAATTGAGTTCCAACGTGTGGGAACCCATGGCCAGTGAGTTTTTCCAGTCTGAAAGTCGCTTCCGATAACGTCATCATTGCTGCAGCATTTAAGGTCTGCAACAAGCCTTGCTTCCTCTGCAGACTGCCAAGCTTCTGCCTTTGCATGTTAGAGGCACCTGCAGGAAGAATGGCCAGCCAGAGACCTAGGTCTGCACCTCGATTTGATGACGTCGCCCTGCAAGCTTTAATTGAGGGAGCCAGAGCTAATAAGGGAGGAAGAAGCCTTCCCATCAAACCAAGGCTGTGTGGATCCAGGTGGCAGAGGAGGTCAACTCGTTGTCCATAACCCGCAGAACCTGGCTTCAGTGCAGGAAGAGGTTTCATGACCTGCTGCGCACTGGAAAAGTGAGTATGAATTTCCCATCAGCCTCACTCTGATCCCCATCGCCTCTCCTCACCAGCACTCAGCTTTGACAACCTCTTCCTCCACATCCCACTTGACACTGACATCCCTGCACCCTTACCCATTCCCTCTCTCTGTATGGTCACATTCACCTAACTATTCGACTATGCAGCCCTCACACTCCCTATCGCTGTGATGCTATGAAAACAACAGGGAGGGCCCATGGTCTTGCCACCTCACTCCGAATTTGTCTCCTTCTAACCATCAATGATATAGATTCTCTACACTCACTCCTTCATTCTCACTCAAACTCCACTTGTCTCCCTCATTACAGGAAAAGAGAGCTCACAATAAGAGGGAAAGAGCGAGGACAGGAAGTGGGCCACCCTCAGTAGCCCAGCTCACCACCTGAGAGGAGGCGGTCCTGGAAATCATGGGAGTGGAGGAGGATGCGCAAGTGGGGGACGGACAGACGGGTGCATCAGAGCAAGCTGGTGACAGAATAGTTTATCATCTCTCTCATTGACATTGCATGAGTCACTGATAATGATTCTGATGCTCCAGGAGACTGACTTATGATCATCTGCAATATGCAATGTGCATGTAACCTTGGACTCACATCTCTGACTCTTTCCTTTACTCCCCCCAGGACCATCGCGAGCAGCCGTCCCCACCGTCCAGGAGGAAGAGCATGAGCCTCACCACTCCTCAGAGGAAGCTGCAACCTCTGAGGGCGCCACATCAGCAGAATTCAGCGCACCCAGCACCAGCGCAGACACTCACACCTCGGTGGGACCTTCGCGAGATAGAGTAGTGTTGTCACCTGGTGTATCACAGCTCACAAGTGAGCATCAGCAGATAGTGGAGACAGGGACAGCAGTGGAGAGTCCTAGTCGGAGAGCGCAGGACTCTCCTAGCTCGGCTCAGCTGCATGTCAACCCTCTGCCTCTGGGTCCATCCATAAGATCAGCGGTGCTGGAACTCCAGGAACAGATGCAGGAGTCTCTGACAGGTTTTGTCTCCAGGGTCGCTGCGAGTGTGGAGCGAATGGAGGAGTCCATAGCGAACATGAGCAGAACTTTTGTGGAGTCATTGGCGCATGAACGCATCACCACAGAAAGGATGGCAACCTCCGTGGAAAGGATAGCTACAGTAGAGGCGAGGATGGCTACGGCTATGGAGGAGATAAGTCGCCAGAGTGTAGAAAACATGGTCATTGTTCAGAATAGACTGGCATCTCTTGAGGAGCGATGGTCATCTATTGAACTCAGAAACCAGACCTTCATGGAAGACCTTCTGAGTAGGACTGCCAGTGCAGAGACGGGTCCCCATGGCCCCCCTGATGTGCAGCAAGGTGCTCTCAATCCACTTGCAAGTACTGAGGTGGGGCTGACCCATGAGAGGGATGTTGGTGGCAGACAACAAGGAAGTGAGGGCTCCTCTCCAAGCGCTCACACGACCAAGCCACTGCAAAGCCCTCGGTCAGAGCCCCACCAGAGTCCTCACCCAACTGAGATCGGCGTCTCAACCCCTGCACAGCTGCAGGAACAGGCTCGCAACCCCAGAGGACGCCCGCCAAAGGTGTCGAGGCAGGAGCAGCAAGAAAGTGAGCAAGGGGCCTCCACATCTGCTGAAGCCACAGGGGAAGCACCACGTAGGAGCATGCGTAAAAGAAAAATAATGCACAAGTAGTCACAAGGGTAGTCACTTGGGTGTAATGTTGTGTTTAATCTTGAAATGCCAGCACTTGCTTGGTGTGATTAAAAATTCTGCTGGCATACTGCTGAAGTTGTGGCATCTGTCATTTCGCAAATGGGACTTCCACATTGAGGGCTTAGGATGACTTGTAATTGTCAGTATGGTGGTCAGAGTGATAGGAATCCGCAGGTTCCTGGGCATTGTCGATGGTCTGATAAGAAGGTGCGAGGCAAAAGTGTTTGATTGTGCAGGCTAAGCAAATCTGGTCAAGTGCGTCCCTTGCATCTCGGGCAGCAATGTGGTCGCGCGCTGGCGCCTTCTGGCCTGTGCAGCTTCAGGTGGGTGAGGAGCAGCTTGGCACTCCTGTTGATGCTGCTGCTGCTGGTGGTGCTGTTGTTCATGGTTCTGCTGCTGCCACGGCTGGTCTTCGTCCGAATCTGATGTCCAGGAGGAAAGGAAATAAATGGTTCCCATGCTTCTGGTATATGCCTCAGTTGAGGAAGCGCTCAGTCAAGGTGGCGAAAGGGGTTTCCCAGGAGGTCACACTGGAGATGGGTGTCAGGCTCCAAACTTCCACAGCTGTGGTTATGCCATATAAAAGTTACCCCAGACCTCAGACAACAAAGTCCTGCCAACTGCAAATGATGGCTGATCACATCTCCTATTTCATGGTTGAGCTGCAGCTGATAGTCAGCAATCCAAATGTGCTCCCGCCAGGTTTCACATTCGTGGTTCAGAACAGGCGTGCTTCACGTGGAAAAAGGGTTAAAATCACAAAGGCCTTTCAAAATAGCATTATAGAGGCAATTTAGTGCTTGTTAAGGCCTTAACGGCCTATCCCGCCTCTTGGAGGCGGGACCGGGTGTAGCGACCAGCAGACACGATTTAATGAAAATTGCGTGGAGGCGGGAAATTCTGCCCTTCCTCTTTTACATTCTTCCTTTTAAATAATTAACCAATTCCATTTTATATCATGTATAGTCCCTGCCTCAATACCCACTTTTGATAAAGCATTCCACATTCTAAAAACCCTGTGTGAAAAACAATTCTTCTAACTTCCACTTCATCCATTTAGTAAGAATAGTTTGTGCCTTCATGTTAATGATTGCCAACTAGTGGAACCAACCTTTCCCAATTTACTCTCTCAAACCCTTTCTTAAATTTGAAAATCTCTTAGTTCATGACTTAATGGCCCTGAAATTCGCCTCTCCGGCTTGCCGTGGGGGTAAGGATCGCGCGCGCATTTACTTACCGCGCCTGCCGTTGTGTTTTGGGCCCACGGGAACTTCAGCTCCTGGGCCTGCTCCAAGTGCCGGCGCGCAGTGCTTGCGTGTCCCAGGGGCGCAGTTAGTGCGATGCGACCCCTGGGATCACGTGGGCCATGGAGAGCCAATGGCAGCAGACCATCTTTCATTCATAGATTTGACAGGAGACCTGCCAAATCTATGAATTGAAATCGGCCCCAAAAGAACAGCTAAACTTAAAATACATTTTTTAAAAAACCATCACATTTATAAAATAACTATAGTTAAATAAATTAACCACTTTAAACAAAAATGTAAATTTTTGAAAAAATTAAAATACTTTTTAAAAGTGATAAAAATAAACTTACCTTTCTTTAAAGTATCTAAAAAAGATAAACCTGTTGAAAATCTTTTAAATTATACTTAATTAACCACTTACCTTGTTGAAAACGGGTCCTGCGCCTCCTTTTTATAAGCGTAGTTTCTTCACTACTTACCCTCCCGTAGAAACCTGAAAAAAAATCTAAGTGTGCTGTGTGCGCGCAGCCTCTACCGCGCACGCGGTTCACCTAGGAACCGCCCCCTTCACCAGACCGGAAGTTCCGGTTTCCCGCGCATGCGCAGTGCATGCAGGAAACCGGCACTTCGGACGCCTTACGGGTGAGTACGCACTGTGTACTCACCCGGGAAGGGCCGAATTTTTGGCCCAATATTCCTGGTATCACTGTAATGCGTCTTCACTATACCCTTTCTAGGGCTCCAATATCCTTTCAATAATGAGGTTCCCATAACTGCACGCAATAATCCAACTGCAACCTAACCAACGTCTTGTACAAATTCTACATCACTTCTTTGCTTTTGTATTCAGTGCTCCTAGATATGAGACCCAGGGGGAAAAATTCAGTCGCGCCCCGTTTGGGGCGCAAATATCGTCCGGGCGCAAAAATTAGCGCTTGGCGCTAATTATCGCCACTGACTGGAAACTTCACTTTTAACGCCCCTGGAGGTGATTGGAGCGCTAAATCAGGCGCTGCACACCTGTCTTAAGGCGCAAAGGCCGAGGAGTGAGGCACTAACTCAGAGCGCGAGCGCAGCGCAGGTGCTGCCAGTTAGCGAGGGAACACAGACACACTGGCGCTGGCCAGTTCTTAAAGGGGGGGGGCGATCTTGCTCCCCAGCCACACCCTGCTCATTGCAGCCTTGAATCTCGGCCTGGAGAGACCTGTGAATCCATTTTCCAGCCAAGGATGGAGAGGGTGAGAGAACGAGCTGAGCGCTTCACCGAGCGGGCCTTGGATGCTCTGGTTGGCGCGGTGGAGCGCCGAAGAGCAATACTGTACCCAGAGAGTGGCAGGAGGCCTTTGCCGCGCGACTACAGAAGAGTGTGGAGGGAGGTGGCTCAGCGCGTCTCCTCCAGGAGCATGGTGCCCAGGACCCATGTCCAATGCCGGAAAAAGTTCAATGACCTCACTCGGGTCGTCAGGGTGAGTGGCTTTTTTGCAATACCTCTCCATCCCTCCATCTCAACCTCACTCTATGGCCAGAGGGTCTTAAAACCACAATAAACAACACTCATCCAACACCTATGGCCCTTTCATGAAGCACACACACACATTCCATACTTTGCATACAGTAAGGGCTATTCACCTATGGGAGGCACATCAGGCAAGACCATGGCTGTATATTTACTCAGACGCCGTCCTTTTTCTTGCAGGCCAAGCTGGCGCATAATCGGAGACAGCAGCAACGGACAGGTGGAGGGCGGCCTCAGCTGCAACCCCTCAGCGATCTTGAGGAGCGCGTCCACAGGATTGTGGCAAGCCGGGTGATCGGTCCCGTCGCCACTGGAGACGCCGACCCTGTTCTGGACAGCAATGGTAAGGTCATCACCTTTTTGTCCTCTGTCCTTCCACTTGTCCCTCACAACACCAGCCTTTGACACTTTCAATCCAACTTACTAACTCGCTGCACTTATTCCTCCCTTACTGCCACCCTGTCCTCACGCTAAAGCCACTCTTGTACCTCCCTGCTTTCAGATGGTGATTCACCAGCTGAGGAGACGGGCCCTCAAGCTGCCAGTGGGAGTGAAGCTGCAGCCGAGGAGGAAGAGGAAGCCGGAGCATCAGTGCCACCCTCTCCCGAGGAAGCCCATGCCGACACTGGGAACACGCCTTCCCTGGAGGGGAGCAGGGGGGAAGGGTCTGATGAGGGTGAAGCTCCAGGACCCAGCGGGCGGCAGCAACGCGATGGGGGTAGGGAAGCTCGGGGGCCTTCTCCCCGGAGGGAGAGTATGCCAGCGAGTCCTGCTGCACTGGACGCAGAGGAGGAGCGGCTGATCACGGAAATGAACACCCAGGCGGTGGGCATGCACACTGAGCTCATGGCTGCAGTGGGTAGGGTGCCCGAATGCATTGAAGCACTGGCAAGGAGTGTGGAGCACTTCGCTGCAGCGCAGGCAGATGCGACACTGAAGCTCAGTGCTGCAATTCAATCTCAGACTGCTCTCATGCAGACTCAGATTGAGGCCACGCGAGCACTGTCTGCTGCCATCCTCGCTGGTTCGTTCACATTTCCCCGGGGCTCTCACCGCGCCGCAGCAGGCCAGCAATCTGTGCTCCAGCAGATTGCTCCAGATGCTGAGGTGCTGCCCCGTGGGAGTGCCAGTCTGTCGGTCGAGCAGGGAGTTGCTGTCCTCGCTCAAGATGACAGCATTCCTGCTGCCAACACTGTCACTTCTCCACTGCAGTTACCACGCCTGTAGGACAGACTGCTGCCGCCCATGCAGAGTTGGTGCAGTCTGAAGCTGGGCCCTCCAGGCCCAGAACTGGTCGAGGCCGTCCCTCAAGGGCATCTGCAGTGTCAGGGCCTGACAGTCAGCAGCCTTCCACCAGCCTTGCTGCAGCCACTGAGGTCCCATTGTGGAGGAGCAGTAGGGTAAGAAGGGGGGAAGGGCGCACGGGAAGGAGTTCACCCTCGATGTAGGAGGTGTGACAAAATGCTGGTCATTTTTTTATTAAAGGCCGAGGTTCGTGGTCAAACTTTTGTTGAGTGTTTTGCACATGATCTCCAGGTTGTGAGAACCAGTTATGGTAATAACTGTTTTTTTGTGTTTATTTGTATGAGTTTGTCATGAAGAAATGACACACACAGAGTTTGTAAAATAAATAAGTTTTGGTACTCAAAATATACATGTTTGGTGTTTGGAATCATTGGTGCCTTGGCCGGCTTAGGGGTTGCGTGTTGGGTTCATTCATGCTGTTCTCAATGGCAGAAGCCATTTCCACAGCAGGGGCCTAGAAGCGGCTTGCTATCAGCCGCTGACAGACGGCCCTTGCAGTTTCACCATTGTGGGCCGCCCTCACGCCTTGGTGCTGCTGCTGATCATCCTCCTCCTCCTCTTCCTCCTCCTCCTCTGGTGGTGCTCCAAGGCCTGGTGGCATTGGCTGGGTCCTGAGGATTGCCATGTTATGCAGCATGCAGCACACAACTACGATGTTGGAAACTCGCACAGGCGAGTACTGCAGGGCTCCTCCAGAATGGTCGAGACAGCGGAACCGTTGCTTGAGCACGCCGATTGTGTGCTCCACGATGTTCCTGGTAGCTTGATGGCTCTCGTTGTACCGCAGCTCAGCAGGGGTGTTGGGCGTACGGAGCGGTGTCATCAGCCAGGTGCTCAGTGGATACCCCTTGTCCCCGAGAAGCCAACCAACTGGCTGATGCGGTGCCTCGAAAAGTTCTGCCACAGTAGTCTGGCGCAGGATGAAAGCATCGTGGCAGCTGCCAGGATAGTGGGCATTGACAGCGAGTATCAGCTGTCTGTGGTCACAGACCAACTGAACATTCAAGGAATGGAACCCCTTTCTGTTCCGGAAATCCTCGGCATTCTCATGCGGAGCACGCAAAGCCACATGCGTGCAGTCAATGGCGCCCTGCACCATGGGGAAGCCCGCTATCCTCGCAAAGCCCAGAGCGCGTTCTTGCTGCTTGTCTGGGGTCATGGGGAAAGAGATGAACTCTCGTCTCCTTTTAAAGAGGGCATTTGTGACCTTCCTGATGCAGCAATGCACCGCTAACTGGGAGATATTGGCGATGTCCCCAACAGCAGATTGAAATGAGCCAGTAGCATAAAAGTTCAGAGCCACTGTGACCTTCACTGCCACCGACAGAGACGTCCTGGACCTCAGTTGAGGCTGCAGATCTGGCTGCAGCAGGTGGCAGAGCTCAGTGACCACCTCCTTGCTGAAGCGCAGCCTTCGCAGACACTGCTCCTCAGACATATGAATGTAGGAGAGCTGTTCACGATATACCCTGGGAGGGTAAGCTCTCCGTCTGGCCATCATTGCCACTCTCTCTCTGCGTCTCTGTCTCCTCCGATTCAGCTGGCGCAGGACGACGCCCCCCATCAGTGCAGCCCCCATATCTCTTAGCAAGCAAAGTTATGAAGGCCAGAAACCAAAGTACCAGCGAAGTTAGGATGAGTAGCCAAAACTACCTCACACAGCGTTGACTCAATGCAGAAGTCTCTCTTTCTCTCTCTCCGAATCTCTCTCTTTTCTCTCAGAACGAGTGGTGCAAAAATGTCCATCACAGAGAAAGACAGGAAGAGGCCCCCTTTAAATAGCGCCCCCCCCAGCCCCACAGCGAATGATAGCGTTCCACTCTACCGGTCGTTGGATGCGCCAGGCGGTAAGGATGGGGGCGCCACTGAAATTCTGCTCCGGGGCGCCACAAGGGCGTTGCACTCTCGTATGACGTCACAATCTGTGCGCGCAGGAGATCGCGGCGATAAAGTTTAGCGCCGCCACAAAATGTCTAGTTAAGTTCCCGAGCGGCGCAAACATCGCTGAGCCCGGGCGCTAGCTGCTTTGCGCCCCATTAGCGCCCTCTTAAGGCACTAACGGAGGCGCAACCAACTGCATTTCCCCCCCCAGAATCTCATTTGCCTTTTTTATGGTCTTTTCTATCTCCACTCAAGTATCAGATTTTTGGACTCTAGGGGATATGGAGATTGGGTGGGAAAGTGGAGTTGAGGTCAAAGATCAGTCATGATCTTATTGAATGGCGGCAGAACAGGCTCGATGGGCCCTACGGCCTACTCCCGTTCCTAATTCTTATGTTCTTATGGGCTAAATATCAATGGGGCGCTAACTTCGCCAGGGCGCTACTTTTAGCGCCCGGAAAAATTAGCGCCCCCACGCCGGAAATTGAGTGGTTGCGCCTCAAGGGGGAAGTGGGACGCTACTGGAAGCGTCCCGCATCCCTCTTGGGGCGATGCGAGTCAATATCGCGGCGCTGCGGCACGTCACGCCGCGGTATCGCAGGCCTCCCTCCTCTTCTTAAAGGGGAGGGGCTTTGTGCAGCGCGACCCGGGGCGCAGCTGGGCCCCCGGGGATCGGGAGTGCCGGCAAAAGAGCCCGGCACTCGAGAGAAGTGCCGGGCTCTTGGAGCGCAGCCGGCGCTCCGCGGGGTGGCGGGGGTGGGGGCGGTTCAGGATGCCGGGGACGGGAGCGCAGGCAGGTGCTGGCAGGCGGCCAGCAACAAAAATGGCTGCCCCGCACCTCGCCTTTAAATTGCGCCTCCCCGGCCGCAGGTAGGCTCCCCTGACCCCGTCGGACATAGCGTCCGGCAGTTAGTCAGGGGGTGCTCCTGAAGATCGCGGCCGGGGCGCGAACTGGGTGCTGCGCACGGCGATGACGTCATCGGCGGTGGCGCAGCGCCACGGGGCGATAATGGTTAGAGCCGCCGCTAACCTCCTGCTGAAGTTCGCAGGAGGCATGGGTGGTGCCACGCCTGGGCGCTAGTTGCTTTGCGCCCCGTTAGCGCAAAGCAACCCAATTTTCCCCCCAAGTTTTTATTGGTTCAGTTGGTAGCACTCTTCCCCCTGAGGCAGAAAGTTGTGGATGCAGGCACACTCCAGGATTTGAGCACATAATCTCAGAATATACCCCAGTGCAGGACTGAGGGTGTGCTGCATTGTTGGTGCTGTCTTTAGTATGAGATGTTAAACCAAAGCCCCATCTTCCAGTCAGGTGGAAGTAAACAATCTCATCGCATTGTTCGAAAAAGAGCAGGGGGTTCCCTTGGGGCCCAGACTGACATTTCATCCTCAATTTGCACCAGTAAAAACTGATCAGCTGGTCATTCATCTGAAAAATGTTAAAAGGATCATTATTGCAGGTGCATAATGATTGGTTGATATTCTGTTACTCTCGCTAACAAGAAGCATTTTCCCTGGAATCATCAATGTTAAGGGTTCATTTTAACACCAAAAATAGGCTCTTCTGAGAATATCAGCAAAAGGACTTTCAGTCCCCTGCTTTGCACAGAAACTAATCGCAACTTGCAAGGGAGAAATTGTGGCATGCCTAACCTGCGAGTGATGTTTCTTTGACAGTTTTATTTCCTCAGCATAACTCTCCAAATCCCAGTTTTGAAGCATCCAATGCTCATCGCACAAGAGAGTGATAAATCTGTCTGAATCCAGAGCAGGATCCTGAACAAAAAACAACTTCAAAGCAAAACGAAACAAGTCCAAGCCTCCATATGTGAAACCAAAGGAAGGCGCCATGCTCCAGACGGTGAGGCTGACATCCCTTGAAAGATGCGTCTGATATTATATAAAGGATTGTCTGCAGCTGCTGTATTGGCTGCTTCTGACGTTGTCCATGGTGACATCAATATGTTGCTTTGACCTTCTGTTTACACTTTCCAGCATTTCAGGATTCCCTCTCAGAGAGATAATGGCCGAGAAATTCGTCGACGCCATGCACATTTTGCAGGTGTGACATGGGCGCCTCAGCACCAATATGGCGGGTGGCTTGTGCACGCACATTCCACGGCAGAAGTGCAGCGCCCGCCATGTTGGTAAAGGCTGACGTATAGGGACGCGAAATTGGGATCGGTAGCCCCCGTTGTTTGGACGCTATGGGTACCTTTTGGGACCCGAAATGGCGTCCGATGCGCGTGTACACACACTTCTGCTGCGAACCGTGCCAGAAGCCATATTGATGAGGGTGTTAGTGCGCGTGCAGCTAATGTCTGCTGTAAGTATGCAGAGCAGGGAGATTATGACGTCAATCAGCGATCAACGCTGATTTGACACCAGCGGTGCTAATTTGGAGCTCAACACTCCAACCAATGCCCTCTCTTAACCTTGCACAGCTGAACATGATGTAAGTAGCAGTAAGGACCCCCCACCAGCGCTATTTAAAGGGGTCATCAACTACTTACAGGTTAATTGCTGGTTGATTTCTTCTGGCTGTTGGTATGATTCTACAAGTGTTTGGTGCTTTCCATAGTTCTTTCAAGTTGCAAAAGTCTACAGGGAGCGGTGTGGCAGGTGCTGAAGGACTTTTTGCTGACTTCAAGGCTTCTGCACAAACCAGTTGCTCCCAGGCATGGGTGCACTAGTAGGCATTCCCCTTGGAATCGAGCATGACTGGGAGAATGAGCAGAGGCCACGCAGAGCAGGACAAGCTGCTAGAAGAGGAGGAGGGGGGAGAAGGGTTCTCAGCAGGAGGCCATATTCGCCCAGGGTGTTCAGGGAGCAATTTTCCTACCTGAACCTCAGCGAGGAACAATGTTTGAGATGTCTATGTTTCAATTAGGATATCCTCACTAAAATCTGCCACCTGCTGTAGCCACAACTGCAACCTCAGAGCAGGACAAGGACCGCATTGCCAGTGGCTGTGAAGGTGACTATGGCGATGAAGTTTTATGCATCTGGATCCTTCCAAGCTGGAGGTGGAGATGTTTGCAACATCTCGCAGTTTGCCATCCACTGTTGCACAAGGGAGTTCACTGAGGCTCTCTATTCAAAGAGAGCTGACTGCATTTCATTCTCTCTTGCCAGAGACCAGCAGGTAGAGCGAGCATGCGGCTTTGCTAGGATTGCAGGCTTCCTCATGGTACAGGGAGCCATTGACTGCACGCACATCGCTTTGCGGGCGCTGCATGTCAAACTCTGCCATGTACCGGAACCGAAAGGGGATTCCACTCCCTCAGCGTCCAGCTGGTGTGCGAACATAGGCAGCGTATCATGCAGATCAATGCCCGGTATCCTGGAAGCAGTCATGATGCCTTCATTCTGCGGCAGTCCACTGTGCATCTACATTTGAGCCACCACAGCAGACCAAAGGGTGGCTACTGGGTGACAAGAGCTATCGCTAATGATATGGCTCATGACTCCAGTGCGCAACCCACGCACACGTGCACAGCATGCACACAATGAAAGTCATGCTGCCACATGGAATATGATAGAGCAGACCATTGGCATTGCTGAAACAATGCTTCTGCTGCCTGGACCGTTCTGGAGGAGCCCTGCAGTACTCAGCAGAGGAGGTGTCAAGATGTGTGGTGGTCTGCTGCATCCTCCACAACCTCGCCATCATGAGGGCTCAGCCCTCGCCACCAGCTTCACAAGGCTGATACCTGGGATGGCAGGAATGACGTATGAGGAAGATTGGGTCGATTGGGCTTATACTCGCTGGAGTTTAGAAGAATGAGAGGGGATCTCATTGAAACTTATAAAATTCTGACAGGACAGGACAAACTAGATGCAGGAAGGATGTTCCCGATGGCCGGGGAGTCCAGAACCAGGGGTCACAGTCTAAGGATAAGGGGTAAGCCATTTAGGACAGAGATGAGGAATTTCTTCAGCCAGAGAGTGGTGAACCTGTGGAATTCTCTGCCACAGAAGGCAGTAGAGGCCAATTCATTAAATAGATTCAAGAAGGAGTTGGATATATTTCTTAAGGCTAAAGGGATCAAGGGATATGGGGAGAAAGCAGGGACAGGGTACTGAATTTGGATGATCAGCCATGATCGCATTGAATGGCGGAGCAGGCTAGAGGGGCCGAATGGCCTACTCCTGCTCCTATCTTCTATGATTCTATACGGCGAGCAGCTGAGGAGCAGGAGCACGAGGAGGAGGAAGAGAAAGAGAGGAGGCAACCTATACAGCTCCCTTCTGCCCAGGTTGTCGCGAAGAACTAACTTGAGTGTGATACCAGTAATCACAACCTCAATACTCCATTCACCAACAGCCCCACACCTTACCTTCCCTTTGTCAGTGGCCATCACAGCGTCCGCTTGGCCACAATGCAAAAATAAAAGCCACCACAAAATAAACATTCCAAATCAAATTTATCAATGAAATCACGCCATATTGCATACAAACGTAACCTTTGTGCATTCCCTTAGTGCCTGTCTTCCGTGTGCTTTTGCCTGTCCTGGTGCTCCTACGAAGGGCTACCCCAGTGGCTGCAGCATGGCTGGTGGAAGGCTGCTGACTTTCAGTGGAGGACACTGCAGATGGCCTTGGAGAAAGACCTCGCGCAGCTCTGGGCCTAGAAGGCTCGGCTGCGGACTGCACCACCTTGGCATGGGCGGCAGCTGTCTGGGCTGTCTGGGCTAACAGGCAACAGCAAGGGCACTGGCGGAGTGGCAGTGGTGGAAGGAGGAATGCTACCTTCCTGAGAGAGGACAGCAGGTTCGTGCTCCACGGAGCCACTGCCACTCTTCAGACGCTGCATCATTGTTGGGTCCACAAGTGCGCTAATGGAGTTGGCCACCACTTCCATGCTGGAAAGGATAGGCTCCAAGCACTGCGCAAAGTCTCTGCCAAGTTGGACTCCTCCACTGCACACAGGCTTTCTGGCAGGCTTCTCAATGCACCAAGCATTGTGCATACCCATCAGCATTCTTGTGTAGCCTGGATCATTTAAGTCCTCATCTGAGTCCTCTGCAGCAGAACCCATGTGCTACCTCGCCGCCCGGTGGGCTGGCACCTGCGCTATCCTTTTCCCCTGCTCTGGCTGTAGGCCACTCATGCCCGGTTGTAAGGTTTCCAAAATTTATAGATCCCCAAAACCCAAGGGAAAAGGCCTTTGGAACATAAGGAATTTAAGACCAAAAACCAAGTTTTGGCATTTTAAAAAACATGCCTGGGCCTGTAAAGGGAGAAAAGGCTGTGAAGGAAGTTGGGATCAACCTCTGTAAAAGCAGTTTGGGTATTGCAGTTAATTGCAATGTCTGGGGAACCGGGATGACCTCACTCAAAGCCCCAGCATGCATTAACATTTTGACAATAGACCCTAGGAGAAGACAGTCCCACACAAAACAACAGGCCCCATCAAACCGATTACAAGGCCCATCAAGAAATATGCATAATACAGAGCACCCAGGACTAGGCTATAGATCAGCCTAGGAACCCAAAACACAAAACCCATCACCAGCAATCAGCCAAGAAAATCGACAGGATGCAAACCATCCCAAAAACCCATTTGACACTTACAGAGCAGTTACTGGTAGCAGGCCCGCCAAATTCAGACAATGAACTGAACAGATTTGGCGGGTAGATAAGACCATATTCAATGGGTCAGATTGAAGGCCTGTTAAAACCCAGTTAACGTGCTGGTAAATCGTTACCGATTTACGAGCCCGCCAAAACTAGACAAAGAACTAAACAGATTTGGCAGGTAGATAAGGCCACTTCAATTCAGTATAATTGAAGGCCCACCAAGCACACACGAGGCAGAAGCGGAGAAGCAAGAGAGAGAAGAAGGAAGGAGGGCCAGCGAGAAGAGGAGAGACCAAGAAGAAGAAGGCCCGAGCTGGAAGCGAGTCGGCATCGCTCACCACTCAGACACACCTGAGTCCAGCTCACGAAAACACCACCTCGACGGACCTCCAACCACAGCCACCCGGAGCAACAAGCAGCAACCAGTCACCGACGGCTCCACGAGGTCGACCGACACACCAACCAAGGCCTAAAGCCATCGCGGAAACCAAAGGCCTCACGAAACCAACAACCACGCATTACCCCCAACTGACTGGGTAATCGCAGGTCACCACGACCAACAAAGACCAACTCCAGGGAAGGAAACCTGTTTCCACACTACAAACTACTCCTGACTTACCCCTGGGTAAGATTTTCCCCAAAGACTCTAAGCCCTACTGCTCAACTAAAGAAATTGGGTACTCACCAGATAAATCCACAACGACATCCTACCGCATCAGCGGACTCGCGAAGACTGACCAGAGACCCAGGTGAAGTCCTCTACCGTGTACGGCAGACACTAACCGCCATAAACAGCGAACCCCAAAACCGCGATTTAGCCTAACTGTCAAAGGATTGGTGAGCATTATCCCTGGTCCTTCAAAACCTAACTTAGCTAGTAAAGTGGGGTTGGGAGGGGTGAAGTATTGTTCGACTCTCATTTCCCTCGCTTGTACCGAAGTGTTCCCCACCTTTAGAGTGATAAGAGTGCTTTATTTGTGTCTTACCTTTTAATAAAGATTGAAGTTCTTTCATCAAACTCAGTTGTCTGCTGCACCTTTTGTATCACAACCCCCAAATAAGCCCACGGTCTAGAACCAAGGGAGTGGGAGCGATTCGAACCGCTCAGAAGTCAGAGGTAAAGCTGACACAAAAACACCACCCCCTACAGGTGTCTCACCACGTGTCGATCCCACCTCTATCCTATCTGAGCAGGTGGCTGCGAGTGTGAAATCAAGTGATGGTGTTGTTTTCATCTCCCCTCTCTTCTTGCTGTCCCTGCACTGCCTAGCCAGGTTGCACTTCTTGAGTATCTGAAAGGCGAAAGGCGCAAGGGTAAGGTTGTGGTGTGAGGACGCGGGGAAAGTAAGAGGTGCGCGCTTACACCATCTGCAGCTTGTAAATCAGAAGAGATTGTGAGATGAGGGGGAAGTGGGATCTGAGGAGGAGGATTAGATATGAGGATTCCGCCATCTTCACTGGTTTCAGGCCCGCCGCTGGCCACGGCTTCAACAATGGTCGCTCCAATAATGGGCAGAACCGCCTCCTCCATGGGGGTTAGGACATGAGGGCGTGACTGTCTCCCGCCGGTTGGGTCCTGTCCCCCTCTGGTTGTGCGCCACCTTGTCCTGCACGAGGGAGAGAGAGAGAGAAGTGTGTCAGTGAGTATCGGGCAATCTGTTTGGGTAATGTGGCTGTCATGGTTGAATAGCTGGCAGTGTGTGCAACCTGTAAGATGTGGGTGTGAGGCTTACAGCAGTGCGAAGTGTGCGAGGATGAGGTGAAGCATATGAATGTTCGGTATGAGGCTTGATTGATCGAGATTGTTGGTAGGCGAGTGTTGGGGGTGTGGCTGAGGCTAGTGGTGCAGTTGGTGGGATATGGCATTCGAAGATGCCTTCGCTGACCTTGACCACTCGTGTGAGATCATTGAACTTCTGGCGGCACTGCATCCAGGTCCTCTGGGCTTGACCTCCACAGCTATTTTCTCCCACTGTCTTTTGAGCATGTGTCCTGGCCCCCCCTGCGGATACAGGAAATCTCCTACTTTCCACCTCCCCCGCCAAGGCCTCCAGTGGAGTGTCCGAAAACCTTGGAGCCCGCTCTTGCCGACGTTGCACCATTCTTCGCTGTTTCCCAGGTCAGATTCATTTCCTGCACGCTTCCTAGCACCTGTACCATCCACAATGCACATCCCCTTTCGGAGGTGAAGGCCAACTTTAAGCAGTGCAGGCTAGCTTTAACTGATGCTAGCAAGTTATGACGCATGCAACCAATGAACAACGCAGTTAGCGCTGGCTGGACACTGAAATCATTATGATGAGCAGGCACCACAAACTTGGCATGCTGCCTGCACTGCAATCAACAGGCGTGGGTTAATCACGCATCGCGATCCCCATGCCCTTTTTCAGGGGCTGTCCAATTTAGCCCCCTAGCCGTCCAGGGGCTGCCCCTGAAACAGGCTATAGGCCCTTTGCATATGTGAACAGAGGGCTGGATGCCCGCTTCAAGACACCTTCCTGAAATTGGAACGCAGGCAGCTCTGGACCTGCTGCTTTCAGGATAATCAAGTGTACATGCGGCCTAACCTCCCGCTCACCTCCCCCACCCTCCCAGGATCTACCCGAGGGCCACTACCAGCGATGCAGGAGCCCGAAATTTAAATCCACTTCCCCGGCGAGCTGCCTGGGGATGCACAGCAGGTGCCCGTAGCTTGCCGGTCTCATTTAACTGAGGCCTGAGGCCTAATATCGAGTGTGCTAAGCATGTCTGCGACTTATATTGACCTTCCCTCATACTGTTAAATTGCTCACCATTCATTCCCAGGAAACAGCACGGCAACCTTTATATCCTCAGACTTGGGGCTGGATTTTGATACTGGGGCAGGTTGGGGTCGTGTCATCCGCATTTCGTGTTATCCACCCGCCTGCAATTGGATGTGGGAGATTGATGCAATTTTCACTTAATTGGGCAATTGAGTTCCAGCATGTGGGAACCCATGAACTAATTAGTGGTTTCAGTCTGAAAGTCGCCTGTGATGATGTCATCATTGCTGCAGCATTGCAGGTCAGAGACTGCTTGGCCTTTGGTGTGAGAGGACCTGGATGCAAAATGAACAGCAGCTCTAAGGAGAGAGAGAGAGAGAAAGAAAGAAAGAAAGAAAGGCCAGGCAGTCTCTGAAGACATTCTATGCAGCAGCATCAGAGGCGACTTTCAGACCTAATACTACCTTCATCACATCTCCGTTGTAATAGTGGACCTGCAGCTGATAGTCAGCTATCCACTTGTGCTCCCGTCAGGTTTCACTGGCGTGTTTCACATCAGGCGTGCTTCACGTCGGAAAAGGGTTAAACTAGCTAAAACATTTCAAAATAGCATTACAGAGCCAATTTAGGCATTGTTAAGGGCTTTAATGGCCTCTCCCGCCTCTTGGAGGCGGGACGGAGTCGGGAACACCGCACACGATTTTATCAAAATTGCGTGGAGGCGGAATGGGGGCGGGACCCCCGAATCTGCAACTTTAACCCCCCACACGCCTCCAAACCCGACTCCACGGGTTATTGAAAATCCAGCCCTTCATCTGGAAATATTCTGACACTCACGAGCAATTATCATCATAAAAGCCTCACATGATGCATACACCCAATGTTCCCTTTAATTTTTTTTGGCTGCGCGGCCTATTCAAAATACCGCGCGTGCGCAATTTTTCCCATTTAAAAGCCGGCAAGCCGGCTGCGCAGGAGCTCCAGAGCGCGACGCGGCTGTGCAGCTTAAAGGGAACATTGCACGCACCTGTCATTACATTCACTCGAACAGTTGGGTTTTAAAATTGCAGTCGGCCAGGTCAGGGTGGTAACGGAGTGGGGAAGTTTCTTGCCTAGTTTCTACCAGCTGGAGTTGAAATCGATCCCATCCGCTTCATGGGGAACTAGATGATGAAGCAGAGAAGTATTGGGTGACACAGAGCACAACTGAGCAAGAGCAGCCGATGGAGCACCTGCGAGATCCGGATCCTCAGGCCCTTCGGTCAAGGGACAACATATCCTGTCCTTACAGTCAGCGATGTCTTCTTCCTCATGCTTCACCATTACGAATGTCTCAGAATTACATAGAAATTACAACATGGGAACAACCCATTCGGCCCAACCAGTCTGTTGGTGTTTATCCTCCATACAAGCAGTACTCCTAACCCCATGCACCCACCCTGTTCCCATATTACTTTAGTCCACCTTTCCTTCATCTCCTGTTCTGAAAAGTTGACCTGGTTTCTGCTTCAATCACTAACTCGAGTAATCCATTCCACAGCCCCTCAGCCCTCTATGTAAAAATGCTTATTGTGCTCTGTCCAAAATCTCTGGGCTGGATTTTCTCAATGGGGAGCTTTTGGAGGCGGGACTCCCACTTGTCGGGTTTAGTCCCATCTCCATTGACTTCTGGCCAACCTACGCTATTTTCCCTTGATTGACCTTGTTCAGCCCGCCCAGCGGGCTTAGCAGACCAATTAAGGGGAAGCCGGTTACAGAGAACATCAGCATATGACGTTTCATCTGTCAAACATTTTTGACAGATGAATTGTCATCATTTGATAGCTCTGTGAAGCTGTCAAACACTGACATTCTATGTAGTTTGATGAGTTCTTGTATTCAAGACTCATCAAACCTCTTTCTTTAGCAGAAATTAGATGGTTGCTGCATTGGAGAATGCAGCGGCCATCTGTCATCTCTGCCGCGGAGGTGCGAGACTCTCCGCATCCCCAACTCTTGAAGCCTGCAGGAAGAAACAAAGGGAAGTAAACTTTTTCTAACACTTTCCACTTACCTCACAGACTCACCTCTCCACACTTGCACCCATCACTTACCTTCACAGCGCACTTTTGCACCCCTCCGACCCCCGCAGACCCACTGCTCGCCTCGGTGACCCTGGCGGGGTTCGCGGCCTTCGGGAAGCCCACACTTGTGTGAGTAAAATGGGGATAATCCTCTTATCAGTTAAATGGCTGTAATCCCCTTCCCACTTCAACGCCTGCTGGAAAGATGGCAAGGAGGCGGGTTGGGGGTGGGATGGGCGCCCGCCCCCAGATTCTGCCATTTTCCCGGCTGTCTCACCTCCATACCCACCTCCCCAGGGCTGGCAAGATCGCGCCCTCTGTTTCTATCAACTATCCTGCCCCTTCATAGTTTTTAAACACTTCTATCAACTTACCTCTTAAACATGATGTGGAGATGCCGGTGTTGGACTGGGGTGGACAAATGTGAGAAGTCGCACAACACCAGGTTATAGTCCAACAGCTTTATTTGAAATCACAAGCTTTCGGAGCGCTGCTCCTTCGTCATTGTTTTCCATACAGACCCCAGCATCTGCCACATTTGACCCCTTGTGACCCCACCTCATTGTCTTTGAAGTAATGTCTTCCTGACTGACCTGTTTGGACACCATCCACACCTTTGATTGCCGTGATTATCTCTCTGCCGAGGTGTGATAAAGGGCAGTTAGAAAGATTAACTGTAGTCGTCTGGCAGTGTTCTCTGACTATATATGCTGTGCCTATATGCATCTCTTCACTTCACCTGACGAAGGAGCAGCGCTCCGAAAGCTTGTGATTTCAAATAAAGCTGTTGGACTATAACCTGGTGTTGTGCGACTTCTCACATTTACCCCTTAAACTACACTGTTTAACAAAAAACAGCCCCAATTTTTCCAATCCTTACTTGTATTTCTGATGTAAATCGACAGTGGGTTACATATTACATTGTTATCCAGTGTCAGCCCAAAGCTGTGCATAAATCCTGTAAAGATGCCTCCAGAGCATCAGGTGCATGCACTGGGGAACGTGCCAGACAGTGGGCTGCAAATGACAGCTTGAGTCGCGGAGTCCAGCTCAGATCCTGCCGACGAGGGTGGTGGAAGCGGAGACGATCAATGATTTCAAAAGGGAATTGGATAGGAACTTGAGGGAAATAAACTTGCAGGGCTACGGGGATAGAGCGGGGGAATGGGACTGACTGGATTGCTTGACAGAGAGCCGGCACGGACTCGATGGGCCTTCCTTCTGTGCCGTAATGACTCTACGGCTCTCTGACTCTAGGTTGTTGCGACCTCGATCACAGGAGGCTCTTATGGACACAGGACAGCCGGCCATTTCACAGACTGAAGGAGCAGTTCGACAAAGATTGGGTTTCAGAGACATACATTGTACATATCGAAATATATAAGATTGTGAGAGGGCTTGATCGGGTGGATGCGGGGAGGATGTTTCCACTGATGGGTGAGACTAGAACTAGGGGGCATCATCTTAGAATAAGGGGCTGCCGTTTCAAAACTGAGATGAGGAGAAACTTCTTCACTCAGAGGGTAGTAAATCTATGGAATTTGCTACCTCAGAGAGCTGTGGAAGCTGCGACATTAAATAAATTTAAAACGGAGATAGACAGTTTCCTAGCTGATAAGGGAATTAAGGGTTATGGGGAGCGGGCAGGGAAGTGGACGTGAGTCTAGGTTCGGATCAGCCATGATCCTATTGAATGGCGGAGCAGGCCCGAAGGGTCGTACGGCCTACTCCTGATCCTACTTCTTATGTTCTTATGTCACCAAGGGAAGCACTGTAGAAGCAGGACGCTAGGCATTCACACACACTCCATCGCTCGACATTAGAAATAGCAAGCAACCGGAGCATCAGCCACTTGCTTGATACATCTGTCGGCAGCTGATTGGGTTATGTGGCTGATATGTCTGGTGGAAGCCTGACTGGATCCCAGAACATTCAAAAGTTAAAAGGGATTGTGACCTTGACAGCAGAGCCGTAACTGTGCTCGAGCTTAGTTGTGGGTCTGGTTGGAGCGTGCAGCATAACTCTTGTCTCTTGTAAATTGCAGCATGAACAGTCTTCACTGCTATTGCACTTGTGCCTCTGTGGATTCAGGTATGGGAATGCTGGCAGATAGCCGCAGAGTACCTCAAGTGCAGCCTGACCTGCCTGGCATCCCTCTGTTGGCGGAGATAGGAAGATTCCAATCGGCAGCGGCCGAGAATTGTCATAAAGATCCCTATAAACCGAAAAGACAGCTGAAAAAATACCCAAACAAAAGTTCAGAAGTGGCCTGCAAATTGTTCACTGCATTTTAATAGGTTCTATAAATGAAGCTGCATCTACAGCTCAGCACTTACCAACTCTGTCTACCCATTTTATAACGGCAGGTAGATTACAAAGAAAGGAAGAAAGACTTGCATTTCTATAGCGCCTTTCACGACCACCGGACGTCTCAAAGCACTTTACAGCCAATGAAGCACTTTTGGAGTGGAGTCACTGTTGTAATGTGGGAAACGCGGCAGCCAATTTACACACAGCAAGCTCCCACTAACAGCAATGTGATAATGACCAGATAATCTGTTTTTGTTATATTGGTTGAGGGATAAATATTGGCCCCAGGACACCGGGGATAACTCCCCCTGCTCTTCTTCGAAATAGTGGCCATGGGATCTTTTATGTCCACCTGAGAGAGCAGACGGGGCCTCGGTTTAACGTCTCATCCGAAAGACGGCACCTCCGACAGTGCAGCGCTCCCTCAGCACCGCACTGGGAGTGTCAGCCTAGATTTATGTGCTCAAGTCCCTGGAGTGGGACTTGAACCCACAACCTTCTGACTCAGAGGCGAGGGTGACAGCTGACACTGACAACAACAACTTGCATTTATATAACACCTTTAACGCAGGGAAAAACATCCCAAGGCGCTTCACAGAGGTGTAATCCGATAAAAAATGGCCAAAGAAGGAGATAGTAGGAAGAATAACTAAGAGCTTGGTCAACGAGGTGTCTTAAAGGTGAAGAGGGATGTGGAATGCATGAATGTCAGAATGAACATTACATCATCCCAACTTCAATGAAAGTTCACAATGAAGCTCGCACTTCATGCCCCCATTTAATTTGACACTGGGAATGTTCGTGATGTGCAGAATGGACAGAGATCTGGTGTTACAGATCTGGGCCCAGTTTTTAACTTAGTAGCTTGTTTTTATGTTCAATAATCAGGCATCGCAGATTCCAAAATATATCGTTGTGCATTTGAATCATTGAGAATCTTTTCTGCATTTATCCTGATCTTTGATCGGCTCATGTTTTTTTTAAGTTTGATTAAATACTCATTCATAAAATATTGCCATGTTTAATCAAAATTAGTTTTTCAAGTAGAAATTTGTCTGATTGCATTTTAGCATCAACAGATCCAAGAGTTTCATATTCCAGGGAAAGACATCCATTACTGGTTGAATTTTAGATAATCCAGCAGACTTGAAAAACAGTCTAAAATTCCTTAAACCATTATATTTCTAATATAAACATGGTTTTGAAAATGCAACGTACATTAATTTGCCCCTTTGCAGATACACATAACTGGCATACCACACAAATACTTATACTGGGCCCATTCAAACAGATATCTTTCATATATGTTACTAACAAAAGTCAAGCCCAACTGATTGACAGTGAAATAACAACAGAAAACGCTGGAAAAACTCAGCAGGCCAGGCAGCATCCGTGGAGAGAGAAACAGAGTTAACGTTTCAGGTCTGATGAAGGGTCCCAGACCTGAAACGTTAACTCTGTTTCTCTCTCCACGGATGCTGCCTGATTGACAGTGATGTTTTGCAGGATCTCGGCGTAGCTCCAGTTCTACCTGCTTTGTGTTCTTTCTGAATGAACGAGAAAAATTTTCCATATCCATAACCCCAACTTGATTTTCAAAAATATAAGCATATACTTGCACTGAATAAATATTACCACAAAATGTTACAAAATACAACGTTGCATCATAAAGCTATGTATTGATTGTGGAACTGTTTGTCCATTCAAAAGTTATAAATTACATTCGGAAACCCACCAGAGAGTTTGGAATTAAAGGCCTTGATATTAACCCCCCTCCCCATGATGTAATCCCCAACATGCCACGCACGTGCCCACTGCCTTTGTTTATGGCACTCACCATTCCCTCCCCCTGCCTCCAACCCCAAGCACCCATAACTTTCCTTATTCTTTACCACCTCTTCCCGTTTTTCACACAACCACCTATGCCTTCCTGACGCTCACTTCTATCATTCCCACTCCCTGTGCCCATATCTTCCCCACCCCCCCCATTCTTTTTGTCCTCTCTTACCATCTTATGCTCGCCCTGCCCTGAACGCCCACCCCTTTCCGCCGTAGTACTGGCAGGCGCCAGTACCGCCCCAAGCACTACCAAATGCAACACCTTCCCCGACTCATTCTACCAAACCTAACACCAATCCCAGTTCCACCGAACCCAGCACCAACTGCCCCTGCAATACCTCGACTCGTATCTCACTACTGCCAAACCCTCCCCACATTTCACGCCCCATTTAGTACTATACACCTCCTACCTACCTAGAAATACCATCATCCTCTTTCAATGTAGAAAAAGTAAGAGATAAACATTAACTCATAGGGGGCGATTTTGCCAGCCCTGGGGAGGCGGGTGTGGAGACGGGACTGCCGAGAAAATGGCAGAATCTGGGAGCGGGTGCCCATCCCGCCCCCAACCCGCCTCCATGCCATCTTCCCAGGAGGCGAATACCCGACCCGCGCCGGGTCCCATCTCCTCGAGGTGGGAAGGGGATTAGTGCCAATTAACTGTTTGTTAACAGGTAGTTAACAGGCAGATTTTTGGCTCATCCCTATTTTGAGCCCTAAAGTGTGGGCTTCCCAATGGCTCCGAACCTCGCCAGGGTCAGCGAGGCGAGCCATGGGTCTGCGGGGGTCGGAGGGGCCGAAATGTCCGGTGTGCAGGTGAGTGATGGGTGCATGTGTGGAGAGGTAAGTGTGTGAGGTGACTCGAAAGTGTTTTAATAAGATTACTTACCTTTGCTTCTTGAACCCTAAAACACAAAAATGAGAAGTCGCACAACACCAGGTTATAGTCCAACAGTTTTATGTGAAATCACGAGCTTTCGGAGCGCTGCTCCTTCGTCAGGTAAAGTGAGGGAATACAAATCAGCAAAGCATATATAGACAGAGAACAATGTGTAGCGTACAATGTCAGACGACTATAGTAAATCTTACTGACTGCCCTCCATCACACCTCGGCAGAGATACAATCAGGCCAGTCAGGAAGGCATTACATCAAAGACACAGCAAAATACAGCTAAGACAATGAGGTGGGGTCACAGGGGGTCCAACGTGTCAAATGCTGCAGTCTGTATGGTTAAGCTTTTTACTTTTTTTAAAAACTGGAAATCACATCTGTGAACAAGCCAACGACGACTCGAGTCTGGATGACTCTACGTCATGTAGCGTGACATGAAACCAAGATCCTGGTTGAGGCCGTCCTCATGGGTCCTCATGGGTATGACACTGTACGCTACACATTGTTCTCTGTCTATATATGCTTTGCTGATTTGTATTCCCTCACTTTACCTGATGAAGGAGCAGCGCTCCGAAAGCTCGTGATTTCACATAAAACTGTTGGACTATAACCTGGTGTTGTGCGACTTCTCATTTTTGTCCACCCCAGTCCAACACCGGCATCTCCGCATCATGGCCTAAAACACAAGACACTGAATACTATGCAATAAAAATATTTTGTCATTGTAAATTCACGGCCCTGATAATACATTGTCCTTTACAAAACCCCTATTGTTCAAAAACAGCGTGGGTCCTAAATTGCTTAGCACCCCAAACCAGACACGATTTCTGGAGAACCGAACTAAATTCATCCTCGGACCTGATCAGAATAAATCGGGACCCTCGACACAGCTCACCTATCGGGACCCTCGACACAGCTCGCCTATCGGGACCCTCGACACAGCTCGCCTATCGGGACCCTCGACACAGCTGGCCTATCGGGACCCTCGACACAGCTGGCCTATCGGGACCCTCGACACAGCTCGCCTATCGGGACCCTCGACACAGCTCGCCTATCGGGACCCTCGACACAGCTCGCCTATCGGGACCCTCGACACAGCTCGCCTATCGGGACCCTCGACACAGCTCGCCTATCGGGACCCTCGACACAGCTCACCTATCGGGACCCTCGACACAGCTGGCCTATCGGGACCCTCGACACAGCTGGCCTATCGGGACCCTCGACACAGCTGGCCTATCGGGACCCTCGACACAGCTCGCCTATCGGGACCATACCAACAGCGCTCCACGCTGAGATCCAGAAGCACATCTGGGGGGGGGGGGGAGGCGATCTGGAGGCGGGGACGAGCTGGCAGCATCTCGCCGTTGTTTTGTGGAGCCAGGAGGAGCAGCCCTTCCAACTCCACAAAATACAAATATTTTCAAAGGTTTGGGCCCTTTTCTGAGGAGCCTCCTGCGATCCTTTTAAGTACTGCTAGTTAGGTTGCTCAAGACCGGGAAACACCAATTGGAGCTAGTGCAGTTGGTTATTGTTGTGTTCGTTCCATAAAATGGGCACAACAACGTTAGATTTAGACCTCATATTCTCTGACTTATTGCAAGTAACACCACAGGACATCTGCTAGTCGTACATCAAAAGCCTTGTGTATGTGCATACCTCTATAAATGTCAAACTTACTTCCTATAACACTTGCTGGTTATTCTCATTTCCGTCACCTGTCTGCCATGTCTAAACTATACCTACTTTACTTATCTCATGCTTAACTTTCATGCCCAGCTCTCATCTAAAAGATAGGTGGCAATTGGGTGCAGTGTTCTACAGAGCCAGCCTGCTGACCCACTGAAATTTGGCTTCTAGCCGTTCTCTGCTCTCTCTACATCCAGCACACTTGCCCATCTTGCCACTTCTGCTCTCCCCCATCCCCACTGTGACCCTAAATTGCTGCTGGACTGTCACAGATGCCATCCCGAGCCCGAAACAGGATTTCCCACAGAAAGCTTCTATTATTCAAACAGCAATTTGTGCTTTAAACAATACGGCCTCTCCAGTTTAATGTAGGGTAGCATTTTGCTTTTCACAAATCTCCTTCACCCCTCTCCCCGCACTCCCAGTCCCATCCTCACCCAACCTGAGCACCCATGCTTTTTCCCCTTCCTGGTCCCATCTGCCAAGTCTCACTGCCCCAAATCCTCCTGCCAAGAGCCAATGGGGGAGAAATTCGGTTGCTTTGCACCTCCCGTTAGCGCTAACGGGCTGTAAAGCGACAAGCGCCCGGGCGCAGCGCCGCCAACACCTCCTGCAAAATTCAGCGGGAGGTTAGCGGCGGCGGTAACCGTTAGCGCCCCGCGGCACTGCGCCGCCGGTGATGACATCATCGCCGTGCGCAGTGCCCCGCTCGCGCCCCAGCCGCGATCGTCGGTAGCGCCCCCTGACGTACCGCCGAACGCTGTGTCCGACGGGGTCAGGGGGTCCTACCTGCGGCTGGGGCGGCGCTAATTAAAGGCGAGGTGCCGGGCGGCCATTTTTGTTGCTGGCCGCCTGCCAGCAACTGCCTCCATTGCCGTTGCCGTCCCCGGCCTCCTGAGCATCCCCCCCCGCAGAGTGCCGGCTGCACTCCATGAGCCCGGCACTTCTCTTCAGTGCCGGGCTCTTTTGCCAGCACTCCGATACCAGTGGCCCAGCTGGGCCCCGGGTCACGCTGCGCAAGGCCCCTCCCCTTTAAGAAGGGGAGGAAGGCCTGCGATACTGCGCTGCAGCACGTAGCGCCGTGATATTCCCTCGCAGCGCCCCAAGAGAGAGGTGGGGCGCTTCCAGTAGCACCCCGCTTCCCTCTTGGGGCGCTACCGATGAATTTTGGCCGCGGGGGCGCTCATTTTTTCAGGGTAGCGCCCCGGCGAAGTTAGCGCCCCAAAGGGGGCGCGACTCAAATTTTTCCCCCCATAGCTTTCCTCCATTGCTGAACCAGCCCACAGAAAGCCCCCATTGCTGTATTTTTGGTAGCATCAGCCCACAATCTCCCTCCCACAGGCAGCAACCACCCTCCCACAGCCACAATCCCCTTCCCAATGCTCCGACATGCCAAGACCAATCTGTTCAGCACCCTTGCACCCTCCCAGTCCTGTTGCACATCACCCTCTCAACACGACAAATCTGCACTCCACCTCCCCAGCAGTCATCTACGGAAATTGCCTGATTTTTCTTTGTCTCAGATCCCATTCTGTTCTATTTATTCCTCACTTCTCTCTTTTTTAATAGCGCCGCTCTGATTTTTTTTCCAAAGCTCCCTCTCGCGTTTAATTCAATTCCTGATTTTCGCATGCTTTTATTTTACATTTTCCTTTATCGACTCTTTTAAAACCCCATTGCGATCTATAAAACTCATTGGCCTAGAAGTTCCGCAAACCGGGTGGTATTGGATCGGACGCCCGTTATACGCAATGCCTGAAGTTCAGTTCCATTGCAGTCACCAGGACAAAATTCTAGGCCGCTAAGACTTAACGAGCAGAACGAGGTTTTTAAAAGAGCCTCTCTGATGAAACCTGTGTTTTACACCGTATATCCTCCAACTCCTGAGCAATGCTACAGGAGATCTACTGATATATATAAAGCAAACACCCAGCGCACATCTCAGTCTCCAGGCATCACGCGTCAGAGTTGCAGATGCAAAAACAATTTTAATATAAGAAAAATAGTTAGTTCCTCTAAGCGGGAGCCTGAAATTAAAAACAGCTGCAAAGCCTTTTAAATTAGCTGAATTTGCTTATTTAAGCCAGTTCCCCATCGAGCATATTTACTTGCGAATTGGCCTTAAAGGAACATTGTGGGGGTTAAATTGGTTAGCCCACGAAAACGGGCGCAGGGATTGCAATTAACCTGCTCCGGTTGTGTGGAATGAAGGCAGCACGCCAACTTCGTGCTGCCTGCTCATTATAATGATTTCTGCATGCAGCCAATGCTGTTCATTGGCTGCATGGATCAGCAGGGGGCCCAATATAGTTAATAACTTGCACGACTTAAAGCTAGCCTGCACTACTTAAAGCTAGCCTGCACTGCATATAGGGGAGGTGCATTGTGACTGGAGCAGGTGCTGGGAGTCGTTCTACAAGTGAATCTGACCTGGCTGACCATGGGAGAGGGCCGACACCCAGGATTTTGGACGCTGCACTGGAGGTCTTGCTGGAGGAGGTGCAAAGGAGGAGAGAACTAGGAGGCATAATTTCAGACTAAGGGAGCACCCTTTTAAATCGGAAATGAGGAGGAATATCTTCTCTGAGGGTCGTGAATCTTTCGAATTCTCTTCCCCAGAGAGCTGTGGAGGCTGGGTCATTGAATATATTTAAGGTGGAGATAGACAGATTTTTGAAAGGTAAGGGAGCCAAGGGTTATGGGGAGCGGGCAGGGAAGTGGAGTTGAGGCCAAGATCAGATCAGCCATGATCTTATTGAATGGCAGAGCAGGCTCGAGGGGCCAAATGACCTACTCCTGCTCCTACGTCTTATGTTCTTATAGATGCCCTGTATCCTCAGGGAGGCAGGAGGTCTACCAGACACATGATGGGAAGGCAGTGGGAGCAGATAGCCGTGGAGGTCAATGCCAGCAGTATTGCCCCAAGGACCTGGATGCAGTGTCGGAGGAAGTTTAATGATCTCACACGAGTGGTCAAGGTCAGTGAATGCATCTTCAAATGCCATATCCTACCAACTGCACCACTAGCCTCAGCCACTGCTCAAATCACCACACCCCATCGCTCACCTACCAACAATCTCTATCAATCAGGACTCATTCCTAATATTCATATGCTTACACCCACCCTTACACACTTAGCACTGCTGTAAGCCTCAAACCCACATCTCACAGCTTGCACACACTGCCAGCTATTCAGCCATGACAGCCACATCACCCAAACAGATTGTACAACACTCACTGACACATGTCCCTCTCTCTTGCAGGAGAAGGTGGCGCACAACCGGAGGCAGCAGGAGCTAACCGGAGGGGGAGATACGTGCCTGCATGTTCTAACCCCCATGGAGGTGCTGGCTCTTATGGGAAAGGCCATTGCTGAAGTCGTGGCCACTGGCGGGGCTGAAGCTATTGAAGATGGGGGGATCCCCCTTCTCTCATCCCACTTCCCTCTCATCCCACAGTCTCTTCTGACTGACAAATTGCTGATAATGTAAGCATGCACTTCTTACTTTCCCCTCACCCCTCACCACAAACCTATTAGAACATAAGAACATAAGATTTAGGAGCAGGAGTAGGCCTTACGGCCCCCCTCAATAAGATCATGGCCTTTGTTCGACCTCAACTCCACTTTCCCACCCTATCTCCATATCCCTTGATTCTCCTAGAGTCCAAAAATCTATCGATCTCAGCCTTGAATATACTTGGGGTAGAAATTAGGTTGCGCCCCATTTGGGGCGCAAATATCGTCCGGACGCAAATATTAGCGCCTGGCGCTAATTATCGGCACTGACAGGAAACTTCACTTTTACCGCCCCGGGAGGTGAGTGGAGCGCTAAAGCAGGCGCTGCACACCTCTCTTAAGGCGCAAAGGCCAAGGAGTGAGGCGCTAACTCGGAGCGCTGGCGAAGCTCATGTAATGTCAGTCAGCAATGGCACACACACACAATGGCACGGGCCAGTTCTTAAAGGGGATGGTTAATCTTGCTTTCCATCCACATCCTGTTCATTGCTGCCTTGAATCTCGGCCTGGAGAGACTTGCACATCAAATGTGCTGGAAAGAACAATGGAGAGTACCAGGCAAGGAGCTCAGAGTGCAGCTCCCACATTCTCTGCTAAATCGATACAAGGAATGGCAAATCAAAATGAATCTGCAAAGTGCTGCTCAGTACCCAAAACTCCTTCACACAATGTTGAATCTCTCCAGAAGTCTCTCCCTCTCTCTCTCAGAATGCGTAGTTCAAAAATGCCACCAACAATAAAAGACCGGAAGAGGCCCCCTTTAAATAGCGCCCCCCCCAGCCACACAGCGATTGATAGCGTTCCAGTCTTCTGGTCGTTGGAAGCGCCAGGCGGTAAGGCAGGGGGCGCCACTCAATTTCCGCTACGGGGCGCCCCAAGGGCGTTGCACCATGGAATGACGTCACAATCTGCGCGCGCAGGTGGTCGCAGCGGTAAGTTTTAGCGCCGCCGCACAATCTCAAGTTAAGTTCTCGAGCGGCGCAAACATCGCTGCGCACGGGCGTTAGCGGCTTTGCGCCCCATTAGCGCCCTCTTAAGGCGCTAACGGGAGGCGCAACCAAGTGAATTTTTACCCCAAAGACTCAGCATCCACAGCCCTCTGGGGTAAAAAATTCCAAAGATTCACAACCCTCTGAGTGAAGAAATTCCTCCTCAGTCTTAAATGGCCGACCCCTTATGCTGAGACTGTGACCTCTAGCTCTAGACTCTCCAGCCAGGGGAAACAACCTCTCAGCATCTACCCTGTCAATCCCCCTCAGAATCCTACATGTTTCAATGAGATCATCTCTCATTCTTCTGAACTCCAGAGAGTATAGGCCCATTCTACACAATCTCTCATCATAGGACAGCCCTCTCATCCCAGGAATCAATCTAGTGAACCTTCTTGTCCCTTTTCAGATACCCAAGAACTGCAACCTGCCCAGGCAGTGGAAGAAGAGCAAGAGGAAAGTGATGATGAAGACACACCATCATTCTTTTCTTTCTTTATCATGAGCTGGAACGCGCTGCCTGAAAGGGTGGTGGAAGCAAATTCAACAGTAACTTGCAAAAGTGAATTGGATAAATACTTGAAAAGGAAAAATTGGGGGGTAATGAGGAAAGAGCAAGGGGAATGGGATTAATTAGATAGCTATTTCAAAGAGCTGGCACGGGCATGATGGACCTAATGGCCTCCTTCTGTTCTGTAAGATTCTACAATTGTATAAAAATGATGGAGTAAAAGGAGCCGATTTTCCTCTGTTGCACCTGGGCAATGCAGTGAAGGTGATAAGAGATTTCTATTCCACACAATGCCGCGAGATTCCCTGAGCTTCCCTTGATTAACAGCAGCGAGCCTGCACCAGAAGTAAGAGGGCGCCCAAGTGGAGAGGTACTCCAGGAAACCTGGATTGCGCTGTGAAAGCCCTCTGACCTTCTGGTCTGCGGGGGTACTGGAAGCACCGTGAAGGGACAACAAGGCACAAGTTCAGTACAGTTATTTAAAATATCCCCAGCCCAAAGAACACATTTTGGGCCTTGGGGGCCTGCAGTCAGATGGCATCAATATTGGAAATGAGGAGCTCTTGTTTCTGCCCACCAAGACCATACCAAGGGGTGGGCCTGAGCTGGGAGGGGGGTCCAGGCCATGGGCCAGACCAGAAAACTGAAGCAAACTGCAAACCCTCACAGGCCAATGGTGACCCAGAGAGAAAACCGACCCCTAAGTCTTTTCTGCTTCATACTAGTTGAAGGTGCTCATGATTTGAATTTGGGCAGTTCTTAACAGGCTCACAGCATGAAACTGCTGCTAACTTGAGTTTTATTTGGCAATCTCACTCGGAGGGGCCGTAATGATAGCTGGTGCGGGAGCTGAATAAAATCACACTGGTACAACATGGCGCCACCAATGGGGGTGCAATTAGATCTCATTGTGCCCATTTTCCAGGCAGAAAATAGATGCGAAGAGGTCCAATTTAGGGGGCCGACCTCCCTTGCTTGAATCGAGTTGGAAGTTGGTTTAGGGACCGGCAGCTGCCTAAAACAGGCGTTGGGCCCCTTGAATATGCTAATAAGGGGATAACAGTTTCCAAACCAGAAATTGGTCTGGGCTGAATGCAGCAGGATTAACTGGTGTACCTGCGACCAAACCAGCGGTCCTTAAAAGCTGGAGGCCACCACCAAAAAGGTAACTTTCTTAAAAAAAAAAATGTTTACCCAAATCAAGAGACCATTCAATCGGCTCCTTCCAGCTCCACGTTAAGACTGCGGTGCGCTGCAGGCCATCACTCGGCCACCCTCCAGATTGCCTCCCCCGCCACCACCCCGGACTCACTCCGGGTCCTTGGTCACGTGCCAGTGGGCCATTCTTACAACCATCCTGGTAGGGTTACCAACTCTGGTTAGACGTTCCCCTGATTGGCCGCCCGACACACCCATCCACACAACGCACCGCCTTTGATACCAATTGGGTTGCGGAGAGACTCTTTGTTAGCCGATTGAAGGGTCTCTTGATTTGTCAGTCAAACAGCCCTTTTCCATCATCTTCAATATTATTGAGGCCTTAAGCTCTGGAATTCCCTCCCTGAATCTCTCCGCCTCTCTACCTCTCTTTCCTCCTTTTAAGACGCTCCTTAAAACCTATCTCTTTCATCGGCCCCAATATCTCCTTATGTGGCGTCAAATTTTGTTTGATAACCCTCCTGTCAAGCGCCTTGGGACGGTGGCATAGTGGTTAGCACTGGTGCCTCACAGCGCCAGAGACCCGGGTTCGAATCTGACCTCGGGTGACTGTCTGTGTGGAGTTTGCACATTCTCCCTGTGTCTGCGTGGGTTTCCTCCGGGTGCTCCGGTTTCCTCCCACAGTCCAAAAATGTGCGGGTTAGGTTGATTTGGCTATGATAAATTGACCCTTAGTGTTAGGGGGGGATTAAATGTGTGGGGTTATGGGGATGGGATGGGATATGTTAGGGGGAATTAAATACGTGGGGTTATGGGGGTAGGGTGGGATATGTGTACTGTGGGGATTGAAGCAGGGACAGGGTACTGGGTTTGGATGATCAGCCATGATCGTATTGAATGGTGGAGCAGGCTCGACGGGCCGAATGGCCTACTCCTGCTCCTAGATTCTATGTTTCTATGTTTCTATGTTTCACTGGGCTAAAGGCGCAATTTTAATGTAAGTTGTTGTTGTTACTGTAATAAACAAAAGTGTTTAAAGAAAAATCATTTAAAAAGCCCACATTTTTAATGCTCCTATGATTTTTCTCCCTGGTGTTGCTGGGAGCAGTGTCCAGAAAATTACCCTTTAATTCCTGGAGACTCTAGGACAATCACAAGACCCATTTAAGGTCTGCTGGGATCCTCGTCCATCATATTTAAATGGGATCAAGTGGGCACGGCTAAACCATCCAATCTATTTTCCCCAATTTCACCTCTACCAACATTCAGGTACAAAAAGTCAGCATGAATAGCCAGAAATGAATTCTAAGCTCCATTTTCCTTTTTTTTTTCCATTCATGAGATGTTAGTGTCGCTGGCAAGGCCAGCATTTATTGCCCATCCCTAATTGCCCTTGAGAAGGTGGTGGTGAGTCGCCTTCTTGAACCGCTGCAGTCCGTGTAGTCAAGGTGCTCCCATGTGGTCAAACAGTCTGCACTCATCAAAAGGTGGCAACAAAACAATTCTCTATCTACAGCTACTTTCCACCACCATCTGCTCCCACTTTGTGTCAGTAATTTACTTCAGTAGCTCATAATTTACTAATCCTATAAAGTTGGATCAAATGTTGGGATGTATAAAAGGTCAATATTGAGCCAAAATAGTGAGGTAATCCTGCCACTTTATAGATCACTGGTGCGAGCGCATTTAAAATACCGTTCCCGTCGCCACAATGCAAAAATGATATTGCAACTATTGAAAGGATATAGAGGAGAGCAACCAGACTGATCGAGGGGATGCAGCGGTTGGATTCTGAGGAGCGATTGCGCATATTCCCACTGGAAAAAAAGTTGAGAGGTGATATGATTGCTGTTTTTAGGTTTCTAGAGGGACTGGGTAATGTAGACCATGACAAGCTAGTTCACCTTTACTACAACCAGTAGACTGGCCTGGGCTTCAAGAGAGATAAATTCGAAACTAATCTGCGGAAACAATGATCCCAATTTTTACTGGGGGCACGTTCGGTACAGGTGGGAGGGAAATTCCCACGGGAACCTCATTTCAATGTTGCAGCACTGCCTCCCGCCCGAAACCGGCAGGCTGATGTCAGGGCCGGCGAGCGGCAGTGGGCAATCAGCCCGGGAGCCTTAGAATGCTGGGGACCCGAAGGAATGATCCTCGGCATAACCCCAGTGCAATCTCAGCGCTTGGCAAGGGCTTTGGCAGACGATGGCAGTACTCAGATCATGAAGAAGGAGATCAAGAACAAGGAAGGAGAGGAGGGGAATGAAAGCGTGCGTCACTGCACGCTGCTGTCACACACCACCTCACAGCTGATACAGAATGATCGCGGCAAATACCGCTCCCACTAACGTGAATCTTAAAATGATAAGAGAGTTTTCATAAAAATATGTGTATTTTAAATGCAGCTTACTGTAACGAAGGGGTCAATTTGGACTGCCCCAGTTTTGTGGTTGCTAGACTTTGGTGTTATTTTAATTTGTTCATGGGATGTGGACGTCGCTGACGAGGCCAGCATTTATTGCCCATCCCTAGTTGCCCTTGAGAAGGTGGTGGTGAGCCGCCTACTTGAACCACTGCAGTCCGTGTGGTGAAGGTACTCCCACAGTGCTGTTAGGGAGGGAGTTCCAGAATTTTGACCCAGCGACGATGAAGGATCGGTGATATACTTCTAAGTCAGGATGTTGTGTGACTTGGAGGGGAACTTGGAGGTGGTGGTGTTCCCATGCGCCTGCTGCCCTTGGCCTTCCAGATGGTAGAGGTCGGGGGTTTGGGAGGTGCTGCCGAAGAAGCCTTGGCGAGTTGCTGCAGTGCATCTTGTAGATGGTACACACTGCAGCCACGGTGCGCCGGTGGTGGAGGGAGGAAATGTTTAAGGTGGTGGATGGAGTGCCAATCAAGCGGGCTGCTTTGTCTTGGATGGTGTCGAGCTTCTTGAGTGTTGTTGGAGCTGCACTCATCCAGGCAAGTGGAGAGTATTCCATCACACTCCTGACTTGTGCCTTTTAAATGGTGGAAAGGCTTTGGGGAGTCAGGAGGTGAGACACTCACTGCAGAATACCCAGCCTCTGATCTGCTCTTGTTGCCACAGTATTTATGTGGCTGGTCCAGTTGAGTTTCTGGTCAATGGTGACCACCAGGATATTGATGGTGGGGGATTCGGCGATGGTAATGCCGTTGAATGCCAAGGAGTAGTGGTGAGATGCATGCTTACTGGAGATAGTCATTGCCTGGCACTTGTGTGGCGCGAATGTTACCTGCCACTTATCAGCCCAAGTCTGAATGTGATATGAAGTTTTCTAGTAAATACAAAGGGTTGCAGAAAGATTTGAACAAGAAAATACTGTTTAAACAACTCCGCCGTACATCCATTCTTACAGTTAGGCAGATATAAAAACATTTATCAACAAATAAATCATTACTAACACAGACTTTCTTGTAGCCCTTGTCACAACACAAACCCATGCTCTGTCAATATTTTGTACCGAGGCGTTTGATACTCTGTTAGAGGGATATATTTGCTCAGTCTTTGACACAATATTTGGAAAAGCCACTTATCACTTGCTAAGCTAAATATTTGGCTAACCTTTAAGAGTTGGAAACAAAAACGAACAAAATGCCTGGGTGGAGTGTTGCTCCACTCAATCCTGCCAACATTCAGTGTATCTTCACATTCAAGTTATTATATCCATATTGAAAAACCTGTCAGCCTACAAGGCTTAATGATTAATAATCTCGGGTACTAAAAAAACGTTTTAGCCTCAACGCGTCCCTGAATAGTCTGATTCCCAGAACAAACTTGAGAAATGTCAGTTTTATTAGACATTTCAGGCACCGGCTTAATTTTAATCCTTTTTATTTAGAACTAATTCCTAAATGAACATATTTCTAAAATTCCAATCAACTAATGGGTTTTTATTAGAACACAGAGCGGGTTTGGCACTCTCTGCCAGGCTTTCTGGGAGGGGTGGGGTGGGGGGAAGGGGGGAAGAAGGGAAAATTGAATGAGCGAGGGATGAGCCCCTTCCCACACTGCTCAGACATGTCTGGATGCAGAACCCTTTTGCCCTTTCAAGTAAGGATGATAGTGTGACTGTCAGTAGTAGGCCAAGTGAAGGAGGCCAGAAACTAGCAGGGAGTGGGGAGGTGAGGGAGAGACGATGGGGCTCTTTGCTCTATATAAGTGAGGGGTGACCTGACAGAGGTCTTTAAAATTATGAAGGGGTTTGATAGAGTAGCATTCGAGAAGAAGTTTCCACTTGTGGGGAGTCCAAAACTAGGGGGCATAAATTTAAGATAGTCACTAATAAATCTAATAAGGAATTCAGGAGAAACTTCTTTACCCAGAGAATGGTGAGAATGTGGAACTCGCTACCACGGGGAGTGGTCGAGGCAATTAGCATAGATGCATTTAAGGGGAAGCTGGATAAGTACATGAGGGAGAAAGGAATCGAAGGATATGTTGATGGGGTGAGATGGGAGGAGGCTCGTGTGGAGTATAAACACCAGCATGGACCACTTGGGCCAAATGGCCTGTTTCTGTGCTGTAAACTTTTATGTAATTCCACGTCACTTCATTCCTCAAAAAAAAAACCCTAAATTTCAAAATCATAAAATATTATTGCAACAACGATGTTATGCCATTTTGTGTAAACTTTTTCCACTGACTGATGTCAGGAATTGAACAGATAATGCAAGAAGCATGGCTGAGATTCAATCCATGACCTCAATGCAACAGACAGTGAAAAGCAAAGAAGCATAAATCTGACAATAAAATTGGAGATACACTCTTTAATCCTGAGGGATACATTACATCTCAGTGTTCAAAGCTGGTGGTGAGTTTGGGGATCTACATCAAATATAGGAACTGATAACTTAGAACCAGATGCTTCAAATCAGTATCATTCCATTAGACTAATGCACCGTTCCATTTTTGGAGAAAGACCTCACTCCAGTCCATTCCTGCTCCGTGAATAACCTGCTTGCCCTGATATTTTATTAATTACCAGGAATTCACATGAACATAACAGTAAAACATTTCTGTTACACAATCACTTGCGTATATGAACTGTAATGGGAAATGTTCCAACTGCTGAAAGTCCTCATTTACAGGAATTTACAGAAAAGGGATTCAGTTATTGGCATTGCCGGTTTTTTTAAAAAAGGGTCTTGCATTTTAATTTTCCACGTACTTATCAGGTATTAACTTAAGCAGTGTTCAAAGTACTTCAATGCCCTGTCTATTTGCCTATAACATCTTGGTAGCTGTTACTTCTAGCTCTAGCTCAGAGTTAGTGCTCATAAGATAGACTCTTCATAAAATATTCATTTTGACCCATTGTGGGTGCCGTCATCTTTCAGATGAACATAAGAACATAAGAACTAGGAGCAGGAATAGGCCACTTGGCCCCTCGAGCCTGCTCCGCCATTCAATAAGATCATGGCTGATCTTGGGCTCAAAGCCACTTCCCTGCCTGCTCCCCATAACCCTTCACCCCCTTATCTTGCAAAAATCTGTCTATCTCCACCTTAAATGTATTTAATGACCCAGCCTCCATAGCTCTCTGGGGCAGAGAATTCCACAGATTTACGACCCTCAGAGAGAAGAAATTCCTCCTCATCTCAGTTCTAAAAGGGCGACCCTTTGTTCTGAAACTGTGCCCCCGAGTTCTCGATTTCCCCACGGGGGGAGAAACATCCTCTCTGCATCTACCCTGTCGAGCCCCCTCAGTATCTCATATGTTTCAATAAGATCACCTCTCATTCTTCTAAATTCCAATGAGTATAGGCCCAGCCTGCTCAACCTTCCCTCATAAGTCAACCCCCTCATCTCTGGAATTAACCTAGTGAATTGTCTCTGAACTGCCTCCAATGCAAGTATAAGATGAGCAGCATGATGAACATGGGAGCTCCAACAAAATCTGATTGCCACCCAATTTAGTTTTGATTGCCTGGTGCCAAGGCAAAGAACATCACGTACCATTCGGCCTGCTATCAGGTCATACATATACATCGTAACTACCTCAGGCCCATAGGAAGCATTAGACAGACTTGTACATAATGATCAATGGATACAATAAAATATTAGCCCTAGATAAGCCTGGCTTTCTCCCATTTTCACACCTGCAAGCCATTTCCGTTTCTTAAACTTGCGGTTACCCTAGTTAGGCATGCACCTAACCGAGGAGACACAGGTAAGGATAGTTCTAAGGTTCTTTGCATGACTGAAAGAAGTGCCTTCTGTGCGCATCTCACTGTCTCCACTCTTGCAAACTGTACTTCTCATCCTGTGGATTGGGCCGAAAATTGATCCCGGGACGCGAGAGTACGCACTGCATACTCTCGCGTATTCCCACTCCAATTGCCGGTTTTCTGCATGCCCTGCGCATGCGCTGAAAACCGGCAATTGCTCTTCCGAAAAGGGGGCGGGGCCTGGGTGCATCGCGTGCGCGCTACAGGCTGCGCGCACGCTGTGCACTTCATGCTTTGGACGCGCAGGTAAGTAGGGAAGATTTTGGAAATGTAAAAAGGAGTAAGACCCGCTTTTAAGAAGGTAAGTAGTGAATTAAGTATTTTTTTGAATTTTTTTTTACAGGTATATCTTTTTTATAGACTTTAAAGACAGGTAAGTTTATTTTTATAACTTTTTAAAAGATTTTAAATTTTTTCAAAAATTTAATTTTTTATTTAAAATGGTTAATTTAATTAACTATACTTATTTTATTAATGTGATGGTTTTTTTTTTAAATTTAATTGAGGTTTAGCTGTTATTTTGGGGGGGTGTAAGATTCATAAGTCTCACAGCCATGCTGTGAGACTTATGAATGGAAGATGGTGTGCTGCCATTGGCTCTAACTGAGTCACGTGATCCCACAGCTCGCACGAATTCACTACGCCGCTGGGATACGCAAGCCCAGCACAGCTGATGTCTGGAACATCAAGTTCGTGCGAGCTGGATCAGAAAAAGCATAAGCGAGGTGAGACATCGCGGGGAAGGCTTACCCCCGCGGGAACAGAGCGAGATCAATTTCTGGGCCATTGCTTGAGCTGGTGCCCTGTGTGCTCTTCCTCTGGTAGTACAACCTCTGAAAACAGACCTTCGAGTGGATGGTGGAGGAATCAGCACAGCTCCTTGATGAGAGTATCAGGGCAGGAAGTGAATTGAAGAGCAAGAGATGGATTGCTCGCTGCCTTCCAGTGGGGAGCCAGAAGGAATAGAACAGTGGCTGCATCACATCAGGGATAAGCTGTTGTCATGAGTTCCATCCTGTGGTCTCTGCAGAGCAGGATTCAGTCGCTGGTGGTGGGCAACTTGGGGCACTGTGCACAGTTCTGGTCTCCATATTATAGAAAGGATACAGAGGCACTGGACAAGGTGCAATAAACATTTACAAGGATAATACCAGGAAAGGCTGAACAGGCTGGGGCTCTTTTCTCCCAAAAAGAGAAAGCTGAGGGGTGACCTGATCGAGTTCTTTAAAATTATGAAGGGGTTTGATAGAGTCGGCGTAGAGAAGATGTTTCCACTTATGTGGGAGACCAAAACTAGGGGCCATAAATATAAGAAAGTCACTAATAAGTCCCCATGATGCGGAGATGCCGGTGTTGGACTGGGGTGGACAAAAGTGAGAAGTCGCACAACACCAGGTTATAGTCCAACAGCTTTATTTGAAATCACAAGCTTTCGGAGCGCTGCTCCTTCATCACTTCACCTGACGAAGGAGCAGCGCTCCGAAAGCTTGTGATTTCAAATAAAGCTGTTGGACTATAACCTGGTGTTGTGCGACTACTCACTAATAAGTCCAATAGGGAATTCAGGAGAATATTCTTTATGCAAAGAGTGGTTAGGATGTGGAACTCACTGTCACATGGAGTGGTTGAGGTGAATAGCATAGGTGCATTTAAGGGGAAGCTAGATAAGCTCAAGAGCTTGAGCACAGAGCTTGGAGACAGAGCCGGGAGATTGCAAACGGAGTGAATCGCAAGCAGAGTGGAAGAATTTTGTGAGCGCAGGAATCGGTGGAGAGGAGTAAGACGGTGGAGATGTCTGACTGAAAAGGAGGAGTGGAGTCACAGAACCCAAGGTCTCTAAGTTAATATGATGTGGAGATGCCGGTGTTGGACTGGGGTGGACAAATGTGAGAAGTCGCACAACACCAGGTTATAGTCCAACAGTTTTATTTGAAATCACAAGCTTTCGGAGCGCTGCTCCTTCGTCAGGTGAAGTGACGAAGGAGCAGCGGCTCCGAAAGCTTGTGATTTCAAATAAAACTGTTGGACTATAACCTGGTGTTGTGCGACTTCTCTAAGTTAATAGACACAAGAGCGGACCTGTGGGAGGAGCGGCTGCAGATAAAGGTAGGCCCAAGGACCTGGAGGGAGTGCGAGTGTCAGGGAGCGAGGTAAGTGACGTCAGCGCAAGGGAAGGAGCTGATTGGTGAGTAGTTGGCGATTGTTTTTTTGTCTTAAGTTTATCTCTGTTGAGTTACTTAATAGTCTATTAAGTAGAGGCATGACAGGGCACCTTCATCCCATGGAATGAACATCTTGTGCCATGGCGGGGACTCCAGGACACTTCCTGTGTCCTAGACAACCACATGAGCAGGAAGTGTCGTAAGCTGGAGGAGCTGGAGCTCCAGATTTCAGAGCTTGAGCAGCAGCTGGCATCACTGCAGTGCATCCGTGAGGCTGAGAGCTATGTGGATAGAACATTTCAGGAGGTGGTCACCCCGCAGCATAGGAGTGTGCAGGCAGAGAGGGAATGGGTGACCGTCAGACAGACAAGGAGGACCAGGCAGGTAGTACAGAAGTCCCCTGAGTGCATCTCGCTCTCCAACCAGTATTCAGTACTGGGTGAGGGCAATGGTTCCTCTGGGGAGTACAGTCAGAACCAAGTCCATGGCACCATGGGTGGCTCAGCTGTACGGGGGGGGGAGGAGGAAGATCGGGAAAGCAATAGCGATAGGAAATTCGATAGTTAGGGGAACAGACAAGCGTTTCTGCGGCCGCAGCCATGATTCGAGGATGGTATGTTGCCTCCCTGGTGCCAGGGTCAAGGATGTCACTGAGCGACTGCAGAACATTCTGAGGGGGGAGGGTGAACAGCCAGAGGTCGTGGTCCATATCAGTATCAACGATATAGGTAGAAAGAGGGATGAGGTCCTGCAGGCAGATTTTAGGGAGCTAGGAAAGAGATTAAAAAACAGGTCCTCAAAGGTAGTAATCTCTGATTACTCCTGGTGCCACGAGCTAGTGAGTATAGAAATAGGAGGATAGAGCAGATGAATGCGTGGGTGGAGAGATGGTGCAGGAGGGAGGGCTTCAGATTCCTGGGGCATTGGGACCGGTTCTGGGGGAGGTGGGACCTGTACAGGCCGGACGGGTTGCACCTCAACAGAGCCGAGACCAATATCCTCGTGGGGGGGTTTGCTTGTGCTGTTGGGGAGGGTTTAAACTAATTTGGCAGGGGGATGGGCACCAGGATGTAGCAGTAGAACGGAGAAACAAGGCGCACAAAGGATTGGGAGAGACAGATAGCATTAGAGTAAGAGGTAGTACAGTGTAAGGTGGGGTCCGACTAAGAGAGAATACAAGAAGGCCTAAGATAGGTTTATACTGCATGTGTGTGAATGCACGAAGTGTGGTAAATAAGGTTGGTGAGCTGCAGGCGCAAATAGACACATGGAAATATGATGTCGTGGCGATAATGGAGACCTGGCTCAAAAAAGGGCAGGATTGTGTACTAAATATTCCTGGATATAAGGTGTTCAGGAAAGATAGGGGAAGGAAAGAAAGGAGGTGGGGTGGCAGCATTGATTAAGGAGGATATTACTGTGCTGGAGAGAGAGGATGTCCTGGAGGGGTCAAGGACAGAATCTATTTGGTTAGAGTTGAGAAACAATAGAGGTGCCATTACACTACTAGGTGTATTCTATAGGCCGCCAACTAGTGGGAAGGATTCAGAGGAGCAAATTTGCAGGGAAATTACAGAGAGGTGCAAGAACGATAGAGTAGTGATAATGACGGACTTCAACTATCCTAATATAGACTGGGATAGTAATAGTGTAAAGGAGCAGAGAGGGGAAAGAATTTCTGAAGTGTGTTCAGGAGAACTTTCTTGATCAGTATGTTTCCAGCCCAATGAGGAAGGAGGCATTGCTGGATCTGGTTCTGGGGAATGAGGTGGGTCAAGTAGAGCAAGTGTCAGTAGGGGAACATTTAGGGAACAGTGATCATAGTATCATGAGGTTTAGATTAGCTATGGAAAAGGACAGGAAAGCAATCTAGAGTAAAAATACTTAATTGGAGGAAGGCCAATTTCAGTGGGTTGAGAACAGATCTGGCCCGGGTAAACTGGAATCAAAGATTGGCCGGCAAAACTATAATCGAACAATGGGCTGCCTTTAAAGGGGAGATGGTTCGGGTACAGTCAAGGTACATTCCCATGAGGGGGAAAGGTAGGGCAACCAAAGTCAGAGCTCCCTGGATGACAAAAGAGATAGAGAGTAAGATGAAGCAGAAAAAGGGGGCGTATGACAAATGGAGACCTACGCATGGAGGCAGAGGGCATGGCTGAGGTACTAAATGAGTACTTTGCATCTGTCTTTACCAAGGAAGAAGATGCTGCCAAAGTCATAGTGAACGAGTGGAAATTGTGGAGGTACTGTACTGGCCATAATCTTCCAATTCACCTTGGATATGGGGCTGGTGCAAGAGGACTGGAGAATTGCAAATGTTACACACTTGTTCAAAAAAGGGTGTAAGGATAAACCCAGCAACTACAGGCCAGTCAGTTTAACATCAGTAGTGGGGAAGCTTTTAGAAATGATAATCCAGGACAAAATTAACAGTCACTTGGACAAGTATGGATTAATTAAGGAAAGCCAACACGGATTTGTTAAAGACAAATCGTGTTTAACTAACTTGATTGAGTTCTTTGATGAGGTAACAGAGAGGGTTGATGAGGGCAATGCGGTTGATGTGGTGTACATGGACTTCCAAAAGGCGTTTGATAAAGTGTCACATAATAGGTTTGCCCGCAAAGTTGAAGCCCATGGAATAAAAGGAATAGTGGCAGCATGGGTACGAAATTGGCTAAGTGACAGGAAACAGAGAGTAGTGGTGAACGGTTGTTTTTCGGACTGGAGGAAGGTATACAGTGGTGTTCCCTAAGGGTCGGTTCTGGGACCACTGCTTTTCTTGATATATATTAATGACTTAGACTTGGGTGTACAGGGCACAATTTCAAAATTTTCAAATGACACAAAACTTGGAAGTATAGTGAACAGTGAGGAGGAGAGTGATAGATTTCAAGAGGACGCAGACAGGCTGGTGGAATGGGCGGACACATGGCAGATGAAATTTTACGCAGAAAAGTGCGAAGTGATACATTTTGGTAGGAAGAATGAGGAGAGGAAATATAAACTAAAGGGTACAATTCTAAAGTGGGTGCATGAACAGAGAGACCTGGGGGTATATGTACACAAATCATTGAAGGTGGCAGGACAGGTTGAAAAAGTGGTTAAAAAAACATACGGGATCCTGGGCTTCATAAATAGAGGCATAGGGCTGGATTTCCATTGACCCGTGGAGGCGGGTTTGGAGGCGTGTGGGGGGTTAAAGTTGCAGATTCGGGGGTCCCGAACCCATCCCGCCCCCAACCCGCCTCCATGCCAGTTTTACTGGAGGCGGGTACCCGACCTGTGCTGGGACCCGCCTCCCCGAGGCGGGAAGGGGATTAGTGGCAATAAACTGCCTGTTAACAGGTAGTTTTTTGCCTAATCCCTATTTTGATGTGTGAAATGTGGGCTTCCCGCCAGGTCCCAACCACGCCAAGTTAGCGAGGCGGACCGTGGGTCTGCAGGGGTTGGAGGGGTCGATATGTCCGGTGGGCAGGTGAGCGATGAGTGCATGTGTACAGAGGTAAGTGTGTAAGGTAAGTGTAAAGTGTGGGAAAAAGTTTTACTTACCTTAACTTCCTCCTGCAGGTGTCAGCCCTTCAGGTCTCGGGAGTCAGAAATCTCACCGGCACAGAAAGCAGAATGGCCGTGGAGCTGTCAAAAACTGCAGCCTCTGTTTTCTGTGCTGGAATGATTTCTAACTCAGCCTGAGAGGAAGGACTCAAGTTAGAAGACAGACTGTCAGTGTTTGACAGCTTCACAGAGCTGTGAAACGCTGATATTTCATCTGTCAAAAGCTCTTGACAGATGAAATGTCAATCTGTGACGTCACCTGTTGCCAGGTGACCCTTAATTGGCCTGCTGAGCTCACTGGGCGGGCTCAACAAGGTCAATCAAGTGAAAATGCAGTGGGTTGGCCACAAGTCGATGGAGGCGGGACTACAACCCAAAAAGTGGGAGTCCCGCCTCCATCACGTCCCCAGTATCAAAATCCAGCCCTTAGAGTACAAAAGCAAGAAAGTTATGATGAACCTGTATAAAACACTGGTTCGGCCTCAACTGGAGTATTGTGTCCAATTCTGGGCACCGCACTTTAGGAAGGATGTGAAGGCCTTAGAGAGGGTGCAGAAAAGATTTACAAGAATGGTTCCAGGGATGAGGGACTTCAGTTACATGGATAGACTGGAGAAGCTGGGGTTGTTCTCCTTAGAGCAGAGAAGATTGAGAGGAGATTTGATAGAAGTGTTCAAAATCATGAGGGGTCTAGGCAGAGTAGATAGAGAGAAACTGTTCCCATTGGTGGAAGAGTCGAGAACCAGAGGACACAGATTTAAGGTGATTGGCAGAAGAACCAATGGCGACATGAGGAAAAACTTTTTTACGCAGCGAGTGGTGAGGATCTGGAATGCGCTGCCTGAAAGGATGGTGGAGGCCGACTCAATCGTGGCTTTCAACAGGGAATTGGATAAGTACCTGAAGGAAAAAAATTTGCAGGGCTACGGGGAAAGGGCGGGGGAGTGGGACTAGCTGAAGTGCTATTGCAGAGAGCCGGCACGGGCTCAACGGGCCGAATGGCCTCCTTCTGTGCTGTAACAATTCTAAGATTCTATGAAGAGGGAGAAAGAAATGGAAAGATATGCTGATAGGGTTAGATGAAATGGGGTAAGAGGGGTCTCATGTGAGTCTAAACGCCAGCATAGACCAGTTGGGCTGAATGACCTGTTTCTGTGGTGTGGATTCTTTGGTGGGGATTTTAACCCGCAAAAATGCGTGGGTCGGGTGGAATGTTAAAATATTAAAAATCTCAAACTCGAACCCAACCCTCCTTGAACCGACCCACTTACGGTTTTAACGGAGGTTTTACAGGGGGGTGGGCGACCAGCCCGCTCCCAGGAGGTGGGCCGCTCATTTAAATATTTTGATGAGGCTGCGAGCCTCAGATTTTGCCTCCATTTTAAATGTAACCCTGTAGTTGAAGGATGGCGAGGACTGCTGGATCCAGCAGGTTAGTGTCTTTCCAGCACTGCTCGTGGGCCAGGAGGAGCAGGAGTGCCTCGTCCCACCACACTAACCTGCTTCCCTCCGCCTTGTTCCAATCTCCCATCCGAGCCATCATGTTCCCCCAGCCACAATCTCCCACCGGCCTGGCCTTTCCAATCTCCCACCTGCCCCAATCTGTCTTCCCGATCCCTCCCTCCATCCTCTGTGCTCCCCGGCTGCGGGCTCCGATCTCTCCCCGACCCCTCCGATCTCCCACCGACCCCTCCGATCTCCCACCGACCCCTCCGATCTCTCCCCGACCCCTCCGATCTCCCACCGACCCCTCCGATCTCCCACCGACCCCTCCGATCTCCCACCGACCCCTCCGATCTCTCCCCGACCCCTCCGATCTCTCCCCGACCCCTCCGATCTCCCACCGACCCCTCCGATCTCTCCCCGACCCCTCCGATCTCCCACCGACCCCTCCGATCTCTCCCCGACCCCTCCGATCTCCCACCGACCCCTCCGATCTCCCACCGACCCCTCCGATCTCTCCCCGACCCCTCCGATCTCTCCCCGACCCCTCCGATCTCTCCCCGACCCCTCCGATTTCTCCCCGACCCCTCCGATCTCCCACCGACCCCTCCGATCTCCCCCCGACCCCTCCGATCTCCCACCAACCCCTCCGATCACCCACCGACCCCTCCGATCTCCCCCCGACACCTCCGATCACCCACCGACCCCTCCGATCACCCCCCGACACCTCCGATCGCCCACCGACCCCTCCGATCTCCCCCCGACCCCTCCGATCTCCCCCCGACACCTCCGATCACCCCCTGACCCCTCCGATCTCCCACCGACCCCTCCGATCTCCCCCCGACCCCTCCGATCACCCCCCGAACCCTTCCGATCTCTCCCCGACCCCTCCGATCACCCCCCGACCCCTCCGATCACCCCCCGAACCCTTCCGATCTCCCACCGACCCCTCCGATCACCCCCCGAACCCTTCCGATCTCTCCCCGACCCATCCGATCTCCCACCGACCCCTCCGATCTCCCACCGACCCCTCCGATCACCCCCCGACCCCTCCGATCTCCCACCGACCCCTCCGATCTCCCACCGACCCCTCCGATCTCCCACCGACCCCTCCGATCACCCACCGACCCCTACGATCACCCCCCGACCCCTCCGATCTCCCACCGACCCCTCCGATCTCCCACCGACCCCTCCGATCTCCCACCGACCCCTCCGATCTCTCCCCGACCCCTCCGATCTTTCCCCGACCCATCCGATCTCCCACCGACCCCTCCGATCTCTCCCCGACCCTTCCGATCTCTCCTCGACCCATCCGATCTCCCACCGACCCCTCCGATCTCCCACCGACCCCTCTGATCTTCCACTGACCCCTCCGATCTCTCCCCGACCCCTCCAATCTCCCACCGACCCCTCCGATCTCCCACCGACCCCTCTGATCTTCCACTGACCCCTCCGATCTCTCCCCGACCCCTCCAATCTCCCACCGACCCCTCCGATCTCCCACCGACCCCTCCGATCTCTCCGCGACCCCTCTGATCTTTCCCCGACCCCTCCGATCTCCCACCGACCCCTCCGATCTCCCACTGATCCCTCCGATCTCACCCCGACCCCTCCGATCTCTCCCCGACCCCTCCGATCTCTCCCCGACCCCTCCAATCTCTCCCCGACCCCTCCGATCCCTCCCCGACCCCTCCAATCTCTCCCCAACCCCTCCGATCTCCCCCCGACCCCTCCGATCTCTCACTGACTCTTCCAAAAACTCACCGACCCTTCCAATCTCCCCGACCCCTCCGATCTCTCCCGGACCCTACCGATCTCCCACTGACCCCTCCGATCTCTCCCCGACCCCTCCGAACTCTCCCCAACCCCTCCGATCTCCAACTGACCCCTCCGAACTCTCCCCAACCCCTCCGATCTCCAACTGACCCCTCCGATCTCCCACCGACCCCTCCGATCTCCCACCGAACCCTCCGATCACCCACCGACCCCTCCGATCACCCACCGACCCCTCCGATCTCCCACCGAACCCCTCCAATCTCCCACCGACCCCTCTGATCTCCCATGACCCCTCCGATCTCCCCCCGCCCCCTCCGATCTCCCACCGACCCCTCCAATCTCCCACCGACCCCTCCGATCTCCCACCGACCCCTCCGATCACCCACCGACCCCTCCGATCTCTCCCCGACCCCGCTGATCTCCCACCGAACCCTCCAATCACCCACCGACCCCTCCGATCTCCCACCGAACCCCTCCGATCACCCACTGACCCTTCCGATCTCCCAGGATCCTTCCGATCTCCCACCAATCCTTCTGATCAGCCCCGACCCTTCCAATCTCCCACTGACCCTTCCAATCTTCCCCGGACCCTTCCAATCTCCCACCGACCCTTCCAAGCTCCCCCTCCAATCCGTCTGCTCTCCGCCTTCCAACCCTACTGACCACCCCCCTCCCCCTGAGCTCTCAATCTGGCTGGCTGCGGTTGGGAAATTATAACAAGACATGTTTATCAGATCCTGCTGTTAAATGATCCAGGTGGCTGGTCAGGCTGCGAGTCTCAAAACCCGAGTCCAAAGGTTACCCTTTTTATAAGCCATTTTCCCTTGGATTTCAAATAGCTTTACAAACACCTGTAGACTTGACTGCACTCTCACGTCCCAGTCATTGATAGCAACAAACTGCTAAATTAGTTAGGCGTTAACTGATCTTTCGGTTGATCATCAGAGAATGGTTGCTAGGGAGCAAGGGATACCCCATCTCTATCTGGTTGATGACACCCCTCTGCAACCCCACCATGCCTGGGCACCACAGTTACAATGAAAGCCATGGGACCATCGGTAACATCATAGAACATACCATAGAAGCATAGAAGATAGGAGCAGGAGTAGGCCATTCGGCCCCTCGAGCCTGCTCCGCCATTGAATGAGATCATGGCTGATCATCCAAATTCAGTACCCTGTCCCTGCTTTCTCCCCATATCCCTTGATCCCTTTAGCCTTAAGAAATATATCTATCTCCTTCTTGAATATATTTAATGAATTGGCCTCAACTGCCTTCTGTGGTAGAGAATTCCACAGGTTCACCACTCTCTGGGTGAAGAAATTCCTCCTCATCTCAGTCCTAAATGGCTTACCCCTTATCCTTAGACTGTGACCTCTGGTTCTGGACTCCCCCGCCATCGGGAACATCCTTCCTGCATCTCGTCTGTCTAGTCCTGTTAGAATTTTATAAGTTTCAATGAGATCCCCTCTCATTCTTCTAAACTCTAGCGAATACAAGCCTAATCGACCCAATCTCTCTTCATACGTCATTCCTGCCATCCCAGGTATCAGTCTGGTGAATCTTCGCCTGCACTCCCTCCATGGCAAGAACATCCTTCCTCAGATAAGGCGACCAAAACTGCACACAATACTCAAGGTGTGGTCTCACCAAGGCCCTGTACAACTGCAGCAAGACATCCTTGCCCCTGTACTCGAATCCTCTCGCTATGAAGGCCAACATACCATTTGCCTTCTTCACCGCCTGCTGCACCTGCATGCTTACCTTCAGCGACTGGTGCACAAGGACACCCAGGTCTCGTTGCACTTCCCCTTTTCCCCACTGGCATTTTGAAGCAAAGATTCAGGTGCCTTGATCGTTCTGGGGACTCCCGACAACTATGGCCCAGACAAAGTACTGTATCATTGTAGTTTGCTGCCTGGCAATGCCGAGAGAACTGGAGTTGGAGGAAGCTCAGCAACAAGAGGAGGCATCATCAGATGAGGAAGAATTGATGATTGCAAGGGTGAACCACAAGAAGGAGGGCTAGCAGAACACATTGAAGCTAGAGAGGCCAGGGTACTATTTATAGAGCAGCGACTTGCTCAATTCTTTTACCCAAAAAGTCATTAAAAGCCCCTCAGCATTAACGGTCCTTGTTACTCCTTCACCACTCCCTTTATTCTGCATTAAAGAACATTGAAACAGCAAACTTCTGTGTCACTGAAATTCTGACAATGCAGACGAAGAAGCTAATGTTGCAAATGCAATGCAACTGTTGATTTTAATTCCAAACAGAATGGCTGTGATTGTCCCTACCTCGGCGGGTCTGTGGCGGGCGAGGTTTTTGACGGGTCTCGGCCCGCTGCTGGCTCTATCCTGGCCTCCGACATGACTTGCCTCTGATTGGGCTTGTTAAGCCCTGGCCAGCGCGTTTCCCGGCCAATTGAAGGAAGCGGGTCTGGTGTTGCCATTTGATGACGCGTCATCAGCCGCTTTCCTTAAAGGGACCATGCACAAATTTACTTTGACATTTGTGCTGCCAGTGTTCTACAGCACTGAGGTGCTGTAAACACTGACAAGCGTTGCACAGAGGTGCACGGCTGCACCCAGGCTCTCCCATGACTCCCTCCATATACTGGAGGGAGTCACAGCACACAGGGAGGTCTTCTTCCCTTCCCATTGGCGGAAGAGACTTCCCCAGGAGATCAACACAACCTGGTTGCACATTGCACAGGAGGACACAAGCAGGGATGTCATCAGGACACCAGGCTGCAGTGGCGCAAACCTTTCAATGATCTCAGTAGATCACGAAACGTTACTGCCAAGCCACACTCAACCTCATCCTGCTGTGCCACTCATCACATCCCCATCACTCTGCCTTACCTACTCTACTCCTGCACATCCTTACTCACACCAACTTACCTTGCACTGCCACCCATCCCTCTCTATCTACATTGTCACTTCCCCATCTCACTAGCCACCCCTCACACTCACCTTCATCCTAGTCTAATCATACTAACAACACACAAGGGTAGGCACTTGGGTGTTTTAGCCAATGTTCATGTGAAGTTTCTGGTAATGTGCTGTCAAACATTGAAACCTTTATTTTCAACACTTTGCTTTCTTGACAGATTTGTGTTTGGAAGTGGCTTAGTGAGTTGCAGTGAATGGTGAGACATAACGGTACCTCCCGCAATGGTGATGAGTGTGAAAGGAATGGCTTGGGCATTGTAGGAATGCTTTATGTTATTGGTGTGGGGTGGTGCCAACCTGGTGCATCATGTGGCAGCCAGGGTATGCAGCGTCAAGTGAAGTAAACCTGGCCATGATGAGGCCATCCCTGGCGTCCCGGGCAGCAATGTGGTCGGGTGCTGATGCCCTCTGTCCTGTGCAGCATCAGGTGATTGCGGAGAAGGTTGGTGTGGTTGTTGGTGCTGCTGGTGTGCCTGGTGATGCTGGTGTTCGGACTGATCATGGTCAGATTCTGAGGACCAAGGTGAGACAGTATAAAGTGCACCCTTGCTGATGGAATAGATGGCAGGTGAAGTAGAGATGACAGAAGCGATCTGTCAATGGTGGGTGAGGTAATGAGGTCAGACTGGATGAAGACTTGTGTAAAGACTTGCAGCATTCTGAATCTGTCGTTGAAATGCAGTTTAGAGAAGCTAGTAGTTAAGGGAACATTTCTCAATCAGCTGGGAGCTTTGACTTGACATTTGAAGCTGTCAACTCATCAGCTGATTCAATGGCCACTGACCTCCCGCCTCAGCTTCACAGACGAGGTCCAGGCACAGCGGTAAACCGGTGGGTGACCTGTCAAATTCAAAAAGCTGGGAAAAAAACATTGTTAAGCAGCTGTAAACAAGCCACCAATGATTTGAATTGGGTCCCCCGCCGCTGCCTGTCGGGAAATGCAGGTGTGCGCGTTTTGACAGTGGGGTCCCGACCCACTGTCAATCATTTAAAATTTTATAGCTGACCCGCCACCAATTGGGTCCGCTGAGCGCCGGCAAAATCGTGGCCAGTATTGTACTGAATTATTTTGTCACTCTAGTAATCAACCTAAAACGTTAAAAGAAGGTTTACTAACTCTGCCTCTCCTACGAGCTGCTCCTCCATGGCATCAACTGAGTTGGTGGAAGGCTACTGTTGATTATATGGAGACCTTTGAGATGCTTGTGGCCAGTAACCTCTGGGAGCTCGAGCATCTGTGAGGGCCCGACTCCAGGCTGCAGCACTTTGGCTGATGCCGAGGCTGTCTGGCCCAGCTGGCTTTCTGGCACCTGGCATTGGTTGAGATTGTGGCGAGGGAGCAGATATGCTGACATCCTGAGAGAGGGCAACAGGTGTCGTTCCTGCTGAGCTACTGCCACTCCCATAGGGCTAGAGCTCAGCACTGCCACTGATCTGTGGGAGAACAGACAGAAGAAGATGAGTGACGCCTTCAAAGCCCAGATCCATTTACTCCACCAATCTCTCCAAGGTTTGAGCTCGGATTCTGCATGGCAGCTTCCATCAAAGTCATATGAACATCGACTCTTGTTGTGAGGGCCCGGCTACAGTGTCCCTGGGAGTAGCCACACTCTCCATGGTAGACTGCAGAGTGCTGATGCCCTGGGAGATGACACCACACAGGCGGGAAGCGGACTCCTCCACACTTTCAGCCACGGTGGTGAAACTCCTTAACTGTTCCCTCCAAAACCTGGAGACATTGAGAAGTATTGTAGTTTCCCAGCTGAGTGCAGCTAACGTAGCAAAAATGAAACTAGGACATTAAAAATAATTGCGTGGGTTGCCCACTCCTAGCCGCTCCTGGCTTCAGCTTGTTTATATAGAGATTCTTTGCATTGGTTTGATTAAAGCTCACATACTCCGAAAGCGCAGTGCTACCTTGCCCCACGCTGTTACGCTTAGGGTGTCAATTATCAAAAGGAAAGAGAGAGAGAGATAAAGAGCATAAGAAACAAGACAAAATATATTCAAATAAACTTTATCAGGCTACATTAGATCTCAGGGAGTTGCAATTTTAAACATAATTCCAACAATATCCCTGTGTGTGTTGCATCACTAGCTTTGCAAAGAGCACCTGTAGACAGAATGTGGTTTAAATGGCTTCCCTGAATGATTAAGGCTTTCATCACTACACAAGATACAGTGGCCTAATATGTTCTGAAACCTTTGGGTCCTTAATCCTATTCATTGAAGGTGTGAGATAAAATCTTTTTTATCTTCATTCACTATTATAGTACATTCTGGGGTTTAATTACAAAATTACTGCAACTGAAATGACTGCTATCTAAACCATAAAGTGTCCATTCGATGATCCTCTAATGAGTTAAATACATTTCAATAAGAAGGTTTACTGCAGGTTAAATATTTTATCTATCTATATATATTAATTTGGCTTCTCTTTATCTTCCTTTGAGTCGTTAAGTAAATTTTATTACAAAATCATTCCAAATACTTTAGGAAACCCTTGCATCTTTTTGTTTCTAAGTTTTATTTCCAATACCTTTTAAAAATGTATATATATATATATATATATATTTGCAACTCTATCTGGAATAGCAAAAATGAAATACTCCAGTTAAAAAAATGAATGACGTCCCTGATCTTGCCTTTACATATCATTCAGCTGAGTTTGGAAGTAATCAAACCAATATGTTCAGATGATAGAAAGAAAGAGAAACTTGCATTTATATAGCACCTTTCATGACCTCATGATGTCCCAAAGTGCTTCACAGCCTTTTGAAGTACTTTTGAAGTGTAGTCACTGTTGTAATCACAGAATCACAGAATCCTCACAGTGCAGATAGAGGCCATTTCGGCCCATCGAGCCTGCACCGACACATATCCCACCCTATCCCCGTAACCCCACGTATTTAATTCCCCTAACACGAAGGGTCAATTTATCCAAATCAACCTAACCTGCACATCTTTGGACTGTAATGTAGGAATCTTGGCAGCCGACAAGCTCCCACAAACAGCAATGTGTAAAAATGACCAGATAATCTGTTGTTTGTGATAAGAACATAAGAATTAGGAGCAGGGTAGGCCATACGGACGCTCGAGCCTGCTCCGCCATTCAATAAGACCACGGCTTATCTTTAAGTTCAATTCCACTTTCCCGCCCAATCTCCATATTCCTTGAAACAACAACAGAAAACGCGGGAAAAACTCAGCAGGCCAGGCAACATCCGTGGAGAGAGAAACAGAGTTAACGTTTCAGGTCGAAACCCTTCGTCAGAACTGAGAAAAGAGCAGGAAATGAAACAGATAAAAATGCAAGGGGGAGGCTGGCGTGGGGGGGGGGAGGAATAACTATGGTAAGTAGAGACATTAAGAGATGCTCAAGGCAAGACGAGATGGTAATGGGACAGGTTAAGAAACAAAAGGTGAAGTGTGAAATGCTGGCAGAATGAGAGACAGCTGCTGTGGGGGGAGAGAGAGAAAAAAAGGAAAAAGGCACGGACCAAAAGGGGGGATAAAATGTATATATATGTGGTGGGGGCCGAGGTTATGATCTGAAATTGTTGAACTCTATGTTGAGTCCGGAAGGCTGTAGAGTGCCTAAACGAAAGATGAGGTGCTGTTCCTCGAGCTTACGCTGAGCTTCCGTGGAACAATGCACGAGGCCGAGGACGGTGAGGTCTGAGTGGGAGTGGAGCGGTGAATTAAAATGACAAGCGACCGGAAGCTCGGGGTCACCCTTACGGACTGAACGGAGGTGTTCCGCAAAGCGGTCACCCAATCTGCGTTTGGTCTCCCCAATGTAGAGGAAACCAAACGCCTCCATATCCCTTGATTTCCTTAGAGTCGAAAAATCTATCGATCTCAGCCTTGAATATACGCAATGTCTCAGCATCTACAGCCCTTCGGAGGAAGAGACTTCCAAAGATTCACAACCCTCTGAGTGAAAAATTCCTCCTCATCTCAGTCTTAAATGGCCGACCCCTTATCCTGAGACTATGCCCCCTAGTTCTAGACTCTCCAGCCAGTCCTCTCCAATGCATGCAAAAAGACAAAATTTGACACTGAGCCACTTAAGGTGATATTAGGACAGGGGTCAAAGAAGTAGGTTTTTAAGGAGCGACATAAAGGAGGAGAGAGAGCCGGAGAGGTTTAAGCAGGGAATTGCAGCGCTTAGAGACCAGGCAGCTGAAGGCACGGCCGCCAATGGTGGAGCGATGGAAATCGGGAAGGTGCAAGAGGCCAGAATTGGAGGAACGCAGAGTTCTCGGAGGGTTGTTGGCTGTAGGGGGTTACGGAGATAGGGAGGGGGCGAGGCAATGGAGGGATTTAAACACAAGGATGAGAATTTTAAAATTGAGACGTTGCCGGACCAGGAGCCAGTGTAGGCCAGGAAGCACAGGGGGTGATGGGTGAGCGGGACTTGGGGCGAGCTAGGACACGGGCAGCAAAGTATTGGATGAGCTCAAGTTTATGGAGGGTGGTAGCCTGGAGGGCATTGGAATAGTCGAGTCTGGAGTGTTTCCTATAGATACTCCCTGCATGCTAAAGATAATCAAGCAAAAATCTAGACTATTTATCTCTCCTCACAACTACGCTATTCAGTACAGGGCTTCCCTCACAAACAAAACAATATGGGCCTCCTCCTCTCCACAATACCACCCGCTAGCACAACAGCCAGCATGCTCTGTGTACTATTTCATGAACTCAACTGACATCTGATTCTTATAACCCCCAGGCCCATTCCCAATCCAGGAATTTATCCAACTAATCCTGAAGGAATTGGCTGTCCGTGCCTCAGTTGCTTTTTCTGGGAATCTGTTCAAATAATCTGTGCCGGGAAAAAAACTGTCTTCTAAGGTCTAGTCTCGCTTGAGGTTTGTTAATCTTAAACCTGTGTCGTCCAGGTCTGTGCAGTGTCTTATGTCTGATCAATGGCATAAACTGGAAGTAACCAATTAGAAAAAGGGATGATCTGCCCTGCCAGTTCTTCAGCCATTTAGCACCACATGTAGTTTCGCGGTTTGGATTCAAGGAGGTGTCCAACAGTTTGCTATTTATATTAAAATGAGTCCAGAATAACATAATAAAGCCCTTCATTAATATTCTCAGCATTCCTGTGGGGATATCGCTGATTTACTTGCGATCACATTTTTGAAATACTTGAAAGTTTATGGGAACATTTTGAGGCCATGTTTGAATCTTTTACCTTGTTGTGTTTTTTGCAGTCCACTTAACCTGTCAGCTTGTGCCAATTGGCGGGCCACTCGCTGACCGTGACAATACCAACACTAGTAGCCAACGGGCCTCCCATTTCCTTGGGTATTTTTAGGGAAGAGGACCATCAACATGCATGGCACCGAGGTCAGGTTGCACCAACAGTGCGGCGCCCACCCGCCGCTGCCCTCACACCCGATACCTACAGGCAGAGGTGCGCACACTTCCGTTTGTCCGAGGAGCAGAGCTCATGGAGGTTAGATTTAGAATGGAAGTTATAACAGAACTGTGCCGCCTGCTCTAAGCTGACCTGCAACCAAAATCCTTTCCAGGTACATTACCTCAACCGGGATTAACTTGTGTGCTTTGGGATCATCTCAGACTGACACTGGGAAAATCAGCAACATAAACGAACGAAAGAACTGACATTTATATCGCTCCTTGCATGACCTCAGGATGTCCCAAAGCACTTTACAGCCAATGAAGTACTTTTGTGTCATTTAATCTCTTCCGCCTTCCACACCATCACAGACCTTTCCTTTTGTTCTCTCCTCCCCCTCACCCCTTAAAACCTGTTGCATCGCGAACTTTTTCCAGTTCTGATGAAAGGTCGTCGACCTGAAAAGTTGGCCGGAATGTTCAGAGGTAAGAACGGGTGGGGCGGGGGATAAGTGAAAGTTGTAAAATTATAAAACTCGACCCCAACCCACCCACTTTCACCTTTCACTCAGGCGGGACGGGGTGCAGGCTATCAATCCGCTACATGAGGCCTGAAGCCTCTACTTTACTGCAGGTGACGGGGGAGCCCGGGGCTCGGGATTCCCGGTGGCTGGAACGAGGCAGCCTCGGGGAGCAATCTTGTGGGCCGGGAGGAGCAGGAGTGCTTCCTCCCAGCCTCCCAAGCTCCCCCACCATCAGCCTGCCCCTCCCTGGGGTCGGGGATTGGACCCCCCCCACCCCCCTCCGGGGTCAGGGATCGGACCACCCCAGGCCTGGAACGTCCCACCCCCACCCCGGGGATCGCGACTTCAGCCCCAGGATCAGGGATCGGACCCCCCCCCCCCCACAACGGCTTGTAACCCCCTCCCCCAACCACCCTGGGCCCAGCACCTACCTGGTCCTGTGGCCTCCTTGTCCGCATTCCCCACACATGCATGCCGGAAAACCCGCACTTCCAGGTTTCCCGGAGTCTTTCAGGTCCCCCCGCACCATGCGGGTAGGATCCAGGAGAATCCAGCCTGTTAACTCTGATTTTCTCTCCACACCTGCTGAAAATATCTCCAGCATTTTCTGTCTTTATTTCAGATTTCCAGCATCCGCAGTATTTGGTTTTTGTACTTTTGAAGTGTTGTAATGTCAGAAACATAAGCCAATTAACTACCCCAAACATATAAAACTGTTGACTGATGCTTTGTTTACTCAAGCAGGCAACAGCATGAGAGGGCTGTACAATCGTACAGGGGTGGCAGGGTTCCTGAAAGTTCTCTACCTATCAATAATATTCTCGGCTCACCTATTTGCTACTGTTTTAATTCGATGAGGACCAACCCCCTTTAAACTTCTCTCTAGACTTTTGAGTTTACCAGCTCCATTGCACAATCCTGCTACCAAATGAATCAGAAAGGATTGCACTGTATGAAGGTTGAACTTGTTTGCGACCATCAGCACTGTGAGTCAATACTCACTGCTCAGGCAGCTCTCTTAACTACGATGACGATAGCAAAATACTGCGGATGCTGGAAAATTGAAACAACAACAGAAAACGCTGGAAAAGCTCAGCAGGCCAGGCAACATCCGTGGAGAGAGAAACAGAGTTAACGTTTCAGGTCGAAACCCTTCGTCAGAACTGAGAAAAGAGCAGGAAATGAAACAGATAAAAATGCAAGGGGGAGGCTGAGGGGGGGAAATAACTATGGTAAGTAGAGACATTAAGAGATGCTCAAGGCAAGACGAGATGGTAATGGGACAGGTTAAGAAATAAAAGGTGAAGTGTGAAATGCTGGCAGAATGAGAGACACCTGCCGTAGGGGGAGAGAGAGAAAAAAAAGGAAAAAGGCACGAACCAAAAGGGTGGATAAAATGTGTATATATGTGATTGGGGCCGAGGTCATGATCTGAAAGTGTTGAACTCGATATTGAGTCCGGAAGGCTGTAAAGTGCCTAAACGAAAGATGAGGTGCTGTTCCTCGAGCTTACGCTGAGCTTCCGTGGAACAATGCACGAGGCCGAGGACGGTGAGGTCTGAGTCAGTCCACCATCCAACCATTATTGGAGCAAAAAGTGAATTGCTCAAGGATACCCTTTGCAGCAAGAATCATGACGCCTTGGCAGCATCCAGAGACACTCATTTCTCACATCTGCAGCTAATCCTGATCCCCTTCATCAATACCCAGGGTCTACGTCCCTGGAGTCGCAGTGGCCGCTTTGTTTTTAGAGGCAGGACCTATTGTCATTGTACAGGGCTTCATGTCTGATATGAATGCCAATCAGCTGCTCATCTGCCACTCCGCACATACCAATGCAGCAAGGTATCTCCTCATGACGGCCACTGATGTTTCCCAGTATAGAACAGGGGAATACCTCCATTATGGTTACCTGTAGACATTCTCCAATTCTCTCACTGACAGACTCAGGTACTGATAACTATCTGTGTGCATGAAGGCAAGTGACTGCTCAATACACTAAGGGGGAAAAATTCAGATGGTTAGCGCCTCCCTTTAGCGCCTCTGGGGGGCGCTAACGGGGCGCTAGGAACTTAGCGCCCGAGCGCGGCGATTTTAGTGCCGCTGGCGAAATTGACCAGTCGTTTTGCGGCAGCGCTAAACACTACCGCCATGATCTCCTGCGCCCGCAGATCGTGACATCAGTCAAGCGTGCAACGCCTCGGTAGCGCCCCAGACCGGGTATTGAGTAGCGCTCCCTGCCTTAGCGCCTGCCGCTAGGAGCGACAGGTAGAGGGGAACGTTTTCAAGTTGGGAAGGGGCTGGGGGAGCGCTATTTAAAGGCAGGCGCTTCCTGCCTTTTCTTGTCGGCGAAATTTTTGGTTTTAACGCTGTCCTAAGGAGTTTTGGCCCTCAGCACCACTTTTGAGGTTCCTAAGCGCCGAGCTCTTTCCCTGGGCCTATCCATTAGTGCTTCCAACACAATTGCTTTTGAGGTCTCTCCATGCCGAGATTCAAGGCTGCAATGAGCAGGGAGTGGCTGGCCAGCAAGATGGCCCCTCCCCTTTAAGAACTGGACGGCGCCAGTCTGTCTGGCTTCCATGGTAACTGACATCGCCTGAGCTTCGGTAGCGTTCTGAGGTAGTGCCTCGCTCCCTGACGTTAGCGCCTTAAGAGAGGTGTGTAGCGCCTGATTTAGCGCTCAAATCACCTCCAGGGGCGATAGAGGCGAATTTTGCAGTCGGAGGTGATAATTAGCGCCGGGCGTTAAACTTTGCGCCCGGCCGATATTAGCGCCCCAAAATGGGCGACACCCAATTTTTCCCCCTAAATCCATTAAGGTCTGCAATTAAGGAGGGGTACATATGCCTTTGCCTTCAACCACCACCACAAGAACCCTTGCCTCACCAGCGCTTGTGCTTCCTCCTCAGTATCAGAATGTCTATCTGTATTGAGTCTCTAACAAGTAGGGCAGTGATATTCCCCTGAGTTTTGTGCTCAAGTCCCACTCCAGAGAGGCGAGCACAAAAATCTAGGCTGTCACTCCAGTGCGGTGCTGAGGGAGTGCTGCACTGTCGGAGGTGCCGACTTTCAGATGAGACGTTAAACCGAGGCCCCATCTGCTCTCTCAGGTAGACATAAAAGATCCCACGGCACTATTTCGAAGAAGAGTAGGGTAGTTATCCCCGGTGTCCTGGGCCAATATTTATCCCTCAATCTACATTACTAAAAACAGATTATCTGGTCATTATGTTCTCCTCACAGCTAGCTGTCCCACCTAGCTTTGTATCATCAGCAAACTTGGAGACATTACACTCGGTCCCTTCATCTAGGTCATTAATATAGATTGTAAATAGCTGAAGCCCCAACACTGATCCTTGCGGCACCCCACTAGTTACAGCCTGCCAACCTGAAAAAGATCCATTTATCCCTACTCTCTGTTTTCTGTCCGTTAACCAATCCTCTGTCCACGCTACTATATTACCCCCAACCCATAAATGCAAATCTTTCTTTTTTTTCTTTCTTATTGAGCGCTGTTCTTCAGTCTTGGCTTAAGGGCAACTGAGTTCTGCTTGCTCAGTGAAGATGGACAATAGTACATGATGAGTCCATCAGCATATTATTGATATGGTTAGTGGATTGACCTTACCTGTGCTGATTTGCGCAAGTTGCTTTTATTTATTTTTCATCACCTATCCCCCAATACAAAATAATATCGGTAATATATGCTTGGAGAGCAGGAATATTTACTGGAATTAAATGAGGGTTAATGCATTTTTACCGTGAGAGGTTTCTGCCCCGGAAACCTGACCACAAGTTTCAAGTTCTTATAGATAGCTTATGATGTTCATTTACGGAAACAGAAACCGTACAGGCAACCTGTGAACAGGCTTCCTATAGGTCAAGTGTATCGGTATCTGTTTGAACACCATGGGCTGGATTTTCAATGACCCGTGGAGGCGGGTTTGGAGGCGTGTGGGGGGGGTTAAAATTGCGAAAAGTGGCGGGCGGACCCGATCCCGCCTCCATTCTGCCTCCACGCAATTTTGATGAAATCGTGTGCGGTGGTCCCGTCTCCGTCCCGCCTCCAAGAGGCGGGAGAGGCCATTAAAGCCCTTAACAAACCCTAAATTGGCTCTGTAATGCCATTTTGAAACGTTTTAGCTAGTTTAACCCTTTTCCGACGTGAAGCACGCCTGATGCGAAACACGCCAGTGAAACCTGGCGGGAGCACAAGTGGATAGCTGACTATCAGCTGCAGATCCACTATTACAACGGAGATGTGATGAAGGTAGTAGTAGTATTAGTTCTGAAAGTTGCCTCTGATGCTGCTGCATTGAATGTCTTCAGAGACTGCCTGGCCTTTGCTGTGAGAGGACCTGGATGGAAAAAAAATTCTCTCTCTCTCTCTCTCTCTCTCTCTTCTGCTCATTTTGCATCCAGGTCCTCTCACAGCAAAAGTCAGGCAGTCTCTGAAGACCTTCAATGCAGCAGCAATGATGACATCATCAGAGGCGACTTTCAGACTGAAACCACTAATTAGTTCATGGGTTCCCACATGCTGGAACTCAATTGCCCAATTAGGTGAAAATTGCATCAATCTCCCACATCCAAATGCAGTCGGGTGGATAACACGAAATGCGGATGACACGACCCCAACCCGCCCCAGTATCAAAATCCAGCCCCATGGCCCCGATATTAATGGAGAGGCGGGGTGGGTGATTACATCATTGAATCGATCTGCATATTTAAAACAGGACCCCGCTTCCTTCCCGCGGATGTCCTGCTCGCCTGCTCAAAGGAGCAGATTAATACGGGGGCGTGGCGGGGGTGCCACAGGATCGGTGGTGGGGGGAAGTGACTCCTGTTATTTTAACTGTCCCGCCACCTCGGTTTCCGCCAGGTGGGGGCAGTTAAAATCGGGGCCCACGATCAGAGGAGCAGATCCCAATGATCCAGCATTGGTGGAATGCTCTGGCAGATGTTCATTATGAATAAACAAGGTGCTAACATGATGCAGCTGAAAAAGTCTGCGCTCAGGAAGCTGAGGTATCACTCGTGTGCTCAGCGGCACCCTTTTGGCAGACGCGGACTTCTATTACAATGAGGTTTATTGTTTCAATATCTTTTCATGTCAGGCATTACAGTCTTATTCAATAGCAAACACATGTGACCTTTTTAAATAAATAAGGATTAGCAGCGCTAACAATGAACTGAAGTGTGACAGAAATAGGGTGCTTACTTCAGAACATGTTGCTGCGCAGTATTGTGTCAAATACAATTTTATTTCAGAATGCTTTGCGACTGTTTTATACATAATTTACTCGCCAAGAACCGCAGCTTATGACTGAAATGTTTTTCTGCGGTGAATAGAGATGATAGGGAATCAAACAAAATGACTTGACTTGAATAACAGCAGAACTGGGAATGATTGCGTTTTCATTATTTTTTGTTAAAAAGCATTAATCAAGATAAACGAGTAAGATGTCAGAAATAACTGATAGAAAAGTCAGTTGAGGATAGCTGTAGTGGATCATCAGAAGAGGCAAAGACAGCAATAGAAAAAAGGACTCAGGACAGCAGCAAAAGAGAGACTTGCATTAATAAAGCACCTTTCACGACCTCAGGACGTCCCAAAGCGCTTTACAGTCGATGAAGTACTTTTGAAGTGGAGTCACTGTTGTCATGTAGAAAACGCGGCAGCCAATTTGCGCACAGCAAGCTCCCACAAATGTGATAATGGTCAGGTCCTCTGTTTTAGTGATGTTAGTTGAGCAACACATATTGGCCGGGACACTGGGAAGAACTGCCCTCCTTTTTTTTAAAGTAATGCCATGGGATCGTTTACATCCACCTGAGAGGGAAGACAGTTCTTCGGTTTAACGTCTCGTCCGACAGTGCAGCACTCCCTCAGTACTGTACTGGAATATCAGAAAGACAATTTTTAGCTATATATTACATAATAGATGAAAGGTAAAAGAAAAGTTAGTGGACAGATGGGGGAGAATTATTGCAGAGGATCGGGGAACGGCAGGGATATCAAATGAATTCGTCACATCACAAATGAAGATGGTAGGTATGTTTTGCATCCAGTTATCTTAGCTCAGGAATCTATAACATATGTAGTCACTAAAACATGTATTATTAAGAAACCTGAGGAAATAATGGTCTGATTCTAGACATAGTAGGAAGCTGCACTCACAGGGAGCACAGGTCGGAAACTTGGAGCTACAGAGTTGTAACCTAGCACCGATCTGTGCTCCTCTAGCGTGAGGCTTTCCCGCTGGGATCGCAGAATCTGCAACTCATACCCCAACAGGGTATCTAGGCAAGGTGGGACCCACTAGAATGCTGGAAGAAATGAGAGAAGAACTTGGTGTGGCTCCGGGTCACATTTTTAGAAGTTGCATAAATATAAAGAGCTGTACCTGAGGTCCGGCAAACAGTGAATTCTCTCTCGATATTCAACTGAGGAGAGACTCAAGAATTAGCGACCAGTTCGCCTAACTTTGCTTGTGGGGAATTTATTCACAAGCACTTTTAGTGCTAGTGATGGTGTTCATTGAAAAGACGGCAAGGCTCAAAGGAATAGCCAGCCTGGGCTTGAAGAAGATACATGTATTATCTGGGGCGCTGGGGCAAAATGGGTGAAAGTGTTTCAGCCGCCCGTTTTACGCTGTGCCCGATTTTCTTTTGGGCGGAGTGTAAGACGAGCTGCCGATTCATTATCGCCTGTTTCGCACCATCACCCAAGGTGAATTGCACCCCCATAGTGGCTTAATACATCCTCAGGACATCCCAAAGTGCTTCTTTTATGAAGTGCAATGACTGTTGCCATAGAAACATAGAAGAGAGGAGCAGGAGTAGGCCATTCGGCCCCTCGAGCCTGCTCCGCCATTCAATGAGATCATGGCTGATCATCCAAACTCAGTACCCTGTACCTGCCTTCTCCCCATATCCCTTGATACCTTTAGCTTTAAGAAATATATCTACCTCATTCTTGAATATATTTAATGACTTGGCCTCAACTACCTTCTGCGGTAGAGAATTCCACAGGTTCACCACTCTCTGGGTGAAGAAATTCTTCCTCATTTCTGTCCTAAATGGCTTACCACTTATCCTTAGATTATGACCCCTGGTTCTGGACTCTCCGACCATCGGGAACATTCTTCCTGCATCTAGTTTGTCCAGACCTGTCAGAATTTTATATGTTTCGATGAGATCCCCTCTCATTCTTCTATACTCCAGCGAGTATAAGCCCAATCGACCCAATCTCTCCTCATATGTCATTCCTGCAATCCCAGGTATCAGCCTTGTGAATCTTCGCTGAACTCCTTCCATGGCAAGAACATCCTTCCTCAGATAAGGCGACCAAAACTGCACACAGTACTCAAGGTGTGGTCTCACCAAGGCCCTGTACAACTGCAGCAGGACATCCCTGTTCCTATACTCAAACCCTTTCGCTATGAAGGCCAACATACCATTTGCCTTCTTAACCGCCTGCTGCACCTGCATGCTTACCTTCAGCGACATGCGGATAAAGACAACTCAAACAACAAAAGAATGAATGACCAGATAATTTATTTTCAGTGGTGTTAGGTGAGGGCAGAATGTTGACAAGAAGAATTCTCTGCTCTTCTTCAAATGTTGACATGGAATCTATCATATCCAGTCGGCAAAGGGGTTCTTCACTTAACATTTCATTGAAAGATAGCATATTCAACAATGCAGCACTTCCTCAGTACTGCAATGAAGTGTCAACCTAGATCATATGTTCAAGTCCATAGTGGGAATTGAACCCACAACCTTCTGACTCAGAGACAAGAGTACGACTAACTGAGTCAGCTAACACTTAAAAGCAACGTGGCATGTCTCACAAAGCGACTGGAAGCCTTTGAGCTAAAACTTAATTAGTTGACTAGGGCCATTCAGTGGGTCTAATTTACTTGTATTTTCAGTAGGCACTTGATAAAGTTCCACACAGGAGGAATATAAAGAAGGCTGAAGTACCAATTATAAATATTTATACACTGACTATTTATTCTTCCTCCTTTTTATCTCCACCTGGTACGCAAATACTAATATGGGTGCTGAGTTTAACTGTGTTCAATTCTCAAATCATGGCTGTCAGATTTGTTGGATTGAGAATCTATGGGGCAATAATATGAGCGGGCTTCTCTTGGGAAAAGGACTACCCTTCATTAATGGCCCTGCTTTTACATGAACACCAATGGCCTGTTCTTGAAAGGGGTCTTTGTGCCTTGAAACATTAAATTGGGAAACCAGATGTCAGTACTTGAAGAGAAGGCAGCATCCCTTCATGCAATATTCCCAACCTTCCTTGCTGCTCCCAGTGTATCATGGTGTTAGACCCCAGAACTGACAGAGCGATGTTTAAATGAGCTGACCTTGCATTATCAGCATGATTCCCTGCAGTCCCCACCGCTATGTGATTCGGTGCATCCCCACAACAAAAGTGCCACCCTTAGAGTGGCGACTTGTCTATCTCTTTTTGCCAACAGTCCCTCTTCAGGGTTCCAGCTGGTGCCAACATTACAGTCTTTCCGAGTGGGTACAGTTTGTGAGGGAAAGCTGGTTTTGCACACTTATCTCTTGCATTCTGTGGGACCAACAATCTCATCTCATTTTGATGAGGTGTGGAACACCAACCTGAATCTTGATCCTCTGGATGATCAATAGGAGGTGATTTGGCAAGGTTGGCGAACGGGCGACCCAGTTGTAAATTCATTGCGATGTTTACTTGCACTACTGATGGACTGAGATTTCTGATGTGTGCTAGAACAGCTGTCTTGAAAACGTCAAGACCCTCCTGGCTTCTCTCTTTACAGATGTTGACTGTGTAATTCCAACACTTGCTGTTTTTATTTGTGATAAAGACAGGTCTCTCACACATATTGTGAACCTGTCTTCTTGGCCTAGGCCTTTTGGGCCATGATTCTTGAAAGAGAAAAAATTCCTGGGATATGGGGAAAGAGCGGGGGAGTGGGACTAACTGGATTGCTCTTCGGAAAAGCCGTCGCAGACTCGTTGGACCGGATGGCCTCCTTCTGTGCTGCCCTCTTCTGTTCAGCTGCCTCAGATAACATTTCCACAGATATGATACCCTTCTTGCACTGTTACACTGAAGATCTCAAGACCTTTGCTGTGACTTCTCAGTGATTGCATTGTTTGGGGAAAAACTGATAGCAATTCGCAGATTTGCATACTGAAACGCGTGAGCTTTTAGAAGCAGGAATAAGACATTTATTTTTTTCCATTGCAGTTTTTGAATTGCTGTGCACTTTGTCTTATACATTTTTGACATGGAGAAACCATTATAATGGCCCAGAAATTGATCTCGCTCTGTTCCCGCGGGGGTAAGGCTTCCCCGCGATCTCTCACTCCGCTTGTGCTTTTTCAGATCCAGCTCGCACGAACTTGATGTTCCAGACATCAGCTGGGCAGTGCTTGCGTATCCCAGCGGCGTAGTGAATTCGTGCGAGCTGTGGGATCACGTGACTCAGTTAGAGCCAATGGCAGCACACCATCTTCCATTCATAAGTTTCACATACGTGCTGTGAAATCTATGAATCTTACACCCCCCCAAAATAACAGCTAAACCTCAATTAAATTGAAAAAAAAACCATCACATTAATAAAATAAGTATAGTTAAATAAATTAACCATTTTAAATAAAAAATTAAATTTTTGAAAAAATTTAAAATCTTTTAAAAAGTTATAAAAATAAACTTACCTGTCTTTAAAGTCTCTAAAAAAGATATACCTGTTAAAAAAAATTCAAAAAAATACTTAATTCACTACTTACCTTGTTAAAAGTGGGTCTTACTCCTCCTTTTTCCATTTCTAAAATCTTCCGTACTTACCTGCGCGTCCAAAGCATGAAGTGCACAGCGTGCGCGCAGCCTGTAGCGCGCACGCGATGCACCGAGGAACCGCCCCCTTTTCAAAAGACCAAGTGCCGGTTTTCAGCGCATGCGCAGGGCATGCAGAAAACCGGCAATTGGAGAGAGAATACGCGAGAGTACGCAGTGCGTACTCTCGCGTCGCGGGATGAATTTTTGGCCCATTAAAAGAAGTTGCTGGTTCTCGAAGTCTGCTGTTCCAGTACCTTTGAAATTCGGACAGTATTACCAAATGCATCTTAGATGTTGGCTGTTTCTTACACTTTAGTGTAACTGTTGGATCTTCAAACGCAAGGAAAGATAAATCCTGGGGAACGAAAACAATATAAACTACTGGTACTTAATATTTTGTTTTTTAATTAACTTTTTGCTTGATTCAATGTTCCTGCAAGGTTTTTCTTATCATTGTCCCTGTAATTTGTGTTGTCTGGTATGGTTTGTTACGTAAACTTGTGGTCATCCAAAACTCGGCTGCCCGTGTCCTAACTCGCACCAAGTCCCGTTCACCCATCACCCCCTGTGCTCACTGAGCTACATTGGCTCCCGGTTAAGCAACGGCGCGATTTCAAAATTCTCATCCTTGTTTTCAAATCCTCCGTGGCCTCGCTCCTCCCTATCTCTGTAATCTCCTCCAGCCCCACAACCCCCCGAGATATCTGTGTTCCTCTAATTCTGCCCTCTTGAGGATCCCTGATTATAATCGCTCAACCATTGGTGGCCGTGCCTTCTGTTGCCTAGGCCCTAAGCTCTGGAATTCCCTGCCTAAACCTCTCTGCCTCTCTACTCCTCTCTCCTCCTTTAAGATACTCCTTAAAAGCTGGGTGAGAATATAAGTTGTGAGGAGGATGCAAAGAGGCTTCAAGGGGATATAGACAAGCTAAGTGAGAGGGCAAGAACATGGCAAATGGAATATAATGTGGAGAAATGTGAAGTTAACCACTTTGGTAGGAAAAATAGAAAAACAGAGGGCTGGATTTTGTCTTGGGGTCGGGTTGGGGTCGTGTCATCCGCATTTCGTGGTTCCCCCCCGACTCCAGATTAATGTGGATGAATGATGCAATTTTCACTTAATTGGGCAATTGAGTTCCAGCATGTGGGAACCCATGAACTAATTAGTGTTTTCAGTCTGAAAGTCGCCTCTGATGATGTCATCATTGCTGACTGCCTAGTCTCAGAGACTGTTGGTGAGAGAGGACCTGCGTGGCTTGCTTTTGATGGGAGTGGATCTGGATGCAAAAATGGGGGGGGGGGGAGAGAGAGAGAGAGAGGGAGAGAGAGAGAGAGACAGAGAGAGAGAGAATTTTTTTGCATCCAAGTCCTCTCACAGCAAAGGCCAGGCAGTCTCTGAACACATTCAATGCAGCAGCATCAGAGGCGACTTTCAGACCTAATACTACTACTACCTTCATCACATCTCCGTTGTAATAGTGGACCTGCAGCTCATAGTCAGCTATCCACTTGTGCTCCCACCAGGTTTCACTGGAGTGTTTCACACCAGGCGTACTTCACGTCAGAAAAGGGTTAAACTAGCTAAAATGTTTCAAAATGGCATTACAGAGCCAATTTAGGGCTTGCTAAGGGCTTTAATGGCCTCTCCCGCCTCTTGGAGGTGGGACGGAGTCGGGAACCCCGCGACTGATTTTGTCAAAATTGCGTGGAGGCGGGATGGAGTTGGGATGGGGTCGGGACCCCCGACGCCGCAAATTTAACCCCCCACACGCCTCCAAACCCGACTCCATGGGTCATTCAAAATCCAGCCCAGTGTCTTTTTTAAATGGTGAGAGATTGGGAAATGTTGGTGTTCAGAGGGACCTGGGTTTCCTTGTACACGAATCACTGAAAGTTAACATGTAAGTACAGCAAGCAATTAGGAAAGAAAATGGAATGTTGGCCTTTATTACAAGAGGATTTGAGTATAAGAGTAAAGGCGTCTTACTGCAATTATATAGGGCCCTGGTGAGACCACACCTGGAGTATTGTCTACAGTTTTGATCTCCTTACCTAAGGAAGAATATACTTGCCATTGAGGGAGTGCAACGAAGATTCACCAGACTGATTCCTGGGATGGGGGGATTGTCCTATGAGGAGATATTGAGTAGGGTAGGCCTATATTCTCTAGAGTTTAGAAGAATGAGAGGTGATCTCATTGAAACATATGTAAGGGTTTTGACACGTGTGTGGCTCTGTGCTCAGCCTGGGTGCTAGTGCGAGGTTAGGCCTTGTTGCCTGTTCTGGTCTCCAGCCAGTCTGGGAGCACTAGACACCTGTGAGTGGTTCGACCCACTCGCCCTTACGGTTCTGACACTGGACTTAGATGCGAGAGCAATAATGGAGATAAAACTCAAGTAGACCCGGTTGAATGGTATGAAATGGAAAATCTTTATTGCATATTATTCAAGATTACGAAATACATGTCATAAGCACAGATTAATGACAGTACAATCTTACACGCAGTTATGTAACTAATTTCAGGGAAACGAGGAACGAACGACACATCGTAAATGGGGGCACACATTACAGTTATCCTTAAAACTTAAACCCTCCCCTATCAATACCTGCTCTAAACTAGATTTGTAGGATCGAGACTCATGCTCACCACTCGTGATAACTCGGAGAATTCCGAAAACTCTGATCGGATGTTTTTCACCGCAGCACCTGATCACCCACGTGTTGATCAGGGGTCCCTGTACCCCACTTGTTTACTCGTTTCGGCTCCGGCTAGCAGGCTGGACCGTCTGCTGTCATGAAGATCTGTGTTGTCCTCGGAGTTCCGACACGACTCGAAAAATAGTCTTCCTGTGCCCTCGCACTGATTCGATAAAACTCAAAGAATAGTCTTCCGATGCCAGTTCTGTAGAACTCAAAGATGGTCTTCCTGGGCAAGGAAAGTGTCTATTCGACCTACAGGCATGGTCGGGGCTTACTGACCGTGGCGATACGTATGGTCGTCTTCTTCTCTTCTCATCTCATCTCATCTCATCTCATCTCATCTCGGGCCTTCGGTTCCAACACCGTTTACCGACTTCTCGGGATGGTGTGCCCGTTTCAAGGCTTCACAGCCCAGTTCCACACAGATCTTCGCGGCAAGCCACGAGGCTGATCCTGGCGGATCGGAAAGTTCAACAGTCTTTAAGAGCTGCAAGAGGCAGAGACACGAGGCAAGCGGCAAGGAGTCGAAAGGATAAGAGTCAAGAGGCCGAAACAAGACGGAGAGCGAACAAGAGTCAAGAGTCAAGAGAAAGATGGACGGTTGTAGCTTACAGTTATAGTGCAAAAACTCTTCTTTTCCCGCCCAACCTTAATGTCTTTTCTTTTGTTAGGGTTTTGGCGCTCAAATTTCTTGTATAGGGTGATCTCCGTTTTAATGGGTTTCGGGGATACTCGTAACTGTCTGAGTACCTGTTAATACTTTTCCCAATGTGTAACCGGTCGGTATTCTCCCTGGAGGGGTTTTTGGGGCTTCCAAATGTTTTCTGTAACTACCCGTGAACGGCTCTCTCATCGTAGAGTCGTGGGGATTTTGCATATTAATGTCTTTGGATGGGTTCTTGATCGCTTGGTACAATAGCCCTTATTCGCACCTGGGAGACCGATTCCAGTATTTATGTGTATACTGCCAACCCATAATGTCTCGTGTATTATCTCAAATGTGCTGAGTCTTGATCGATCTCGCACAAATGTTTATTGGAACGCCATCTTGTCTGCTTATCGAAAAGTCTAGAATGTTCTGCCACGAGGCGTGGCGGCCATTTTACAGGCTGCTTGTGTCCACTTTGAAAACCTGACAGCATTCTGCTGAAATAAAGCTGTTTGAACGAAACTATGTGTTTTCTCCTTATTTATAAAATCGCGATATATTGCGAATTCTACACATACAAAATTCTTACAGGGCTTGACAGGATAGATGCAGGGAGGATGTTTCCCCTGGCTGGAGAGTCTAGAACCAGGGGTCACAGTCTCAGAATAAGGGGTCAGCCATTTAGGACTGAGATGAGGAGAAATTTCTTCACTCAGAGGGTGGTGAATTTTTGGAATTCTCTACCCCAGAGGGCTATGGAGGCTCAGTCGTTGAGTATATTCAAGACAGAGATCGATAGATTTTTGGATATTAAGGGATATGGAGATAGTGCAGGAAAGTGGAGATGAGGTAGAAGATCAGCCATGAGCTTATTGAATGGCGGAGCAGGCTCGAGGGGCCAAATGGCCGACTCCTGCTCCTATTTCTTATGTTCTTATGTACCTCTTTGACCAAGCTTTTGGTCACTGCCCTAAGATCTCCTTATGCAGCTCGGTGTCAAATTCTTTGTCTTATAACACTCCTGTAAAGCGTCTTGGGACATTTTACTACATTAAAGGCGCTATATAAATACAAGTTGTTGTTGTTATTGTTTTCATAGATGCTTACAGCACTGAAGGAGGCCACTCAGCCCATCATACCTGTGCTGGCTCTTTGAAAGAAAACATGTCTTTATTTCTAACTTTATCATGGCTTTCTAACAGGGCGGCAACTTTGAAAACTCTGCAGTATCCCATGCAAACGTTAATTTGTAACATGTATTTCCTCATTTGTGGAACATTTTCTACTCAAGATCAGTTTCAATTGGAGAGAACGATGCATTGGTTTGGAGTTCAAGCTATTCGGCAAATCACTGGAATAAGCTCAGAAATTCAAGGATGCTCCATAGCCAGTTGTCATCGTTCATCTCTCTGAATGTGACACAGTTGATGGGATCCAATAAGACTGTGGGCTGTATTTTGCCGGCACTCAGAGGGCTGGTTCAGAGGCGGGTCCGCTGTCAAAATTGCAAAGATTGACAGCGGGTAGGGAACCTGCTGTCAACCCGCCTCCACGCGAGTCTCCCAGGTGTCGGGTCTGTTGGCGCTGAACAGACCCGACACCAAGCGGCGGGGGAGGCAATTCACATCATTAAATGGGTGGTTAACATCCAATTAACTGTTACTTTAAGCCTACATTTCAATTTTACGTGCTACCCCATGGATTACCCGCTGCTCGGGGAACACGTCAGCTCAGCGTGTCGTGAGTGGATTCAGCATTGAATTATCTCATGACCTGACAGCTGCCAAAGTTGTATAAAAGATCCCATGTCACAGCTGTTCACTTTCCAAGCTCAGAAACTGTTGCTTACTGCATTTTGAAGACAGATTGAGCTTTATGCAGCTTGCAAGTGTTTGGAGCAAACTCTCTATCCAGTGCCACCTCATTGGAACAACCTCTCTCACCAGTGACAGATTGCTTCTGTCATCTCAACCTCAGCTGCCATCTATTCCATCAGCATCGTTGCCCTTGAAAATATCTCACCTTGGTCCTCAGAATCCCACCACGATCAGCCCCAACTCCAGCATCACCAGGCACAACAGCATCACTAGGAATACCAGCAGCACCAGGCACACCAGCAGCAACAACAACAACACCGGCCTTCTCCACAATCACCTGATGCTGCACAGGACAGACGGTATCAGCACCCGACCACATTGCTGCCCGGGACGCCAGGGATGGCCTCAGCATGGCCAGATTTACTTCACTTGACGCTGGTCACATGATGCACCAGGTTGGCATCAACCCACACCTACACCATAAAGCATCCCTACAATGCCCAAGCCATTCCTTCACACTCATCACCATTGAGGAGGTGGGGGGAGGGGTACCCTTATGTCTCACCATTCACTACAACTCACTACGCCACTTCCAAAGGTGCACACAAATCTGTCCAAGAACACAAAGAGCTGAAAATAAAGGTTTCAATGTTTGACAGCACATTACCAGAAACTTTATACGAACATTGGCTAAACCACCCAAGTGCCTACCCTTATGTGTTGTTAGTTTGTATGCTTGCAGTATGATGGGGGTGAGTGTGAGGGGTGGCTAGTCAGATGGGGAAGCGATAATGTAGATCGAGAAAGATGGGCGGAGGTGCAAGGTAAGTTGGTGTGAGTAAAGATGTGCAGGAGTAGGGTAGGGAAGGCAGAGTGATGTGGATGTGATGAGTGGCACAGCAGGATGAGGTTGAGTGTGGCTTGGCAGTAACGTGATCTACTGGGATCATTGAAAGGTTTGCGCCACTGCAGCCTGGTCCTCCTGACGACATCCCTGCTTGTGTCCTCCTGTGCAAGGTGCAACCAGGCTGCGTTGGTCTCCTGGGGAGGTCTCTTCCGCCCACGGGAAGGGAAGAGAACCTCCCTGCGTGCTGTGACTCTCCCCATAAGCATATGGAGGGAGTCATGGGAGAGCCTGGGTGCAGCCATGCACCTTTCTGCAGTGCTTGTCAGTTTTTGCAGCACCTCAATGCTGTAGAACACTGACAGAACAACTGTCAAGATCAATTTGGATATGGACATCAAATGACGTCATCAGACCTGCTTCCTTTTAATTGGCCGGGAGCCTCGCAGGGCGGGCTTAACAAGCCCAATTAACGTAAAATCACTTGGAGAGTGTGGGCTGCAGTAGGCAGCAGGTTGGGACTGCGACACCACCCCCGGCCACCCCGGACGCCGAAATCACGGCCTGTGTCACTGTGCTGGCTTCAGCCCAGTCACAGGAGCAGAACCACCTTGATGGTGGAGTGGATTGTTGGGAAAGGAAAAACCTTGCTTTTTTAGCCACAGCATCCATGTCAAGCAATTCCAAGTTAAATAAATCACAGTTTTTTGGGGCATTGAACAGCCTCCTAAGCCTCCAGAATAGTGGGCAGGAAGTGTGCTTATTATAAGCCGGTAGTGCACCACCCGCCATATTGGTGTAGGCAAACAAAATCGGCATCTAGGGCCGACGCCTCAAACAGGCTTTAGTTACCCGAATATGGAGCTTGGAGGAGCAGGAGTGCACATTTAATGAAAGCTCGCCGCCGCTGTCAAACACCACCACCCTCCCCCCGATCGCTGCCACTCCCGACATCTGGCCTCCTCTCCCTATTTGCTTACCGTTCGAATTTTATTTTAACTTTACTTTTTGTCCTAACTTATTCGAAGTTCTATTTATCTTAGAGAAAAAGTAAAACATTTTAAATTGACCTGATTTGCTGCGCCACTCGTCCATTTAGCAGGGTGAGCGACCTTGGAAATATTGGGCTGGATTTTGATACTGGGGCGGGTTGGGGGTCGTGTCATCCGCATTTCGTGTTATCCACCCGACTGCAATTGGATGTGGGAGATTGATGGAATTTTCACCTAATTGGGCAATTGAGTTCCAGCATGTGGGAACCCATGAACCAATTAGTGGTTTGAGTCTGAAAGTCGCCTCTGATGATGTCACCATTGCTGCTGCATTGAAGGTCAGAGACTGCCTGGTTTGCTGTGAGAGGACCTGGATGCAAAATGAGCAGCAGCTCTATCTGGGAGAGAGAGAGAGAGAGAGAAAGAGAGAATTTTTGTTTGCTCCAGCACTCCCAGATGCCAGCCAGCCACTCACTGATACTCAGCGCAGCCACTGATATTCAGCTATCCAGCAGACACGATTTCATCAAAATTGCGTGGAGGCGGGATGGAGGCGGACTTGTGCCCGCCCGCCAGTTTTCGCAATTTTAACCCCCCACACGCCTCCAAACCCGCCTCCACGGGTCAATGAAAATCCGGCCCATTGCCTTTTAATTGGCTGAAGACCAGCTTGCAGGCTACTTTTCAGTCACTCAAATGCCAGAACTATACAAATCGGCATGTTTGTGTCATAGATGCAGCCAGTTAGTCTTTGTGTTAAAGCATCAAACAAGGGCTAAATGGATTAAATTATGAGGGCAGGTTGCATAGACTAGGTTTATATTCCCTCGAGTATAGAAGATTAAGGGGCGGTCTAATTGAGGTGTTTAAGCTTATTAAAGGATTCAAGAGGGTAGATAGAGAGAAACTATTTCCTCTGGTGAGGGAGTCCAGAACAAGGGGGCATCACCTTAAAATTAGAGCTAAACAAGGGTGATGTCAGGAAACATTTCCTCACACAAAGGGTAGCGGAAATCTGGAACTCTCTCCCCCAAAAAGCTGTTGAGGCTGGGGGGGTCAATTGAAAATTTCAAAACTGCGATTGATAGATTTTTGTCAGGCATGGGTATACAGGGATGTGGAACCAAGGCAGGTAGATGGAGTTAAGATACAGATCAGCCACGATCTCATTGAATGGTGCAACAGGCTCAAGGGGCTGAATGGGCTCTTCCTGTTCCTATGTTCCTGTGTTCTTAGAAACATGCCACCGCAGCATGATTGTGGGCGATGGAAGGTCGATTTTTCATTCTAGTGCTGATCTCACTTCTCTTTCGAGTTGTTTGGCTTTGTAAACAATGCCCCACAAGAGAAGGATCTCCTGAGTATTATTTTTAAAAATGGGATGGGGGCAAGCCAGAGAGCATTTGGAATGTGCTTAGTGTTCATTCTCAGAATAACGGGTAATTGGAATCTAATGACGCAATTATCAGGCGAGATCATGAGAGATGGTTAGAAAATGGCACAGAAACTGGGAATACGGACTGGCCTGAACATGAACGTGATCCGAACACTTTGGCTTGTGGATATTTACAATGTGATGGTTTCAATCTTTGATAATATGGTGATTAATTTCAATAAAAAAGGGGCCAAGATGGAACGACAGTATTATAATAGTTAACGGAGACTGGATCCAATATATTCTCCTGATAATATGACCGGCCATAACTGTTCCATTAATAAATGGAAAAAGATAACAAACATGGGGGAAAAAAAAGGGAAAATGTCTTTTTAACTTTTGGATTATTATATTGGGCCAGATTTCAGGGTGAGGCAAATGGTGCTCGCCATTATTTATGCGTAAATGGTACAGCAACTTCAGGCAAGGGACAGATGCGCGGTTAAATGCTAATAGAGTCATAGGGCTGGATTTTGAATCTGGGGTCGGGTTGGGGTCGGGAATCACACATTCTGGCTTGTGAACCCGCCTCCATCGAGATGTGGCCAACCCACTGTATTTTCCCTTGATTGACCTTGTTGAGCCCGCCCAGTGGGCTCAGCAGGCCAATTAAGGACCACCCGGCAACAGGAGACGTCACAGACTGACATTTCATCTGTCAAGAGCTTTTGACAGATGAAATATCAGCATTTGACAGCTCTGTGAAGCTGTCAAACACTCACAATATGATTTCTAACTTCAGTCCTTCCACTCAGGCTGAGTTAGAAATCATTCCAGCACAGAAAACAGAAGGCTGCTGTTTTTGACAGGACCACGGCCTTTCTGCTTTCTGTGCCGGTGAGATTTCTAACTCCCGAGAACTGAAGGGCTGACACCTGCAGGAGGAAGTTAAGGTAAGTAAAACTTTTTGCAACATTTAGCACTTACCTTACACACTTACCTCTGCACAAATGCACCCATCACTCACCTGCCCACCGGACATATTGACCCCTCCAACCCCTGCAGACCCATGGCCCTCCCCGATAACTTGGCGTGGTTGCCACCTGTCGGGAAGCCCACACTTTTCTTTTTAAAATAGGGATTATGCAAAAAACTGTCTGTTAACTACCTGTCAACAGGCAGTTAATTATCACTAATCCCTTCCCGCCTTGGGGAGTCGGGTTCCAGCACAGGTCGGGTACCCGCCGCCAGAGAAACTGGCATGGAGGTGGGTTGGAGGCGGGATGGGGTTGGGACCCCCGAATCTGCAACTTTAAACCCCCCCCCCCGCCTCCAAACCCGACTCCACGGGTCATTGAAAATCCAGCCCATAGAGTCATAACAGCACAGAAGGAGGCCATTCGGCCCATCGAGTCCGCGCCGGCTCTCTGCAGAGCAATCCAGTCAGTCCCATTCTCCCGCTCTATCCCTGTAGCCCTGCGAGTTTATTTCCCTCAAGTGCCTATCCACTCTCCCCTTGAAAACATTGAGTGTGTCCGCTTCCACCACTTCCGTCGGCAGCGAGTTCCAAGTCCTCACCACTCGCTGCATAAAAAAGTTTTTCCTCACGTCCCCCCTGTATCTCTTGCCCAAAACCTTAAATCTGTGTCCCCTAGTCCTTGTACCATCAACTAGTGGGAACACCCTTTCCCCGTCTAGCCTATCTAAACCCGTCATAATCTTGTACACCTCTATCAAATCACCCCTCAACCTCCTTTGCTCTAATGAAAACAAATCCAGCTTCTCCAACCTGTCCTTGTAGCTAAGATCCCCCATCCCCGGAACCATTCTGGTAAATCTCCTCTGCACCCTCTCAAGTGCCTTCACATCCTTCCTAAAGTGTGGTGACCAGAACTGGACGCAATACTCCAGTTGTGGCCTAACCAGCGCTTTATAAAGGTTCAGCATAACTTCTCTACTTTTGTACTCAATACCTCTATTTATGAAGCCCAAGATCCCATATGCTTTGCTAACCACTCTCTCAATATGTCCCGCCACCTTCAGGGACCTATGTATATTAACTCCCAGGTCCCTCTGTCCCTGCACGCTTTTTAAAACTGTGCCATTAAATGTATATTGCCTCTCCCTGTTCCTTCTGCCAAAATGCATCACCTCACACTTCTCTGTATTAAATTCCATCTGCCACATGTCTGCCCATTCTGTTAGCCTTTCTATGTCCTGTTGCAGTCGATTGGTATCATCCTCACTGTTTGCCACACCCCTAAGTTTGGTGTCATTGGCAAATTTAGAAATTCTACTCTGTATTCCAATATCCAGGTCATTTATATATATCAAAAAAAGCAGTGGTCCCAGCACTGACCCTTGGGGAACACCACTGTCTACCATCCTCCAGTCTGAAAAACAGCCATTTACCACAACTCGCTGTTTTCTGTCCTTAAGTCAATTCCTTATCCAAGCTGCCACTGACCCATCTATTCTATGAGCCTCAATTTTGTTAACCAGCCTTCTATGTGGTACTTTGTCAAACGCCTTCCGAAAATCCACGTAGACAACATCCATTGCATTCCCTTCATCAATCCTCTCTGTTACTTCATCAAAAAATTCAATTAGATTAGTCAAACACGATCTGCCTTTTACAAATCCGTGTTGGCTCTCCTTAATTAGCTTAAACCTCTCCAAGTGCCCGTTAATTTTTTCCTTGATTATTGTTTCTAAAACTTTACCCACCACTGATGTTAAACTGACCGGCCTGTAGTTACTAGAATTGTCCTTATACCCTTTCTTGAACAATGGTGTCACATTTGTCACTTTCCAATCCTCAGGCACCTCCCCTGCATCTAGGGAAGATTGGAAAATTATGGCAAGCCCTTCTGCTATCTCCTCCCCCAATTCCCTTAGCAATCTGGGATGCATGCCATCTGGACCAGGCGACTTATCCACTCTAAGCATACCGTCTTTCTAGTACATCCTGTCTATCAATTTTCACCCCTTCCATTGCTTCTACCTTTTCCACTTCTACCGATAATTTGTCAGCATCTACCTCCTTAGTAAACACCGATACAAAGTACTCATTGTGTATTCTAGCCTTGCCCTGCGCCTCTAAGCATATATCACCTTCTTTGTCCCTAATAGGCCCCACCCTGCCTCTTACTATCCGCTTACTGTTTACATGCCGGTAGAAGATTTTTGGGTTCCCTTTTATGAATATCCAAGTGTTGCAATTCGAGTTGCGCTGCTCCACCATTAGCTTCGCGAAAACGGCATCTCGCTGTCTGCCTCACCATTGAGATGCATTGAATGGCGCTAAGCTGCTGTATTTGCGCGATTGATATGAACTAAACTCGCCACAGAAAGTTAAGTCTTGTCCATTCCAGTCTCAATACCCTTTTAATGACGTGATGTGTTAATTACTGCCAATCAACCTCTCTGGCACTGGAAATTAACTATTACAAGTGTGAAGTCTCATTCCTTCAGGTTTTAATTGTTGTTGGAGTTTTTTTTTAAAAAGTCACATTTTTAAAAAATGTAAGTTTTCCTTTCTCTCAATTTTTTCTCTCTTTCTTAATCCAGTCTTTCTTTCCCTCTCTTTGGGCTCGATTTTAATTCCCGAGCGGGTTGGAGTCGGGTTGCGTGGTGAGTGGGTCCCGGAGCTGCTTCCGGCGGGATCAGCTGCAGATGTCCGATTTTGATTCAATGAGCTTGTTAGTTTCAAGGAGGCACGCTGGCCGGTCCAATGAATGGGATCGGGTCGGCTGGCCGCCTCTGATGACGTCATCATAGCTTTTAAAGCTGCCATCCAGCCTGAGCCTTTCCATTGTGGTTTCCTGCACTTGTTTTAAAAGCTATGACTTCTTCCAGAGGCAAGGCAGCTCCTCGTTTTAATGATGAGTCCCTCCAAGTTCTTGTGGATGCTGTCAGAGGGCGCAGGGAGATCCTCTTCCCTCCTGATGGCCGGAGGAAGCCTGCTCAGCAGACCAAGGCAGCCTGGCTGCGCATTGCTCAGGAGGTGAGCGCAAGGTCCATTTATGCACGCTCATGGATCCAGTGCCGAAAAAGGTTTAATGATCTTGTGTCAACATCAAAAGTGAGTTTCCCATCTCACTTGCCTTCACTCTGCTTCTCAGAATCACAGAATCCCCACAGTGCAGATAGAGGCCATTTCGGCCCATCGAGCCTGCACCGACACATATCCCACCCTAGCCCCGTAACCCCACGTATTTAATCCCCCCAACACTAAGGGTCAATTTATCATAGCCAAATCAACCCAACCCGCACATCTTTGGACTGTGGGAGGAAACCGGAGCACCCGGAGGAAACCCACGCAGACACGGGGAGAATGTGCAAACTCCACACAGACAGTCACCCGAGGCCGGATTCGAACCCGGGTCCCTGGCGCTGTGAGGCAACAGTGCTAACCACTATGCCACCGTGTTGCTTCCCTTCTCTTCTCATCACCAGCACTCTGCCTTTTACGCCTCCTCCTTCACATCCCACCTTACCCTTACTTCCCTTGCACCCTTTCCTATTCATCTCTGTCTCTGCACTGAATCACTTCAGCATCCTGACTATGCACCCCTTAGACTCGCTCTCACTGTCATGCAGTGACAACAACTAACAACGCACGGGGAGACACCTTCCTCTTGGCACCTTACCCCATCTTCGTTTCCCTCAAAGCTTCTATGGTAGGGATTATTCACACTCACTCCATCACTGTGGCTGAAACACCGCTTGTGTCCCTCCTTGCAGGAAAAGATAGCCCACAATAAGAGGGAGAGAGCACTGACTGGAGGAGGAACACCTACCCTAGCAACATTGACCAGTGCTGAGGAGGATGCAAACGAGATTGTTGGAGGTGGTGAGGACCTGGAAGTGGGCGATGGAGAGACGGTCACACTAGAGGAAGCTGGTGACATAATAGAGTTTCAACCCTCTCAGAAAGCAATCGCATATGACGTTCATAGAGAATCACATTGCGTCATCTGCTCAAAAGTATGTGTCTGATACATCAATATCAGATGTCTAAATCATGCCTTTACTCTCCCACAGGACCATCGAGTGCCCCCCTCCCCACGATCCAGGACAAAGGCCCGGACAACTCCTCAGAGGAACCTGAAGCCTCTGAGGGAGCAGCGTCACCAGGATTCATCGCACCCAGCACCAGAGCACCAGCACAGCAACGCTCACCTCGGTGGGGCCATCGCGAGTTAGAGTAGTGTTGCCACCTGGTCTATCACAGCGCACAAGTGGGCATCAGCAGATGGTGGAGACAGTGACAGCAGAGGAGTGTCCTCGGTGGAGGTTGCAGCAATCTCCTAGCTCTGCTGAGCTGCATGCTGATGTTGTGCCTCTGGGGCCATCCAGAAAAAGACCATCTCGGGAAATACAGGAACAAGTGCAGGTGTCTCTGGAAGGGTTTGCCTCCAGGGTTAGTGCGAGTGTGGAGGGAATGGAGGAGTCCATCTCTAACATCAGCACTGCCGTGGTGGAGGCAATGGCGCATGAACGCACCACCATGGATAGGATGGCAACCTCCGTGGAAAGGCTGGCTACCTCAGTGGAATGATTGGCTACGGCCATGGAAGAAATATGTCGCCAGAGTCAGGAAAACATGTTCAGAATAGAATGACATCTCTGGAGGAGCGATGGCCAGCTATTGAGCAGAGAGACCAGAGCTTCATGGACGCCCTTTTGAGGAGGAGGGCCAGTGCAGATACGGGTCCTCATGGTCCCCCTGAAGTGCAGCAAGGTGCTCTCCAGCCACTTGCCAGCACTAAGGTGTGGGTGACCCATGAGAGGGATATTGTTGGCAGGCCACAAGGAAGTGTGGGCTCCTCTCAAAGTGCGCACACGACCATGCCACCGCGGAGCCCTAGGTCAGAGACCCACTTTGCAGAGACAACTAAGGTGGCCGTTTCAGCCCCTGCACAGCCGCAGGAAGAGCAGACTGTTGAAGAGCCCTCACAGGCTCCCAAACCCAGAGGACGCCTGTCAAAGGCGTCTAAGCAGGCGCAGCATCCTAGTCAGCAAGGTGCCTCTACATCTGCTGAAGCCACAGGGGAAGCACCACGTAGAAGCACGCATAAGAGAAAGATTAAGCCCCTATAGTCACAAGGAGAGTCACTTGGGTGATGTGTCTTTTTTTTCTGACTCTTGCTGGTATATTATCCTTTTGTCATGTGTTAAAGATAAATTATGCCAAACAGATGATTGTATGGCCTATGTGTAATGGGAAATGGCAAAAGCGCTTTGAGGGCTCAGGACAACATGCTTTTGTAATGCTGATGGTAAAAGTGATAGGAAATAACAGGGTATAGCAGAGATGAAGTATGATGTTGGACAAGTGTCACCTGCAATTACAGAGCCATATGGTAGCCACCTATGGTTGAAGAGTAAGCTTATGCTAATGTGGCATGACAGTGTGCATACCCTGGTTGATGGGCAGCAGTAAACTGGAGGGATGCTGCATTGGTCACAACAGTGCATGCAAGGCGCCCCTCGTCCTCCTCCTCTTCCCAGGAAGATCTGCACTGAGCCACGCGGCTGCTACTCCCCCGATTATGAGGACCAGGATGAGAGGACATAAATGTTTCCCATCCCCGTGCTATAGATTTCATTTGTGGCAACAATCTTGCAAGCGCACAGTCGAAGTGGCCTGAAATTATTCCATTCATGCCACACTGCAGATGGGTGTCAGCGTGAACAGTCAGAAGGTCAGTAGATGTGCAAAATGTTATCCCATAACTGCAACAGCAATGTTGTTGCATTTGAATGTCAGTCATGTTTCAGGGGCGCTTTTAAAGCGCTCCACCAATGAATACAAATCATGTCCTCCAGCAACTCATCTCCTTGAACCTGGCCTGTTTCTGACGAGTCGGGAAACAGGAGCCAGAAGCAGGAAAATGGGAAACCACTATCAAAATAGGATTAGCAAGGCAGTTAACAGGTTGGAGTCGGGTCAGTTTGGGAGCGGCTGACCCGACACTCCCGAAAATCGGGTGGGGGCGGGATGGAGGCGGGTTGGGTGTCTGAAGCCATTTTTCCCGATTTTCCCAACAGACTTGCCTCCAAACCCGCCTCCTCAGGGCTATTAAAATCGAGCCCTTTATTTCTCTTTCTGTACCTGATTTGGCATCAAATTCACCAACTCTAATGTACATTTCCTTCTCCGTCCTTGTGCTGTTAATTTCATAATCCTTCAACCTGATTGGTTAAAGAGATACACTGTTGCTTTCCCTGTTCACTCAACTCCCAGATTCCCGGTTTTCCTCACTGTGACGTTATCAGCTCGCACTTTTAACAAGTCTAACTACCGGCAGACGCTGTTAGATGCCCTGCTACAGCAAAATCTGGTCCAATATCTAGCACTTTATCTCCAGTGTTAGCTGCCAGGTTGCTCCTCAGTAATACTGCAGTGAAAAATATGATTACACTGTTCAAATAATGTTTGATTTTATTAATTTGAAGATATTTTGTCAATGGCTGTATCTTGTGCTTTTAAAATGTTAGTTAGAGAAGAGTCGAATCTGAGTTAGAATTCAGACGAATTTGGATGAATTCAAATTGTACTGATTGAGGATATTTTGGTTATAAAACAATAATGGTTTTGCATTAAATGGTATCATTAGTACTCCTTAGGCCGATTTTCGTTTAACAACCGCCCTGTTTTTAGACAATTTTATGTTTTTTTTTTAAATGCCAACATGCTGAAGGCCCAGCTCTTCCATTTTTTTGGGTGGAGCTCGATTTGAGAAACCTGCGCCCCCACCCGAAACAGGCAGGAGGTGGGCCGAATAAATAAATGTAAATTAAGGTCAAATGTCTTTGTCAGGACTTTGACCCCATTTTGGTCTCGACTCGCGTTGCTACTGCCAATTCCTCAACCCACCCATAAACCACGGTCGGTACAAGTCAGGAGGCGGCCATTTTCAGCGATACTTAAAGGGATCCTTAAGCACCTGCTCTCGGGCAAAACGCCGGAAAGTTTTCAAAGACATTTCGCTTCTTTCACGTTGTGGTTTTTGGCAACTCTTAGATGATTTCAGCATGCTTGTAGAATATTCTGAACTCATAAGGAGCTCCTGACAATGCATCTTATTCATCATGGGTTCTTCTGGCAATTCCACTCTGGCAAGAGGAGGAGGATCAGGAGGAAGGAGCCCCAAGAACTGCAGAAAGAATAAATAGAAGGAGCTCGCAGGAGTTCCGACCATAGTGTACCAGCCCAGGACTGCAGTGTTCTGTCACAGAGTTGTGTCACCTGTTGCAACAGGACCTCCAACCAACTGCCACAGATAGCACAGCATTGTTTATTGCCCCCTGTGACCCACCTCATTGTCTTGGCTGTACTCTGCTGTGTCTTTGATGTAATGCCTCCCTGATGGATTGTATCTCTGCAGACACATTGTTCTCTGTCTATATATGCTTTGTAACTGATTTGTATTCCCTCACTTTACCTGACGAAGGAGCAGCGCTCCGAAAGCTCGTAATTTCAAATAAAACTGTTGGACTATAACCTGGTGTTGTGCGACTTCTCATTTTTGTTTATTGCAGTCAAGGCCACAGGAGCCACCAACTTCTTGCCTCCGACTCCTTCCAGGCTGCTACAGGGGCCATCGGCAGTCTGCAGTCCATGCTTTCATTTAAGAAAGGAGGGAGAGAGAAAACGGGGAACTACAGACCAGTTAGCCTGACACCAGTAGTCGGGAAAATGCTCGAATCTATTATTAAGGACGTGGTAACAGGGCACCTCGAAAATAATGAGAGGATTGGGCAGAGTCAACACGGATTTATGAAAGGGTAATCGTGTTTGACAAATCTGTTAGAGTTCTTTGAGGTTGTAACTAGCAGAATAGATAAGGGGGAACCAGTGGATGTGGTGTATTTAGATTTTCAGAAGGCATTCGATAAGGTGTCACACATGAGGTTATTAAACAAAATTAGGGCTCATGGGATTGGGGGTAATATACTAGCATGGATTGAGGATTGTTAACGGAAAGAAAACAGAGAGTAGGAATAAACGGGTCATTTTCGGGTTGGCAGGCTGTAACTAGTGGGGTACTGCAAGGATCAGTGCTTGGGCCTCAGCTATTCACAATCTACGTCAATGATTTGGATGAGGGGACCAAATGTAATATATCCAAGTTTGCTGATGAAATAAAGCTGGGTGGGAATGTAAGTTGTGAGGAGGATGCAAGGAGGCTTCAAGGGATATAGACAGGCTAAGTGAGTGGGCAGGAACATGGCAAATGGAATATAATGTGGAGAAATGTGAAGTTATCCACTTTGGTAGGAAAAATAGAAAAGCAGAGTAATTTTTAAATACTGAGAGATTGGGAAATGTTGGTGTTCAGAGGGACCTGGGTGTCCTTGTACGCGAATCACTGAAAGTTAACATGCAGGTACAGCAAGCAATTAGAAAAGCAAATGGTATGTTGGCCTTTATTACAAGAGGATTTGAGTATAAGAGTAAAGACATCTTACTGCAATTATACAGGACCCTGGTGAGACCACACCTGGAATATTGTGTACAGTTTTGGTCTCCTAGAGGGAGTGCAATGAAGGTTCACCAGACTGGTTCCTGGGATGGGGGGATTGTCCTATGAGGACAGATTGAGCAGACCAGGCCTATATTCTCTAGCGTTTAGAAGAATGGGGGGTGACCTCATTGAAACATACAAAATTCTTACAGGGCTTCGACAGGGTAGATGCTGGGAGGATGTTTCCCCTGGCTGGGGAGTCTAGAACCAGGGGTCACAGTCTCAGAATAAGGGGTCGGTCATTTAGGACTGAGATGAGGAGAAATTTCTTCACTCAGCGGGTGGTGAATCTTTGGAATTCTCTACCCCAGAGGGCTGTGGAGGCTCAGTCATTGAGTATATTCAAGACAGAGATCGATAGATTTTTGAATATTAAGGGAATCAAGGGATATGGGGATAGTGCAGGAAAGTGGAGATAAGGTAGAAGATCAGCCATGATCTTATTCAATGGTGGAGCAGGCTCAAAGGGCCAAATGGCCTACTCTTATGTTCTTATGTTTTTAAGTTCTAACGTAACTGATGCCATATTTACTAAAGCAAACATTTTCATCCTGTTCCACATGGATATCTGGAAGCAGCGGGATGGGGCTCTGGGATTTTCTCGGATTGCAGGCTTCCCTCAAATCCAGGGCCTCATTGGCAGCACCCATGTCGCCCTGTAGGCTCCTTCAGGCACCCCAACGGCCTTCATGAATTGTAAGGGCTTCCACATCATTAATATGCAACTGTCTTGTGATCACCAGCAACACATCATGCAGATCAGAGCCAGCATTTATATTGCAGCAATCGCCCACTCTTTGCCCTTGCACAGCAAGACGCTGACTGCTTGGAGACACGGTTACCTTCTCCAGACTTGGCTCACAAGCTCCTCTTAAGAACCCATGCTTGGCGGCCTCTGTGCTACAATCAGATCCATGGCCTCACCAGAGCAGACCTTTGGTGCCCTCAAGCAAAGATTCTGCGACCTGGATGGGTCTGGTGGCTTCCTGCCCACAAAGAGCATCCCATATGATTGTGGTTTGCTGTGTGCTGCATAACTGCACTCTGCAACAGAGACTACACATGGTCCCATTGGAGAAAGACCTTCAGCATGATGTGGGAGCGGACAGGGAAGACATAGAAAATGGCGGGGAAGGGGGAAAGCTTCAGCCAGAGCTCTTTGGCAGAACTTCATTGAAGAGCGCGACAGCTAAGCAATCCCTGCTCCGCTGCACTAACAGTCATATCCAACATCTCTCCCAATCCTTCCAACCTCAAATAAATTACATTCGACCAAGTACCAACATTGTTATTCATGTTAATTAACATTGCAGAGTTACCAGCTACTTCAGGAACACTCTCACACAAAGTTTCTAAAAGGATTATACTTTTCATGACTGATAACAATTCCTAATGCTGATTATCACCCTGGTGAGAGCCCCTCGTGCCTGTCTTAACTTGTCTCTGTGCCAACTGTGGCTCAGTTGGTAGCACTCTTGCCTCTGAGTCAGAAGGTAGTGGGTTCAGGTCCCACCCGTGTGTTTGCTACAAATGCATATATTAACAAGCTCTTCAACAGCACCTCCCATACCCAAATCCTCTACCAACCCAGAGGGACAAGGGCAGTAGCTGCATATGGAACACCACCACCACCTACAAGTTCCCCTCCAAGTCACACACCATCCTGACTTGGACATATATCGCCGTTTCTTCAATGGCGCTGAATCATAAAACTGGAACTCACGACCAAACAGCACTGTGGGAGCACCTGCACCACACGGACTGCAGCGGTTCAAGAAGGTGGCTCACCACCACCACCTTCTCAAGGGCAACTAGGGATGGGCAATAAATGCTGGCCTTGCCAGCGACGCCCACATCCCCAGAATGAATTTTTTAAAAATACTGAAATACACAGGAAGTAAAGAGAAAAGACAAGTTAGTGTTTTAGGTGTATACCCTTCAATATTTACAATATTTATAGCTTTTTGCAATCAAATTCTATTATTTCAAATGCTGATTTTTCCGTATTGTCACCAGAATTATTGGCCCAAAAATTCGGCCGTTCTCGGGTGAGTACTCAGTGCGTACTCACCTGTATTCATTCCCGAAGTGCCGGTTTCCTGCATGCACTGCGCATGCGCGGGAAACCGGCACTTCCGGTATGGTGAAGGGGGTGGTTCCTAGGTGAACCGTGTGTGCGGTAGAGGCTGCGTGCACGCAGCACACTTAGATTTTTTTTCAGGTTTCAACGCGAGGGTAAGTATTGAAGATTCTACGCTAGTAAAAAGGAGGCGTAAGACCCCTTTTGAACAAGGTAAGTAGTTAATTAAGTATAATTTTAAATTTTTTTCAACAGGTTTATCTTTTTTAGATACTTTAAAGAAAGGTAAGTTTATTTTTATAACTTTTAAAAAGTATTTTAATTTTTTCAAAAATTTAAATTTTTGTTTAAAGTGGTTAATTTATTTAACTATAGTTATTTTATAAATGTGATGGGGTTTTTTTTAAATTTATTTGAGGTTTAGCTGTTCTTTTGGGGCCGATTTCAATTCACAGATTTGACAGGTCTCCTGTCAAATCTATGAATGAAAGATGGTCTGCTGCCATTGGCTCTCCATGGCCCACGTGATCCCAGGGGTCACATCGCACTAACTGCGTCTCTGGGACACGCAAGCACTGCGCGCCGGCTCTTGGGAGAGGCCCGGGACCCGAAGTTCCTGTGGGCCCAAAACACAACGGCAGGCGCGGTGGGTAAGAGCGCGCGCGATCCTTACCCCTGCGGCAAGCCGGCCACGCGAATTTCTAGGCCTATACTAGTAGCGACACTTAAAGGCTGGTGTCTGAGGCTGCATTAAAACACTAAACCAGAGGAGTCAGGGCAGGGCCATAAAATAACAAACGTATACAATTTATGAACATTCTCCAAGTCTTGTTATGATCTTCAAAGCACAGCCAGATTTTTTTTAATATTATGTATTAATTCACTTTTCTATTAATAGTTGTCTGGCAGTTATATCATCCGTTGTTGCCACAAGTTATATCTTAATACCGCTATTAGAGTCATCAAACATCATCAGGCAGCTTTTCACCATGTGACCTGAAGTTTTGTTTAGAATCAGGACATTAATCTAATGATTGATTCCTGGGATGAGAGGGTTGTCCCGTGAGGAGAGATTGAGTAGATTGGGCCAATACTCTCTGGAGTTTAGAAGAATGAGAGGGGATCTCATTGAAACATATAAGATTCTGAGGGGGATTGACAGGGTAGATGCTGAGAGGCTGTTTTCCCCTGGCTGGAGAATCTAGAACTAGAATCATGGAATCATAGAATGGTTACAGCACGGAAGAAGGCCATTCAGCCCGACGAGCCTGGGCCAGCTCTCTGCAAGAGCACTTCAGCTAGTCCCACTCCCCTACCCTTTCCCCGTAGCCTTGCAAATTTGTTTCCTTCATAAGAACATAAGAACATAAGAAATAAGAGCAGGAGTAGGCCATATGGCCCCTCGAGCCTGCTCCGCCATTCAATAAGATCATGGCTGATCATCGACCTCAATGCCAATTTCCCGCCCGATCTCCATTTCCCTTTATTCCCCTAGAGTCCAAAAATCTATCGATCTCAGCCTTGAATATACTCAAAGACTCAGGGGGAGAAATTCGGTATCGCACCATTTGGGGTGCAATTATCGGCCGGGCGCAAGGTTTAGCGCCTGGCGCTAATTATCGCCTCCGACTGCAAACTTGGCTTCCATCGCCCCTGGAGGTGATTGGAGCGCTAAATCAGGCGCTACACACATCTCTTAAGGCGCTAACGCCGAGGAGCGAGGCGCTACCTCAGAGCGCTGGCGAAGCTCATGAGATGTCAGTCAGCAATGGAACACACACTCAATGGCGCCAGCCAGTTCTTAAAGGGGAGGGTCAATCTTGCTCTCCATCCACACCCTGCTCAGTGCAGCCTTGAATCTCGGCCTGGAGAGACCTGTACATCAAATCTGCTGGAAAGAACAATGGAGAGGCCAAGGGAAAGCGCTTAGAGTGCAGCCCCCGCAGTCTCTTCTAAATCGATGCAAGGAAGGTCAAATCAAAATGAACCTGCAAAGTGCTGCTCAGTACCCAAAACTCCTTCATACAGCATTGAATCTCCCCAGAAGTCTCTCTCTCTCTCTCAGAATGCATGGTGCAAAAATATCGCTGACAAGAAAAGGCAGGAAGCGGTCGTCTTTAAATAGCGTCCCCCTGTCCCTTCCTGACTGCAAAACACTCCCCTCAACTTGTCGTTGCTAGCGGCAGACGGTAAGGCAGGGGGCGCCACTCAATATCCGGTCCGGGGTGCTACTGGGGCGTTGCACGCTCGACTGACGTCACGATCTGCGGGCATAGGAGATCGTGGCGGTAGTGTTTAGCGCCACTGCAAAATGTCTGGTCAATTTCGCGAGCAGCGCAAACATCGCTGCGCCCGGGCGCTAGTTCCTTTGCGCCCCATTAGTGCCCTCTTAGGATGCTAATGAGGCGCAAAGCAACCGAGATTTTCCCTCTCAGCATTCACAGCCCTCTGGGGCAGAGAATTCCAAAGATTCACAACCTCTGAGTGAAGAAATTCCTCCTCATCACGGTCTTAAATGGCCTACCCCTTGTCCTGAGACTATGCCCCCTAGTTCTAGACACTCTAGCCAGGGGAAACAACCTCACAGCATCTACCCTGTCAATCCCCTTCAGAATCTTGTATGTTTCAATGAAATCACCTCTCATTCTTCTGAACTCCAGAGAGTATAGGCCCATTCTACACAATCTCTCATCATAGGACAGCCCTATCATCCCAGGAATCAATCTAGTGAACCTTCGTTGCACCGTCTCTAAGGCAAGTATATCCTTCCTTCGATAAGGAGACCAAAATGGTGCACAGTACCCCAGGTGTGGTCTCATCAAGGCCCTGTACAATTGTAGCAAGACTTCCTTACCCTTATACACCAAGCCCCTTACAATAAAGGCCAACATGCCATTTGCCTTCCTTATTGCTTGCTGTACCTGCATGCTATCTTTCTGTGCTTCTTGCATGAGGTCACCCAAATCTCTCTGAACACCAACATTTGAAAGTTTCTCACCATTTAAAAAATTATTCTGCTTTTCAATTCTTCCTACCAAAGTGAATAACCTCACATTTCCCTACATTATACTCCATCTGCCACCTTACTGCCCACTCACTTAGTCTATCTATATCCCTTTTCAGACTCTTTGGTCGGAATTTTGCCGGCGCTCAGGGGTCGGGTTTGGAGGCAGGACATCCGTCAAAATCGCAAAGATTGACAGCGTGTCGGAAACCCGTTGTCAAGCCACCTCCAAACAATCTTCCCAGGTGTCGGGTCTCCGATTTGCGCATGGACCCGACACCTAGCGGTGGGAAGAGGCACTTAACTTCACTTAATTGCTTGTTAACAGGTTGTTAACAGGCAGTTAAGAGGCTTTTTGCAATTTTGACAGGTCTACTGCAGGCTTCCCGACATCCGGACAGCACGCCAGGTAAGTGTGGCGTGTTGTGAGTCTGCTGTAATGTTTCTGCATTGATGACAGCTGCAGAAGTGGTGTGAAGGATCCAATGGTGCACTGGTGAGTTTCAGAGGTAAGAAAATGTTGGGGAAATCATTTTTAATGCATTTACACTTTTCTGTAGGTGACAAGTTTTGGATTGTGTGTGTAGTCCCACCTCATTGGGAGAACCTCTCTCACCAGTGACAGATCGCTTCTGTAACCTCACCTATGGTTGCCATCTGTTCTAGCCTAAGGAGGGAGTCACTGGTGATCCTGGGTGCAAGGGCTCACCTTTTTACAGTGATTCTCAGTGTTTGCAGCACCTCAATGCTGTCAAACACTGAAAAATCAGCTGTCAAAAAAAAATTGTGCGTGGCCCCTTTAAGAAAACCGGCAGATCATGCGTCATCAACTGACGTCATCTGATACCGGCTTCCTCTTAATTGGCCAGCAAGCCCACAGGGCGGGCTTAACAAGGCCAATTGATGCAAAATCGCGTCTGTGTGTCTGATGTCATTGGGGGCGGGACTGGAACCCGGAAGGCAGCTGTCCCACCCCCAAGCTGCATCGATAGGAAAAATTGCGGCCTTTGTGTTCTCCTCACTGCTTACTGTCCCACCCAGCTATGTATCATCAGCAAACTTGGATACATTACACTCGGTCCCTTCATCTAGGTCATTAATATAGATTGTAAATAGTTGAGGCCCCAACACTGATCCTTGCAGCACCCCACTAGTTACAGTCTGCCAACCTGAAAAAGATCCATTTATCCCTACTCTCTGTTTTCTGTCGGTTAACCGATCCTCTATCCATGTTACTATATTACCCCCAACCCCATGAGCCCTAACCTTGTGTAATAATCTTTTATAGAAACATAGAAACATAGAAACATAGAAGATAGGAGCAGGAGTAGGCCATTTGGCCCCTCGAGCCTGCTCCGCCATTCGATGAGATCATGGCTGATCATCCAAACTCAGTACCCTGTACCTGCCTTCTCCCCATATCCCATATTTTATGTGGCATCTTATCGAATGCCTTTTGGAAATCCAAATATACTACATCCACTGGTTCCCCTTTATCTACCCTGCCAGTTACATCCTCAAATAACTCTAATAAATTTGTCAAACACGATTTCGCTTTCATAAAACCATGTTGACTCTGCCTAATCATGTTATGATTTTCTAAGTGCCCTGTTACCACTTCCTTAACAATGGATTCCAGCATTTTCCCGACGACTGATGTCAGGCTAATTGGCCGGTAGTTCCCTGTTTTTTCTCTCCCTCCTTTCTTGAATAGCGGTGTTACATTTGCGACCTTCCACTCCCCTGGGATCACTCTAGAATCTAGGGAATTTTGCAAGAGCAATTCAGCTAGTCCCACTCCCCCGCCCTTTCCCCGTAGCCCTGCAAATTTTTTTCCTTCAGGTATTTATCCAACTCCCTTTTGAAAGCCGTGATTGAGTTTGCCTCCACCACCCTTTCAGGCAGTGCATTCCAGATCCTAACCATTCGCTGAGTAAAAAAGTTTTTCCTCATGCCGCCTTTGGTTCTTCTGCTAATCACCTTAAATCTGTGTCCTCTGGTTCTCGACCCTTCCGCCAATGGAAACAGTTTCTCTCTATCTACTCTGTCCAGACCCCTCATGATTTTGAACACCTCTATCAAATCTCCTCTCAATCTTCTCTGTTCTAAGGAGAACCTTCTCCAGTCTATCCACGTAATTGAAGACCCTCATTCCTGGAATTATTCTCGTAAATCTTTTCTGCACCCTCTCTAAGGTCTTCACATCCTTCCTAAAGTGCGGAGCCCAGAATTGGGCACAATACTCCAGTTAGCTGCCATTCTATTCGCAACTAGGGGGCATAGTCTCGGGATAAGAGGTCGGCCATTTAAGACTGAGATGAGGAGGAATTTCTTCACTCAGAGGGTTGTGAATCTTTGGAATTCTCTACCTTAAAGGGCTGTTGAATCGTTGAGTATATTCAAGGCTGAGATTGATAGGTTTTTGGACTCTAGGGGAATCAAGGGATATGGAGATTAGGCGGAAGGTTGAGTTGAGGTCAAAGATCAACCATAATCTTATTGAGATCAGACTCAAGGGGCCGCATGGCCTACTCCTGCTCCTATTTCTTTTGTTAGGGATTTTATTGAAAAATAATAGACTCTCCTTTACTGGGTTATGGTACTCCTGTTTATATTACAACTTTTACCTTAGGGAAGGAAAACAATTTGAAATAACTAGAGCTCCGGCCATTCAACGTTTCTTTTTTACAATTTCTGTTAAATTTTGCAGCCTTTTTTGATGTTACATTATTCCCTGATTTTTAAAAAAAATCTATTTATTTCTCTGGATTTCAACTGCTAATGTCACCTCTAGCTTCTCAAAAATACACGCTTCCTCTTCCTTTCCTGCATTCTGATTGTTAAGGAATCCTCCTGTAATATTGTTGTCTTTTCTCACATACGGTGCATACACTAAGAATGAGTACTGATTGGCCTCTTGTGCATCGCCCCTCCCTTCATCCAATAATTGCTGGCCATGCTTTTGGCCCCAGTCACTGGAATTCCCTCCCTACACTCCTCCATCTCGCCTCCTCTCTCTCCTCCTTCAAGACCCTCCGGAGATGAAGGGGTTGTCTGATGAAGAAAGGTTGAGCAGGTTGGGCCTATACTCATTGGAGTTTAGCAGAATGAGAGGGGATCTTATTTAAACATATAAGATTCTGAAGGGGCTTGACAGGGTAGATGCAGAGAGGATGTTTCCCCTTGTGGGGGAATCTAGAACTAGGGGGCATAGCTTCAGAATAAGGGGGCACCCTTTTAAATCGGAAATGAGGAGGAATTTCTTCTCTCAGAGGGTCATGAATCTTTGGAATTCTCTACCCCAGAGAGCTGTGGAGGCGCAGTCATTGAATATATTTAAGGTGGAGATAGACAGATTTTTGAAAGGTAAGGGAGTCAAGGGTTATGAGGAGCGGGCAGGGAAGTGGAGTTGAGGCCAAGATCAGATCAGCCATGATCTTATTGAATGGCGGAGCAGGCTCGAGGGGCCGAATGACCTACTCCTGCCCCTACGTCTTATGTTCTTATGTTCTAAAACGAAGGGTCACAGATCTGAAACGTTAACTCTGTTTCTCTCTCCACGGATGCTGCCTGACCTGCAGAGTGTTTCCAGCATTTTCTGTTGTTATTTCCTCCTCAGAACCGACCTCTTTGACTAAGTTTTTAGTCACCTTTCCTGATATCTACTTTTGGTGGACATCCCTTCTTTTCCTTACATCTCTGTGAGCTTTGTTGGGATGTTTTTCTATGTTAAAGATGCAAGCCGTTGATGATGAGATCAGTCCAGATTTTGGACGGTGTAAGACCATTTTTCTTCCAATAGCACCAAACATTTGATTGTTGTTTTTTTTTGCCCTAATTTTCTCCATTTTTGAAAGTCCACAACAAACAGAAATATACCCAGAAATTTTCTTCTGAAGGAAAAGCAAGACAGAGCTCTAAAAATAAAGAAGAAATTCTTCCAAGCTTAGTTATTAACAATCAAACAGTAAGGATTGAGGACGCATAGAGGACTACCTTGATTTTATCTTTCACATGACAAATCTCCGAGTCGAGAGATGAAAAACAGTTTTTTTTTAATCCAATAGTCAGTGGTCACTGAGGTAATATGATGGACATAGAATAGGATAATTAAAACCTTGAAGATTCTTAATCCTCTCTGGTATTTTCTCCTTCTCTGTCAAACACAGCGCAGTGGGAACGAACAAGCTGTCAACAGCTGAGACTTTGCGGTTCGGTATGTTCAAGAGATAACGCTGGTTGCTGAGCAAGCTGAATCCCAGTCAATATGTTCGAAGGAGCATAGTGCCAGCCTTTATAAAGGCAATGAATACTGCTTTGTGTCAATTAGTGAGCATAAGAAACTGGGGATTTGTCAAGTTTCCTCACAGTATCCGAGTGCGTATATTTCCTTAAATCTTCCACCTTTGGGTTTGGAGTAGCTTTAGTGAGGATTTGCTTTTGGCTCTACCCTTGTAAATATTTAACGCTCAACCATTAAAAATGGCCATGCTGGAAAATTTGACCCCATTGTTTATAACAGGTGTGTTTTGGGATACGGCAGTGAAAAGGTGAATTATTGTCATCATGTTTCATCCTTTAGCCAGCAAGGCCAAATCATCTGGTCTCAGGACTTGTGCCACTCCTCTCCCACCCATTGTTAATGCCACGCTATGTTTAGCAGACAGATCCACAGGACAGGGGCAGTTCAGTCATTCTGTTCTACTACCTCCTCTTCCTCCAAAGGTGAAGTATAGTTTTTACTATAAACTACTCCATCCAATAAGCTGAATGAGAACTGATTTTTTTTGGCCCAGTGAGGATTATGAATATTAGATCAAACTTCTCATTGGGCGTTCAATAGTCTGCACTATCTCTGCTGCGTGATCTACTGATAGAGCAAGTGGATATTTAAACATAGAAACATAGAAGATAGGAGCAGGAGTAGGCCATTCGGCCCCTCGAGCCTGCTCCGCCATTTAATGAGATCATGGCTGATCATCCAAATTCAGTACCCTGTACCTGCCTTCTCCCCATATCCCTTGATACCTTTAGCTTTAAGAAATATTGCTGTAGCACTGGATACAACTCCATTCGAAATTCTACCACCGAGCACCTCCCTTTAGCGATGTATCACTAGAGTTACTGGTCCGCCTTTGTTTAATCCTCTACCACCGACGTTCCTGGGCAGCTCTGCCACTTTCAGTCAGTGCTTCACCCCGGTTATTTAGAATGTTATCTGAACCCCCTCCATCACATTACTGCCTCGTATTATTGCCAGCTATCCACGATGGCCCTTCATTGAAGCTTTGAGAATAAAGACTTGTCTCCCTTTGCACATCATCACTTCAAACTTAAAAGCAGAATTACAAAAGGCCACAATGACAGCATTTGGACAATCGGAGCAATTTTGGAAGACTCCCATTGCAAAGCCTCACTACCGGCAAGTGAGGTCGTAGCCACAGGGCAACGACATTGCAGCCTTTCTTTTTAACGTTAATCAAAACTCTTTTTGAGTCCGATATTTAAAAGGATCCCAAGGTAAAACTTTCTTTTTAATGAAAGTCTTTACAATGACTAACAATGGCACGTAACACGAATTGTCTTGGTAATAGTTCAAAAATACTTCACTAAACGCTATGGGGCATCCTGAAAAAGTGAAAGACGCTATATAAATGTAAGTCTTTTCTTTCTTTGATAGATATTATAGACATTTTTATATTTATGTTCATATTTAATTACTGTAACACAACAGGCTCAGTCATTTTCCCAGAGCAGCGCCGACAATAATGTGATAAGCACTCAAGCCCCGAAATTCTGATGCTTTGAGAGGACAGAAACTGGGCTGATCGATCTGGGGGGAAGGGGGCAGAATATGGGACCTGGCTTGGCTCCATCAAGCTTCCAACCAGATTGCGTATAAAATTATGAGGGGCCTAGATAGAGTGGATAGGAAGGACCTGTTTCCCTTAGCAGAGAGGTCAGTTACCAGGGGGCATAGATTTAAAGGAATTGGTCGAAGGATTAGAGGGGAGTTGAGGAGAACTTTCTTCACCCAGAGGGTGGTGGGGGCTCTGGAACTCACTGCCCAAAAGGGTGGTAGAGGCAGAAACCCTCATCGCGTTTAAAAATTACTTGGATATGCACTTGAAGTGCCGTAACCTACAGGGCTACGGACCAAGAGCTGGAAAATGGGATTAGGCCGGATAGCTCTTTGTCGGCTGGCATAGACACGATGGGCCGAATGGTCTCCTTCGGTGCCGTATATTTCTACAATTCTATGATCCACCCTATTTATGGTCCACTACAAATTTCACCGGAAGTGAAGGCGAAAGAAAGGTGCACCCTCACAACAAGAGTGCAGTCGTGCAACTGATGCCTTTAGGTCTAGAAACATAGAAGCAGGAGTAGGCCATTCGAGCCTGCTCTGCCATTCAGTATGATCATGGCTGATCCTCTATCTCAACACCATATTCCTGCTCTGCTCCCCATACCCCTTGATGCCTTTTGTGTCTAGATTCATTGAATTTAAATTCCCCTGGTGGGATTTGAACTCATGTCTCACAGATCATTAGTCCAGGATTACTATGCTACTGTACCCTGTCGAGGTGATGTAATCTGCACTAAATGTCATCATTGTCACCCAAGGAACCTCCCACCTATAGGGAGATCTTAGATCAGCCGCTGTTGGGGTCTTGCAGGTAAACTGTATTGTTTCAGTGAGTGTGTTCTTCAGGGGGGAGAAAGCTCCATTATATTTGAGTCTCCTTGCTCTTTCAATTAGGCAGCACAGGCACGATGGGCCAAATGGCCTCCTTCTGTGCTGTAAGATTCTATGATTAGGAAGCCTCTCTTGAGATTGTTCCTTGTTTGTAGAATTTCCCTAAAATACACTGTAAGGTTCCAATATGGGTTTCCCATTGGGATTTTCCCTCTTTAGGATATACATGCAAGATTGAGGAGGAACGGCAGGGAACCCAGGAGGCCAGGCTTATATGTTCGCACCACAGGACATCCAGACCCTCCTACAGGTATCCAGCCACCAGGGTCCAGAAGATCTTCATTAAATAGATCCCTTGAGTTATGCTTAAGGAGGCTGCAGTTCCGCCCAAACGCACTGGTGGAGGTTTGCTCCATTCTGCAGGTAGCTCTTTTAAATTTCCTCCAGAACCAGAGGAGTTGACACTTAATGCCTGTGTGACGTCCGTCCACATGGTCCTGGCTGCCATATCTCTTGCCACCCTCGACCATTCTTACATCCCTCCGGCCTAATTGCGGTAAAAGCAATATTTATATCACTCTCTGAGAAGTTTGCGGTTTTCCTTTTGTTTTTCCTCTTGGAACCATTTCATCGCCTGCCTGCCTGCTGGACAGCTTGAAGTGCAGTCCAGCTTTAAATCCTGCAGCTGTTCCTTCAGAATTGCTGCCCCCCACCGTTCCCCTCCCCACACATAGTTTCCAGACATCCCACGTAAAGGGCACCAATTAGTGGCAATGCTCCCACCGTTGTCCCAGCCAGCAAGATTCAAAATGAGCTGATCCCACAAAGTTTGGCAGCAGAACGTGGGACTCAGAATGTTGATGCTTTAAGTTTTAAAGAGAAATATTGAATAGAGTGGAACAGAATGGACTGCACACGGCAAGTGACGTTCAGATTAATCAATATCTTAATTGATTATTAGAAGAGGACCTGATGGTGAGATCCTCTTTAGCTCTTTCTTGCCCCCCCCCCACCCCCTGGCCTTTTTGCAATTTTTTTTCCCATTATGTACATTCCCTCGCTTTACATTGCTTGCCTCTGTCCCAGAAGACAGGAAGATGCCCTGTGCCCATGCGCGACAAAGCTTATTTCCAGCACCTGCTGTTTCTACTTCAAGTGATCGGTTCTGGCTGTTTTACTTGGAGCTAACCTCATTCAGAAAGTAATTTAGAACCAGTTTACGCTTCAACATTCCTGAAATGAAAAGGTATAAATATGTAGGTTGACAGTGCCTTATGAATATGGTGATGGCACAGGACATTGACATCCCAATGTGCTGTTCCATAAAGTGGGAAAACCTGAATTTATGCTCATGGCCAACCTTGGAAAATCAAAGTCCAAGGTCCTTATCTGATGAACACAAATATATATTTCATTACATAGGATTACATCGGATATACGGCCCAGAAACAGGCCATTTGGCCCAACCAGTCCATGCCGGCATTTATGCTCCACTTGAGCCTCCTCCTGTCTTTCCTCGTCTAACTCTATCAGCATAACCCTCTATTCCCTTCTCCCTCAAATGCTTATCTAATCGCCCCTTAAATGCATCTATACTATTCGCTTCAACCACTCCCTGTGGTAGCGAGTTCCACATTCTCACCACTCTCTGGGTAAAGAAGTTTCTCCTGAATTTCCTATTTGATCTCTAGGTAACTATCTTATATTGATGGCTTCTGGTTTTGCTCTTCCCCACAAGTTTTTTTTAATTTGTTTATGGGATGTGAGCGTCGCTGGCAAAGCCAGCATTTATTCCCATCCCTAATTGCCCTTGAGAAGGTGGTGGTGAGCCACCTTCTTGAACCGCTGCAGTCCGTGTGGTGAAGGTACTCCCACAGTGCTGTTAGGTAGGGAGTTCCAGGATTTTGACCCAGTGACGATGAAGGATCGGCGATATACTTCTAAGTCAGGATGGTGTGTGACTTGGAGGGGAACTTGGAGGTGGTGGTGTTCCATGCGCCTGCTGCCCTTGTCCTTCTAGGTGGAAGAGGTCGCGGCTTTGGGAGGTGCTGATGAAGAAGCCTTGGCGAGTTGCTGCAGTGCATTTTGTAGATGGTACACACTGCAGCCACGATACGCCGATGTTGGAGGGAGTGAATGTTTAAGGTGGTAGATGGGGTGCCAATCAAGCGGGGCTGCTTTGTCCTGGATGGTGTCGAGCTTCTTGAGTGTTGTTGGAGCTGCACTCATCCAGGCAAGTGGAGAGTATTCCATCACACTCCTTACTTGTGCCTTGTAGATGGTAGAAAGGCTTTGGGGAGTCAGGAGGTGAGACACTCGCCACAGAATACCTAGCTTCTGACCTGCTCTTGTTGCCACAGTATTTATGTGGCTGGTCCAGTTAAGTTTCTGGTCAATGGTGAACCCCAGGATGTTGATGGTGGGGGATTCGGTGATGGTAATGCCATTGAATGTCAAGGGGCGGTGGTTAGGTTCTCGCTTGTTGGAGATAGTCATTGCCTGGCACTTCTGTGGCGCGAATGCTACCTGCCACTTATCAGCCCAAGCCTGAACGTCGTCCAGGTCTTGTTGCATGCGGGCATGGACTGCTTCATTATCTGAGGAATTGTGAATGGCACTGAACACTGTGCAGTCATCAATGAAACATTCTCTCTGTATCTACTCTATTAAAACGTTTCATGATTTTAAAGACCTCTATTAGGTCACCCCTCAGCCTTCTTTTTTCAAGATAAAGGAGACCCAGCCTATTCCTCCTTTCTTGATAGGTATACCCTCGCATTTCTGGTATCATCCTTGTAAATCTTCTCTGCACCCTCTCCAGTGTCTCCACATCCTTTTTATAATATGGCGACCAGAATTGCACACAGTACTCCAAGTGTGGTCTAACCAAGGTTCGATACAGGTTCAGCATAACTTCCCTACTTTTCAATTAAATCCCTCTAGAAATAAACCCCAGTGCTTGGTTTGCTTTTTTATGACTTTGTTAACTTGTGTCGATACTTTTAGTGATTTGTGTATTTGTACTCCTAGATCCCTTTGTTCCTCTACCCCATTTAGATTCTTATTTTCCAAGTAATATGTGACCCCTCTGTTTTTCTTACCAAAATGTAATACCTCACATTTATCTGTGTTGAATTTCATTTGCCAATTATATGCCCATTCTACAAGTTTATTTGTGGCCCAGAAATTGGATTTCGATGGTTGCCGCGGGGGTAAGGATCCCCCGCGATATCGCACTCCGCGCCTACCTTTATGGTGTTGGCCCACACGAACTTCAGTTCCTGGGCCTCTCCCTGGTGCCGGCGCGCAGTGTGTGCGTGTCCCAGAGGCGCAGTTAGTTCGATGCTACCTCTGGGATCACGTGGGCCAGTTAGAGCCAATGGCAGCACACCATCTTTTATTCATAGTTTTGACAGGAAGAGCTGTCAAAATTATGAATACAACAAGCCCCCAAAAGAACAGCTAAACCTCAATTAAATTTTTAAAAAAAGCCATCACATTAATAAAATAACTATAGTTAAATAAATTAACCACTTTAAACAAAAATTTAAATTTTTGAAAAAATTTAAATTCTTTTTAAAAGTTATAAAAATAAACTTACCTTTCTTTAAAGTCTCTAAAAAAGATAAACCTGTTGAAAAAAATTTAAAATAATACTTAATTAACTACTTACCTTGTTAAAAGGGGGTCTTACGCCTGCTTTCTTTATGTGTAAAATCTTCAACACTTACCTGCGCGTTCAATCCTGAAAAAAAAACTAAGTGCGCTGCGTGCGCACAACCTGTAGCGCGCACGCGGTTCACTTAGGAACCGCCCCCTTTGCAATACCCGAAGTGCCGGTTTCCCGCGCATGCACAGTGCATGCAGGAAACCGACACTTCGGGACCTAATACGCGAGAGTACACAGTGCGTAATCTCCCGTATTAGGTCTAACTTTCGGGCCAATGTCTTCTTGTAATTTGTTGCAGTCCTCCTCAGTATTGGCTTTCCCCCCCAATTTGGTGTCGTCCGCACATTTAGAAATTGTGTTTTTGATTCCAAGGTCTAAATCATTAATATAAATTGTGAACAACAGTGGTCCCAGCACTGATCCTTGTAGAACACCACTTCCCAGCTTCTGCCACTCTGAATAGCTACCCTTTACCCCTACTCTCTGCTTTCTGACTTGAAGCCAGCTAGCTATCCATTCTACTACTTATAAGAACATAAGAACATAAGAAATAGGAGCAGGAGTAGGCCAATCGGCCCTTCGAGCCTGCTCCGCCATTCAATAAGATCATGGCTGATCTGATCCTCACCTCAAATCTAAAGAACACAAGAAGTAGGAGCAGGACCCGGCCACTCAGCCCCTGGGCCCACTACGCCACCCACAGGGCCTCGACCGATCCGAACTCAGCCTCATGTCCAATTTCCTGCCCGCTCCCCGTAACCCCTAATTCCCTTTACTTCTAGGAAACTGTCTATTTCTGTTTTAAATTTATTTAATGATGTAGCTTCCACAGCTTCCTGGGGCAGCAAATTCCACAGACCTACTACCCTCTGAGTGAAGAAGTTTCTCCTCATCTCAGTTTTGAAAGAGCAGCCCCTTATTCTAAGATTATGCCCCCTAGTTCTAGTTTCACCCATCCTTGGGAACATCCTTACCGCATCCACCCGATCAAGCCCCTTCACAATCTTATATGTTTCAATAAGATCGCCTCTCACTCTTCTGAACTCCAATGAGTAGAGTCCCAATCTACTCAACCTCTCCTCATATGTCCACCCCCTCATCCCGGGGATTAACCGAGTGAACCTTCTTTGTACTGCCTCGAGAGCAAGTATGTCTTTTCTTAAGTATGGACACCAAAACTGTATGCAGTATTCCAGATGCGGTCTCACCAATACCTCCCTGTTTTTATAATCTATCCCCCTAGCAATAAAAGCCAACATTCCGTTGGCCTTCTCGATCACCTGCTGCACCTGCATACTAACTTTTTGATTTTCTTGCACTAGGACCCCCAGATCCCTTTGTACTGCAGTACTTCCCAGTTTCTCGCCATTAAGATAATAACTTGCTCTCTGATTTTTCCTGCCAAAGTGCATAACCTCACATTTTCCAATATTGTATTGCATCTGCCAAATCTCCGCCCACTCACCCAGCTTGTCTATATCCCCTTGTAGGTTTTTTATGTCCTCCTCACTTTCTACTTTCCCTCCCATCTTTGTATCATCTGCAAACTTTGATATGTTACACTCGGTCCCCTCCTCCAAATCGTTAATATAGATTGTAAAGAGTTGGGGACCCAGCACCGACCCCTGCGGAACACCACTGGCTACTGGTTGCCAGTCCGAGAATGAACCATTTATCCCAACTCTCTGCTTCCTGTTAGATATTGGTCATGATGCGGAGATGCCGGTGTTGGACTGGGGTGGACAAAATTGAGAGGTCGCACAACACCAGGTTATAGTCCAACAGTTTTATTTGAAATCACAAGCTTTCGGAGCTATCGATTTGCTCCTTCCTCAGGTGAAGTCACCTGACTTCACCTGAGGAAGGAGCAAATCGATAGCTCCGAAAGCTTGTGATTTCAAATAAAACTGTTGGACTATAACCTGGTGTTGTGCGACCTCTCAATCCTGTTAGATAACCAATCCTCCACCCATGCCAGAATATTCCCCCCAATCCAGTGATTTTTTATATTGAGCAATAATCTTTTATGTGGCACCTTGTCGAATGCCTTCTGGAAGTCTAAATACACTACATCCATTGGTTCCCCTTTATCCACCCTGTACGTTATGTCCTCAAAGAACTCAAGCAAATTTGTCAGACATGACTTCCCCTTCATAAAGCCATGCTGACTTTGTCCTATTAAATTATGTTTATCTAAATGTTCCGTTACTGTCTCCTTAATAATAGACTCCAAAATTTTACCCACCACAGATGTTAGACTAACTGGTCTATAATTTCCAGCCTTCTGCCTACTACCCTTTTTAAATAAGGGTGTTACATTAGCAGTTTTCCAATCTGCCGGGACCTTTGCTGAGTCCAGGGAATTTTGGAAAATTATTACCAAAGCATCCACAATCCCTACTGCCACTTCCCTCAAGACCCTAGGATGTAAGCCATCAGGTCCAGGGGATTTATCCGCCTTGAGTCCCATTATTTTACTGAGTACCAATTCCTTAGTGATTTTAATCGTATTTAGCTCCTCCCCCCTAGAGCCCCCTGTTTGTCCAGTGTTGGGATATTCTTAGTGTCCTCTACCGTAAAGACTGATACAAAATATTTGTTCAGCATTTTTGCCATCTCCATGTTTCCCACCATTAATTTCCCGGTCTCATCCTCTAAGGGACCTACGTTTGCCTTAGCCACCCTTTTTCTTTTTATATAACTATAGAAACTCTTGCTATCTGTTTTTATATTTTTTGCTAATTTATTTTCATAATCTATCTTCCCTTTCTTAATCAATCCTTTAGTTACTTTTTGCTGTTTTTTGAAGACTTCCCAATCTTCTATCCTCCCACTAAGTTTGGCTACCTTATATGTCCTTGTTTTTACTTGTTTTTACTTGTCCCCTGACTCCGCATTCCCTGACCTTATTGATTAGTCTATTATGTGGTACCTCATCAAACGCCTTTTGAAAATCTAGATAAATTATATCTACTACAGTACCCTTGTCTACTCTCTCCGTTACCTCTTCAAAAAATTCAATTAGGTTGGTCAAGCAAGACTTTCCCTTTTGAAATCAATACTGACTATTTATTATTATATTTTTTGTTTCTAGATGTTCCTCTATTTTCTCCTTTAGTAGGGATTCCATTGTTTTTCCTACCACCGATGTTAAGCTGACTGGCCTATAGCTCCCTAGACAAGCTCTATCGCCCTTCTTAAATATAGGTATTACGTTAGCTATCCACCAGTCCTCTGGCACTACACCTTTTTCTAATGAATATATATATATATATGAAGGTTGTGTTCTTCATTAAATCATTTTGACTTCAGTGTCAGCCGTGTCTCAGTGGGTAGCACCCTCGCCTCTAGGCTGACACTCCCAGTGCAGTACTGATGAGACGTTAAACCGAGGCCCCGTCTGCTCTCTCAGGTAGATGTAAAATATCCCATGGCACTATTTCGAAGAAGAGCAGGGGAGTTCTCCTCGGTGTCCTGGCCAATATTTATCCCTCATTCAACATCACTAAAACAGATTATCTGGTCATTATCGCATTGCTGTTTGTGGGAGCTTGCTGTGCACAAATTGGCTGCTGCGTTTCCCACATTACAACAGTGATTACACTTCAAAAAGTACTTCATTGGCTGTAAAGCGCTTTGGGACATCCATGATTGTGAAAGGCGTTATATAAATGCAAGTCTTTCTTTCTTTCTTTCAGTGTGTAAAGTTTCTTATTAATCATATTAGGCCAAGGGCTAAGTAACCTTTGCTACAGTTAATAAACCCAGTTTTTTCTGTTAAAGGCATTTTTGATAGTTAAAACGTATGCACTTACATAGAAACATAGAAACATAGAAGATAGGAGCAGGAGTAGGCCATTCGGCCCCTCGAGCCTGCTCCGCCATTCGATGAGATCATGGCTGATCATCCAAACTCAGTACCCTGTCCCTGCTTTCTCCCCATATCCCTTGATACCTTTAGCTTTAAGAAATATATCTAACTCATTCTTGAATATATTTAATGAATTGGCCTCAACTACCTTCTGTGGTAGAGAATTCCACAGGTTCACCACTCTCTGGGTGAAGAAATTCTTCCTCATTTCTGTCCTAAATGGCTTACCCCTTATCCTTAGATTACGACCCCTGGTTCTGGACTCTCCGACCATCGGGAACATTCTTCCTGCATCTAGTTTGTCCAGACCTGTCAGAATTTTATATGTTTCGATGAGATCCCCTCTCGTTCTTCTATACTCCAGCGAGTATAAGCCCAATCGACCCAATCTCTCCTCATATGTCATTCCTGCCATCCCAGGTATCAGCCTTGTGAATCTTCGCTGAACTCCTTCCATGGCAAGAACATCCTTCCTCAGATAAGGCGACCAAAACTGCACACAGTACTCAAGGTGTGGTCTGTAAAGTTTCGCAATTATCGCGATTCAAAATAACAAGATAGAAGCAGATTCGTTTGATCAGTTTTATTAAATGAAATGCTGTCATGATATAAAGGACACAGAAGCCTGTAAAATGGCCGCCACGCATCGTGGCAGAAGCTTCCAGAAATACAGTGGGCAGACAAGATGGCGTCGAATAAACATTCAATATAAGATTGGATCATACTCGATAAACACTGATAAAGACAGGATGCAACCTGTTTGCATTTTTGACAATAGCAAAGATATAAGTGCCCATCCAGACACATCAATACACAAATACCCCCACGGCTCTACAATGAGAGAGACATCGACGGGTGATTAAGCAAGTATTCGGGGGCCCCCAAAACCAGTCAGGGAGACGATTCATAGATACATAGATACATAGAAGATAGGAGCAGGAGTAGGCCATCCGGCCCTTCGAGCCTGCTCCGCCATTTAATGAGATCATGGCTGATCCTCCAATTCAGTATCCCGTCCCCGCCTTCTCTCCGTAACCCTTAACCCCTTTTGCCTGTAGAAATATATCTAATTTCCACTTAAATATATTTAATGAGCTGGCGTACACTGCCCTCTGTGGCAATGAGTTCCACAGGTTCACCACCCTCTGAGTGAAGAAATTCCCCCTCATTTCTGTCCTAAATGGTTTAGCCCTTATCCTTAAATTATGTCCTCTAGTTCTGTTCTCACCCGCCAAGGGAAACATTCCTTCTGCATCTAGTCTGTCTAGACCTGTCAGAATTTTATACACTTCTATGAGGTCCCCTCTCAATCTTCTAAACTCCAGTGTGTACATCCCTAAACTACATAGTCTCTCCTCATAGGTCAATCCCGCCATTCCTGGTATCAGCCTGGTGAATCGCCGCTGCACCCCCTCCATGGCAAGAACATCTTTCCTCAGATGAGGCGACCAAAACTGTACACAGTACTCGAGGTGTGGTCTCACCAGTGCCCTGTACAGCTGCAGCAAGGTATCCCTGTTCCTGTATTCCAACCCTTTTGCTATGAAGGCCAGCATACCGTTTGCCTTCTTGACCGCCTGTTGCACCTGCATGCTCGCCTTCAGTGACTGGTGTACAAGAACACCCAGGTCTCTCTGTACTTCCCCCTCTCCCAATTTATTGCCATTTAAATAATAATTTGCCCTCCCGTTCCTGCACCCAAGGTGGATAACTTCGCACTTGTCCACATTATAGTGCATCTGCCATTTATCCGCCCAATCACCCAGTCTGTCCAAATCGCTCTGGAGCTTCCTGGTCTCCTCCTCTGAGCCCACCCCCCCTCCTAGTTTAGTGTTGTCTGCAAATTTGGAAATGCTGCATCCGCCTCCCTGATCCAGGTCATTAATGTAAATTGTGAACAGCTGGGGACCCAGGACAGATCCCTGTGGTACCCCACTTGTTACTGCCTGCCATTCAGAAAATGAGCCGTTTATTCCAACTCTCTGTTTTCTATCTGACAGCCAGTTCTCTATCCACGTCAATACTTTCCCCTTTATCCCATGAGCTTCAATTTTCCATGCTAATCTTTTATGTGGGACCTTGTCGAAGGCCTTTTGGAAGTCCAGGTACACCACATCTACTGGCTCTCCCCCATCTATTTTACCAGTTACTCCCTCAAAAAATTCCAATAGATTAGTCAAGCACGATTTACCCTTTGTAAATCCATGTTGACTCTGTCCTATCCTGTCCCCATTTGCTAAGTGCTCCGCTATTTCATCCTTAATGATGGACTCCAGCATTTTGCCCACAACTGATGTAAGGCTTACAGGTCTGTAATTACCTGCTTTTTCCCTACCCCCCCTTTTTGAATAGTGGGGTAACGTTAGCTACCCTCCAATCCATGGGCACTGTTCCCGAGTCTAATGAATTCTGAAAAATCATACTTAGTGCATCCGCTATCTCTAGGGCCACCTCCTTCAGTACCCTAGGATGCATGTTATCAGGCCCTGGGGATTTGTCTGCCTTCAATCCCTTTAGCTTCCTTAACACCATATCCTTAGAGATATTGATTTGCGTCAGTTCCTCCTTTGCCAATGTCCCTATTTTTCCCGATATCCCAGGGAGGTTTTTTGTGTCTTCCTTCGTAAAGACTGACCCAAAGTATGCATTTAGTTGGTCTGCCATGATTCATACAATCCTGGCTGGGTCAACAATGGGGAAAACATTAACGGGTAGTTGGCCAGTTTCAGGTGCTACCGAAACCCGTTAAAGAGAAGAATCGCCCTATGCTGAGAGTTTTGGCCGCCAATATTACACAAAGGACAAACATTAAGATTTGAGCGGGAGATAAGGGTACACAGCACTATAACTATAGTGAACAAATGTCCATCGGTCTCTTATTCTCCCGGCTGGCCTCTTATGCGCTGGATTTCGACTCTTATCTGGCTGCTGACTGCTGAAGCTCTTCTTTAGGGCTGGACTCTGTTGACTCTTGACTTTTAGCCGCACTGGACGGTTATTTGAATCTTGGGTGGAGCTCAAACGGAACGAGCCGCCCCGACGAGGGCAAGTGACCGGGTTCACCATCCCGAGAGTCGGTAACCGGTGTCTGGACCCGAAGAGACAAGACGAAACGACAAGACAAGAAGAAGAATCCACGTGCCGCCACGGTCAGTAAACCCCGACCGCGCCCGAAAATACAAGAAAGACTCTTCATTGAAATCTACCGACAACCGGTGTCGGGAACAGGAAGACTTTTCTTTGAGTTCTACAACCGTGCCCGAGTTCTGTCGAGTTCTTCATGACAACAGGGAGCCTGGCCTGCTTGTCGCAGCAGCGAAGATAAACAAGTGGGGTACAGAGACCCTTCCAAACACGTGACAGTCAGGCGCTGCAGCGAAACGAGCCGAGTGCCTCACTTTAAAATTCTCCGAAGTAACACGAGTGGTGAGCATGTTTCCCGATCCTACAAATCTAGACGTAGTGTAGGTATTGATAAGGGAGGGTGGTTTTATTAAGGATAAAGTATAATGTGTTCCCCTTTTTACGATGTGCCGTGCGTTCTTCATTACCATAGACCAAGCTTTATGAATGTATGTATACTTGTACTCTCGTTAATTTGCGCCTACGACATGTACTTCATGATTTTGGACGCTATGCAATAAAGATTTCCATTTCGTACTATTCAACCGGGTCTATCTGAGTTTTCTCTGCATTACTGCTTCTGCACCTAAGTCCAGTGTTAGAACCGTAAGGGCGAGTGGGTCGAACCACTTACAGGTGCTTATTGCAATAAGGCTGGCCGGAGACCAGAGCAAGCAATAGTATTTAGGCAACGAAGGCCTAACCTCGCACCAGCACCGTCTGAGACACAGACACAACCCTTACAGGTCTCACTTGAATTTCTTTCTTAAATTAAACCGTTGTCTTGTAGTAATTTCCCAATTTGGGGACATAGATAATTTTGGCAGAGGAATGCTTGTAGAACCAGTAGATGAGTCATAAACAAGTAGCACAGTCACACTTTATCTATCAAATATTCATATCCAAGTTCTGTTTCAAATTATAATTATATGCTTGAGCGATCTCAAAAGCAGTGTGATTGTAAACAAGGGGAATATCAGTCAATGCAGTAAAATTACAATGTACAGCACATCTGTACTGTATAAGAACAATTTAACCTGTTTGCTTGACTAACCATCTTCCAATGAATGAATGAGTGAATCTCAGTGAGTGAATTTACACGTCATCCCAATAAATTGGAATAAACTTGCTTAAAGTGGAATAAATTTGTATTTAACTGCAGAGAGTTTGGACAAGCTCTAAAATGTTTAGCACACATTTATAAGAACATAAGAAATAGGAGCAGGAGTAGGTCATTCGGCCCCTCGAGCCTGCTCCGCCATTCAATAAGATCAATAAAATCTATCGATCTCAGTCTTGAATATACTCAATGACTGAGCCTCCACAGCTCTCTGGGGTAGAGAATTCCAATGCTGAACAGACCCAACATGCAGTGGCGGGGGGAGGCAATTGAGCCAATTATTGGCTTGTTTAGAAGCCCTTAACAGTGATATTTTACTCACCTTTTAACTTTACCAGGTCACCCACGGATTTCACGCTGCTCCTGGACCCCATCTGTTCATCTGTGGCGGAGGTTGAGTGGCCATTGAAGCAGATGATTGGTGACAGCGTTACAACTTATAAAAAACCTCACAATTTACACCTGCACACTTTCCAAACCCAGGGACTCTTTGGTTTCTCCCCTTGGAAGACAGATTGTGCTTTATGCAGGTTGCAAGTCTTTGTAGCAAACTCTCCAGCCAGGCTCATCTCATTGCAGCAACCTCTCTCACCTTTAGAAGCATAGAAGATAGGAGCAGGAGTAGGCCATTCGACCCCTTGAGCCTGCTCCACCATTTAATGAGATCATGGCTGATCATCTAAATTCAGTACCCTGTCCCTGCTTTCTCCCCATATCCCTTGATCCCTTTAACCTTAAGAAATATATCTATCTCCTTCTTGAATCTATTTAATGAATTGGCCTCAACTGCCTTCTGTGGTACAGAATTCCACAGGTTCACCACTCTCTGGGTGAAGAAATTCCTCCTCATCTCAGTCCTAAATGGCTTACCCCTTATCTTTAGACTGTGACCTCTGGTTCTGGACTCCCCCGCCATCGGGAACATCCTTCCTGTATCTAGTCTGTCTAGTCCTGTTAGAATTTTATAAGTTTCAATGAGATCCCCTCTCATTCTTCTAAACTCTAGCGAATATAAGCCTAATCGACCCAATCTCTCTTCATACGTCATTCCTGCCATCCCAGGTATCAGTCTGGTAAATCTTCGCTGCACTCTCTCCATGGCAAGAACATCCTTCCTCAGATAAGTGCTTCTGTCATCTCACCTTCAACTGGTATCTACTTCATCAGGATGGGAACCATTTACACTCTGTCACCTTGGCCCTCAGAATCTGACCATGATGAACCCCAACACCAGCATCACCAGGCACACCAGCAGCACCAACAACAACGCCAACCTTCTCCGCAATCATCTGATGCTGCACAGGACAGAGGGCATCAGCACCCGACCACATTGCTGCCCAGGACGCCAGGGATGGCCTCACCATAGCCAGATTTACTTCACTTGACGCTGTACACCTTGGCTGCCACATGATGCGCCAGGTTGGCACCACCCCACACCAACACCATAAAGCATCCCTACAATGCCCAAGCCATTCCTTTCACACTCATCACCATTGCGGGGGGTACCGTTATGTCTCACCATGCACTGCAACTCACTAAGCCATTTCCAAAGGTGCGCACAAATCTGTCCAAGAACGCAAAGTGTTGAAAATAAAGGTTTCAATGTTTGACACCATATTAACAGAAATGTTACATGAGCATTGCATAAAACACCCAAATGTGTTGTTAGTTGGCATGATTGGACTAGGATGAGGGTGAGTGTGAGGGGTGGCTAGTGAGATGGGGAAGTGATAATTTAGATAGAGAGGGATGGGTGGAGGTGCTAGGTAAGTTGGTGTGAGTAAGGATGTGCAGGAGTAGGGTAGGGAAGGCAGAGTGATGGGGATGTGATGAGTGGCACAGGAGGATGAGGTTGAGTGTGGCTTTGCAGTAATGTTTCATGATCTACTGAGATCATTGAAAGGTTTGCGCCACTGCAGCCTGGTCCTCCTGACGACATCCCTGCTTGTGTCCTCCTGTTCAATGTGCAACCAGGCTGCGTTGGTCTCCTGGGGAGGTCTCTTTTGCCCATTGGAAGGGAAGAGAACCTCCCTGCGTGCTGTGGCTCCCTCCATAAGTACATGGAGGGAGTCATGCAAGAGCCTGGGTGCAGCTGTGCACCTCTGTGCAGTGCTTGTCAGTGTTTGCAGCACCTCAATGCTGTGGAACACTGACAACAGAACTGTCAAAATCAATTTGCGCATGGTCCCTTTAAGGAAACCGGCTGATGACGCATCATCAAATGATGTCATCTGACCCGCTTCCTACAGTTGGCCGGTAAATGAGCTGGGCGGACTTAACAAGCCCAATCAACGTAAAATCATTCTATAGAGCGGGATGGAGCCAGCAGCGGGGTCGGGACCCACCACCGACATCGCCCGCACTGGACCCGCCCAGGTAGGATAATCGCAGCCAACCTCTCAGCATCTACCCTGTCAATCCCCCCTCAGAATCTTATATGTTTCAATGAGATCACCTCTCATTCTTCTAAACTCCAGAGAGTATAGGCCCAATCTACTCGACCTCTCCTCATAGGACAACGCTCTCATCCCAGGGATCAATCTCGTGAACCTTCATTGCACCGCCTCTAAGGCATGCATGTCCTTTCTCAATATATCTGTGCTGCTTACTATAGTGACAACCCCTAAACGTAGCACAAGTTTATTTGTGGTCATTCATCCCACAGCTAAACTGATAAAATAATTCTGATTCCTCAGATAAGGACCTCGGACTTTATTTTTCCAAGGTTGCCCAGAAGCATAATTTCAAGTTCTACCACTCTACGGAACAGCACATTGAGATGCCAATGTCCCATTCCATCACCACATTCATATGGCGCAGTCAACCTACATTTCAATCCTTTGTCACGTTGGGAATGTGGTAACTTAAACTGATTCTACATTACTTTCTGAAGGAAGCTTACTCCAATTAAAGCAACTGGGAAAGATAAGTTGAATTCCTCCTTCTTTCCTGGCGAGAGGGAGCTGTCATTTTTTGCTCTCCTTGAATACAGACGTCCAAGAGGAGGAAATTGCTGCATGGGGATCCTGCCTGCCGTTGACATCTCAACGTTCTGTGGCTCAGTGAGTTGGCGCATCTGCACTCAACACGATGATGATTCTTGACACATATACGCCAATTAATGAATAAATTTAGGACTAAAACATTGGCTGAAATATTTTTGTTATGGATTAAATCATTTCCTTCTGAAAATAATCTATGTTGCTTGCACATGTGAAAATGCCAGATGGTAATAAATTATTAGACTGATTTGGAACTTGTACAGCAAGGTCCTGCATCAATCTGCCTTTTGTCCCTAAACATTGTAGAATACATCTGAAATATCCTATTTTCTTTTGTCCGAATTTAATGCAGTTTAAAACTTGCTGGCTTGAATCTTCTCTCCTACAAAGTCCTGTACGCCCATCACCGCAGCCCTTGCCGTGTTCCACTGGCTCCCTGTTTCAGCGCCCTCGTGCTCATTTTCAAATCCTTCCACACTCTCGTTCCACCTGATCTCAGTGTCTTAAGCAGCTCCAGCCCACACCTTCTATTCTTCTGACCTTGGACGACTGCTCATCCCTCACTCCCTACACTCCACCTTTGGAGGTCAATCTTTCAACCACTAGGGCACTGATCTTTGGAACTCTCCGTTCCTCCCTCTCGCTGTTTCTCTCAGGTGGATGCAAAAGATCCCATGGCACTATTTCGAAAAACTGCAGGGGACTTCTCCCTGGGCCAATATTTATCCCTCAGCCCACACCACTAAAAAACAGATGATCTAATCATTATCACTTTGCTGTTCTTGGGGCCCTGCTGTGCACAAATTGGCTACCATAAGAACATAAGAATTAGGAGCAGGAGTAGGCAATGCAGCCCCTCGAGCCTGCTCCGCCATTCAATAAGATCATGGCTGATCATCGACCTCAACTCCACTTTCCCGCCCGATCTCCATATCCCTTGATTCCCCTAGAGTCCAAGGGGGAAAAATTCAGTTGGTTGCGCCTCCCGTTAGCGCCTTAAGAGGGCGCTAATGGGGCACAAAGCAACGCGCGCCCAGGCGCGGCGAAGTTTGCGCTGCTCGCGAAATTAACTAGACATTTTGTGGCGGCGCTAAACACTACCGCCACGATCTCCTGCGCCGGCAGATCGTGACATCAGTCGAGTGCGCAACGCCCCGGTATCGCCCCGGAGCGGATATTGAGTGGCGCCCCCTGCCTTACCGCCTGGCGCAAGCAACGACAGGTTGAGGGGAGTGTTCTGCAGTCGTGAAGGGAAAGGGGGAGCGCTATTTAAAGGTGACCGCTTCCTGCCTTTTATTGTTGGTGCCATTTTTGAACTACGCATTCTGAGAGAGAGAGGGAGAGACTTCTGGAGAGATTCAACGCTGTGTGAAGGAGTTTTGGGTACTGAGCAGCACTTTGCAGGTTCATTTTGATTTGCCATTCCTTGTATCGATTTAGAAGAGATTGTGGGGGCTGCACTCTGAGCTCTTTGCCTGGTACTCTCCATTGTTCTTTCCAGCAGATTTAATGTGCAGGTCTCTCCAGGCAGAGATTCAAGGCTGCAATGAGCAGGATGTGGATGGAAAGCAAGATTAACCATCCCCTTTAAGAACTGGCCCGTGCCATTGAGTGTGTGTTCCATTGCTGACTGACATTACATGAGCTTCGCCAGCGCTCTGAGTTAGCGCCTCGCTCCTCGGCCTTTGCGCCTTAAGACAGGTGTGAAGCGCCTGATTTAGCGCTCCAATCACCTCCAGGGGCGATAAAAGTCAAGTTTGCTGTCGGTGGCGATAATTAGCGCCAGGCGCTAATCTTTGCGCCCAGCCGATAATTGCGCCCCAAATGGGGCGATACTGAATTTCTCCCCCCAAAAATCTATTGCTCTCAGCCTTGAATATACTCAAAGACTCAGTGTTCACAGCCCTCTGGGGTCGAGAATTCCAAAGATGAAGAAATTCCTCCTCATCTCAGTCTTAAATGGCCGAACTCTTATTCTGAGACTGTGACCCTATAGTACTAGACTCACCAGCCAGGGGAAACAACCTCTCAGCATCTACCCTGTCAATCCCCATTTCCCTTCATTACAACAGTGCCTAAGCTTCAAAAAAAGTACTTCATTGGCTGTAAAGCGCTTTAGGACATTCCGAGGACACGGTGGCATAGTGGTTAGCACTGTTGCCTCACAGCACCAGGGACCCGGATTCGAATCCGGCCTCGGATGACTGTCTGTGTGGAGTTTGCACATTCTCCCCGTGTCTGCGTGGGTTTCCTCTGGGTGCTCCGGTTTCCTCTCACAATCCAAAGATGTGTGGGTTAGGTTGATTTGGCTATGATAAATTGACCCTTAGTGTTAGGGGGGATTAAATATGTGGGGTTACTGGGATATGTGTCGGTGCAGGCTCGATGGGCTGAAATGGCCTCTATCTGCACTGTGGGGATTCTGTGACGTGAACGGCGCCATATAAATGCAAGTTCTTTCTTCCAAAAATCTACATCTTTGGCCATGCCTTCAATCTGCTCCCTTTATCCCGTCTGTTTCCTGCCTAGCAGCCAGCTCTCTCCCTTTATTTGTCACGTTCTTCTGTATGAGTTGTGTTATATAAATGTAAGTTGTTGGCGATGGAAGCCTTGAAAACAATAAGCAGGAATGTTTTGTTGGGCATGTTCTGGGATGGCAGCGCAGTAGGTCTGGGGATGGTCATGGAAGTCCTGTATTTCCTTGTGTCCTTAGAAGTCTCATTCAATGCAATCTTCACATCCACTATCCTCTCACACTTCATGTTGCTGAGCGCTATTATGAGTGGGTGCAGTGATGTTCCACAAAACATCTAACAAATGTTTAAGCACATGCAATGCTCAGGGGAGCCCAGAGTAAAAGGGTTAATCAAAGCTAGTATGGTTACTGATTATAAGCATAAACATGATACTCATGCGTGGCAGGATGTCGTGACCTCGGTGATATAACCCAAACCTTATGACAGACATATCGCTGCTGCTGTCCGCTGAAGATTTTCCAAACATTGTGCAACAGGTATTAAGGAATCAAGGGACAAGCTGTATGACACATTTGATTTCTCACAGGTTCTATCAAAGTTCAATGGAGGCATCAGCAGTTAACCTCTGTTAAAAAAAACAGCACGACGTTTAATTTACTGTTTCATCTTTTTGTTCACTTCGTATTTCCTTTTTTTGACGATAATAATGTTGTTTAATATTGCCTCATTATTTTGACTTCTGTTTCAAATCATTGAAATGCATGTCCATCCTTCATGGACCAAAAGAAAGACATGCATTTCTTTAGCAAGGCCAGCATTTATTGCCCATCCCTAATTGCCCTTGAGCAGGTGGTGGTGAGCCGCCTTCTTGAACCGCTGCAGTCCGTGTGGTGAAGGTACTCCCAACGTCCCGAAGCGCTTTACAGCCAATTAACAACTTTTGGAGTGTAGTCACTGTTGTAATGTAGGAAACGCGGCAGCCAATTTGCGCACAGCAAGCTCCCACAAACAGCAATGTGATGATGACCAGATCATCTGTTTTTAGTGATGTTGATTGAGGGATAAATATTGGCCAGGACACCGGGGATAACTCCCCTGCTCTTCTTCCAAATAGTGCCCTGGGATGTTTTACGTCCACCTGAGAGAGCAGACGGGCCTCGGTTTAACGTCTCATCCAAAAGAAGGCACCTCCGACAGTGCAGCACTCCCCTGGAGTGTTGGCCTAGATTATTGCGCTCAAGTCTCTGGAGTAGGACCTGAACCCACAACCTTCTTGACTCAGAGATGAGGGTGCTACAAACTGAGCCACAGTTGATACCAGCCTAAATATAATGTTTTACTTAAAAAGCAGATGGTTATTTTTTTTTTCAAATATTCTCTCCTCCTCTTGAAGACATTGACCACTGCTGGATTATGGTTCCAAACTGCTGGAGGGTTTCCACCCTTCCTGTCCAAGTTCAGTCAGTAAGTCTGAACAGGCTATTTAGCTTTTGGGCATATCACAGCCAAAGCTCATCAAGTCAAGGCCCGATGTCCGTGTATATGCACTTTCCAGAAGTGGTCAGTGGCAAGCAAGCAGGAGTTGGAACAGCAATAACAACTTGCATTTCTATAGCACCTTTACATAGTAAAACGTCCCAAGGCGCTTCACGGGTGCGTAATCAGACAAAAAGAAAATGACACCGAGTTAAAACATAGAAACATAGAAGATAGGAGCAGGAGTAGGCCATTCGGCCCCTCGAGCCTGCTCCGCCATTCGATGAGATCATGGCTGATCATCCAAATTCAGTACCCTGTACCTGCCTTCTCCCCATATCCCTTGATACCTTTAGCTTTAAGAAATATATCTAACTCATTCTTGAATATATTTAATGACTTGGCCTCAACTACCTTCTGTGGTAGAGAATTCCACAGGTTCACCACTCTCTGGGTGAAGAAATTCCTCCTCATTTCTGTCTTAAATGGCTTACCACTTATCCTTAGATTATGACCCCTGGTTCTGGACTCTCCGACCATCGGGAACATTCTTCCTGCATCTAGTTTGTCCAGACCTGTCAGAATTTTATATGTTTCGATGAGATCCCCTCTCATTCTTCTATACTCCAGCGAGTATAAGCCCAATCGACCCAATCTCTCCTCATATGTCATTCCTGCCATCCCAGGTATCAGCCTTGTGAATCTTCGCTGAACTCCTTCCATGGCAAGAACATCCTTCCACAGATAAGGCGACCAAAACTGCACACAGTACTCAAGGAGATAGTAGTACAGGTGACCAAACACTTGGTCAAAGAGGTAGGTTTTAAGGAGTGTCTTAAAGGAGCAGGTGGAGAAGCTTAAGGAGGAAATTCCAGAGCTTAGGACCTAGACGGCTGAAGGCCCGGCCGCGAATGGTGGGGTGAAGGAAGTCGGGGATGTGCAGGAGGCCAGAGTTGGAGGAGCGCAGAGTACATGTGTTAATAACACTTTGGCCCCGATGTTTACTGGGGCCGGGGTTTCCGAGCCGGGGCAGTGGTAAGATTTATGGTCGGAATTTCTGAACGCCATGGAGTTTTAACTCCATGGCATGCGTGCTTTTTTTGAACAGGTACCCTGTGTCGTAAGAATGAGCCTTACGCGTGGTGAACTTAAAGTAAGCTTTAATCAACTAAAAAGGTGCTACATACAAAAGAGGTCTTACTCTATGCCTCTCCAGGATCCAACTGATCAGTCCAGTATTTATCCTGGACTAATCACAGGAAGTGATGCAATAAAGTTCGAGTCACAGGAAGCTGTATTGTGTTACCACATTCTCCCCCCCCAAAAGATTAGGAGGCCGGGATGAAGTTCGAGTCACAGGAAGCTGTATTGTGTTACCACATTCTCCCTCCATTTCGTAGCTGCTGGACGAGGGAGAGCCGCACCCGTTTGGGTTCTCGTAGCGGTAGAGGGCCCCTAGCCCGTTTACCCGCCGCGGGCCGTGGACCAGAGTCCGAGTGATCCAACCCGCTCTGTGAGGGGTCAGGACGATCCTGACTGTGTACTGGTGCCCGAACGGGTGTCGGGCAGGGCTGTGGCAGATCCGTTTCCGAGCGTACGGTACGGGGTGGATTGTGGCTGCGCGTGCGAGCCCCGACGGGCTCATAGTCAGTCTGCCCCAGGTCGGCACGCTGGAGTGAGGTACCAGCCGGCGTCAGATCCAGATCGTGATGAGAGGCACCTGGCGAGCCCAGAGATGTGCCTGGTACAATATCATCCCCTGGTGTCCCTCTATGTTTCGGCGGGCAGGGAGCCAGATCCCGCAATGACACGGTAGATTCCCGACCGTCAGGATACCGAATATAGGCGTAGGTAGGGTTGACGTCAGTGAGCTCAACCTCATCTACCAGGGGGTCATTCTTAGACGCCCGGACATATCTTCGGAGTAGCACTGGTCCCGGTGCAGTCAGCCACGACGGGAGAGATATCCCATAGGATGAGCGACGCTGAAATCGGAAGAACCGTTCATGAGGCGTCGTATTTGTGGCGGTCGAAAGGAGGGACCGTGTGGAGTGTAATGCGTCTGGAAGTACTGCTTCCCATTGCTGGTTGGGTAGGCCCCGAGATCTCAAAGCCAGACGTACCGCATTCCAGATGATAGCGTTAAAACGCTCGACTTGCCCATTCCCGACCGGATGATAAGGCGTCGTTTTGCTGGCAGCAATACCCCGTTCCGAGAGATAGGCCTTGAGTTCTCCTGACATAAAAGAAGGGCCCCGATCCGAATGAACATAGGATGCCATGCCACAGAAAGCAAATACCTGCTCAAGGCAGCTGATAACCGTGGTCGTCAGCATATTGGGGCAGGGAAAGGCATCGACCATGGTCAATAGATAAGTGTTGCGAGTTGAAGAGGGCGACGGCCCCTTAAAATCGATGCTAAGCCGTTGCATTGGCTGGGTCGCATGTATGAGTATACCACCCGAGGGGCGGAAAAACCGAGGTTTCAATTCCGCACAGACTCTGCAGTCCGAGCACATCTTCTTTACATCCCCGGTAGAGAATGGGAGATTTCGGGACCGCACAAAGTGTAGCATGCGAGTAACGCCCGGATGACACAACCCATCATGGATGTCTACGAGCGTAGAGGGTGCCATGGCGGAGCAGAATGCTCGTGTGAGGGTATCTGGAGCCACATTCTCCTTGCCAGGTCGATAGTGGATGGTGTAACCAAAAGAGGCCAATTCCAGCCGCCAAAGCTGGATTTTATTATTTTTAATTTTGGTCCGTTTTCGATTATCGAGCATGAAGGCGACCGATCGCTGGTCCGTGATTAAGGTAAAGTGCTGGCGAGCTAGGAGGTGACTCCACTTCCGTACTGCCTCTATGATGGCTGTAGCTTCTTTCTCGACTGGAGGATAATGTAGCTCAGCTCCTTCAAAAGTCCTGGACAAAAATGCCACCGGACGACCTTCCTGATTCAGAGTGGCCGAGATCGCCACCTCCGAGGCATCACACTCAACGACAAAAGGAAGACTCTCATCGATGGAGTGAAGAGTCGCTTTCTCCAACTGTTTTTTCAGGAGGTTAAAGGCTGCAACAGCCGCTGTGTCTAGTGGGAATGTGCTGGCCTTCAGTAGAGGTTGAATTCGGTCCGAGAAGTTAGGAATCCATTTAGCATAGTATGCAAACAGGCCGAGGGCCCGGCGCAAGGAGGCCGGATTCTTAGGTGGCGGGAGTTCTTGGAGTGGGCGAAGCCTTTCAGGGTCAGGTTTAATGATGCCATTGCCCACACAATAGCCAAGGATGTTGATGGTTGGTTGTGACTCAATGGATTTAGCCACATTTAATGTCAAATTACGGTGCTGGAGTGCATCCCAAAATCGTTGGAGATTGGCGTCATGTTCCCGCTGATTGCGACCTGCGACAGTAATATTGTCCAGATAAGGAAACGTATCCTTCAAGTCTTCCTGTTTGACCAGGTCATCCATTGCTCGCTGGAAGACAGCCACTCCATTAGTGACCCCAAAGGGGAGGCGACGAAATTGATACAGCCGTCCATTGGCTTCAAAGGCCGTATACTGCTTGTCTGAGACCTTCAAGGGTACCTGATGATAGGCACTTTTTAGATCATATGTTGAGAACACAGTGTACTCAGCCAATTTATTAACCATATCATCGATGCGCGGCAATGGGTATGCGTCCAAGTCCGTATATTGATTGATGGTCTGTGAATAGTCAATGCACAGCCGTTTCTTGTGAGGTTGTAGAGGGTTCTTAACAATAACGACCTGGGCGCGCCATGGCGACGAACAAGGCTCGATGATATCCTCTGCTAAAAGCCGAGAAATCTCAGCCGCAATAAAAGACTGGTCTTCCTGACTGAAACGTCGTGACTTTGTTATAATCGGTTTGCATCGAGGAGGGATACTGGAAAACAGTGAGGGTTCATCCGGTGAAGCTGCTGACAATGCACAGAACGGTAATCGAGGTAGTATATTAGAAATAGTGAGTTCAGGTTTGGATCCGCCGAACTCAATGGTGAGCTTCTTATGCTGCTTTTGAAAATCCAGCCCTAAGATAAGATCACTACATAAGTCCTTGAGCACCGAAAGCCGGGTGGAGGGATACCTGCGACCATTAAGTGTTATTTCAACCATACAAAAGCCAGAAATTCTGGTATTAAGTGATGACTGAGCCATCGCAACTGCCTGGTCCGATGGGAAAACATGTAGCTTTAACTCTGCAACAATCTGTTCGCTAATGAAACAATCAGTGCTACCTGAGTCAATTAAGGCATCTAAAGTATGTCCATTAATTGATGCTTTTGTAGCTGCATGGAATAGATTCTGAGGACAAGCAGCTGTAATTGGTGTCGTTGCACAAAGAGTGGCTGAAACTCTAGGTGTGTTTCTTCGAGAGGAAGCACTATAGATTTTAGCCGGAACATCTTGATAGGCCCTTACCGGGGCAGTTCGGTAGGACTTAGCTTGATAAGCCCTCGTAGAGGCTCTTGATAGGCAAACCTTTGCAAAATGACCCTTTTTGTTGCAATGACTGCAAAACGCATTGCGAGCAGGACAGAATTTCCGAGGGTGGAACTCATCACCACAAAAGAAGCATTTCTTAGATTGCCAAGAGGCTGCCACAGTGGGGTCATCATCCTCTTCATCAGTGAAGTCATCAGATTGATCGTCAGGGATAAAGACCTCCCTAATAGAGTTCACCTGTGGCCTCTTAAATTGCCTGACTGTAGTTAAGGCAGCAGACCGAGGTCTGGGCACTGTATAAAGGTCTGCATTTCTTTTTGCCAGATCTAGAGAGCAAGCCATGTCATAAGCTCTCTGAAGCTCAAGTGTCTTACTTTTCAGTAGACGCTGGCGTATAAATGGGGAGGCAAGCCCGCAGATGAAAGCATCACGGATCATTTCTTCACGGTACAGCTCAGCTTAGGCCGCCCGAAAGTTACAGTCCATACTAAGTCTGCGAAGCTCTTGGAGGAATTTATCAATGGATTCCTCCGGCCCTTGTTGGGCTGTAGCAAGTAGATGTCTGGCATAGACCTCATTCGGTGTCTTAGTATATAGTCTCTTAAGCTTCCGAATTGCCTCCTCGTAACTGTCCCATTCCTCCACATACTGAAATACATTCGGGGTGACACAGTTGATGAGTATCCGCAACTTTGAGTCATCATCAGCCTTACAATATTCCAGAAAATTGTCAAACGTGCGATACCAGTGTTTCCACACCTTACCGGCTGCTGGGGTGTTTGGGTCCAAGTCAAGACGCGATGGTTTAAGGATGTTTTCCATGATGGGTGATTCCCTGGATCCTTAGTTCCGAGTTCGTCCAAAAAGTTTGAGTGCGAAGTTTTCCAAAGTTGATTAAATTGTCGTAAGAATGAGCCTTACGCGTGGTAAACTTAAAGTAAGCTTTAATCAACTAAAAAGGTGCTACATACAAAAGAGGTCTTACTCTATGCCTCTGCAGGATCCAACTGATCAGTCCAGTATTTATCCTGGACTAATCACAGGAAGTGATGCAATAAAGTTCGAGTCACAGGAAGCTGTATTGTGTTACCACACCCTGCCTGTTCGACAGACTTGACTGCCTGTCGGGTAGGGAACGCAGCAGAAAAGGCTGCAACCTAGGAGCAGGTACGTTGAGTGCATGTTGGGGGTAGAGATTGCGAGTGTGGGTCGAGCGTGATTAGGAGGGTTGAGGCTGATCGTAGGGGAGTAGGAGATCGGGGGGAATCGGTGAGAGATCGGAGGGGGGTTGTAGATTGGGGACAGAGATGGGGGGGGGTTCGGGGGAGTGAGTCGGAGATTGGGGTGGGCCGTGGAGAGATTGGAGGGGTGTCGGATCGGGAGAGATCGGAGGGAGGTCAGAGATCGGGGTCAGAGATTGGGGTTGGGGGAGAGTCGGAGATCGGTGGGGGGTCAGGGAGAGATCGAAGGGGGGTGGGGGTGGGGGTCAGTGACCACGAGGGTACCGGTGATCACGGGGCTGGGTCGATGATCGCGGGTGGTTCGGTGATGGGGTCGGGGTGTTGGGGGCTGATCGTGGAGGTGAGGGGTTATTTACAGGTAAGCTTGTTGGGCCTGAGGAAACACTCCTGCTCCTCCTGGCCTATAAGTAGTGCTGTAAGGGCACTGACCTGATGGATCTGGCCCTTCGAGTCTCCTTTTACCTGTCGGGTTTCCCAAAGCCCGGGAAACCCGCCCGACTGTGTTTAAAAATAAAAATCCTGTTAAATTGGAGGCACACAGCCTCCTTAAAAGGTTTCAACAACTGACCAGCCTCCAGAGAGCGGATTGGTCACCTGCCCCTCGTCTGACCACTGCTAAAACTGGAAGTGGGTGGGTTCAAGGCCTGGTTGGTTTCCCATTTCAGATTTTTAGCCTTTTTAACTTCCCACCTGACCCGTTTTCGGGGGGTTCAAATGACCCCCTTTGTCTCTGAGGTAGAATTTAAGCAAGTTCATTGAGCAGTGGGTAATAGTTAAAGGTAGAAATTGAAAACATATCCTTCAGTACGTTTTGGGATCAGAAATCCGCTCTGGGAACCGTATGAATGTCCTACTGAAACTGGTGTGAAGGTGTGCCCACCACACGCGCTCTGACTGCAGGATAGCCCCGGAACTAACACAGCGAGAACTGGTGGCTTAAGTATCAACGTCAAGCCCAGGCTTTAGGGACAGGCTGAGCCTACAATGGAAAAACTTTATTGAAGGCATTAAACGACATAAAAGACAATTCTATGGGTAAATTTAATTATGTTATTGAGATATGTGTAATGTGTTCAATATTCGATTGATTTAAACTTTACTTTAGACATGAGGAAAAAAAGTAGAGAAAAGGACATGGAATATTTTTTGAGCAATTTAACCTGTTTGCTTGACTAACCATCTTCCAATGAATGAATCCCAGTGAGTGAATTTACACGTCATCCCAATAAGCTGGAATAAACTTGCTTAAAGTGGAATAAATTTGTATATAACTGCAGAGAGTTTGGACAAGCTCTAAAATGTTTAGCACACATTTATAAGAACATAAGAACATAAGAAATAGGAGCAGGAGTAGGTCATTTGGCCCCTCGAGCCTGCTCCGCCATTCAATAAGATCATGGCTGATCTGATCTTGGCCTCAACTCCACTTTCCCGCCCGCTCCCCATAACCCTTGTCTCCCGTGTAGCTCAAATATCTGTCTGTCTCCGCCTTGAATATATTCAATGACCCAGCCTCCACAGCTCTCTGGGGTAGAGAATTCCAAAGATTCACAACCCACTGAGAGAAGAAATTCCTCCTCATCTCCGTTTTAACTGGGTGACCCCTTATTCTGAAACTATGCCCCCAGTTCTAGATACCCCCACGAGGGGAAACATCCTCTCAGCATTCACCCTGTCGAGCCCCCTCAGAATCTTATATGTTTCAATAAGATCACCTCTCATTCTTCTAAACTCCAATGAGTATAGGCCCAACCTGTTCAACCTTTCCTCATAAGACAACCCTTTCATCTCATGAATTAGCCTAGTGAACCTTCTCTGAACAGCCTCCAATGCAAGTATATCCCTCCTTAAATAAGGAGACCAAAACTATACGCAGTAATCCAGGTGTTAATATTTTTGGTTAATATTTTTGGTGGGAAGACTGAACCATAACAAAAATGTGCTAGAAGCATTAACAATGGGGGTAATTTTAACACCCAAAAAGGGGTGGGTTGGGGTCGGGTGAAATGATAAATATTACAAATCACAAACCCAACCCCAACCTGCCTCCAACCCGCCCACTTCTAGGTTTAATGGAGGCGAGACAGGGGGCGGGCAGCCAGCCTGTTGTACAGGTTTAACCCTGGCCGGCCGGGTTTCCCAGGCCTCGGGAAACCTGGCAGCTTAAGGGAGGCGAGGACTGCTTCGGGGAAAAGGGTAAGTGTCTTTAAAGCACTGCTTGTGGGCCAGGAGGAGCAGGAGTGCTCTGCCCCCCCACCCCCCGCCCCAGCTTACCTGCTTCCCATTCACCGCAGCCCCCCCGTCTGGCCCACCCCCCATCCAAAGACACCACACCCACTCCGGGGTCGGGGATCATACCCCACCCCACTTGCTCTCACTAATGCAGCAGCAGGTTCCCGACCTGCTCTTGTGGCTCCAGCCTCCTCTGGAGCGCTCCCCGCCCGAACGGGACCCAAGCCTGTCAATCACGCTGGCTTCCAGGCGGGGATGCCGTTAAAAAAACAAGAGACGCACGCCATGGAGTTAAGACTCCGCTCAGAAAGCCCGCCCCTGTCAATATCGTGGCCAAAGAATGACAGCAGCGTGTTGCAGAGTGAAGGGGTGGAGTTTAACCCGGAGCCGGTTTCGGGCGGGCGGGCTGGGAAACGTACCCACTGTCATAAATTTCAAGCCCGGGATAATTTAACTCCTGGGCCTTATCTGATTGGTGGGCTTCCCACTTGATCTCATCAAGAACGGGACGCCACTTTCTAGCCGTAATTTCCCATGGGCCTCCAGAGCCCTATTTAAAGCAGGAATGTCCTCCCTAAAAGGGAGGTTGCGTTCACTTAACTGACAGTGCCGTCTTTCAGTGCTGCAAACTGGAAGGTGGGTCAGAAGCGAGGCCCCAAGGTTCTCCGATGCCTCCCTGGAGGTTCTATTGACGGAGGCCAGGGCAAGGAGGGACGTTATCTTTCCCTTAAGCGGGAGGAAGGTTGGCAAGACAAATCAAAACAGAAAATGCTGGAAATACTCAGCGGGTCGGTCAGCATCTGTGGAGAGAGAAACAAGAGTTAACCAAAATCCACCACTGGGGTCAGAAAGTCAGCTGGGTCTGACTGCCCCCTGCAGCAGCTGAGGTGTAGCCGGGCCCTCAGAGACTCGAGCACCCAGAAATCATTGGCCACGAGCATCTTAAAGGGTCCCAACATGAGCAACAGCTGCTAAAGCCACTGGGGTAGCACCTCGTTGGCATAGTCAAAGTCATACAACTTCCTTTAAGAAAGGTACCATGAGGTGGCACTTGGGCGAGAAATAAATTCCAGGCAATTATTGGGCCGTATTTTCCGACCCCCTATGGGTGCGTACGAGGTGTGTACGCGCCTGTAGCGGCCGAGCAACTTCCGGGTCTAGGCATGGGAAGCGCATGCGCTAAAACCCAGAACTTACAATCTGTCAAGAATCTTCTTGACAGATCCTCCGCATCCCCGGGAGAAGGGCCTCTGCGGGAGGAGAGTTGGGCTATTTCTGCCCACTGAATGCCCGTGAAATTCTTAAGTGAGAAGTCGCACAACACCAGGTTATAGTCCAACAGCTTTATTTGAAATCACAAGCTTTCGGAGCGCTGCTCCTTCGTCAGGTGAAGTGAAGAAATACATATGGGCACAGCATATTTGTATTTCTTCACTTCACCTGACGAAGGAGCAGCGCTCCGAAAGCTTGTGATTTCAAATAAAGCTGTTGGACTATAACCTGGTGTTGTGCGACTTCTCACTTTTGTCCACCCCAGTCCAACACCGGCATCTCCGCATCATGAAATTCTTATGCCTGGTAAAAAGCTGGCGTAAGGCCTGCTTTTACCAGCATAAGAGTTTTAAAAAATAGAAAAATAAAATGTTATCCCTCATTTATACATTAAAAACCCTGTCCAATAAGGTAAGTTTATTTTTAGCCCCGTTAAACCATATTTTACAAAATTTCAAAAAATGACATTTTTGTTTAAAATATTTAATTAAATGGCATTTTAATTCATTTTAAATATGTAATTTTTAAAAATGTATTTCATGTGTTCATGTATTTTTTAAGTGATCCCCATTAATATTTATGGGGATTCCGTACGGACGGAACTCCCATAAGTATGAATGGGGATTCCCTTCTTTCATTGGTTGGGCCGGCCCCGGCTTGCGATCCGCCTGTGCCCCTGGGATACGTGGGCCTCTGCCCGCGCGGACCCGGAGAGGCCCAGGATCACGAGTCTCCGTACCTCCCGGACCACCAGGTAAATGCGTTGATTTTTTATAGGTATGAGGCGTCCGCCCGCGGGAAGCCTCCGACCGCAAATTTGGGGCCATTGTGTTTGGCAAGAAATGAATCACCTTTATCACATTAGGCCACTTTGGTCTGCGGTGTGTTTTTACAACAGCTTCTGAATCTGCTGTGTCAGTATGTCATTGGTATAAAAGTTGGCTCAATGGTTTTGATGGTCTTTTTTAAGGATTAAAGGAGGTAACAACGATTGTTAATGCAGAGGGGCTCTGTTTAACATTTCAGGGGAGGGGAATAAACAAGTCGTCAGAAACACTGCTCTTGCAACTGATTCCTGGCACCTCTGGCTGTAAGGTGTTCTGGACTGCACATCTAGCTATCAAGGCACTAGAAGACCAGGCAATAGGAAGTGTCCTCCTTCTTCTGCTTCTACCTTGCCTTCACCCAAGTCTTCCTCATCAGAGGGTGACTGTATCTGTTGCTCTGCCTCCTCCAACTTCAATCCTCTCTGTGTTGCCATGTGGTACAACATGCAACACACTACAATGATACGACAGGCCATATTTTAGGGAGCACCCAGACCTACTCAGGCACATCAACCTTTGCTTTAAGAGCCCTATAGCGTGCCTAGTGATGTTCCTGGTGGTTCCATGGCTCTGGTTGTATCTGAGCTGTTCAGCTGTGGTCGGGGTTCAGATGGGTGTCATGACCCATGCGTGGAAGAGCTTCCCTTGTTCCCAAGCGACCAACTTTTCACATTTCTAGAAGGGTGGAATAGGTTGTAGATAGTTGACTGTCTCAGGAAGACGACGTCATGACAACTGCATTCAAAACAGGGACATGAGTTGCATGATCCTTCTGTAGTGATCAAAGACCTGCTGGATGGTAAGTGGGGTGGAAGTCTTTCCTGTTGATGAATGCTTCTGGCTGGTTTTCTCATTCATTGATGGCTACAGGAGTGCAGTCCATAATGCCCTGGACACGAGGGAAACTGTTGCAAATCCCAGAGCTCTCTCATTTTGACTGTTAGCATCCATGGGAAAGGTGATATGACGGTTGGCCCTGGCAAATAGAGCATTGGTGACCTGCTTGATACACTTGTGCACTACAGACTGGGAGATGCGGGAGAATTTCTTTCACAGTCAAAATGGACCCAAAGGTGAAGTCTTAGGTCTGAGCGTTCACAGTTCAGCTTTGGGCTTGCGTTCAGTATCATTCGGATGGTCCAAGGCTGAGTTTAGTCAATTAATTCAACTCTTGGAGGTGACCAGACCGTTTAAAACAAAATATATCTTCGCTCCTCCGAAGGCGCGGCTCCGATTGCTCATCCTTCCCTCACAGCAAAACCAGGAGCCTAACCAAACACTTCAGTCGTGAATCATTCCGAACTTTCAGTATCTCTGAAAACTAGGCAACGTTTTAATAACTCATTCCTACACTGATGATATCTGAATCACTCTGTGAGGTAGAAATGCTTCCGTTTGCTGTGTGATGTCGTAAATACATTCGTGAAGGTTTCCTCACCATCTTCCAAATGAATGCTCGTAATTTGATTAGTAATCATCACAGATGTATTTATGGTGTCAGCGTGCATAGCATGAAGAGAAATTCTTACCCCATGCTTGGCTTTTCCGTGGCTAATACATATGATTATGACTTTATGGACAAGGCACCATTCTAAGGGTAGTCCTTCCTCTTTAGCACCGGGAGTATGAGCTTACTGGGGGTGAAAGCCCATATTGCAAAAGCAGGTACAAGCTCACAATGTCCCATCTGTTTTTCTTGGTGTCCACGCCAACAATTATCCCTCAACCAGCACCACCAGAGACAGATTATTTGGTCATTTATCTCATTGCTGTTTGCGGGACTTTGCTGTGCGCAAATTAGCTGCTGTCAGAATGAAGCGGAGTGAGGTGCTTCGGGCTGTCCTGAGATCATGCAAAGCGCCACATAAATTTAAATTCTTCTCTTTGGAACAAAAAAATCACGAGCAGCTTGTGGTCAATTTTGCGAGAAAGGCTTTGCTGTTCTGCCCCGTTGCCGAAGAGGAAAATCTACCACTACCAAGTGTTTGTAAATATTGTAACCGAGTGCAGCGGGCTCATTGGTCTAGGGGTGTGATTCTCGCTTCGGGTTTAGTGGCATGAAATATGCGAGAGGTCCTGGGTTCAAATCCTGGATGAGCCCTCATTTAGATGCAGAGAGGATGGGCTGGATTTTCAATGACCCGGGAGTCGGGTTTGGAGGCGTGTGGGGGGTTAAAGTTGCAGATTTGGGGGTCCCGACCCCATCCCGCCTCCACGCAATTTTGATAAAATCGGTTGCGGGGTTCCCGACTCCGTCCCGCCTCCAAGAGGCGGGAGAGGCCATTAAAGCCCTTAACAAGCCCTAAATTGGCTCTGTAATGCCATTTTGAAACGTTTTAGCTAGTTCAACCCTTTTCCGGCGTGAAGTACACCTGATGTGAAACACGCCAGTCTCTCTCTTTCTCTCTCTCTCTGAGATGCTGCTCATTTTGCATCCAGGTCCTCTCACAGCAAAGGCCAGGCAATCTCTGAGACCAGTCAGTGCAATGATGACATCATCAGAGGCGACTTTCAGACTGAAACCACTAATTGGTTCATGGGTTCCCACATGCTGGAACTCAATTGCCCAATTAAGTGAAAATTGCATCAATCTCCCACATCCAATTGCAGGCGGGTGGCTAACACGAAATGCGGATGACACAACCCCAACCCGCCCCAGTATCAAAATCCAGCCCGATGTTTCCCCTCCTGGGGAAATCTAGAACTCAGGGGCACAGTTTCAGAATAAAGGGTCGCCCTTTTAGAACTGAGATGAGGAGGAATTTCTTCTCTCGGAGGGTCGTAAATCTGTGGAATTCTCTGCCCCAGAGAGCCGTGGATGCTGGGTCATTAAATACATTTAAGGTGGAGATAGACAGATTTTTGCAAGATAAGAGAGTGAAGGGTTATGGGGAGCGGGCGGAGAAGTGGTTTTGAGCCCAAGATCAACCATGATCTTATTGAATGGCGGAGCAGGCTCGAGGGGCCAAGTGGCCTATTCCTGCTCCTATTTCTTAAGTTCTTATGTTCTTTTCCAACATTCCCAATTTTTTATTACTCTGAAATCTGCTTTAATTCTGTCTCATAGTGGTGCTATCCATCTGGTGAAGATAGCAGTGGGTATTATCTGTCTCAGTTGCAGTCATCCGCGTGTATAAGAGAAGTGGGATAATGTAGCAAGCTGTATATTGTAAAAGAATGAAGTTCCATAGCTGGAAGTTCTGACTGGTACTGCCTTCTCTTAAATAAACCTTTTCACACCATTCTTAAGAGATTAAACATTAACAGAGCACAGATCAAATCAACTAAGTCAATTAGACTTAACATGTTACAGTTGTCTTGTTGCAAAATCTGTAACACATGGCAAATTCTGCAGAGCAAAACATTAATGAAAGTAAACAATGAGCACGCACGCAGAGAAGCCCTCTCCCTTTCATGTTGCGTTTGATTAATGGCAGTTTTCCTGGTGTTGGAAGTCCTCTGGGAGCAGGAAGGCGCCTTTGGCTTTTGGAGTGGACAGATCATCCACTTCACTTACATTCCTCTTCATTTAGTGAAAATGAAATCTGAAAGACTAATGTATCAGAAACTCCGTCATATTTCATATTCACTTCAGAACTTGTCAACATTTGGTAATCGTCTTCATATGTGGGGCTCTCCTGACTCATTCCTGTTGCCTTAGAATCATGGACATGGATGTGAGTAACAAATAGTGCTTATTTTACTCTGTCTGATAAATTATCCTGACTCTCTCTGATTCTGCACCAACACATTTTGAAGCAATAAAATAAAGCATTTTCAGGGAGGATTGACTGGTACAAATTTCTCGATCTGTTACAGGTTCGTTGGAAATGAGTACCTTCGTTGTAACAAGCCTACAGATGGCAGGGGTGAGATACAGCGACAGTAGAGGATTATGGAACTTGATTCAAGTGATGTTGTGCTTTCGAACTCACCAGTTCTGAACCATGTCACGTGTATTTTATGCTCAGTTTTCCAGTATTGCCTCCCCAATCAGCTATGGCTCAGTGGGTAGCACCCTCGCCTTCTGAGGTTAGAAGGTTGTGGGTTCAAGTCCCACTCCATGAGACTTGAGCACTAAAAATCCAGGCACCGTGTTGAAGATGAGCAGGGGAGTAATCCCTGGTGTCCTGGCCAATATTTCTCCCTCAATCAATATCGCTAAAAACAGATTATCTGGTCATGTTCACATTGCTGCTTGTGGGAGCTTGTTGTGTGCAAATTGGCTGCCGTGTTTCCAACATTACAACAGTGACTGGGGGCGCAATCTTGCCAGCCCTGGGGAGGTGGGACTGCTGGGAAAATGGCATAATCTGGGGGCGGGTACCCAACCTGCCATCTTGCCAGGAGGCGGGTAGCCGACCCGCGCCGGGTCCCGTCTCCTTGGAGGCGGGAAGGGGATTAGTGCCACTTATCTGCCTGTTAACAGGTAGTTAACAGGCAGATAAGAGAATTATCCCCATTTTGGCTTCCTGAAGACTCTGAACCCCGCCAGGGTCACTGAGGCGAGTAGTGGGTCTGCGGGGGTCTGCGGGGTGCAAAAGTGCGCTGTGAAGGTAAGTGATGGGTGCAAGTGTGGAGAGGTGAGTATGTGAGGTAAGTGGAAAGTGTTAGTAAAAGTTTACTTACCTTTGTTTCTTCCTTCAGGCTTCAAGAGTTGGGGATGCGGAGAGTCTCGCATCTCACCGGCAGAGATGACAGATGGCTGCTGCATTCTCCAATGCAGCAACCATCTAATTTCTGCTAAAGAAAGAGGTTTGATGAGTCTTGAATTTAAGAACTCATCAAACTACATAGAATGTCAGTGTTTGACAGCTTCACAGAGCTGTCAAAACGACGACAATTCATCTGTCAAAAATTTTTGACAGATGAAACGTCATACGCTGATGTTCTCTGTAACCGGCTTCCCCTTAATTGGCCTGCTAAGCCCGCTGGGCGGGTTTAACAAGGTCAATCAAGGGAAAATAGCGTGGGTTGGCCAGAAGTTGATGGAGGCGGGACTAAAACCCGCCAAGTGGGAGTCCCGCCTCCAAAAGCTCCCCATTGGCAAAATCCAGCCCTACACTTCAAAAAGTACTGCATTGGCTGTAAAGCGCTTTGGGACACCCTGAAGTTGTGAAAGGTGCAATAGAAAAACAAGTCTTTCTTTTTTCTTTTCAATCAGGTGTTCTATGTTTTTGTTTAAATTACAATTACTGAATTAATTCTTACAGTTTATTTCAGTAGTTACAGTATTAGATTGTTGGCTCCCCTGCCTATGAGAACTCAGTTTAAAGTTGTAGTATTACAGTCAGCCCTTGCACAGGAGATGAGTAATCTCTATTTTGACCAACTCATCTGTGGATGGATGGACAAATGGTATGGGGGGGGGGGGGGGGGGCGCACAGTGAAATATTCCCATCTCCATCTTCTGTGTCAGCCCTGGCTCAGTGGTAGCACTCTCGCCTCTGAATCAGAAAGTTGTGAGTACATGATGCAGGCTGACACTCCAGCGCAGTACTGAGGGAGCGCTGCACTGTTGAAATTGTCGCCTTTCCGATGAAATGTTAAACTGAGGCCCCGTCTGCCCTCTAAGGTGGATGTAAAAGATCCCATGGCACTATTTCGAAGAAGAACAGGGGAGTTCTCCCCAGTGTCCTGGCCAATATTTATCCCTCAATCAACAGCTAAAAACAAATTATCTGGTCATCATCACATTGCTGTTTCATTCCCCTCCACTTCAAATGGGTTTTCATTCTTTACTTTGTCTTTTCCTTGAATTGCTGAGCTATTTTCACGCACCTTTTTATCTGTCTAGTAACTTTCACTTTCGTGAGGTTGGTGCAGGGATAAATATTGGCCAGGTGATTGGGAGTTTAACCTCTCATCCAAAAAGTAACACCTCCGACAGTGCAGTAATTAGGAAGGCTAATGGAATGTTGGCCTTTATTGCAAGGGGGATGGAGTATGAAAGTAGGGAAGTTTTGATGCAACTTTACAGGGCGCTGGTGAGACCGCACCTGGAGTACTGCGTACAGTTTTGGTCTCCTTATTTAAGGAGGGATATACTTGCATTGGAGGCAGTGCAGAGAAGGTTCACGAGGTTGATTCCTGGGATGAAGGGGTTGACGTATGACGAAAGGTTGAGCAGGTTGGGCCTATACTCATTGGAGTTTAGAAGAATGAGAGGTGATCTTATTGAAACACATAAGATTCTGAGGGGGCTTGACAGGGTGGATGCAGAGAGGATGTTTCCCCTAGTGGGGGAATCTAGAACTCGGGGGCAGAGTTTCAGGATAAGGGGTCGCCCATTTAAGACGGAGATGAGGAGGAATTTCTTCTCTCAGAGGGTCGTGAATCTTTGGAATTCTCTACCCCAGAGAGCTGCGGAGGCGGAGTCATTGAATATATTCAAGGCGGAGATAGACAGATATTTGAGTTACAGGGTAGTCAAGGGTTATGGGGAACAGGCAGGAAAGTGGAGTTGAGGCCAAGATCAGATCAGCCACCATCTTATTGAATGGCGGCGCAGGCTCGAGGGGCCGAATGGCCGACTCCTGCTCCTATTTCTTATGTTCTTATGTAGTTTATGCATCTTACCATTGTTCTGTGCACTCCCAATGGTCAAAATACACCTCAGTGCACTGAAACAGACTTCTTCCACGTCACTAGGTTAGATTCCTGTCACCAGGGTGAGTGTATCTGCCGACTGTGGCGACCTCAGCAAAGGTCAAGTAATTGATAAAAATGAAAACTTGACCTAAAGGACCAGTGTTGAGAATCATGTTTCTGATTGTTCAGTGATGGGCTGTGTATCAAAGTATTGGCGTTACGTATTTTGTCAAAGACCAAGTTACCTGTGCGTAGAGTGCCTTCTTTCAGATCAGACGTTAAACCGAGGCCCTGTCTACCCTCTCAGGTGGATGTAAAAGATCCCATGGCACTATTGGAACAAGAGCAGGAGAGATCTCCCCGGAGTCCTGGGCCAATATTTATCCCTCAACCAACACTTGAAACAGATTATCTGGTCAGTATCTCATTGCTCTTTTGTGGGAGCTTGCTGTGCGCATATTGGCTGCGTTTCCCACATTACAACAGTGACTACACTTCGAAAGCACTTCATTGGCTGTAAAGCACTTTGGGTCATCCTGAGGTCTTTCTTGTTTTGAGCATGAGGAGACACCCGAGTCCCATGATCCTAGGCGACACTTAGAAAGAGCATTAAAGTAGGCGATAGAAAGGACGAAAAGATTGGGGGAAGCAATTTGAAGGGGAAGGTGGTAGAAATCACTTCCACCTGACTTTCGTCATTGGAAGTCATTCCTCTGGAGAGGCTGGTTGGTCATTATAATATGTAAATGAGGCTCTGTTCCTGACATTTAAGCAGCCATTTAAATTTAGCGCTGGCCGTCCGGATTTCCCAGAGCTCGGGTAAAGCGGCAGCTGAAGGGAGGCGGGAACAGCCGGATCCAGCAGGTAAGTACTTTTTATAGCACTGCTTGTGGGACAGGAGGAGCAGGAGTGCTCCCGCCCCGCCCCCCCACCCCACCCGGCACCTCAAGCAAATCATCTACTGTGATTGGGCAATTCCCCCCCCCCCCCCCCCGCCAACTAACTCGCCAAGTTTTCCGGTCCCCCCTCTCTCCTGATTGCCGTCCGACTCCCTCCCCCGACTCCCACTACCAAAGGTTTCCTGGTTGGCGGAGACCGTCCCCAACGATCCCCGGCTGTGGCCTTCTACCCCTGGCTTTCCTGCCCAAGCGCCGGCCAGATTGACAGGCTGACCGGCTGCTGGGCAGGAGACGGAGCAAAAAGACTAACGTTAAAGACTGACGTTAAATTCGGCAGAACCCAGCATTCCTGGGCTCTCCCCCCACGCGCCCGCTCCCTTCCTGCCTCTACGTTATAGGGGCCAAAGACTCTAAGGGGGAGAAATTCGGTATCGCCCCGTTTGGGGCGCAATTATCGGCCGGGTGCAAAGTTTAGCGCCTGGCGCTAATTATCGCCTCCGACTACAAACTTGGCTTCTATCACCCCTGGAGGTGATTGGAGCGCTAAATCAGGCGCTACACACCTCTCTTAAGGTGCTAATGCTGAGGAGTGAGGCGCTACCTCAGAGCGCTGGCGAAGCTCAGGTCATGTCAGTCAGCAATGGAACACAGACACACTGGCGCGGGCCAGTTCTTAAAGGGGAGGGTCGATCTTGCTCTCCATCCACACCCTGCTCATTGCAGCCTTGAATCTCGGCCTGGAGAGACCTGTATATCAATTCTGCTGGAAAGAACAATGGAGAGGCCCAGGGAAAGAGCTCAGACTGCAGCCCCCCAAGTCTCTTCTAAATCGATGCAAGGAAGGTCAAATCAAAATGAACCTGCAAAGTGCTGCTCAGTACCCAAAACTCCTTCACACAGCGTTGAATCTCTCCAGAAGTCTCTCTCTCCATCTCTCAGAATGCATGGTGCAAAAATGTCACCGACAAAAAAAGGCAGGAAGCGGTTGCCTTTAAATAGCGCTCCCCCAGTCCCTTCCTGACTGCAAAACGCTCTCCTCAACCTGTCGTTGCTAGCGGCAGGGCGGAAAGGCAGGGGGCGCCACTCAATATCCGCTCCAGGGGCGCTACCTGGGGCGTTGCACGCTCGACTGACATCACAATCTGCGGGCGCAGGAGATCGTGGCGGTAGTGTTTAGCGCCGCCGCAAAATGTCTGGTCAATTTCAGCGAGCGGCGCAAAAATCGCTGCACCCGGGCGCTAGTTGCTTTGCGCCCCATTAGCGCCCTCTTAGGGCGCTAACGGGAGGCGCAAAGCAACCGAATTTTTCCCCCCTGGAGTCATTTAACAAACATAGTTGGAAGCTGTGTTCGGGGAGGGGCCTGTAGGTTCTATTCTGGATGGACAATGTGGTCATCTTCATCTACCGTGTGTTGTTTTTTGTTTGGTCTGCTGGATGTACACAAAAGCCATTACCCTGTTTAAGAGTCTCCAAGCCAACCTACTGAGATATCCAGCAAAGTTTGTCTGATATGGTGTGCAGACTCTCACTCCACAGGGACACACCCCAGAATGAATCCTGGCTAGGATTAGGACTCATGTAGATCGTGCTACTGGTCTTGATGGAATTCACCCTAGAGGAAAGAAGGAAGGAAGGAAAGAGAAGGATAGGAAGGAAGGAAGAAAGAAAGAAAGACTTGCATTTATATAGCGCCTTTCACGACCACCGGACGTCTCAAAGCGCTTTACAGCCAATGAAGTACTTTTGAAGTGGAGTCATTGTTGTAATGTGGGAAACGCGGCAGCCAATTTGCGCACAGCAAGCTCCCACAAACAGCAATGTGATAATGACCAGATAATCTGTTTCTGTTATGTTGGTTGAGTGATAACTATTGGCCAGGACACTGGGGATAACTCCCCTGCTCTTCTTCGAAATAGTGCTATGAGATCTTTTACTTCCACCTGAGAGAGTAGACTCATTTAACGTCTCGTCCGAAGGACGGATGAAAGAAAGAAAGAAAGGGAGGGGGGACGGACGGACGGATGGACACTAGATATCCCAAAGCGCTTTACAGCCAATGAAGTACTTTTTGAAGTGTAATCACTGTTGTAATGTAGGAATGCAGTGTGCTAACGTCTGTAATTATTCCTATGGACTGAAGCAACCATCGGTGCCTATATTTAAATAGCGGAGCAAGTCGGAAGCCAAGGATTATAGGTCAGTTAGGTTGGTGTCATTTATAGGCAGGTTACTGGAAGCAGTGATTAGAGATGTGATAAAGTGTAGCAGTTATTAGGAAATTAGTGTCACACAGACGGTTGCTAAGTAAAGTTGCGTCAAATGCGATTGGCAATCAAATCTTAAATCTTGGTGAGACCACACCTTGAGTACTGTGTGCAGTTTTGGTCGCCTTATCTGAGGAAGGATGTTCTTGCCATGGAAGGAGTTCAGCGAAGATTCACGAGGCTGATACCTGGGATGGCAGGAATGACATATGAGGAGAGATTGGGTCGATTGGGCTTATACTCGCTGGAGTATAGAAGAATGAGAAGGGATCTCATCGAAACTTATAAAATTCTGACAGGTCTGGACAAACTAGATGCAGGAAGAATGTTCCCGATGGTCGGAGAGTCCAGAACCAGGGGTCATAGTCTAAGGATAAGGGGTAAGCCATTTAGGACAGAAATGAAGAAGAATTTCTTCACCCAGAGAGTGGTGAACCTGTGGAATTCTCTACCACAGAAGGTAGTTGAGGCCAAGTCATTAAATATATTCAAGAATGAGTTAGATATATTTCTTAAAGCTAAAGGTATCAAGGGATATGGGGAGAAGGCAGGTACAGGGTGTGCGGAGTTAGGACTTTAGACAAAATAAATAGAATGAGGATCTAGATAGACATGGAATCAGCCTTAGTGTGGTAGATGTCCTACAATGTGCATGTGTGAGCTGGGATAGCAAGGCTGTGGAGAGGGTCCAGAGTTGGGCCACCAGAATGATACTAAGACTGAGGGTTCTGAGTTAATAATTGAGGTCTTCAAAATGATGAAGTTAGTAGATTCTGTTGGGAGGGAAAGACGAGTAGGCATCAGTATAAAATAAGAAAATAATAGATTCAGGTTAGATCTCAGCAGGTACCTCTTTTCACATTGAGTCATTGGAATAAATTGTCAGAACGTGTGGTGAATATGAATTTTCTACAAGCCTTCAAAAGGGGGCTGGATGTGTTCCAGTGAGTAGAAGACTTCTTGAGTACTGGAAGGTATATGGGGCTGGCAATGATTAGTGTTATCAGTTACTGCAGTCTCTCGGAGCTTGCTTGATTGCGCTAGAAAGCCAGGGAGGATTTTCCCAAGTTTTTCCCCTAATGCCAGGATGGGAGAGGCTGTTTGTTTTTTTATCGTCCACTTTGCATGTTCATTTGTGTTTAACTAAGCCCAGAGAACTTAGGACAGGTTTGGGATCTGCAAGTGAATGTAGAGCTACTACTGGAGTTTAAATGACTAATATCACACAGCTTACAGGGCACTGGAAACCTTCCCGTTGCTTGCCAAGATAAGATCACCCTACATGTCAAGGGTTTGGCTGGGAGGGTTATCTCGACTGAGTGGGAAAAATCCCAGCCCTGAGTTTCACATCTACTTCTGCAGGATCCCAGGCTGGCTGGTCAATCATCAACGTTGCCCTGGAGTACCGAGAACCTGACTAAATCAGCTAATGAAAAACCGCTAAGTGAAAAGCCTTGGCGCCAATCTCTCTTTGCCAAGTGTTGCAACTTGACCCCAAAGAAACCTTGCTTACTTCTTCCCAAGGAAGAGAGTCCTATTTTGTGTTATTCTACTCTTCTAAATTCCTCTGATGTTCTATCCGCTCTCCTTTTATGGCCAGAATCCAGTATACCCACACAATCCTTTTGATTAATTAGACAATCTTCTGATTATTGGTTGACTTACTTTCAGTTCAGCTGTCTCATGGGTGATGGCAGATTCGATAGCATGAACAAACGAGGTTCCCTGAAACCTGGTTGTGCTTAAGTGTCTAAAAAATGTTCATTACCAAAAAAAAAAAGACACATACTTCATGGCGCTAGCTACATTTCTGGAAGGCATACATTGATGACAAAGATGGCTGGTGTCACTGAGGACATGTCTCCCTCTTTGAAATCCATCCAAGGAACAAAATAATCCATCTTATTATTTTTATCAAATTGAAAGCACTGCTTCATTTCGAAGTCAGATTTGTTGTGGACTTGATGCTGCCTTTTGATAATTGATGATTTATACGTTTCTTTACCTTTCTTGTCTGCATTCTTCAATAACCTTACGACACTGCTGCTTTTGCAGTAACTAATGGCTTAATGGTTGCAACAACCCAATTAATTCTATTGCCAACTGCAGAAGCACTGTCTGTTTTATGTACTTTATGTATTTGAATTTTAGATTTTGAAAAACGCGCATGCAGTAAAATTCTACTCAGTGCATGAGGTCAGGAGGCACAAGATAGTTTCTTGCAACCCAACAGGACTTAGGTAACAATTTGTTTAACCCTTTCATTGGGCAACAACAACAACAACTTGTATCTATATAGCACCTTTAACGTAGTAAAACGTCTCAAGGCGCTTCACAGGAGTGTTATAAGACAACAAATTGACACCGAGCCACATAAGAAATGAGGGCAGATGACAAAAAGCTTGGTCAAAGAGGTAGGTTTCACGAAGCATCTTAAAGGAGGAGAGAGAGGTAGCGAGGAGGAGAGGTTGAGGGAGGGAATTCCAGAGCTTGGGGCCCAGGCAGCTGAAGGCGCGGCCACCGATGGTTGAGCGATTATAATCAGGGATGCTCAAGAGGGCAGAATTGGAGGAGCACAGATATCTCAGGGGGGTTGTGGGGCTGAAGGAGGTTACAGTGATAGGGAGGGGCGAGGCCGTGGAGGGATTTGAAAACTGACCCTGAGCTGAACTTCCGACCCCATATCATAGCAGCAGGGTGGGCTGAGGCAGGGGCGGAGACGGGCGCTATTACGGAGGTGGAATTAAGTTGTCTTTGCGATGGAGAGGACATGGGATCGGAAGCTCAGCTCAGAGTCAGAGAGAACGCTGAGGTTGCGAACAGTCTGGTACAGCCTGAGTCAGCACAAATACAATGGACTAAATGACCTCCTTCTGTGCTGTAAACTTGTATGGTTCCATGAGTCTATGTTTCTGCTGGACAGCGTCAATGCTCCTCCTGCCACAGTAGTAAAAGCAGGAGGTTAGGATTGAAAGAACATACCAAGGGGAGGCATGGTGGTCATAAGAGGTAGGAAGCAGCATGTCTTCTGGAACTAGCTTTTGCAGTTGTACAGAGCCTTGGTGAGACCACATCTTGAGTACTGTGTGCAGTTTTGGTCGCCTTATCTGAGGAAGGATGTTCTTGCCACGGAAGGAGTTCAGCGAAGATTCACAAGGCTGATACCTGGGATGGCAGGAATGACATATGAGGAGAGATTGGGTCGATTGGGCTTATATTCGCTGGAGTATAGAAGAATGAGAGGGGATCTCATCGAAACATATGAAATTCTGACAGGTCTGGACAAACTAGATGCAGGAAAAATGTTCCTGATGGTCGGAGAGGCCAGAACCAGGAGTCATAATCTAAGGATAAGGGGTAAGCCATTTAGGACAGAAATGAGGAAGAACTTTTTCACCCAGAGAGTGGTGAACCTGTGGAATTCTCTACCACAGAAGGTAGTTGAGGCCAAGTCATTAAATATATTCAAGAATGAGTTAGATATATTTCTTAAAGATAAAGGTATCAAGGGATATGGGGAGAAGGCAGGTACAGGGTACTGAGTTTGGATGATCAGCCATGATCTCAACGAATGACGGAGCAGGCTCGAGGGGCCGAATGGCCTACTCCTGCTCCTATCTTCTATGTTTCTATGTTAGCTTCAGATCCATTGTGGCCTTAAATGACTCTAACACCCTGGTGCCTAGATCAGAACTCCACATAATCTCCCAGTAGAAGTAGCAGGATAGCTGTCAGGAGCAGCATGTTCTCTTCCCTAATCCCATGAAGCCAACTGTAGTGCCCCCAGCAGTATCTTGACTAAGATGAGCCAATTCAGCAAAGGCCTGGAATAAAATCTGTTTCTGCAAGGCTAAGTTACTCACTCGATAAATGCATTAAAGCATTGGCAGAGCTGCTGTGAGTGTAATTTTGTTTTAATTTAATTTTAAAAACATAAATTATGTGTACTTTCAGAATAATGTGATTGAGTGTGAAATGACTGTAGGGGGCCATAAATAGTTGTTTTTTTCCTTTTTTAACTTAAAAACACATCAACTATAAAAGTGTTTAAAAAGTTGCCAGAATGCACCATTTTTAATATTTTAAAATATTCTCGGGGAGCATTGCCCCCAGAAGCCCTGGACAGGTACCAAGTGTTGGAGGGGGGAGGCAGTATCGAGAAGGACTTCGGCAGCACCTCCCAAACCCGCGACCTCTACCACCTATGATGTGGAGATGCCGGTGTTGGACTGGGGTGGACAAATGTGAGAAGTCGCACAACACCAGGTTATAGTCCAACAGCTTTATTTGAAATCACAAGCTTTCGGAGCGCTGCTCCTTCATCAGGTGAAGTGAAGAGATGCATATAGGCACAGCATATATAGTCAGAGAACACTGCCAGATGATTACAGTTAATCTTTCTAACTGCCCTTTATCACACCTCGGCAGAGAGATATGCTGTGCCTATCTGTATCTCTTCACTTCACCTGACGAAGGAGCAGCGCTCCGAAAGCTTGTGATTTCAAATAAAGCTGTTGGACTATAACCTGGTGTTGTGCGACTTCTCACATTTCTCTACCACCTAGAAAGACAAGGGCAGCAGGCGCATGGGAACACCACCACCTCCAAGTCACACACCATCCTGACTTGGAAATATGTCAGCCGTTCCTTCATCGTCGCTGGGTCAAAATCCTGGAACTGCCTCCCTAACAGCACTGTGGGAGCACCCTCACCACATGGACTGCAGCGGTTCAAGAAGGCGGCTCAACACCACCTTCTCAAGGGCAACTAAGGGAGGGGCAATAAATGCCGGCCTTGTCAGCCACGCCCACATCCCAGGAATAAATTTTTTAAATTCCAATTGTAAATTTTATACCTACAGCCCTGACTGCACTGACTCTATGATCAACAAGACTGGGTTGAATTCCCTATTAAACAATTTTTAAAAATATGTATTTTCCACCCAATGAGAAATGATGTGCTGTGTCTGGGAGAAAGAAGGTTTAAAAATATGAAGAAAAAAACATTCTTTCCCAAAAATGGCAGCGATTGAGTATTTTCCAATAATGTTGAGCAAAATTCCCTTCGTCTTTTAGACCAACGAAGCTGCAATTCCCACAGCTCTCGCTAGAATCCAAAATACTGGAAAGTAAAGGTCAGAAATCTAACCTTTCTGGGAGGACAAGCTTCCACTGCCCTACCCTCCACCCCCCGTAACACTTGTATCCACTTTCAGGATTTCTGTACTTAGAAAGAAAAACTTACATTTACAACCACCAGACGTCTCAATGCGCTTTACAACCAATGAAGTACTTTTGGAGTGTAGTCACTGTTGTAATGTGGGAAACGCAGCAGCCAATTTGCACACAGCAAGCTCCCACAAACAACAATGTGATAATGACCAGATAATCTGTTTTTGTTAGGTTGATTGAGGGATAAATATTGGCCAGGACACCAGGGAGAACTCCCCCTGCTCTTCTATCGAAATAGTGCCATGGGATCTTTTACATCCACCTGAGTGAGCAAACAGGGCCTCGGTTTAACATCTCATCTGAAAGACGGCACCTCCAACAGTGCAGCACTCTCTTGGTACTGCACTGGAGTGTCAGCCTAGATTTACGTGCTCACGTCCCATGGAGTGGGATTTGAACCCACAACCTTCTTAAAGCTCACAAGGCGAGTGTGCTACCCACTGAGCCACAGTTGCCACAGACTGAAGGAATGTTTGGTATAGTTAAGTTACAAGCCCACGTCTCACTGCACTTTGAATGTGATGACTTGCTGTCATGTGTCAGTATTTAATTTGGAGGCTTTGTTGAGTTGTCAGCTATTTTTGGGGCCTGTGTCAGCTTTATTGAAGCTGTCCATCAGCTTTCGTAAGTGTTCTATGTACAACGAGTCTGGGATCGCCAAGGGGATTGATCTTATTTTCCTGCAGGAAGGGAAGAAGCAGCCAGGAGCGGGAAAGAACTCAGTACAGTAAAGGTGGCCTTACTTATTCTGTAGTTCCCCAGAACTACTCTTACCCATACAATTTATAGATTTAAAGTAATTGGTAGAAGGATTAGAAGGGAGAACATAAACATAAGAACATAAGAAATAGGAGCAGGAGTAGGCCAATCGGCCCCTTGAGCCTGCTCCGCCATTCAATAAGCTCATGGCTGATCTGATCCTAACCGCCAATCTACTATCTACTATCACAGAACCATCTCCTGCATCTAACAGAATTGCACACACGAAATAGGAACAGAATCAGGCTACACGGTCCCTGGGCCCGCTCCACTACCCACAGGGCCATGACCGATCCGAACCTAGACTCATGTCCAAATTCCTGCCCGCTCCCCGTAACCCTTAATGCCCTTTACTTCTAGGAAACTGTCTATTTCTGTTTTAAATTTATTTAATGATGTAGCTTCTACAGCTTTTTGTGGCAGCATATTCCATGGACCTACCACCCTCTGAGTGAAGTAGTTCCTCCTCATCTCAGTTTTGAAAGAGCAGCCCCTTATTCTAAGACTATGTCCCCTAGTTCTAGTCTCACCCGTCATCGGGAACATCCTCCCCGCATCCACCCGATCCAACCCCTTCACAATCTTATATGTTTCAATAAGATCGCCTCTCATTCTTCTGAACTCCAATGAGTAGAGTCCCAATCTACCCAACCTCTCCTCATATGACCACCCCCTCATCCCCGGGATTAACCGAGTGAACCTTTTTTGCACTGCCTCGAGAGCAAGGATGTCTTTCCTTAAGTAAGGACACCAAAACTGTATGCAGTATTCCAGGTGCGGTCTCACCAATACCTTGTACAACTGAAGCAATACCTCCCTATTTTTATATTCTATCCCCCTAGCAATGAAAGCCAACATTCCATTTGCCTTCTTAATCACTTGCTGCACCTGCATACTAACCTTTTGAGTTTCGTGCACCAGGACCCCCAGATCCCTTTGCACTTCAGTACTCTCCAGTTTCTTGCCATTAAGATAATAAATTGCTCTAGGATTTTTCCTGCCAAAGTGCATCACCTCACACTTTCCAGTGTTGTATTCCATCTGCCAAATCTCTGCCCACTTACTTAGCCTGTCTATGTCCCCTTGCAGGTTTTTTATGTCCTCCTCACTCACTACTTTCCCTCCCATCTTAGTATCATCTGCAAATTTTGATATGTTACACTTGGTCCCTTCCTCCAAATCGTTAATATAGATTGTAAAGAGTTGGGGACCCAGCACTGACCCCTGTGGAACACCACTAGTTACTGATTGCCAGTCTGAGAATGAACCATTTATCTCAACTCTTTGCTTTCTGTTAGATAGCCAATCCTCTATCCATGCCAGAGTTGAGGAGAATTTTTTTCACCCAGAGGGTGGTGGGGGTCTGGAGCTCACTGTCTGAAAGGGTGGTAGAGGCAGAAACCCCCATCACATTTAAAAAGTACTTGGATATGCACTTGTAGTGCCGTAACCTACAGGGCTCCGGACCAGGAGCTGGAAAGTGGGATTAGGCCGGATAGCTCTTTTTCGGCCAGCACAGACACGATGGGCCGAATGGCCTCCTTCTGTGCCGTAAACCTCTATGATTCAGAGAAGGCTGAGACATTTTTGTGGAGAGGAGGAAAACAAAATGTGAAAAAAATATTTTAAAAGAAAGAACAAAAAGGAAATACTTGCATTTCTATAGCACCTTTCATGACCTCAGGATGGCACAAGTCAGGAGTGTGATGGAATACTCTCCACTTGCCTGGATGAGTGCAGCTCCAACAACACTCAAGAAGCTCGACACCATCCAGGACAAAGCAGCCCGTTTGATTGGCACCCCCTCTACCACCTTAAACATTCACTCCCTCCACCACCGGCGCATCGTGGCTGCAGTGTGCACCATCTACAAGATGCACTGCAGCAACTCACCAAGGCTTCTTCAGCAGCACCTCCCAAACCCACGACCTCTTCCACCTAGAAGGACAAGGGCAGCAGGCGCATGGGAACACCACCACCTCCAAGTTCCCCTCCAAGTCACACACCATCCTGACTTGGAAATACATCGCCGTCCCTTCATCGTTGCTGGGTCAAAATCCTGGAACTCCCTCCCTAACAGCAGTGGGAGTACCTTCACCACACGGACTGCAGCAGTTCAAGAAGGTGGCTCACCACCACCTTCTCAAGGGCAACTAGGGATGGGCAATAAATGCTGGCCTTGCCAGTGACGCCCACATCCCATGAACGAATAAAAAAAAAGGATGTCCCAAAGCGCTTTACAGCCAATGAAGCACTTTTGAAGTGGAGTCACTGTTGTAATGTAGGAAACTGCGGCAGCCAATTTGCGCACAGCAAGCTCCCACGAACAGCAATGTGATAATCACCCGATAATCTGTTTGTGATGTTGGTTGAGGGATAAATATTGGCCAGGACGCCGGGGAGAACTCCCCTGCTCCTCTTCGAAATAGTGCCGTGGGATCTTTTACATCCACCTGAGAGAGCAGACGGGGCCTCGGTTTATTGTCTCATCCGAAAGACGGCACCTCCGACAGTGCAGCGCTCCCTCAGTACTGCACTGGAGTGTCAGCCGAGATTTTGTGCTCAAGTCTCATGGAGTGGGACTGTGAACCCATGACCTGCTGACTCAGAGGCGAGAGTGCTACCCACTGAGCCACGGCTGACACCATCCATCAAACCTCGTTTTAAGCTGAGGTCTGTGTCCTTTTTGGAACCGAAGAGATTTTGCAAAAGCTTACCCTTGCATTTTTTTTGATGTCCAATTTTGGCAAAAGCTGCATTAAATAAAGCTATTAATTAAAACAATTCTCCTTTGCAAAAATTCCTCCAATTTTTCATAAAATGTTAAAAGAATCTTATCCTTCTGCCTTGTAATAAATCTCTGAAGAAAAAACATTCATACCAGAATGATAAGCGCAAAATATTTATTTAAGAATATTTCCAGTTACATTAAAACCCTGGTCAAGACAGATCAAACTATCCTGAAAAATTAATTAGTCTGAAATAGCAGTGCTTAATGAGTAATTTGGATGTTGACTGAGAAGTCATATCGCACATCGCATTTTATTGAGGGTTACTTAGGGTAAAATAACTACAGTATTTCTAGTTAGAAGGATTCATGTATAAATGTCCTTTCTTTCAATTATGCAGTGCAGTTTTGTGCTTGTTAAGGTGGTGGATGGCAGTCCTGGGGAAAGGGACATTCCGTCCCCTCTATACCATCAGCGGCAGTTTTTGCAAGCAATGCAGGATCAGGGCCAGGTAGCGAGGTTGGTTTGTGCCCCTAAACTAGCTTAACGGGAATTTATCAGGATAAACAGTCCTCTTACTTTTAATAAACTTTCTGCACATCAAAGTAACAAATCCAAGCGCTGTGTTGGGGGTGGCGGGTGGCGTCATCAAAGCTGCAGCTACTAAAGCGCACCGGGGGCGTTTTACTACGTTAAAGGCGCTATCGAAATGCAAGTTGTTTTTTTGTTGTTGTTGTACTCTGCTCACCCTTAAAGATGAGAAGTCGCACAACACCAGGTTATAGTCCAACAGGTTTATTTGAAATCACAAGCTTTCGGAGCGCTGCTCCTTCGTCAGGTGAAGTGAAGAGATGCATATAGGCACAGCATATATAGTCAGAGAACACTGCCAGATGATTACAGTTAATCTTTCCAACTGCCCTTTATCACACCTCGGCAGAGAGATATGCTGTGCCTATCTGTATCTCTTCACTTCACCTGACGAAGGAGCAGCGCTCCGAAAGCTTGTGATTTCAAATAAACTTGTTGGACTATAACCTGGTGTTGTGCGACTTCTCACATTTGTCCACCCCAGTCCAACACCGGCATCTCCGCATCATGACCCTTAAAGAAGCGGTGGCTTGTTAGAACTGCACATCAACGGTGCTACTGCCGCAAGAGCTCTTTGGTGCAAATGGTCGCACGAAGAGATGCTCAACTCCGCCATCTAATGAGGAGGTCTCGGGTGTCCTGCTGCAGGAGGTGTAAGAAAGGAGGGTAGCCATCTTGGGAGGGGGGGGAAGACCACCCACCGTGAAAAGAGATGCTCAAGGTGCCTCGATCAGAGCTGCCCTGTGAGTGAATACCTGTAGATAAGGAGGGAGCGGTTTTCAGATGTCAGGAATAGTACCAAGGTAAGAGTAAGCGCCTTTGCCGACATCATTACTATTGGGGCGTAACCAGCATGGCCTAAACCAGACTAAGAGTTGCTGCACCCGCATGGAGGCAACATTTCTTCTGCACACTGTTACTAACGAAAGACTTGCATTTATACAGCGCCTTTCATGACCTCAGGATGTCCCAAAGCACTTTACAGCCAATGAAGTACTTTTTGAAGCGTAGTCACTGCTGTAATGTGGGAAATGCGGCAGCCAATTTGCGCACAGCAAGGTCCCAGAAAAATTAATGAAATAAATGAACAGATAATCTGCTTTAGTGAATTGGGTTGAGTGATAAATATTGGCCGGGACACTGGGGAGAACTCCTCTGATCGACTACAGAACTGCGGGGTACACTTTTTTTGCAGCACACAAATAGCTTGTATGTAACATTACAGAGGATTACATCGGATATACAGCACAGAAACAGGCCATTCGGCCCAACCAGTCCATGCCGGCATTTATGCTCCACTCGAGCCTCCTCCCATCTTTCCTCATCTAAATCTATCAGCATAGCCCTCTATTCCCTTCTCCCTCATATGCTTATCTAGCCTCCCCTTAAATGTATCTATACTATTCGCTTCAACCACTCCCTGTGGTAGCGAGTTCCACATTCTCACCACTCTCTCTGGGTAAAGAAATTTCTTCTGAATTCCCTATTTGATTTCTTGATGACTATTTTATATTGATGGCCTCTAGTTTTGCTCTTCCCCAGAAGTGGAAATACCCTCTCTGTGTCTAGTCTATCAAAGCCTTTCATAATTTTAAAGACCTCTATGAGGTCAACTCTCAGCCTTCTTTTTTCAAGAGAAAAGAGACCCAGCCTGTTCATCCTTTCCTGATATGTATACCCTCGCATTTCTGGTATCACCCTTGTAAATCTTCTCTGCACCCTCTCCAGTGCCTCTATATTCTTTTTATAATATGGTGACCAGAATTGTACGCAGCACTCCAAGTGTGGTCTAGCCAAGGTTCGATACAAGTTTAGCATAACTTCACTACTTTTCAATTCTATGCCTCTAGAAATAAGCACTAGTGCTTGGTTTGCTATTTTTTTATGGCCTTGCTAACCTGTGTCACTACCTTTAGTGATTTGTGTATTTGTACTCCGAGATCCCTTTGTTCCTCCATCCCACTCAGACTCACATCCTCCAAGTAATAAGTGACCTCCTTATTCTTCCTACCAAAATGTAATACCTCACATTTATCTGTGTTGAAATTAATTTGCCAATTATCTGCCCATTCTGCAAGTTTATTAATGTCCTCCTGTAATTTGTTGCAGTCCTCCTCAGTATTGACTATCCCCCCAATTTGGTGTCATCCGCAAATTTAGAAATTGTGTTTTTGATTCCAAAGTCTAAATCGTTAATATACATTGTGAACAGCAGTGGTCCCAGCACTGATCCTTGTGGAACACCACTAACCACCTTCTGCCACTGTGAATAGCTATCCTTTACCCCCTACTCTCTGCTTTCTGTCTTGAAGCCAGCTAGCTATCCATTCTGCTACTTGTCCCCTGACTCCGCATTCCCTGACCTTATTCATTAGTCTGTTATGTGGTACCTTATTGAAGGCCTTTTGAAAATCTAGATAAATTACATTTACTGCATTCCCCTTGTCTACTCTCTCTGTTACCTCTTCAAAAAATTCAGTGAGGCTGGTCAAGCAAGACTTTCCCTTTTGAAATCCATGCTGACTATTCATTATTATATTTTTGGTTTCTAGACAGCACAACGGTTGGAAGGTGTACTTAGAACCAACACTGCCACCACGTTCATGCTGCATTGTAATGGGCTCACACAAGGAGGGGTATAGGTTGGGCCCCACGGTTGGATGTCTGGGGTTTCAGCAGCTTGCGACATCTGAATGTTCGGTGTGTTCTTTGGTGTGTGTGAAAGCTACCATAAACATTGAGCACGCACTTGCACCAGAAGTGGATCTGCAGCTGTCACGCATTGAGGTGAGAGCACAAAGCATTTCTGGGTTCGGGACTGTTAAGGAATTAGGAGGGAGAGATTAGAAACATGGGCCTCGATATTGACCCCGGCCCCACGATAGGCAGCCGAGGGTCGGGGGGGGGGGGCGGAGTGCTAAAAATTAAAATGATCATCAGTTGATTGCGTGCACTGAAATTAGACTGAAATTTATCAACAGCCTCGTTATGCGGAAAGATTCCTAATTGGTGCTTGAACGGACAAGAGCTGAGGCGACAACCAAAGTGAAGCTGTAAGTCAGCAGGTCACCTGACTGAAAGTGTGACCATTTAATGGGACGGAGCTCCGATGGGTAGAAGGACATTGTCACTTCATTCAAATAAAATGAATACTCTATCTATAGCATAGAATCGACCACTGTTCCAGATTCCCGGGCTTCCATCTACAACTACTGGATGGTCATTCCTTTGTTTCTTTTTCAACGACAGTTATTTTACATTTCATCCTCCACAAACCATTGGATTGACGTGGCCCCAGGGCAAGCTCTGACTCGGGGTAAATGACATAGGGCACCATCTCCCTCTGAGGCCTTTGTGACCAACCTGGGCCCTTCACAATAAGGCCTTCTCGTGCGTGACTTCCACATCGGTCCATTATTGTACTGTTCGTACCAGCTGTAAATCCTTGAGTTTCTTCAAATTCATTGCATCACAAAGTAGTTAATCTGACTGAAAATGTGTGGGTGCGGTAGCAGATTAAGAATAAAAAAAGAAAGAACTAGCATTTATCGAGCGCTTTTATGACCTCAGGAAGTCCCAAAATGCTCATTTGCGCACAGCAAGTCCTCACAAACAGCAACGTGATCATGACCAAATAATCTGTTTTTAGTGATGTTGTTCGAGGGATAAATATTGGCCAGGACACCAGGGGGGGAAACTCCCCTGCTCTTCTTCAAAATAGTGCCATGGGATCTCTTGCATCCACCTGAGAGAGCAGACGGGGCCTCGGGTTATATCTCATCCGAAAGACGGCACCTCCGACAGTGCAGCACTCCCTCAGCACTGCAGTGGAGTGCCAGTCCAGATTTTGTGCTCGAGTCTCTGGAGTGGGACTTGAACCCACGGCCTACTGACTCAGAGGAGAGAGAGTGCTACCCACTGAGTCCCGGCTGACACTAAATAGACTGTAAAAAACACAGGGATTTTTTTATTTTTTATTTTTGGACTTCAGGTTTGGACCATTGCACTGTAAATGATTTGTACAAGATTGCTTTCCAGCACAAACTGATCGGAATAGCTTCAGCTCTGCACTTGATTACAATTGTGGTTATGCCAGATCAGATTCCTAACCTGGCAGACACCGATAGTTTTTGCAGGATACCGTGCTGCATAGTTTGTCCATCAGGCACAGTCTTCTATTGACGGTGTCAGGGAAACTCAAAAGCTCAATCTCTGAGCAAGCTCGATAAACACCATGATCAAACATATCCAGTCCTTCAATACAGGCAGGACAAGTTGGCTTTCGATAAGGTCCCGCATAAGAGATTAGCGTGCAAAGTTAAAGCACATGGGTTTGGGGGTAAGGTACTGTCTTGGATAGAGAACTGGTTGGCAGACAGGAAGCAAAGAGTTGGAATAAACGGGTCTTTTTCCGAGTGGCAGGCAGTGACTAGTGGGGTACCGCAGGGATCGGTACTAGGACCCCAGCTATTCACAATATATATAAATGATCTAGACGAGGGAACTAGATGTAATATCTCCAAGTTTGCAGACAACACAAAGCTGGGTGGGCGTGTGTGCTGTGAGGAGGATGCACAGAAACTCCAGGATGATTTGGACAGGTTGGGTGATTGGGCAGATGCATGGCAAATGCAGTATAATGTGGATAAATGTGAGGTTATCCACTTCGGTGGCAAAAACAGGAAGGCAGATTATTATCTGAATGGCAATAGATTGGGAGAAGGGGAAGTGCAACGAGACCTGGGTGTCCTTGTGCACCAGTCGCTGAAGGTAAGCATGCAGGTGCAGCAGGCGGTTAAGAAGGCAAATGGTATGTTGGCCTTCATAGCGAGAGGATTCGAGTACAGGAGCAAGGATGTCTTGCTGCAGTTGTACAGGGCCTTGGTGAGACCACACCTTGAGTATTGTGTGCAGTTTTGGTCACCTTATCTGAGGAAGGATGTTCTTGCCATGGAGGGAGTGCAGCGAAGATTCACCAGACTGATACCTGGGATGGCAGGAATGACGTATGAGGAGAGATTGGGTCGATTAGGCTTATATTCGCTAGAGTTTCGAAGAATGAGAGGGGATCTCATCGAAACTTATAAAATTCTAACAGGACTAGACAGACTAGATGCAGGAAGGATGTTCCCGATGGCGGGGGAGTCCAGAACCAGGGGTCACAGTCTAAGGATAAGGGGTAAGCCATTTAGGACTGAGATGAGGAGGAATTTCTTCACCCAGAGAGTGGTGAACCTGTGGAATTCTCTACCACACAAGGCAGTTGAGGCCAATTCATTAAATATATTCAAGAAGGAGTTAGATATATTTCTTAAGGCTAAAGGGATCAAGGGATATGGGGAGAAAGCAGGGACGGGGTACTGAATTTGGATGATCAGCCATGATCTTATTAAATGGCAGAACAGGCTCGAGGGGCCGAATGGCCTACTCCTGCTCCTATCTTCTATGTTTCTATGATTCTATGATACCTGGAACTTCCAGTAAGTAGCAAACAGACAGCTGCAGGAAGCAGTTCTTACTTCTTCTTTCGTATGGTAGTAGCAAAGCAAATCAAATGTCAATATCTAAGTCAGATATCTAGGCCAAAGCTTCCGGTGTAACAGCGTGGACATCTGATAGGCTGCCTGTGAATTTCCTCTGAGGGCAGTGTTCAATGAGGAGCTCCAGGGTCTGATTAGGAGCTCCACAGTCACATGATGGGGATGCTTTAATCTTCCATCTATGGAGAAGGTGGGCAGCATCAGAACCCATGACCAGTTCTGAGGCGATTGATGGTTGTCCACTGTTTGCGAGGAAGGTTCGATCCTTCAGGTTGTACGGTGGGGTCTTCGATAAGGAATCCATTCCGTATGTCGCAGTTCTTCCAAGCATTTCGCCATCGGTCATCAAGGCCGAGGGGAAATCGCTGAAGGGCTTCGGCGACGGTCCAAAATGGCCTTCTAGATTGGAGATGGGTTGGTGGTAGATTGTTCAAGTCGGCCTGGATCGACATGTCTTTGCTGGTGTCGCGGTTTTATTCTCTGGAGACTGCATATTCGCGGCGTAGGTGTGATGGTGCGATGTTTGCACGCACGGGCAGCCCAGGTGTTGGTGTCGATAAAAGCGTACCGGTGATAATTCTCATAGTAGAATTCAGCAGGACATCAACGGATTTGACCTGCGGACTCGATCGCCAGGTCGGAGAGCAGTGCTCCGCTGTAGAGTACACCAGGGCGAGTGCTGCCGTACGGAGGGTTTGAGCATCTGCTCCCCATGTGGATCCAGCGAGTTTCTGGATCATGTTGACCGTACCCTTTAGTTTCTTCCCAAGGTTCTGGAGATGTTGTCTATATGACAGAGTGCGATCGAGCGTGACTCCTAAATAGGGCCTACTTTAGGAGCAGTTCTTACTAATCGTTGCTTTCAGCCATTTCAGTAGATATTGTCTGATGTTTCTCAGTATTAACATGGCCTTCTGATTTTAATACATTTGGTGTGAAATTGGACATGTGCGGGATGCAAAACAGGCGGAATCGCATTTGCCGCCCATCATACGGCACGCTCGCGATTCATTTCCATTGACGTCGGTGGAACTGAATATCGGGCCGGGCATATCACGGGCAACCGATGCGATTCAGCCCGTTTTGCACCCCCATTGAATCTAGCCCACTGCAAAACTAATTGCACCATCACACGTATTTCAGTTTGGGGTCTTTGGGGCCTAGATTTATCAGCACCCGGAACCGGGAGAGATTCGTGCAGCGATGGCTTCTGAGCTGACCAAGGCCCATGGGTGATTCTGGGATCAGGGGTGGGGGGGGTGCGGAGAGGGGCGGTGGGGGGAGCCATTGGGAGGGGGGACGGAGCGCGGGCTGGCAAGAGGCCGCAGTCTTAATGGGGAGGCAAGCTCCGACAGCTTCGAACCGGTTTGGCGAATGGGCGCAGGAGCCTCGTTTCCATAGCGAATTGAGGGCCGGTGTTCTCCTGAGGCGGCCGAAAAATTAAGGCCTCGCTGAATTTATCAGTGGCGCATGCGCAAAATCGGGCACGGGCCTTCCCGCTGCTGAATGTGTTGTCGTTGTGTCCAAGTCCCACTCCAGGGACTTGAGCACATAAAGCTAGGCCGATACTCCAGTGCCGTACTGAGGGAGTGCTGCACTGTCGGAGGTGACGTCTTTCGGATGAGACGTTAAACCGAGGTCCTGTCTGTTCTCTCAGGTGGACATAAAAGATCCCGCGGCACTTTTTCGAAGAAGAGCAGGGGGTGTTCTTCCCGGTGTCCCGGCCAATATTTATCCCTCAACCGACATCACTAAAACAGATTATCTGGTCATTATCACATTGCTGTTTGTGGGAGCTTGCTGTGCGCAAATTGGCTGCCCCGTTTCCCACATTACAACAGTGACTACACTCCAAAAAAGTACTTCATTGGCTGTAAAGTGCTTTGAGACATCCGGCGGTCGTGAAAGGCGCTATAGAAATGCAAGTCTTTCTTTCTTTATGTCAAGCCCGTAAATTGGGAGCAATATTGTTGACTTTCTGCCCCTTTAATCTTCCAAAATCTCCCCGGCTGTTACGAAAGAGAGAATGGATGTCGGGCTATACAGAGTGTGAGTGTTAAACGGGGTTTCCAGCTTCATATTCAAGCAAACTTTGCCATTAATATCAAAAAATTCAGGGAACTATGATCCGCTACTGCTTCGGTTGCTGCGGGTGATTTTAACACCTCATTCTCCAAATTCGCACTCCCAGCAGGGAGCGCATGTCAGAAATTCCTGCATGTGCTCCGCCTGATAATCCAACTATCTGAAATAATAGTCGAAATAATGTGCCAGAAATTCTGCCTTGCTCTCTCCGTGGGTGAGGCTCCCCTCTCAGAACGCAGAGTCTGAAAATGACCCGTTAGGAACACGGAATGAAAAGAATAGCTACACTGACGCTGATCATTTTTTTTCCCCCTTTTCTCTTCCCCTCCTCTCCTTGAAGGTGTTGACTTCTGCCATAGGGTTTATCCCCCTCGTGCATCCAGGCCTATGGAACATACTGGGCTAAAAATTCGGCCCATGGTTTGGGCGCGAGTGTGTCGAATTGGCTCGAAAATGGCTGCCGAACAGCGCGCGCGCGCACTTCTGGTGCGGGCCGCGCCGGACGCCATTTTGGTGAGGTAATTTGCGTCAGGCGCAGGGAGCGTGCGCCGGACGTATGCTGAGTATCCCGATCATGACGCCAATCAGCACGCAACGCTGATGTGACACCAGTGCTACCATTTTCAACCTCAACATTGGAGCTAGGGCCCTCTCTTAACCTCCCACAGCTGAAAATGTGTTCAGCAGCAGGAAGTACCGCCAGCGCTATTTAAAGGCATCATCGCCTGCTTTCAGGTTAATTGCTACTCGCTCTTGGTCAGTTTGTAGAGGTGTTTCTTGGTTAGGTGTCTTATTTGAAGTTGCTGAAGTCTCCAGGGAGTGGCGTGGCGGGTTATCTGAGGAAGGATGTTCTTGCCATGGAGGGAGTGCAGTGAAGATTCACCAGGCTGATATCTGGGATGGCAGGACTGACGTATGAGGAGAGATTGGGTCGATTGGGCTTATACTCGCTGGAGTTTAGAAGAATGAGAGGGGATCTCATCGAAACTTATAAAATTCTAACAGGACTAGACAGACTAGATGCAGGAAGGATGTTCCCGATGGCCGGGGAGTCCAGAACCAGGGGTCACAGTCTAAAGATAAGGGGTAAGCCATTTAGGACAGAGATGAGGAGGAAGTTCTTCACCCAGAGAGTGGTGAACCTGTGGAATTCTCTACCACACAAGGCAGTTGAGGCCAATTCATTAAATATATTCAAGAAGGAGTTAGATATATTTCTTAAGGCTAAAGGGATCAAGGGATATGGGGAAAAGGCAGGGACAGGGTACTGAATTTGGATGATCAGCCATGATCTCATTGAATGGCGGAACAGGCTCGAGGGGCCGAATGGCCTACTCCTGCTCCTATCTTCTATGTTTCTATGTTTCTATGTTACTTCAAGGCTTCTGCTCAGTCCAGTTGCTCCCTGACATGGGTGCAGACCTTTGTATCTCCCTTGGCCTGCAGCATGACGGGGAGAATGAGCAGAGGTTACACAGAGGAGGACAAGCTGCTCAAAGAGGGAGGAGGGGGGAGAAGGGCTCTCAGCAGGAGGCCATATCTACCTGGACCACTTAGGAGGAGCCCGACAGTACTCGTCAGTACTCGTCTCAAGATTCGTCGTGGTCTGCTGCATGCTGCACAACCTCGCAATCATGAGGGCAAAGCCCTTGCCACCAGGTATACGACAAAGAGCTGAGGAGGAGGAGGAAGAGGAGGAGGAGGAGGAAGAGGAGGAGGAGGAGGAAGAGGAGAAGGAGGAAGAGGAGAAGGAGGAAGAGGAGGAGGAGGAAGAGGAGGAGGAGGAGGAGGAGGAGGAGGAAGAGGAGAAGGAGGAAGAGGACAAGGAGGAAGAGGAGGAGGATGAAGGGAGGAGGCAACCAATACAGCCCCTTTCTGGCCGGGCTGCCCATGATCAACTGATGTGGTTGTGGCACCAGTGAACACAACCCCAATTCCCCATTCACCCACAGTCCCACACCTTACCTTCCCTCTATTATGGACCATCACAGCGTCCTCTTGGCCACACTGCTACAATAAAAACCACCACATAAAAACATTCCAAACCAACTTTATACATCAATCCATCCAATATTACATACCAAAGTCAACTAATCACCCTTGTGCATTTCCTTAGTGCTTGTCTTCCGAGTGCCTTTGCCTGTCCTAGTGCTCCTACGCAGTGCTACCCCAGTGGCTGCAGCATGGCTGGTGGAAGGCTGCTGGCTTTCAGTGGGGGACAATGCAGATGGCCCTACAGGACGACCTCGAGCAGCTCTGGGCCTAGAAGACCCGGCTTTAGACTGCACCACCTCGGCATGGGCGGCAGCAGTCTGGGCTGACTGGCTGACAGATAACAGCAAGGGCACTGGCGGAGTGGCAGTGGTGGGAGGAGGAATGCTACCTTCCTGAGAGAGGACAGCAGGTTCGTGTTCCGCGGAGCCACTGCCACTCCCCGGGGCGGCGCCTCAGCATTCCTAGTAATCTGTTGGAGGACAGATTGCTGGACTGCTGTGACACCCTGCAAGCCCCTTTGCGCACTGTAATGATGTCAGCAGTCTGTGCTTGTGTGGCAACAACTGAGCCCGCATGAGAGCAGTCCGAGCTCCCACTGCAGCACTCAGACATTGGGTGGCTTCTGCTTGTGCTGCAATAGAAGCTGCTTCACAGTTGGGTCCACAAGTACGCTAAAGTATCTGCCCACCACTTGCACGCTGGAAAGAATGGGCTCCAAGCTCTGTGTAAAGCTCTGTGCAAGGTTAGCGCTGGACTCCTTCATGCTCCTTGACAGTGCACTCAGGCTTTCTAGGAGGCCTGCCAATGCACCGAGCCTTTCATTGTGCACACCCATCAGCTGTTCTTCTGTAGACCGCCCCATCGAAGTCCTCATCTGAGTCCTGTGCAGTAGAACTTGCGTGCGACCTCGCCCTCCGGGAAGCTGGCACTTATGCTACTCTTTTCCCTGCCCTGGCTGCAACCTACTCGTGCCCGATGGCTCACCACGTGCAGATCCCGCCTCTATGCTACCCTCTAAAGTATGCGCGTTGCCAGTATCTGAGCTGGTGGCTGCGAGTGGGACATCGAGTGAAGGTGTTTCTTCTTCATCAGTGTCTTCTTCCTCTTCCACCACTCCCTGCCCAGGTTGGAGTTCTTGGGTATCTGAAAGGAGAAAGGCACAAGTGTAGGATTGTGGTGAGGGGAGGCATCGGGGAGGGGTGGGGGGGGGGGGGGGGGAAGCTTACACCATGTGTAGCTTGTAAATCAGAAGAGGGAGAAGTGGGATGTGAGAAGGAGGATTAAGTATGAAGATACCGTCATCTTCAATGGTTTCAACACCGCCGCTGGCCATGGCCTCAGTCACAGCCGCTCCAATAATGAAAAGCACCATCTCCTCCATCGGGGTTAGGTTATGCAGGCACGCCTGTTCCCCCCTCCGGTTAGCTCCTGCTGTCTCCGGTTGTGCGCCGCTTTCTCCTGCAAGAGAGAGGGAAATGTGTCCTTGACCACGTGCAAGGCCATCGTCACACCATCCAGGTCCTCGGGGCAACACTGCTGCCATTGACCTCCATGGCTATCCGCACCCACTGCCTTCGCAGTGTCTGTCTGGAGGGTCTCCTGGCCCCCTGTGGATACAGGACTTCTCTCCCCCGTCCACCTCCTATACTAAGGCCTCCAGTGCTGCATCGGAGAACCTTGGAGCCCGCTCTCTGGCATGTTGTGCCATTCCTGTTTCTTTCCCAGATCAAACTCACTTCTGGAATGACTTCGAGCACCTGATTTCGTCAAACTGCACCTCCCCTTTAAGAGGTGCAGGCTGGCTTTAAGAAGTGCAGGCTAGCTTTAATTGGTTTTAGCCTTGCACGAAGTTGGGCCCCCTGCTGGGCAGGCAGCCACTCAGCAGCGCGTTCAGCGCTGGGCTGCACGCTGCAATCCTGTAAATTACCAGGCAGCTCGAAGTTTGCATCGGAAGGAACGGGCGTGGGTTGATCACGCATCGCCATCCCCGTGCCGTTTTTTGTGCCTTATCCAATTTCTAGGCAACCATGTCTGAAAAGGGAAATCAGGTGAATCTGACACTGAGGCAGAACCAAGAGAGGAAAAATCATTAAAAACAATGCATATTACTTTGATGCCACGGCCTCAATAAAGTCAGTATCACAGGCATGGATTAATCAAGGATAGTCAGCATGGCTTTGTCAGGGGGAGATCATGTCTAACCAATTTGATTGAATTTTTCGAGGGGGTGACAAGGTGCGTGGATGAGGGTAGTGCAGTTGATGTAGTCTACATGGACTTCAGTAAGGCTTTTGACAAAGTCCCGCATGGGAGACTGGTCAAGAAGGTAAGAGCCCATGGGATCCAGGGCAATTTGGCACATTGGATCCAAAATTGGCATAGTGGCAGGAGGCAGAGGGTGATGGTCGAAGGTTGTTTTTGTGACTGGAAGCCTGTGTCCAGTGGTGTACCGCACGGATCGGTGCTGGGTCCTTTGCTGTTTGTAGTGTACATTAATGATTTAGATATGAATGTAGGAGGTATGATCAGTAAGTTTGCAGATGACACGAAAATTGGTGGACTGGTAAATAGCGAGGAGGGAAGCCTCAGGCTACAGGACGATATAGATGGGTTGGTTAGATGGGCAGAACAGTGGCAAATGGAATTTAACCCTGAAAAGTGTGAGGTGATGCATTTTAGGAGGACTAACAAGGCAAGGGAATACACAATGAATGGTAGGACCCTAGGAAGGACAGAGGATCAGAGGGACCTTGGTGTGCATGTACATAGATCCCTGAAGGCAGCAGGACAGGTAGATAAGGTGGTTAAAAAGGCATATGGGATACTTACCTTCATTAGCCAAGGCATAGAATATAAGAGCAAGGAGGTTATGATGGAGCTGTACAAAACGCTAGTTAGGCCACAGCTGGAATATTGTGTGCAGTTCTGGTCGCCACACTATAGAAAGAATGTGATTGCATTGGAGAGGGTGCAGAGGAGATTCACCAGGATGTTACCTGGGCTGCAGCGCTTCAGCTATGAAGTGAGACTGGACAGGCTGGGGTTGTTTTCCTTCGAGCAGAGAAGACTGAGGGGGGACCTGATTGAGGTGTACAAAATTATGAGGGGCATAGATAGGGTAGATAGAAAGGAACTTTTCCCCTTAGTAGAGGGGTCAATAAGCAGGGGGCATAGTTTCAAGGTAAGGAGGCAGGAGGTTTAGAGGGGATTTGAGGAAAAACTTTTTCACCCAGAGGGTGGTTGGAATCTGGAACTCACTGCCTGAAAGGGTGGTAGAGGCAGGAACCCTCACAACATTCAAGAAGCATTTAGATGAGCACTTGAGACGCCATAGCGTACAAGGCTACGGACCAAGTGCTGGAAACTGGGATTAGAATAGACAGGGCTTGATGGCCGGCGCGGACCCGATGGGCCGAAGGGCCTCTTTCTGTGCTGTATAACTCTATGGCTCTATGACTATGACCTCCATAATTTTTGCATTGCGATCACCTTGTATCCAATGATTTTCTGATGCAACTAGATGCTTTAAAATGCTTGCCGTTTCATTCCTTTGTGTGCTCACTCAATGCTGATTACATCAGGAATTGGAACCTCAGTTTGCATTTCCCAACTAGAACACAGGAAAGTACAGAACTGGGAAAGACTCTACAGTCCTTCTGGCCAGTACCAAAAACTAATACCCTTCAATACCCACTAATACTCCTCAATGCCCACCAATACTCCTCAATACCCCTTCAATACTCACTCCTTCAAATCCAGGACAAAGCAGCCCCGCTTGATTGGCACCCCATCCACCACCTTAAACATTCACTCCCTCCACCACCGGCGCCCCCTGGCTGCAGTGTGTACCATCTACAAGATGCACTGCAGCAACTCGCCAAGGCTTCTTCTGCTGCACCTCCCAAACCCGCGACCTCTTCCACCTAGAAGGACAAGGGCAGCAGACGTATGGGAACACCACCACCTCCAAGTTCCCCTCCAAGTCACACACCATCCTGACTTGGAAGTATATCGCCGATCCTTCATCGTTGCTGGGTCAAAATCCTGGAACTCCCTCCCTAAAAGCACTGTGGGAGTACCTTCACCACACGGACTGCAGTGGTTCAAGAAGGCGGCTCACCACCACCTTCTCAAGGGCAATTAGGGGTGGGCAATAAATGCTGGCCTTGCCAGCGACGCCCACATCCCATAAACAAATTTTAAAAAAACGTATTCAATTTGCACTTAAATTTTTTCCACACAATCTGCTTTCTGGACAATCTGTTCCACACATGCACCATCTTCTGCGTAAGATAGTGGGCTCATCATTCTTCTTCTAACTTTGAGACATTGATTGCGATAGGAATTTACCAATCGGTTGAGGGATAAATATTGGCCAGGACACCGGGGAGAACTCCCCTGCTCTTCTTCGAAATAGTGCCACGGGATCTTTTACGTCCACCTGAGAGAGCAGACGGGGCCTCGGTTTAATGTCTCCTCCGAAAGACGGCGCCTACCGACAGTGCAGCGCTCCCTCAGCACTGCGCTGGAGTGTCAGCTATGGATTTTTGTGCTCAAGTCTCTGGAGTGAGAATCAAACCCACAACCTTCTGACTCAGAGGCAAGAGTGCTACCAACTGAGCCACGCTGACACTGTTCGACTGCCTTAATTTCAATAACTTGGCAGTTGCATCTGTGCAGCCAACCGCAGGTTTGCTATTTGAGTCCAGACAGTTTATCCAAAACAGTACTTTGGACCTAACAACCAAAATAATCCAAAACTGATACATGACGATACAAGTGGAAAATGAAAAGGTCACCACTGGAATAAACTATCAAAGAGCTGGTGGTATATCAACCAGACTGATTCATTCCCACGTTTCACTTAAGTGCCTTTCCAGAAGCCAGTACTGTCATATTGTCTGATGCCAATACAGTTACCCTTCTCCATCTTAGAGTCTGTTCTGAATTATTACCATTTGATGGTCTTACCGATTCAGCCCTCCCGCATGGACCTAAGATCTGCATTGGAAATGGTCAGCAATTTGTAGTGATTGATGGTGTTTGTTGCGACACCCACACTCCCAACAACTGTGACCTATAACATGCCTCACTTCCTACTCAAGTGCTTCTAACCTCAAAACACGTCACACTAGGCCCATTTCTCCCCTTTCTAAAGGTTAACGTTCCTCACTTGAGCTGCCACTGAGTGGTTTTGTTCTGTGCCTATGCGACGTTGACCTGACATTGACTAGGGGATGACGGGTGAAGGGATAGAGCAGCTTGGGCTGCAGAGAACTTCAGCAGGATCGCGATGTCTCATGCCGGATGTGGCTTCATTTTAAAAGTTCGACATTTTGAAATGTTCGCACTCTAAAGTTCCAAACACAGACATCTGGTAGTGCTAATGTCAGGAATTTACATTCCTCACTTGAAAAACAAACATCCTTCAAAGTCTTGGGCTTAAGAAGTTCTGCAATGTAAATAAATCATGATCTGGTGAACAAAGATCCAAACTGTGGCAATTTAGTAGCTTTAAACATAAATACTTTCGCCGAATCTTTTGGACAAATTGCTTCCACATTTCAGGAATGGTTCTATTTTCTAATTGTCCACCTGAATCCCTCCAAAAAAGGTGCTCCTACTCTGACACATTGCCAAGTTCACGTGTGGTTGAATCCAGCATGAACTTCATTTCACAACTAACCTGATGCTGTAGTGTAAACCCATTAATTCGCTGTTCCAGCCGTGGATTTTGTTTGGGAATGATACTGTCACATTTGCAGCATCAATAAATGCTTGGTTTGTTAGCAGACTCACCCAACATACAAGACTCTGAGGGGGATTGACAGGATAGATGCTGAGAGGTTGTTTCCCCTGGCTGAGGAGTCTAGAACCAGGGGTCACAGTCTCAGGATAAGGGGTCGGCCATTGAGGTCTGAGATGAGGAGAAATTTCTTCACTCAGAGGGTGGTGAATCTTTGGAATTCTCTGCCCCAGAGGGCTGTGGATGCTCAGTCGTTGAGTATATTCAAGGCTGAGATGGATAGATTTTTGGACTCTAGGGGAATCAAGGGATATGGAGATCAGGCGGGAAAGTGGAGTTGAGGTCGAAGATCAGCCATGATCTTATTGAATGGCGAGCAGGCTCGAGAGGCCGTATGGCCGACTCCTGCTCCTAATTCTTATGTTCTTATGTTCAATGTAGCCAAGCAACAGGAACAACAAATCTACGGTCTAGGGTTGTTCCGCCTGGATCCTCGATCAGTGTCAGCATCAAATGCTCCCAGATCAGTTATCCAAAACTCTGCTGCCCGTATCCTAGCTCACGCCAAGTCCCATTCACCTATCACCCCTGTGCTCACTGACCTGCCTGGCAACAGTTCGATTTAAAAATTCTCATCCTTGTTTTCAAATCCTTCCATGGCCTCGCCGCTCTATAGCTCTGTAACCTCCTCCAGTCCTACAACCCCTCCGAGATCTCTGCGCTCCTCCAATTCTGACAGGTCTGGACAAACTAGATGCAGGAAGAATGTTCCCGATGGTCGGAGAGTCCAGAACCAGGGGTCATAATCTAAGGATAAGGGGTAAGCCATTTAGGACAGAAATGAGGAAGAATTTCTTCACCCAGAGAGTGGTGAACCTGTGGAATTCTCTACCACAGAAGGTAGTTGAGGCCAAGTCATTAAATATATTCAAGAATGAGTTAGATATATTTCTTAAAGCTAAAGGTATCAAGGGATATGGGGAGAAAGCAGGGACAGGGTACTGAGTTTGGATGATCAGCCATGATCTCATCGAATGGCGGAGCAGGCTCGAGGGGCCGAATGGCCTACTCCTGCTCCTATCTTCTATGTTTCTATGTTTCTATGTTTCTATCCCCAAATTCCTCCGCCGCACCATTGGCGGCCACGCCTTCAGCTGTCTAGGCCCCGAGCTCTGGAATTCCCTCCCGAAACCTCTCCGCCTCGCTCTCTCCCTTTAAGACATTCTTAAAACCTCCCTCATCTGTCTCCTTATTCGGTTCGTTGTTGAATTTTGTCACACAGCACTCCTGTGAAGCGCCTTGGGATGTTTTACTGTGTTAAAGGCGCTATATAAATGCAAGTTGTTGTAGTTGTTGTTATAGTACGAGGATTAAATGCAGAGTAGAGCAATGTGCCTCAACTCCAACTTCAAAAGAGTTCCACACATCAACAGTGTCACATCTCTACATTTCCCACACCAGCCGCCCTGTGGCCTCTCAGTGAGATTGACAGTGGTGCTGAATTCGCACAGTTTGGTGCTGTGGGCATATGCCTACTAGGAACCCGATCGAGTCACTGCACCACAAACACATATACCCACTGGACAGAGACAGACAGCAACAGGTGCCATTTCGAAAAAGACTTGCAGGTGCAATCAAAAGAAAAATTCGGTTGCTTTGCGCCTCCCGTTAGCGCCACAAGAGGGCACTAACGGGGCGCAAAGCAACTAGCGCCCGGGCGCGGCGCCGCCAACGCCTCCCGCGAAATTCAGCGGGAGGTCAGCGGCGGCAGTAACGGTTAACACCCCCCGATGACATCATCGCCGTGTGCAGCGTCCCGCTCGTGCCCCGGCCGCGATCTTCGATAGCGCGCCCTGCCTTACTGCCGGACGCTATGTCCGACGGGGTCAGGGGGGGCCTACCTGCGGCCGGGATGGCGCTAATTAAAGGCGAGGTGCCGGGCGGCCATTTTTGTTGCTTGCCACCTGCCAGCACCTGCCCCCGTTGCCGTCCCCGGCCTCCTGACCAGCCCCCCCCCGCGGAGTGCCGGCTGCGCTCCGTGAGCCCGGCGCTTCTCTTGAGTGCCGTGCTCTTTTGCCGGCACTCCGATCCCTGGTGGTCCAGCTGGGCCCCGTGTCGCGCTGCGCAAGGCCCCTCCCCTTTAAGAAGGGGAGGAAGGCCTGCAGTACCGCGGCACGTAACGCTGCGATATTCCCTCACAGCACCTCAAGAGGGAGGTGGGGCGCTTCCAGTAGCACCCCGCTTCCCTCTTAGGGCGCTACAGATGAATTTCAGCCACGGAGGTGCTAATTTTTTCGGGCCGCTAAAAGTAGCGCCCTGGCCAAGTTAGCGCCCCAAAGGGGGCGCGACTCAATTTTTCCCCCTTGCAGTTATATAGCGCCTTTCACAACCATCGGACGTCCCAAAGCGCTTTACAGCCAATGAAGTACTTTTTGAAGTGGAGTCACTGTTGTAATGTAGGAAAAACAGCAGCCAGTTTGCGCACAGCAAGCTCCCACAAACAGCAATGTGATAATGACCAGGTAATTTGTTTTCAGTGATCTTGATTGAGGGATAAATATTGGCCAGGACGCCGGTGAGAACTCCCTTGTTCTTTTTCGAGATAGTGCCGTGAGATCTTTTACATCCACCTGGTTTAACGTCTCATCCGAAAGACGGCACCTCCGACAGTGCAGCACTCCCTCAGCACTGCACTGGAGTGTCAGCCTAGATTTTTGTGTTCAAGTTTCGGGAGTGGGATTTGAACCCACAGCCTCCTGAAAAATGAGGCAAGAGAGCTACAAACTTTTTTTTATATATTGGCCCAGAAATTGATCTCGCTCTGTTCCCGCGGGGGTAAGCCTTCCCCGCGATGTCTCACCTCGCTTATGCTTTTTCTGATCCAGCTCGCACGAACTTGATGTTCCAGACATCAGCTGTGCTGGGCTTGCGTATCCCAGCGGCGTAGTGAATTCGTGCGAGCTGTGGGATCACGTGACTCAGTTAGAGCCAATGGCAGCACACCATCTTCCATTCATAAGTCTCACAGCATAGCTGTGAGACTTATGAATCTTACACCCCCCCAAAATAACAGCTAAACCTCAATTAAATTTAAAAAAAAAACCATCACATTAATAAAATAAGTATAGTTAATTAAATTAACCATTTTAAATAAAAAATTAAATTTTTGAAAAAATTTAAAATCTTTTAAAAAGTTATAAAAATAAACTTACCTGTCTTTAAAGTCTATAAAAAAGATATACCTGTAAAAAAAAATTCAAAAAAATACTTAATTCACTACTTACCTTCTTAAAAGCGGGTCTTACTCCTCCTTTTTACATTTCCAAAATCTTCCCTACTTACCTGCGCGTCCAAAGCATGAAGTGCACAGCGTGCGCGCAGCCTGTAGCGTGCACGCGATGCACTCAAGCCACGCCCCCTTTTCGGAAGAGCAATTGCCGGTTTTCAGCGCATGCGCAGGGCATGCAGAAAACCGGCAATTGGAGTGGGAATACGCGAGAGTATGCAGTGCGTACTCTCGCGTCCCGGGATCAATTTTCGGCCCATTATTTATGAACATTAGAAACATTTACAACATCGGGATCATTCCATTGTATCATACAAATCCATTCCGCCGCTCTGCACAGCCATTCCTCCACCACATATTAACATCAAAACCTGAAGTTTAATTTGTCTCCCGTAACATATATTAATCTATTGTACTTTAAAAATTGATCATAAGATACCATCTTTAAATTCCTTTCTGCATAAAACATCCACAGAGCCTTATAATGATCTTTTAGCTTATGTTTAAAATACTCTTTTAGATTTATTCTCCTCCCCTTAAAAACCAGAGCATTCCTTCTTTGCACAATCACGAATCTAGCCAAACCGAACATTAAATGAATCGCCACTCCGCTAGACTCGGCCAGACTCTCCTGCAATCCGCGTCTCAAAATTGAGTCCCACGGGATTCCCATTCTCGCTCTTCAGTCCCCACCGAGCAAAAAAACCTCACACAACTGTCGAACATAGTACTTAAAATCCTTTAACTGCGGACATAACACCAGTAAATGGGACAGAATCTCATCCCGTGTCCCACACACTGGGCAAGTTGCCCCCTCCACTCGCCCAATCTTACTTAAGACTGTCATGGTAAAAATCCGATTATGAGCCCATTTGAAATCCAGTTCAATCCACTCTGGACATTTAGGGGTAGAAATTAGGTCGCGCCCCATTTGGGGCGCAAATATCGTCCGGACGCAAATATTAGCGCCTGGCGCTAATTATCGGCACTGACAGGAAACTTCACTTTTACCGCCCCGGGAGGTGAGTGGAGCGCTAAATTAGGCGCTGCACACCTCTCTTAAGGCGCAAAGGCCAAGGAGTGAGGCGCTAACTCAGCGCACGAGCGCAGCGCAGCTGCTGCCAGTTAGCGAGGGAACACAGACACACTGGCGCCGGCCACTTCTTAAAGCGGGGGGGGGGGCCACTTGCTCCCCAGCCACACCCTGCTCATTGCAGCCTTGAATCTCAGCCTGGAGAGACCTGTAATCCATTTTGCTACCAAGCATGGAGAGGGTGAGAGAACGCGCTCATCGCTTCACCGAGCGGGCCTTGGATGCTCTGGTTGACGCAGTGGAGCGCAGACGATGCATGCTGTTCCCGGAGAGTTACAGGAGGCCTTTGCCACGCGAGTTCAGAAGAGTGTGGAGGGAGGTGGCTCAGAGCGTCTCCTCCAGGAGCATGGTGCCCAGGACCCATGTTCAATGCCGCAAAAAGTTCAACGACCTCACTCGGGTCGTCAGGGTGAGTGGCTTTTTCTCAATACCTCTCCATCCCTCCATCTCAACCTCACTCTATGGCCAGAGGGTCTTAAAACCCCAATGCACAACACTCATCCAACACCTATGGCCCTTTCATCAAACACACACACACATTCCACACTTTGCATACAGTAAGGGCTATTCACCTATGGGAGGCACATCAGGCAAGACCATGGCTGCATATTGTAAGGGCTATTCACCTATGGGAGGCACATCAGGCAAGACCATGGCTGCATACAGTAAGGGCTATTCATCTATGGGAGGCACATCAGGCAAGACCATGGCTGCATACAGTAAGGGCTATTCACCTATGGGAGGCACATCAGGCAAGACCATGGCTGCATACAGTAAGGGCTATTCACCTATGGGAGGCACATCAGGCAAGACCATGGCTGTATATTTACTCAGATGCTGTCCTTTTTCTTGCAGGCTAAGCTGGCTCATAATCGGAGACAGCAGCAACGGACGGGTGGAGGGCGGCTTCAGCTGCAACCCCTCAGCGATCTGGAGGAGCGCGTCCACAGGATTGTGGCAAGCCGGGTGATCGGTCCCGTCGCCACTGGAGACGCCGACCCCGTTGTGGACAGCAATGGTAAGGTCATCACCTTTTTGTCCTCTGTCCTTCCACTTGTCCCTCACAATACCAGCCTTTGACACTTTCAATCCAACTTGCTAACTCGCTGCACTTATTCCTCCCTTACTGCCACCCTGTCCTCACGCTAAAGCCACTCTTGTACCTCCCTGCTTTCAGATGGTGATTCACCAGCTGAGGAGACGGGCCCTGAAGCTGCCACTGGGAGTGATGCTGCAGCTGAGGAGGAAGAGGAAGCCGGAGCATCAGTGCCACCCTCTCCCGAGGAAGCCCATGCCCACACTGGGAACACGCCTTCCCCGGAGGGGAGCAGGGGGGAAGGGGCTGATGATGGTGAAGCTCCAGGACCCAGCGGGCTGCAGCAACGCCATGGGGGGGGGGGTAGGGAAGAACGGGGGCCTTCTCCCCAGAGGGAGAGTATGCCAGACACTCCTACTGCAATGGACGCAGAGGAGGAGCGGCTGATTGCAGAAATGAACAGCCAGGCGGTGGGCATGCACACTGAGCTCATGGGTGCAGTGGGAAGGGTGCCCGAATGCATTGAAGCACTGGCAAGGAGTGTGGAGCACTTCGCTGTAGCACAGGCGGATGCCACACTAAAGCTTAGTGCTGCAATTCAGTCACTGGCTGCCAGGAACCCATCTGAGACTGCTCTCATGCAGACTCAGATTGAGGCCACGCGAGCACTGACTGCTGCCATCCTCGATGGTTCGTGCACATGTCCCCGGGGCTGTCACCGCGCCGCAGCAGGCCAGCAATCTGTTCTCCGGCAAATTGCTCCGGATGCTGAAGTGCTGCCCCGTGGGAGTGCCAGTGTGTCGGGCGAGCAGGGAGTTGCTGTCCTCTCTCACGATGACAGCATTCCTGCTGCCAACACTGTCACTTCTCCACTGCACTTGCCACCGCCTGTAGGACAGACTGCTGCCGCCCATGCAGAGTTGGTGCAGTCTGCAGCCGGGCCCTCCAGGCCCAGAAGTGGTCGAGGCCGTCCTTCAGGGGCATCTGCAGTGTCAGGGTCTGACGAGCAGCAGCCTTCCACCAGCCTTGCTGCAGCCACTGAGGTCCCATTACGGAGGAGCAGTAGGGTTGGAAGGGGGGAAGTGCGCAAGGGAAGGAGATCACCCTCGAAGGGCAAAAAGTAGGAGGTGTGACAAAATGCTGGTCATTTTTTTATTAAAGGTCGAGGTTCATGGTCCAACTTTTGTTTAGTGTTTTGGACATTATCTCCAGGTTGTGAGAACCAGTTATGTTATTGACTGTTTTTTTGTGTTTATTCCTATGAGTTTGTCATGAGGAATTGACACACACAGAGTTTGTAAAATAAATAAGTTTCTGTATTCAAAATATACATGGCTGGTGGTTGGAATTATTGGTGCCTTGGCCGGCTTAGGGGTTGCGTGCTGGGTTGATTAGTGTTTGTAGCAATGGCAGGGGCCCTAGAAGCGGCTTGCTATTAGTCGTTGACGGACGGCCCTTGCAGTTTGACCATTGTGGGCCGCCCTCCTGCCTTGGTGCTGCTGATGATCATCGTCCTCGTCCTCTTCCTCCTCTTCCTCCTCCTCCTCTGGTGGTGCTACAAGGCCTGGTGGCATTGGCTGGGTCCTGAGGATTGCCATGTTGTGCAACATGCAGCACACGACTACGAAGTTCGAAACTTGCTCAGGCGAGTACTGCAGGGCTCCTCCGGAATGGTCCAGACAGCGGAACCGTTGTTTCAGCACGCCGATTGTGCGCTCAATAATGTTCCTGGTTGCTTGATGGCTTTCATTGTACCGCAGCTCAGCAGGGGTGTTTGGCGTACGGAGCGGTGTCATCAGCCAGGTGCTCAATGCGTACCCCTTGTCCCCCAGAAGCCAACCAACTGGCTGATGCGGTGCCTCGAAAACTTCTGCCACAGTAGTCTGGCGCAGGATGAAAGCATCGTGGCAGCTGCCCGGATAGTGGGCATTGACAGCGAGTATCACCTGTCTGTGGTCACAGACCAACTGCACATTCAAGGAATGGAACCCCTTCCTGTTCCTGAATTCCTCTGCATTCTCTCGCGGAGCACGCAAAGCCACATGCGTGCAGTCAATGGCGCCCTGCACCATGGGGAAGCCCGCTACCCTCGCAAAGCCCAGAGCACGGTCATGCTGCTTGTCTGGGGTCATAGGGAAAGAGATGAAGTCTCGTCTCCTTCTGAAGAGGGCATTGGTGACCTGCCGGATGCAGCGATGCACCGCAAACTGGGAGATATTGGCGAGGTCCCCAACAGCAGCTTGGAATGAGCCAGTGGCGTAGAAGTTCAAAGCCACTGTGACCTTCACTGCCACCGACAGAGACGTCCTGGACCTCAGCTGAGGCTGCAGATCTGGCTGCAGCAGGTGGCAGAGCTCAGTGACCACCTCCTTGCTGAATTGCAGCCTTCGCAAACACAGCTCCTCGGACATATGGATGTAGGAGAGCTGTTCACGATATACCCTGGGAGGGTAAGCTCTCCTGTACATGCGCCTGATGGCCCTCCTCCGTCTGGCCATCATTGCCACTCTCTGTCTGCGTCTCACTATCCTCCGATTCAGCTGGAGCAGGACGACGCCCCCAATCATTGCAGCCCCCATATTCTCTTTGCCAGAAAAGTAATGAGGTACAGCAACTAAAGTAGCAACAAAGTTAGGATGAACTAGGCAAAACTACCTCACAAAGCGTTGAGTCAATGTAGAAGTCTCTCTCTCTCTCTCTCCGAATCTCTCTCTCTCTCTCAGAACGAGTGGTGCATAAATGTCGACCACAGAAAAAGACAGGAAGAGGCCCCCTTTAAATAGCGCCCCCCCCAGCCCCACACCGATTGATAACGTTCCAGTCTTCCGGTCGTTGGAAGCGCCAGGCGGTAAGGCAGGGGGCGCCACTCAATTTCCGCTCCGGGGCGCCCCAAGGGCGTTGCACCATGGAATGACGTCACAATCTGCGCGCGCAGGTGGTCGCAGCGGTAAGTTTTAGCGCCGCCGCACAATCTCAAGTTAAGTTCTTGAGCGGCGCAAACAGCGCTGCGCCTGGGCGTTAGCGGCTTAACGCCCCATTAGCGCCCTCTTAAGGCGCTAACGGGAGGCGCAACCAAGTGAATTTTTACCCCTTAAAATTTGCCCACACTCCCTTCCAAATCCTGTTGAAGTCCAGCTATGTGTATATATTCTGCCCAAACTCCTGACCAGCAGGTGTCTTGAATCTCCATTCTCTAAATACCTCATAGAAATCTCGAGTATTACAGTTGTCAAATTGGACCAACTCTCCCCCTTTCTCCAGCAGAAAGCTTGAAAAAGCGGGACGCATTTTACTTCCTTTGGAGATTTGCGCATTTATTTCTTCTATCCTCACAATCTTCTCATACATGATCCCTGTTGCTTTTTCCTCTACCTGCTGATCCTCCTCCCACACCATGTCCCTCACTATCGCTTCCGGCAACCAACCTGGAATTACCTCGTATAATACATCTTTCACATATATAATACCAGCTTTTATAAAATTGATTAAATAATACCTCTCCTTCGATGTTGACCCACCTGTTCAAAAATAAGGGCTGTTCTAAAAATTCCTCAGCACCCTTGGGCATAAACTGCACACTTTTAAAAAATTGGGCCAAAGTCTCTACAACCCCCTTATAAAACCTAGGGAGAGGTTTAATCGATTTAAAAAACATATTATTGTATTCCATATACAATAATCCCCCGCCCTCCTATCCCACTTAGTTTTTAAAAATGCTCAAAATAACTCTTCCAAAAACTTGTATTTGACTTCTGAAGAAATCTCTTCACCCATTTGATTCTAAAGGATTATTTCTTCAAATCAATATCTGGGAAATGGAGTCCTCCCTGATTTCTCCGTCCAATGATGGTATTGTAAGCAACCATGGCTGGTTTCCCTTCCCATAAAAACCTCACACAAGCCGCTCGGATGGATTTTTCCGCCCACTCAGGAATATCCTCCACCGTCAATAAGTACCATAGCTTAGATAGCCGGAGAGCGGACACCACTGTCGCTCTTCCTTGCACTTTCAACCACCTTCTTTCCCATCTTCCAAAATCTTTTTAATTTTATAACCTTCGGTTCCCAATTTAATCGATCCACTTCATCCCTGTCCTTCTTGCACCCCATATGCACCCCAGAGCTTCCAAAACCTCCACCACCTTAAAGGGGTTTTCCACCAGCCACTCCTCCCTACCCCTTCCCGCAACCAGGCATTGGGACTTACTATAATTCACTCTGGCTCCTGAAGCTCTACAATGCTCCTCCACTACTCCCATAGCTTTCCTCACTGACTCCCCATCTCTCAACATTAAGGTTGTGTCATCTGCATATTGGTGTATCACCGACACCCGTCTGGAACTGGGAACCGCAATCCCGACCTTGTTCCTTTCGCATCATGTAACCTAATCGTTCTGCTACCAATGTGTACAACAATGGGGACAGGGGACAACCCTGTCTCACTGACCTCTGTATTGGAAAATAATTGGATAAAAAACCATTACATTTAACACAGCTGAGTATGTTTGAATAAAAATTCCTTATCCACTCAATGAAATTTTTCCCGAAACCAAATGCTTCCAAAACCATCAATAAAAACTTATCAAAGGCTTTCTGTTGATCTATCTTTAACACATAAGTCTCCCTCCCACTTCTTCCATGAGCTCTATTGCATCTCGGATTGAGACCTCAGAGTCTGCGATGTCCCGGCCTATTGACTCCATAGGACTGAGAGTGAAAAACTATCTGGGGCATCACCTCCTTCATACAATTTGCCATAACCCTCACCAAGATCTTATAATCCACATTTAATAATGTGATGGGCCTCCAATTCTTCAGATCCCTTCCATCCCCTTTATTTTTATAAGCTAAGCTTATGATACCTCTCCTCATAGATGGGACCAGGCTTCCCTCAATTTTAATCTCCTTAAAAACCTCGAAGAGCAATGGACATAAAGGGCTGGATTTTGAATGACCCATGGAGTCGGGTTTGGAGGTGTGTGGGGGGTTAAATTTGCGGGGTCGGGGTTTCCGACCCCATCCCGACTCCATCCCGCCTCCACGCAATTTTGACAGAATCAGTCACGGGGTTCCCGATTCCGTCCCGCCTTCAAGAGGCGGGAGAGGCCATTAAAGCCCTTAACAAGCTCTAAATTGGCTCTGTAATGCCATTTTGAAACGCTGTAGCTAGTTTAACCCTCTTCTGACGTGAAGCACGCCTGGTGTGAAACACTCCAGTGAAAGCTGGCGGGAGCACAAGTGGATAGCGGACTATCTGCTGCTGGTCCACTATTATAATGGAGATGCGTGATGAAGGTTGTAGTAGTATTAGGTCTGAACGTCACCTCTGATGCTGCTGCATTGAATGTCTTCAGATACTACCTGTGAGGACTTGCTTGGCAAAAAAATTCTCTCTCTCTCTCTCTCTCCACCCCCGCCCCACCCCGGCCCCATTCCAGGTCCACTCACATCAAAAGCCAGGCAGGTCCTCTCTCACCAACAGTCTCTGAGACTAGGCAGTCAGCAATGATGACATCATCAGAGGCGCCTTTCAGACTGAAAACACTAATTAGTTCATGGGTTCCCACATGCTCCAACTCAATTGCCCAATTAAGTGAAAATTGCATCAGGCATCCACATTAATCTGGAGTCGGGGGGGAAACACGAAATGCGGATTACACGACCCCAACCCGACCCCAAGACAAAATCCAGCCCAAAATCTCTAAAAATTCTTTATAAAATTCTGCACATAGTCCATCGGACCCTGAGCTTTCCCCCCCACCTCCCCTTCATTCCACTTATTGCTACTTTTATTTCCGCTAATCCTACTTCTTTGTCACACATGCTTCTCACATCCTCCTTTAAACCCTCTTCAATAAAAGCACTAACCTTCTCCATCGCCAATTTGGAAATGTCTTCTTTTGTATATAACTCTTGATAAAAGCTACTCGCTGCCTCCAAAATCTTCCCACTTTCATGAATGATCTTCTCCCCAACCTTCAACTCTCCAATTAATGATAATGTCTGTCGCAGCTTCTCTTGCTCTAGAAAATATCCAGTGCATCTTTCTCCCTCCAATGCATCTTTAGCTTTTGCCCGGAGAATGGCCCCCTTGCATTTTTCAGCTTGCAATAATTCCCACTCTTCCTTGAAAACCACCCACTTTTATGGACGGACTCACCAAAACAGCCACCCTTCTACGGTTATTGTTTGCACAACTTGTAAAGACCTCTCCCTTCCAAACCTTCCGAACTCTTTCTAGGATATCCTCATCCCAAAAGGTTTCTTGCAGACACAACAAGTCAGTGCCTTTAAAAACCTGCAACAACTGTTGCAATTTCTTCTCACCCCTCAGTCCGTTCACATTAATCGAGACCAATGTAATCATGGCTCTTAATAAGGGAAGTGTGCCTGATAATCCCCCCATCATTTAATCTCCGGCACTTCCCTCCTCTCATGCTCCTTCCCAACTTTTCGGCCAGCTGTTGCTTTCTCCTGCAGCCTCCGGCTCTTTTTCACCTCCTGTTTGAACCTTCCCTGCAGTTTCAGTCTCTTCCTTACATTAGGTTTGGGCCGAGGAGCCGCCCTTATCCCTCCTGCTCCTCACTAACCTTTCTCTTTCTACAAGATGCCACCCCACCCCCCCACTTCCATGTCTTTGTCCCCCTCTGACTCCTCACGCTCGAGCTCTTCTGTAACCTCCCGTCCCTGCTCCCCATCAGATTCATAATCTCCCTTAGAGAGTCTTCCTGCTATCACGGTTTCTCCAACAGTGCCACTCCCTTCGGCCTCATCTCCACCACTGACCCTTGCTCCCCGTTTCTTCTCTCTCTGGGACAATGGTGCATCTGCACCTATCTTGCTCCATTCTGGCGTCTTTGTCTCCCCGCTCCCATCCTGCTGTCCCTTTAAGGCTCCTGCCTCTTGCACCCTCTCCTTGTCTTGCCCCCTCCTGCTCCTTGAGATGTCCGACTCCCCGTCTTTCTCTGGAGTACTTACACTTACCCCGCACCCCGCTCCCGCCTCCTCTCCCCCCGCAGACACCAGATTCTTTAGGGAGAGCTGAGCCGTATTATGGCTCGACTCTGCCCTCGACCCATGCTGCCCACTGCTGTCTTTGTCCTTTTCCACTGAACTTGGTGTGTTTTCCACCATCTCCATCCTGATCTCTGCTCCACAATTTTCTGCTTCTTCCTGCGCTCTTTTCTCCTTCCATTCACCAGCTGTGTCCTCCGCCTGCTCTGCTCCTCCGGCCGTTCCACTCCCATCTCCTCATCACTCAAGGGGCTTCCTTTTGCCTCACTCTCACAGCAGGTGGGGCCTTTGTGACACACCCCACAGCTCTCCACCTTGAAGCTCCAACCAATGTGTGCAGACTCGCCACAGTTATAACTGTACAAGTCTGGTCAGCTTCTTACAAGATGGTCGTGTCCAAGACAATAATAACAAACCTTCACCTGGTTATCATGTAGTACCCAGAAGTACTGCACTCCATCCATTGTCTTGAATTTCATGCTATACGGCAATGATTTCACCTGCGCTGGGAACCGTACCTTTGCATAACGGGTTCCATCAACTACCTGCATTCCTGGATAGTATCTCCACTTTATTGCCGAGCAAATTTTAATGTTCCACAACTCAAACTTTTTTATTAGCGCATCGTCCTCAGTATAAGAATGAGACCACCACCTCTTCAGAATATAGCAGAGATACCTCCAAGAACTTATCTCCAACCTTCAAACTCGGTAAGTCTTTCATTTCCTCTCGGCTACTGACCGTCACCTCGAACCAAACTTTGGTCGGCAGGAATAGCAGCTTCCCTCGCTGCAGTCCTCATGTACCGTCTGGATAATACCCCAAGCTCGTATCTCCTTATCCTCGCACTGAACCACCGCCGTGTTTTCTTTTCCAAACCTCCTAGGGTCCCGGCTCAAATCTTTAGACCTTTTTTCTCCCTTCCCCCAACATTTTCTCCCCTGATTAAATTCATCCTGGGAACATTGTCCTCTGAGGGGCCCAGCACTCCGGGCCCCTCAGCAGCCATCTGGTTGCTGTTTAAGGACCAAAAAGGCCCAAAAAAAACACCACCAACTTTTTACAAACTCACTCCAACTCCCTGCAGTAATCAAGCGCCCAGCAGCACCTGCTCACTCCTAGCCCCTCCCACCTAGAGAGTGCTACCCACTGAGCCACGGCTGACACTTGACTCAAACCATATACATATGTACATATACGATATACAACACAGAAACAGGCCATTTGCCCCAACCAGTCCATGCTGGCATTTATGCTCACTCGAGCCTCCTCCCGTCTTTCCTCATCTAAATCTATCAGCATAACCCTCTATTCCCTTCTCCCTCATATGCTTGTCTAGCCTCCCCTTAAATGCATCTATACTATTCACTTCAACCACTCCTGTGGTAGCGAGTTCCACATTCTCACCACTCTTTGGGTAAAGAAGTTTCTTCTGAATTCCCTATTGGATTTCTTGGTGACTATCTTATATTGATGGCCTCTAGTTTTGCTCTTCCCCACAAGTGGAAACACTCTCTCTCTATCCACTCTATCAAAACCTCTCGTAATTTTAAAGACCTCTATTAGGTCAGCCCTCAGCCTTTTTTTTTCAAGAGAAAAGAGACCCAGCCTGTTCATCCTTTCCTGATTGGTATACCCTCGCATTTCTGGTATCATCCTTGTAAATCTTCTCTGCACCCTCTCCAGTGCCTCTATATCCTTTTAATAATATGGCGACCAGAACTGCACGCAGTACTCCAAGTGTGATCTAACCAAGGTTCGATACAGGTTTAGCATAACTTCCCTACTTTTCAATTCTCCAGAAATAAACCCTAGTGCTTGGTTTGCTTTTTTTTATGGCCTTGCTAACCTGTGGCGCAACTTTTAGTGATTTGTGTATTTGTACTCCGAGATCCCTTTGTTCCTCTACCCCACCTAGACTCGCACCCTCCAAGTGATAAGTGACCTCCTTATTCTTCCTACCAAAATGTAATACCTCACATTTATCTGTGTTGAAATTCATTTGCCAATTATTTGCCCATTCTGCAAGTTTATTCATGTCCCCCTGTAATTTGTTGCAGTCCTCCTCAGTATTGACTATCCCCCCCCCAATTTGGTGTCATCCGCAAATTTAGAAATTGTGTTTTTGATTCCAAAGTCTAAATCGTTAATATAAATTGTGAAAAGCAGTGGTCCCAGCACTGATCCTTGTGGAACACCACTACCCACCATCTGCCACTGTGAATAGCTACCCTTTACTCCTACTCTCTGCTCTCTGTCTTGAAGCCAGCTAGCAATCCATTCTGCTACTTGTCCCCTGACTCCGCATATATAGGACCTGTTTCATGTATATTAGGCTATAAAGATGATTTTTGGCATTCTGCATTCATTATATTTATGCACAGTGCTCATCGAACTACTTCCACAGTACTAGGGGATTAAATGGGTCCAGAAAATAAATTTACCAGACATCATGACCGCCCATTATACACCCAGCCTGAATTTTGATCGTTCGACTTCGATATCACCATTTTACATCATTGCCTGAAGTTAAAATGACTCCCCATGACTCTGGAGTAAACGTTTTGCCTTCTGGGACAATCTTGAAGAGTTATGCATTCTGTGCCTCTGGCTTGATAAGCGTCTCTTCAGTGGTATATCGCAATGACAGAGCAGTTTTGATCTTTGAGCGCAGTCCTCAATTGTTTTTCTCAAGCCTTTGCCTCTTTGTCTGACAATGTTGAGCAGTTCAGTGAGGCGTCGATGCTTTGTTAACGTTTCCTGCCCTTAACGTCCGTGCTTTGGCCGTGGCTCCTGGTGTCAGCAGCGACACTGGGGCTGAAGTTACGCTCTCGGTGTGAGAGAGATTGTTTTTTTGTGCGAGAGCTTTGCGCTGCAGCTCACCTGGACAATTATGGCCAGGAGTTTGCGGTCAGCGGCGAAGCAGGGGGTGTTCGCGCTGGCCGCCAAGACAGCTGCCCACAAAGATCTCGGGATCTCCGCGGCGAGAAGTTCGCCTTTTTCGACGCGCAAGTGATTTCAGCGCAGTGTAGTGGGAATTCCATCGCGCGAGCTGCTGTGACGTCAACAAGCTGTCTGAGCAGCCAATCACAGTGCAGAATTCGCGCAGACAGGGAACCAGGAAGTGAGGAACTTTGCACTTTTAAAAAATGTTAGAGAGAGCAAAACAAAGATTGGGGCTCTCACATGGGGGAAAGGTAAGCCTGAAATAAATATGAACAAACTTCTAAAAAATACTAAAAAAATTTTTTTTTATAAGTTTCTTAAAAATGTTATCCTAATGGAGAAATTTGACACTCCACAAAATTTTAATTAGTTTTTCAGGGCCCTAACGTTTGTTTAGCGGTCAGTACGCTGTTAAATCCCCAGTTACACCTAATCCAACAAGGTCTAACTTTTAATGGGAAGTCGCACAACACCAGGTTATAGTCCAACAGCTTTATTTGAAATCACAAGCTTTCGGAGCGCTGCTCCTTCGTCAGGTGAAGTGAAGAAATACATATAGGCACAGCAACACGGTGGCATAGTGGTTAGCACTGTTGCCTCACAGTGCCAGGGATCCGGGTTCAAATCCGGCCTCGGGTGACTGTCTGTGTGGAGTTTGCACATTCTCCCTGTGTCTGCGTGGGTTTCCTCCGGGTGTTCCGGTTTCCTCCCACAGTCCAAAGATGTGCGGGTTGGGTTGATTTGGCTATGATAAATTGACCCTTAGTGTTAGGGGGATTAAATACGTGGGGTTACGGGGATAGGGTGGGATATGTGTCGGTGCAGGCTCGATGGGCCGAAATGGCCTCTATCTACACTGTGGGGATTCTGTGATTCATATATAGTCAGAGAACATTGCCAGATGACTACAGTTAATCTTTCTAACTGCCCTTTATCACACCTCGGCAGAGAGACAATCACGGCAATCAAAGGTGTGGATGGTGTCCAACCAGGTCAGTCAGGAAGACATTACTTCACCTGACGAAGGAGCAGCGCTCCGAAAGCTTGTGATTTCAAATAAAGCTGTTGGACTATAACCTGGTGTTGTGCGACTTCTCACTTTTGTCAACACCAGCATCTCCACATCATAACTTTTAATGGGGTAATTAACAGCGATATTACCGCGGGAAAGTCCGAGTTTTCGTCAGTTTCACTGATTGCACTGATTGCCGGCTATGGGGCGGGGGGCCACAGCGCAGCCAGTGTCGGAGCAGTGAATGACCGACCGCAACTTCCAGATCTGCGCGTTTAGATGCGCATCCGCTAAATCCCGAAGCCGTGGTCAGTTTCAAAGCGGTAATAACAACAAACACTGTGAGTTCGCCGTTTATTACCCACCGCAAATTCCGGCCCCTATGTCTTTGAAGCTTTGTTTTTGTGCAGGGAATCTACCCAATGGAGAAAGTGGAATATTTTTCTTAATTCATTCTGGAGTTATTGCACCGCAAGCAAGGCCAGCATTTATTGCCCATCCCTTCCAGGTGGCAGAGGTTGCGGGATTGGAAGCTGCTGTCAAAGAAGCTTTGGTGAGTTGCCTCAGTGCATTCTGTAGATAAAAATGAGAAGTCGCACAACACCAGGTTATAGTCCAACAGTTTTATTTGAAATTACGAGCTTTCGGAGCGCTGCTCCTTCGTCAGGTAAACTGAGGGAATACAAATCAGATACAAAGCATATATAGACAGAGAACAATGTGTCTACAGAGATACAATCCATCTGGAAGGCATTACATCAAAGACACAGCAGAATACAGCTAAGACAATGAGGTGGGGTCACAGGGGGTCCAACGTGTCAAATGCTGCAGTCTGCAGTTAAGCTTTTTACTTTTTTTTAAAACTGGAAATCACATCTGTGAACAAGACAACGACGACTCTAGTCTGGATGACTCTACGTCCTGTAGCGTGACATGAAACCAAGATCCTGGTTGAGGCCGTCCTCATGGGTGCGGAACTTGGCTATCAGTTTCTGCTCGATGATTTTGCATCACATTCTGTAGATAGTACACACTGCAGCCATGATCCACCTGTGGTGGAGGGACTGGATTTTTCAGGTGGTGGGTGGTGCTGCTGATTAACGGACTGGCCACATCTGGTCATCAACTCCAAATTAAAAGGATGTGCACAATTAAAGGTGAATGTTTGCGTATGGGGACAAATATTTATTTCACTTGTGAACAAGGGGCGCAGTAGCTGCTTCCCTATTTCAGGTACGGTTAAGTGGACACGCAGCTTGCTGAGGTGGACATGAGGAAAGTTGCCCAAATTGGCACTTCAGGGCACCCTCCCCAGAACAGACCATGGCAGCAGGTGGTAAACAAACTCAGCGATGTGCACACTAAAAGAAGGAAAGACTTGCATTTATATAGCGCCTTTCACGACCACCGGGCGTCTCAAAGCGCTTTACAGCCAATGAAGTACTATTTGCAGTGGAGTCACTGTTGTAATATGGGAAACGCGGCAGCCAATTTGTGCACAACAAGCTCCCACAAACAGCAATGTGATAAATGACCAGATAATCTGTTTTTTGTGATGTTGGTTGAGGGATAAATAAAGGCCCAGGACACCGGGGATAACTCCCCTGCTCTTCTTCGAAATAGTGCCCATGGGATCTTTTACGTCCACCTGAGAGTTCAGACGGGGCCTCGGTTTAACGTCTCATCTGAAAGACGGCACCTCCGACAGTGCAGCGCTCCCTCAGCACTGGCACTGGGAGTGTCAGCCTAGCTTTATGTGCTCAAGTCCCTGGAGTGGGATATGAACCCACAACCTTCTGACTCAGGACCTGGGGAATCAGGTGGTGAATAAGATACCACAGAAAGGAATCTGGTAAGGAAGCAATACCCTAACTATACCGTGTATCTGGTATGTGACCCAAAGGTCACCTGTTCCACATGTGCTCCTCGCCCATGCCAAGCCCTCACACAACTTTTCAGCTCGTTCTTTGCATCTCATACAAAAGCATACTGCAAGATGCAACGTAGAATTGGAAACTTTTCCACACTCCAATCTTGCAAGACCCAAACATCTCAAGTTATTTTACAACAATCTAACTGCATGACCCTTAGAGTTACCAGGTTGGCACACAGGTTGGTACATGGATTGGCACATGGGACGGCATACAAGGTGTGCACAGGTTGGCACACAGGTTGTGCACATGTTTATCACTGTACTTCTTCGACTTCCAGCTTCTCAAGATGACCTTTCTGCTGGGACAACCAGATGCCACCTCAGTCCCCACCTGGAGAGTTTCCAACCTCACCCATCATCCTGCGACATACCCAAGAAGCGGGATTTGTGTACAGGCTTACTGGCAATGGCGGGTCAGCGCCACCCATCTCGGGCACAGGCAGACGTTCCTCGAATGAATTCTCTGGAAATCCTCCAGGCTCCTGGAGGACAAAAGGAATTCCAAAGGAACCCCCACCCCCCCCGCCATCCGAGCAAGAGGGGATGTTGAACACGAGAGTCAGACACCACCAGGAACCAAATCAAAATTAAACAGTAACTGGAACTGAAAAAAGACCAACAAAAAAAAAACCCAAGCTTCAAAACCGACATAACAGAAATAAAAAAATAAAATATTCTCACTATTCTGAGGGTGATACAACTTTAGGAGGTGCAGGCAGGCACGTCCTGTGGCTGTACACTCACGGGCTTGCCCTGCGCCCCAACCTTTTTTGGGTGTACAGAGGAGGAGCTTCCTACAATTGAGGAAAGCATTAGGGCACACAGGACACATCACCCGAACATCCCAAAGGCATTCAATAAACTGGTGTCCTCACTGTCTGAACAAGCACTGTCCACTAGTTCCAAGGTACCCTGGATTCTTTGAAACCTGGTTTGCTACAGCACTGCAATGGACACCACCAGGTGTCAAACTGCTTGCTCCAAAAAGTTTCACATGAATTCCATTGGCTGCTGAAGCCCTCATCCATGCTTTTGTTACCTCCAGATTCAACTATTCCAATGCTCTCCTGGCTGACTCTCTGCAAACTTCAGCTCGTCCAAAACTCTGCTGCCCGTATCCTAGTCCCATTCGTTCATCACCACTGTGCTCGCCGCCTCGATTCCAAAATTCTCATCCTTATGTTCAAATGGCCCACCTGATGCACACATCTGAGGGCCTCGCCTCTCCCTATCTCTGTAGCCTCCTCCAGCCCTACAACACCCCCCCCCCCACCGCGAGAACACTGCGTTCCTCCAATTCTGGCCTCTTGCGCATCCCCCGATTTTCATCGCTCCACCATTGGCGGCCGTGCCTTCTGCTGCCTGGGTCCTAAGCTTTGGAGTTCCCTCCCTAAACCTCTCCGCCTCTCCACCTCTCTCTCCTCCTTTAAGACGCTCCTTAAAACCTACCTCTTTGACCAAGCTTTTGGTCGCCTGTTCCAATACCTTCTTCTGTGGCTCGGTGTCAAATGGTGTCTGATAATACTCCTGCGAAGCCCCCCGGCATGTTTTACTACGTTAGAGGCGCTATATAAATGCAAGTTGTTATTGGTATTGGACTCAGATGAAACCTTGACTTTGGATCGATGCTGCAACGATAGTATCAGTGTGAAATGAAAACTGTCTGTCGTGTTACAGTGTATGACATAATAAAGACTCACTACGCACTTGAACATAAAGCAAGGCTTTAATCAACTTGTAACAAAACATGGAGGTCTAGTTAGCAGTCACTAGCTTCCTGTTTCCAGATTGTCTCTGCCCAAGGTGGGCCCATGCCTGAGTATTTATACTCCCTGGACGGCGCCCCAGCTGGCCACCCAGTAGTACTTCCTGAGTTGTTACTTGCGATTTATGACATTCTTCCTCCCTAAAAGGTTTGGAAGTCCAGTCTTCCTTTAACGGACTAGGCGGACCAGAAATAGCCGCAGACGTTTAGCTCTCTGCTTGTGACTGGAAGGCACGTCTCCCCGGACCGTGTCCTGGTCCCTGGGTCGCTTGGCCCGTACCGGTAAGTCAGTAGAGTCCGCGTCATCTTGATCATCCTGTGGTGGACTGGGAATATCATGACTCCGGGTGCGGGTCCCCACAGGTGCTGAGCTGGTCTCATCCCGGGTCGTGGCTGGAGATTGTCCGGCGTCCTGGTTTCGGGTGGCCATCCTACGGGGAGCGTCCAGCTCCCTGAGTTGATCCGGTAGCGTTGCCGGCAGATCCCCCGATGTCCCAGGCGGGGCGTCATTTTCATAGGGGTGAGGAGTGTTGATATCATTGTCGGGGGATCCTTCATCATTCGGGCCCGTGTGACCGGTTGGGCAGGGAGCCAGATCTCGGAGCGAGACGGTGGTCTCCCGGCCATCAGGGTACCGTACGTGCGCATACGTGGGGTTTACCTCCGTTAACTCCACCTCGTCAACGAGAGGGTCGTTTTTGGCAGACCGGACGAACCTCCGGAGTAGTACCGGGCCTGGAGCCACCAACCATGATGGTAGAGACGTCCCATGTGTAGAGCGACGCCGGAATTTGAAGAATCGCTCATGAGGCGTGACATTAGTAGATGTGGAGAGAAGAGACCTGATAGAGTGTAACGCGTCGGGGAGCACCGTTTCCCACTGCTGGTCCGGCAGGTTGCGTGACCCTAGTGCCAGACGGACAGCGTTCCAGATGATGGCATTGTATCGTTCAACCTGTCCGTTACCGATTGGGTGATATGGTGTCGTCCTACTTGAGGCGATTCCCCGTTGGGAGAGATAACTTTTAAGTTCACTCGACATAAAGGAGGGACCCCGATCAGTGTGGATAAAATTGGCCGTCCCGCAAAGGGAAAAGACCTGATCGAGGCATTTAATTACCGTAGAGGTAAGCATATTAGGGCAGGGGAAGGCGAAGGGAAAGCGTGAATACTCGTCCACCATCGTAAGTAGGTAGGTGTTCCTTGTCGACGAAGGCAATGGCCCTTTAAAGTCTATGCTGAGCCTCTGCATAGGCTGCATTGCATGTATGAGTAAGCCATCTGATGGGCGAAAGAATTGTGGTTTCAATTCTGCACAAATCCTACAGGAGGAGCATGTTTTCTTTACGTCCTCGGTTGAAAATGGTAGATTTTTGGAGCGCACAAAGTGCAACATGCGGGTCACACCAGGATGGCATAAGTCCATATGCAAATCCGCCAGAGTCGACGTTGACATTGAGGAGCAAAATGCCCGTGTGAAGGTATCTGGGGCCACGTTCTGTTTGCCGGGTCGGTAACAGATAGTATATCCAAAGGCAGCCAGCTCCATCCTCCAGAGTTGAATTTTATTATTTTTGATTTTCGTGCGCCTCCGGTTATCCAACATGAAGGCCACAGAGCGCTGGTCAGTTATAAGCGTAAAATGACGCCGAGCAAGAAAATGACCCCATTGGCGTACAGCCTCGATGATGGCCGTAGCCTCCTTCTCGACGGGGGGGTAATGGAGCTCGCTACCCTGCAAGGTTCTGGATAGGAATGCCACGGGTCGGCCACCTTGATTCAAGGTAGCGGAGATCGCCACCTCCGATGCATCGCATTCGACCACAAAAGGAAGATTTTCGTCAATGGAGCGAAGCGTGGCTTTCTCCAGCTGTCGTTTGAGGAGGTTGAAGGCAGAAATAGCCGTAGCTTCCAATGGAAAAGACTTCGCATGGAGCAGGGGCTGTATTTTATCGGAGAAGTGTGGTATCCATTTTGCGTAATAAGCAAACATGCCAAGTGCCCGACGAAGAGAGCCGAGGTTCGTCGGGGGAGGGAGCTCCTGAAGTGGACGAAGTCGCTCTGGGTCCGGTTTAATAACACCGTTGCCCACCCAGTAGCCAAGAATGTTCACCGATGGCACCGACTTCACCGATTTGGATTCGTTTAACGTTAAGTGGCGACGGCGGAGTACATCAAAAAATCTCTGAAGATTGGCGTCATGCTCCTTTTGATCATGGCCGGCAATAGTGATATTGTCTAAATACGGAAAGGTATCCGTCAAGTTCTCTTGCCGGACTAGGCCATCCATGGCCCGTTGGAAGACGGCCACCCCATTGGTGACCCCGAATGGAAGGCGGCGAAACTGGAAAAGCCGACCATTGGCCTCAAAGGCCGTATACTTCTTGTCGGAGTCTTGCAGTGGCACCTGATGGTACGCGCTTTTTAAATCGAAGGTCGAGAATACCTTGTATTTGGCAAGGTTGTTGACCATGTCATCTATGCGTGGCAGCGGGTAGGCATCCAGATCGGTATATAGATTAATAGTCTGCGAATAATCGATACACAGACGTTTTTTATGTTGTTTTAAGGGATTCCTCACGATGACGACCTGAGCCCGCCAGGGAGATGAACATGGCTCGATAATACCGTCGACTAAAAGGCGAGAGATTTCCGCCTCAATAAACGATCGATCGTCTTGGCTAAAGCGCCGCGATTTGGTGGCTATGGGTTTACAGCGGTGGGGAAGATTGGCAAACAGGGAGGGTTCACCGAGTAAGGCCGCCGAGAGTGCACAAAACGGCACCTTAGAAATGGTAAGCTCCGGCCTTGACCCTCCAAACTCAAAAGTGATCTTCTTGTGCTGCTTCTGGAAGTCCTGTCCCAGAAGCACATCGCTGCATAAGTTTGCGAGTACTCCGAGCCGGGTGGAGAGATACGTGCGGCCGTTGAGGATGAGGTTAACCAGACAGAAGCCAGAAGAATTGGTGGTCAGAGTCGTCAGAGCCATTGCAATCTCCCTGTCCGAGGGATAAATGTGCAGTTTTAACCTGTTGACAGCCCGCTTACTAATGAAGCTGTCAGAGCTGCAGGAGTCGATTAGCGCGCTTAGAGTGTGCCCATTTACTGAAACCTTCGTGGCTGCATGGGACAAACTTTGGGGAAAAACAGCCGTGATGGGAGGAGGGGCAATTTTCCCTTCGGCAACTGTAGCCTTAACAGTAGTTCTTGGGGGAGGAGCAGCTCCATAGATAGCAGCTGTGAAGCTAACAGGAGCTCTCGACCGGTATACTTTAGAGGAGCGGCCTTTCTTGTTAGCAAAGGCCCGTGACTGGCATACCTTGGAAAAGTGTCCTTTCTTGCTGCAATGATTGCAGGTCACATTACGAGCCGGGCAAAATTTTCTGTGATGGCACGCCCCTCCACAAAAGAAACACTTTCTTCCTGATTGCCAGGATGCTGCTAGGGCGGGGTCATCATCAGCGAAGGCCTCTAGGGTAGGGTCGTCGACTGTTAGAGTAGAGTCAACATCAGTGGGGGCATCCGCCCGAGACCTACCGAAAGACTCATTAAAGGAGATAGCCGCCGCCCGTGCACGTGGTGGGAGATAAGTGTCTGCATTTTTCTTGGCCAAGTCCAAGGAACACGCCTGGTCATAAGCAGCCCGTAAATTGAGGGTTTTATTTTCCAGCAGGCGCTGACGTATAAAAGGGGACGCGATTCCATTGATAAAGGAATCGCGGATTAGTTCCTCTTGATACTGTTCAGCTGAAACTGCTTTAAGGTTACAATCCTTGCTGAGCCTGCGAAGTTTCTGGAGAAATTCATCGAGTGATTCCCCAGGCTGCTGCCGAGTTGTGGCCAGTAGGTGTCGAGCAAAGATTTCATTTGGGGACTTGACATATAGCTGCTGTAAGATTTCGATAGCAGTGTCATAGTCTATACAGTCCTCAATATAATCATACACATGAGGAGACACGTAGTTGATAAGCATTCGTAACTTATTAGGGACATCCGCCCCACATTCTTCAAGAAAGTTGCTAAAGGTACGAAACCAATGCTTCCATACCTTTGCTGCCGCAGGTGCATTCGGGTCCAGGTCGAGACGAGCGGGTCTAAGGAGTTTTTCCATGATGGATCAGTTTCTTGCCCAAGTTCCCTTCTGTGGTTCGAGTTGCAGCTGGTTGTTCCGAATCACCCAAAGCGTGGAGACGATATCAAGTTGATTAAATTGACGTAATAAAGACTCACTACGCACTTGAACATAAAGCAAGGCTTTAATCAACTTGTAACAAAACATGGAGGTCTAGTTAGCAGTCACTAGCTTCCTGTTTCCAGATTGTCTCTGCCCAAGGTGGGCCCATGCCTGAGTATTTATACTCCCTGGACGGCGCCCCAGCTGGCCACCCAGTAGTACTTCCTGAGTTGTTACTTGCGATTTATGACAGTGTACATTTACTCTTAGACTCCAGCACATACTGGGTCATTACAGGCTCATTAAGATTCAAGTCACACATTGACACTGAAACAAATATTAATATTACAGTAATGAAAGCATCTCTAATGATTTTATCACTCTAATAGTCATCCTATGTAACTATTCTGAGGGGGCTTGACAGGGTAGATGCTGAGAGGTTGTTTCCCCCTGGCTGGAGAGTCTAGAACCAGGGGTCACAGTCTCAGGGTAAGGGGTCGGCTATTTAGGACTGAGATGAGGAGGAATCTTTGGAATTCTCTGCGCCAAAGGGCTGTGGAGGCTCAGTCGTTGAATATATTCAAGGCTGAGATCGATAGATTTTTGGACTCCTATGAAATCAAGGGATATGGTCTTATGTTCCCATTCCCTTCTCTCCCTTTTGTTTTTATTATTTAATTTAACTTTTTTCTATGTTCAACATATTCTATCTATTCTAACCCTTTATTTTTTTGAGTTTAAAACATTGTGCTTACTACTTTCATTGACTCCTTTGTTTATTGAAAACTGACCTCACAGGCTTCTTTCAGCCAATTCAAGGCCAGAAGTGGAAAGACTATTTGGCCATGTTGGCGACGCAACCAAGTCAATTGCTAAGAAAGTGTTCCTGTGACAAAATGGAAATGCTACTACAGGACAAGCTATCTTGTCTAGCGCACCAGGAGCGCAAGCAGGGTCTATTGACACCACTGTGCCAGCCAATGAGCTGGAGGCGGGGCTGACTTATGGCAGGACTCACAGCAAACAGTCTATTTCACAGCAAACAAAGCCTATTTACTCAGAATTGCGTTTAAACAGCATACTACAGCAAACAGTCTACAGAGTCTATTTAAGAAAAGCTTCTATGAACTACAGCAAACAGTCTATTTCACAGCAAACAAAGTCTATTTACTCAGAGTTGTGTTTAAACAGCATACTACAGCAAACAGTCTACAGAGTCTATTTAAGAAGAGCCTCTATGAACTACAGCAAACAGTTTATTTCACAGCAAACATAGTCTATTTACTCAGCAAACAGAGTTGTGTTTAAACAGCACACTACAGCAAACAGTCTACAGAGTCTATTTAAGAAGAGCCTCTATGAACTACAGCAAACAGAATGACATAAGAAAACTACTAGGCACTTGGTCTGAGTATTAAACAAGGCTTTAATCAACTGTTTTTCAACATGGAGGTCGAGTTGTGTCCTTCACTAGTTCCTGTTAAAGAATGTCCTGAGCAAGCTGGGCCCATGCCCGAGTATTTATACTCTCCCTGGACAGCGCCACCAGCAGGTCGCCCAGTATTATTTCATAAGTCATTTCCACATGAATGACAAGATTCATGTCACAGAACTCATGACTGAAACTACAGCAACTTCTGCTGATAAAAGCAGGGTGATTTCTCCAGCAAAATGCAGTGAGTGGAGGATAGTTACATAATACAAATGTTATGCGTAAAATTAATCCCAATCACTTACAGCAGTGATTGATGGTGGAATTACCCAATCATCTCAATTCTTGCCAGGATGTGTCACTATATGCAGCCATGGCATAATTCATCTGCAGCTCAGCAGTTGAGCCTCTTAAAACTTTCTTTACTAAGTCATACCTCAGGGGATCATAGTCAGGCATCTTTTCAAAAGGCCCATCTGGAACTATTTGAGGTACCATTAGAAGCTGTCTCTCTAGCAACGTGATTCGTCAGTTTGGAAACAAATGAAATTTTTACATTTATTAGAGAGGGAGCTTGTTTTTCTCTGGATGCCGGGTCACTAGTGAACAGTTGTTTAACTAAAAGCATTCAAGAGAACGACACATTGATTTGTTTGAGAGCTTCGTTTAATGCTGTTGGCTTGCAATGCATCTTGAACCGGCCACATATAGGGGGAGAAATTCAGTATCGCCCCATTTGGGGCGCAATTATCGGCCGGGCGCAAAGATTAGTGCCTGGCGCTAATTATCGCCACCGACTGCAAACTTGACTTTTATCGCCCCTGGAGGTGATTTGAGCGCTAAATCAGGCGCTTCACACCTGTCTTAAGGCGCAAAGGCCGAGGAGCGAGGCGCTACCTCAGAGCGCTGGCGAAGCTCATGTGATGTCAGTCAGCAATGGAACACAGACACACTGGCGCCGGCCAGTTCTTAAAGGGGATGGTTGATCTTGCTTTCCATCTACATCCTGCTCATTGCAGCTTTGAATCTCTGCCTGGAGAGACCTGCACATCAAATCTGCTGGAAAGAACAATGGAGAGGCCCAGGGAAAGAGCTTAGAGTGCAGCCCCCACAGTCTCTTCTAAATCGATACAAGGAATGGCAAATCAAAATGAACCTGCAAAGTGCTGCTCAGTACCCAAAACTCCTTCACACAGCGTTGAATCTCTCCAGAAGTCTCTCTCTCTCTCTCTCTCTCAGAATGCGTGGTTCAAAAATGGCACCAACAATAAAAGGCAGGAAGCGGTGGCCTTTAAATAGCGCTCCCCCAGTCCCTTCATGACTGCAATTCGCTCCCCTCAACCTGTCGTTGCTAGCGTCTGGCGGTAAGGCAGGGGGCGCCACTCAATATCTGCTCTGGGGCGATACTGGGGCGTTGCGCACTCGACTGACGTTACGATCTGCCGGCGCAGGAGATCGTGGCGGTAGTGTTTAGCGCCACCGCAAAATGTCTAGTTAATTTCGCGAGTGGCGCAAACATCGCCGCGCCTGGGCGCTAGTTGATTTGCGCCCCATTAGCGCCCTCTTAAGGCGCTAACGGGAGGCGCAACCAACTGAATTTTTCCCCCATAGTGTCAGTTAGAACAGGGCAGGCGTGTGGGTCACTCTCAACGTATCATCTGTCCCCTGTCCGGCTCAGAACATGGAATGTGCAGAGCTTTGCATGATCAGCTTTAGACAGATCTGACTGGAATTCACGGAATCTCACAGCAAGTACCCTGTTAGTTATGCAAATTGTCGGCGATCAAAAAAAACCGCTTGGGTCTTTGTGACACTGAACCACATTAGTTCCCACTCACATTGACTCAACGGTATTCCTGATTTAAACATTTAAGATTTTTTCCGCGACCGGTGGGCACCATAGAGTACAGAGGCGATAATTGACCCTCACAATCGCATTATGGTTTAATTTAGTACTTGGATGTGCACTTGGGATGCTCTAACTAAGCAGGGCTACGGACCCAGAGCTGGGAAGTGAGATTAGGCTGGATAGCTCTTTGTTGGCCGGCGCGGACACGATGGGCCGAAATGGCCTCCTTCCATGCTGTAACTTTCTATGATTCTATTACTAGTTGTGCCATGTACCTGGTTATTAATTCACAGAATCCCCACAGTGCAGATAGAGGCCATTTCGGCCCATCGAGCCTGCACCAACACATATCCCACCCTATCCCCGTAACCCCACGTATTTAATCCCCCTAACACTAAGGGTCAATTTATCATAGCCAAATCAACCTAACCCGCACATCTTTGGACTGTGGGAGGAAACCGGAGCACCCGGAGGAAACCCACGCAGACACGGGGAGAATGTGCAAACTCCACACAGACAGTCACCCGAGGCCGGATTTGAACCCGGGTCCCTGGCGCTGTGAGGTAACAGTGTTAACCACTATACCACTGTGTTGCATTGTTTGTTTTATATTTGTGGTGCGCTAGGGCACTTACAGTAATGGTTTCTGATCCCATCAGGTGACACTGGGGCAACTCAATGTCACCCCTACAGGTTTAAAGAGGCTTAAACAGGATCTAATGCTGTCTCTCATGTTTTCTCAATCCTCAGCCGTCTAAAAGTTGACCCTCAGTTATTTTATTACTTGAGGGCAGCAACATGATTTATAAGTCTATTTTATGATTAAATATTAGCAGTTTTGTACTGTATCAACTTAGATGTAATGATAGAGCAAATAACCTAACGATGATTTGAAGTTATAGAATCTCACAATCTTACGGCACAGAATGAGGCCATTCGGCCCATCATGCCTGTGCCGGCTCTTTGAAAGAGCGATCTAAACAGTTCCGGTGACCTGCTCTTTACCCATAGCCCTGCCAATTTTTCCTTTTCAAGTATTTATCCAATTGCCTTTTGAATGTCACCATCGAATCTGCTTCCATTGCCCTTTCAGGCGGCGTATTCCAGATCATAACAACTCGCTGCGTAAAAAATGTTTTCCTCGTGTCGCCTCTGTTTTTTTTTGACAATTCCCTTAAATCTGTATCCTCTGGTTACCAAAGCTTCTGCCCCTGGAAACAGTTTCTCCTTATTTATTCTATCAAAATCCTTCAAGATTTTGAGCACCTCTATCAAATCTCCCCTTAACCACAGTTTCTCTCGTCTCTCCACATAACTGAAGTCTTTAATCCCTGAATCCCTGGTACAATTCAGTAAATCTCCTCCGCACCCTCTCCAATGCCTTGACATCCTTCCTAAAGTGTGGTGCCCAGAATTGGCCACAATACTCCAGCTGGGGCCGAACCAATGTTTTACAAAGGTTTAGCGTAACTTCCTTGCTTTTGTACTCTATACCTTTGTTTATAAAGCCAAGGATCACATATGCCTTTTTAACAACCTTCTCAACTTGCCCTCCCACCTTCAAAGACTTGTGCATGTACATCCTCAGATCTCCCTGCTCCTGTACCCCCTTTAAAACTGGACCATTTAGTTTATATCGCCTCTCCTCATTCCTCCTACCAAAATGAATCACTTCACACTTCTCTGGGTTAAATTGCATCTGCCATGTGTCTGCCCATTTCACCAGTCTGCCTATGTCCTCCTGAAGTCTGTTAATATTGCCTCATTGTTTACTACATTTCTGAGTTTTGTGTCATCTGAAAATTTTGAAATTATGCCCTGTACACCCAAGTCCAGGTCATTAATACATATCAGAAAGAGAACTGGTTCCAATACCGACCCCTGGAAGACACCACTACATGTGGATATAGTTGTACAGTCACTATTGCATTGCCAGTAGTTTCTGCTTCTCAATGATATAACAGTGACAGTATAACTCTGAACACAGGACCTGACTCGGAAATGGAGCAGTGTGAGACCCCTCGCACAGGATACCTCACATCCCTTGAGCTTGACACTATATGGTCGATAACGCCAGTGGGAAGTCAACCCAGGTTTAGAGAGTGCCCTGGGGGGAGGGGGGGCGGGAGGAATTCTGGGCCTCCTGCGCACTTTATAACCAGCATCACTAAAACAGGTTGAATGGTCATCATCACGTTGCTGTTTGTGGGATCTTGCTGTGCGGAAATTGGCTGCTGCGTTTCCTATATTACAAATGTACTTAGTTGGCTGTAAAGCACTTTGGGACGTCCTGAGATCGTGAAAGGTGCTATAGAAATACAAGCTGTTCTTTCTTTATATATCTAAAACTGAGGGCTGGATTTTGATACTGGGGCGGGTTGGGGTCGTGTCATCCGCATTGCGCCTGAAATTGGATGTGGGAGATTGATGCAATTTTCACTTAATTGGGCAATTGAGTTCCAGCATGTGGGAACCCATGAACCAATTAGTGGTTTCAGTCTGAAAGTCGCCTCTGATGATGTCATCATTGCAGGTCAGACACTGCCTAGTCTCAGAGACTGCCTGGCCTTTGCTGTGAGAGGACCTGGATGCAAAATGAGCAGCATCTCAGAGAGAGAGAGAGAATTTTTTTTGCAACCAAGTCCTCCCAGGCAGTCTCTGAAGACATTCAATGCAGTAGCATCAGAGGCGACTTTCACACCTAATACTACTACTACCTTCATCACAATACTACTACTACCTTCATCACATCTCCGTTGTAATAGTAGACCTGCAGCTGATAGTCAGCTATCCACTTGTGCTCCCGCCAGGTTTCACTGGCGTGTTTCACATCAGGCGTACTTCACATCGGAAAAGGGTTAAACTAGCTAAAATGTTTCAAAATGGCATTACAGAGCCAATTTAGGGCTTGTTAAGGGCTTTAATGGCCTCTCTCGCCTCCTGGAGGTGGGACGGAGTCGGGAACCCCGCGACCGATTTTGTCAAAATTGCGTGGAGGCGGAATGGAGTCGGGATGGGGTCGGGACCCCCGAATCTGCAACTTTAACCCCCCACACGCCTCCAAACCCGACTCCACGGGTCAATGAAAATCCAGCCTAGAGATTTTTTAATGTTAAGAGAGAGCTGACACTGCTAGCCCTGGTCTCCAAGACATTACAATTTAATGGCTCGGACTGAAGCTCTGCACATGTTTGGTTGCACACATGCACAGATCTCTCTCACCATGGTGGGAATACGAATTCCCAGCCACGCGCAGCTCGCAGTATAACTGGCTGTACCGGCTGTGAATCGCTCTGCCGCTACCACAGCCTCCGCCTGCTAATGCAGTCGAACCGCGGCCAAAGCCCTTATACATTCACTGAGTTTTGTCGCGTTGCAGCTGCACTGCTTCAGTGCATCAAAGATTCTGAAGCACACCCAGAGGTTTCAAACGGAGAATCCAGAATCTATTTGGAGCCTTTTTATTAGTGACATGTGTATAACACCGGCACCATGATTTGGCCGGTCGGTCTGTGTGCCTGTAACTGAGATGGGTAACAGTTGTAATAACTCATCAAGTTGAATACAATTTTGTGAAGTGTTGGAACAGCACAAAAGAAAAATCTGTTTCAATTTAAAGGAAGGCTTTGTCCTGACTCCACACACACAAAAAAAATATATTTTATAAATATTGCATGATATTCCCCACTTTGCGAAGGATATTGAATCAAGGTATAAGAGTAAATTCCACAATCCCAAGCTCCCAGCAGGGAAGCCACACTTAAAGGCAGTGCGTTTTGGAGATGGGCTGAAATATAATAACTCCAAATCCAGGTTCCCTGCAAGCATAGCTTCCCATTGAGAGACAGGAATTTTCTCTATAATCTTTCCAAATTCAGGCACTGATGTTCGCTGATGACTGAAGCACCATCCTCAATACATGCAATGCTGACCTTAGCCGTGTGTCAAGAAAGTCTTGCATTTCTACAGCACCTTTCACAACCTCACGCTGTCCCGAAGCACTTTACAGCCAATGAAGTACTTTAAAAAAAAAATGTAATGTAGGGAAACGCGGCAGCCAATCTGCACACAGCAAGCTCCCACAAACAGCAATAAGATCTTGGCCAGATCGTCTGATTTCTAGGTGTTGGTTGAGGGATAAATATCGGCCAGGACACCCGGGGAGAACTCCCCCTTGCTCTTCTTCGAAAAAATGCAGTGGGCTCCTTTACATCCACCTGAGAGGGCTGACATGGCCTCGGTTTAACGGCTCATCTGAAAGATGGCACCTCTGGCAGTGCGGCACTCCCTCAGCACTGCACTGGGGGTGTCAGCCTGGATTATGTGTGCAAATTGCTGGAGAGGGACTTGAACCCATAACCTTCTGACTCAGAGGCAAAAGTGCGACTACTGAGCCACAGTTAATGTCAATGCGATGACATTACACAGTTAGTACCCTATATGGTGCTCTATCTTTAAGCTCTTCACTTACTGCACCTCCACATATAAATAGTCCCTCCGCCTGTTGGGTTGCTGTACCTTTAACTGTTCACACTTTCAGTCAGATAGTCTCTTTTCCCTTCCCTCCCCTCAAGCCCTACTGATTGAAATCTCTTTCTGGCTGATTCCTTTGTACTTTTTCCTGTAGTTATGCGATGCAGACATATACCTGTGTGGTCCCACAAATTTCTAGTTCAGCTAAGATCCCAGGATCACTCATTTTACACCAGAAGTGTTTTTCCATTGCTTCACCTGGTTTTTGCTGTATTCAGACTCAGCAACAAACTTTTCCTTAACTTTTAAACTGGGGCAGTGTCAACGGATTCGCTAGTTCACACTGTCGGCCTTGCCTCAGTAGTAAGTTAAAATTGAACTTGCATTTATGTAGCGCCTTTCACGACCTCAGGACATCCCAAAGCGCTTTACAGCTAATGAAGCACTTTTTGAAGTGTAGTCGCTGTTGTAATGCAGGAAACACGGCAGCCAATTTGCGCACAGCAAGCTCCCACAAACAGCAATTAAATAAATGACCAGATAATCTGTTTTTAGTGATGTTGATTGAGGGATAAATATTGGACCCAGGAAACTGGGGAGAACTCCTCCCTGCTCTTCTTCGAAATAGTGGCCATGAGATCTTTTACGTCCACCTGAGAGGGCAGACGGGGCCTCGGTTTAACATCTCATCTGAAAGACGGCGCCTGCGACAGGGCAGCACTCCCTCAGCATCCCACTGGGAGCGTCAGCCTAGATTACGTGCTCAAGTCGCTGTCGTGTTTCCTACATTTACAACAGTGACCGCACTTCAAAAGTACTTCATTGGCTGTAAAGCGCTTTGGGACGTCCTGAGGTCATGAAAGGTGCTGTATTAATGCAAGTCTCTTTTTCTCTTTACTTCACAGGAGTGCAATCAGACAAAAATTGACACCGAGCCAAAAAAAGATATTAGGAGGGCTGACCAAAAGCTGGAATATTTTTCTCTTTACGTTAGTTTTACAGAATGTGTAAACGCATTTACAAATTCATTTGAACTAAAACAAGGAAAAAAACTATTGACAAGTATCCGAATGTGAAGTGTCAGAGAAGATGTTGGATTCCTCACCCTCTTTGAAGTTCATGTCAGGATCTTTTTTGCTGGGTAATATGCTCTCTCCTTTCTCAGTTGATGGCCTTTATTATGTTACGGGCAACCTTCACATGAGCCGCATGTTTTGAAGTCACTGATTACACTTCCTGCAGTTCTCTTCATCATGAATGTCTGCTGAACATTTGTTAATTTTGTGGATTATATGAGCCCAGCCTTTTGGACGAGCATCTGTAACAGGCATTCCTGATGCTGTGCCAACATGATTTTGTTTGATAATTCTTTTCGTAGAATAAGTGTAATTCCGACTCGGGAACATGATCGGCGCATGATTGCTATTTTCCATCGCACATTTACAAAAATCGAGGGGAGAGAAATTCGTTTTCGCCAGTAAAGTTGCCGGTGGAGTTAACGGCCGCTGAAAACGGCCGCAACGCCAACGGGGCAAAATTTGTCAGAGGGGTGGGGGGGGGGGGGGGGATGGAGATTGTTGGCGCAGCGCTTACCTTCCGTGCAACGCCGTGCTGGTGGCATTGCTGGAGGCATCCGAGACGAGGTTCCTGTCCAGGTGTGACGTTGCAGCTTCCCTCTGTGGAGCTCGCAAGGAATTGTGGGCGATGAAGAGGTCCGAGAATTAAAGGGGCCACGCACGCTGAAGCAATACAAATTAAAATGAAGTGAGACAATGCAGTTTGCAGCCCTTTCTGCCTTTAAAAAAATATTTAACATTAAAAAGAAGTCCCAAATGTGAATAGTAAGCTCTTAAAGCTGAATTCCCTTCCTAACCTCAAAAAATTGGAAAAATGCCTCAGCACCAACACAAATGGCCCAGCAAGCCAGGGAAGGGGCACCCAGAGTCTCGCACGCAGCACTCCAGCTTTGTGCAGAGGATCAACACTGCAAGAGAGGTCCTCTACCCACAGGGGCCAGGAGGCCCTCCAGAAAGAACGATGTGGGACCAGATCACCGAGGCCGTCACTGCCAGCAGTGTCACCCCCCCACCACCTGGCTCCAGTGCCCAAAGAAGCTTCATGACCTCAACCACTGGTTAAGGTCAGTGAATGCATCTTCAAAAGCCGTCTCCTACCAACTGCACCACTAGCCTCACACAGCGCTCAATGCACGACCCCCCACCCCCAATCACTCACCGACCAACAATATGCACCAATGACGAGTCACATCATTGGAGGAGATGGTGCAGGCAATTCTTGCCAGCGGTATGGCTGAGCCCTTGGCCAGCGGCGGGACTGAAAGGATAAAAGATGCTGGTATCCTCATACATTATCCTTCTTCAGCTGTGGCTCAGTGGGTAGCACTCTCGCCTCTGATGGCAGTAGGTTGTGGGTTCAAGTCCCACTCCAGGGACTTGAGCATAAAAATCTAGGCTGACACTCCAGTGCGGTGCTGAGGGAGTGCTGCACTGTTGGATGAGACGTTAAACCAAGGCCTCGTCTGCTCTCTCAGGTGGACGTAAAAGATCCCATGGCACCATTTCGAAGAAGAGCAGGGGAGTTATCCCCGGTGTCCTGGCCAATATTTATCTCTCAATCAACATAACAAAGACAGATTATCAGGTCATTATCACATTGCTGTTTGTGGGAGCTTGCTGTGTGCAAATTGACTGCTGCGTTTCCTACATTACAACAGTGACTACACTCCAAAAGTACTTCATTGGCTGTGAAGTGCTTTGAGATGCCTGGTGGTCGTGAAAGGTGCTGTAGAAATGTCTGTCTTTCTGGCATGCTCCTCTTTCTTTCCCGCCCTCCCATCACCACAACTCCACCCTTGTGCCTTCTCCATTTCACACACCCAAGAAATGCAGCCTGCCCAGCCAGAGCGTGACCAAGAAGAGGGTGAGAGGAGAGTGAACAAGAAGATGATGATTCATCGCCAGTAAAGTTGCCGGTGGAGTTAATGGCCGCAACGCCAACGGGGCAAAATTTGTCAGAGGGGGGATGGAGATTGTTGGTCGTCCTGCAAGGCCATTTGCAGTGTCCCCCACTGAAAGTCAGTAGCCATGCTGCAGCCACTGGGGTAGCACTGCGTGACATCAGTAGGAGAGGCAAAGGCACACACAAGTCACTAAGAGAATGCATATGGGTGATGAGTTGACTTCTTGATGTCACATTGGATGGATAGATGTATGTAGGTGGATTGGAAAGCTTGTTTTGTGGTGGCTTTTATTTCAGCATCGTGGCCAAGAGGACGCTGTGATGGTCAGTAACAGAGGGAAAGTAAGGTGTGGGACTAATGTTAAAAGGGGAATTGGGGTTGTGGTCACTGGGACCGCAGGTGGATGATTCCATCCTGGATATCCTGGCCAGAAAGGGGCTGTCTGGGATGCATCCTTCCATCTGATTCCTCCTCTTCTGCTTCTTCCTCTTCTGCTTCCTCTCTGTCTTCCTCTTCCCTCTACAAGTGGATGCTGTAAATGTGAAATGACGGCGTAAAATGCTGGAAATACTCAGCTGGTCAGGCAGCATCTCCACCTGAGACGTGAACTCTGTTTTTCTCTCCATGAATGTGACGTGCTTAGTATTTGCAGTATGTTCTGTCTTCTCAAAGGCCTTCATTTACCATCCGGGCCTTTGCAAGCGTCCAGCAGAACTCCCTACACACTGAAAAAAAACTTTTCACATCTATTGCAGCAAGCCACCACTTCAATAATATATTTTTTAAAAACAGTCCAAAAACCTTAACTTCAAACTTACCTGAGCGATGTGTGTGTCCCTTTAGGAAGTGCAGACATCGCCATTGTCAGCCTGCTCGCACACCAGGTTAACCTAATTCAGCGCTAGGGTCGAAGTTCGCGCTTGTGACATAAAGTCACCGTTGCACGCCGATTTACGTCACAATGCTGCCATTTTGTTGGGGATGGCGCTGCCAGTTACCGGCAGCGCAAAGGTAGGGACCAAAACGGCCGCCGCCATGGGAACCGCCAGCAGCTGGTGAAAGAGCGGTGGCCGCCATTTTAGCACCATTTAATGGCGCTACGGAGTGGCGCAAAGGCCACGAATTTCTAGCCCCTAGTTTCTGGTTAGCAGAAATTTCAATACTTTTAAACAACCTGGCATAAAGTAGATTAATTTACTGTTGATAGTAAAGGGAATAGATAATCCTGTTTGAAAATCCTTTACACTGTGGTGGTAAATGAGCAAGGCGACTGTTTAGATCCGAAGATAGGACTCCAATGCGTCAGCCATGGCCCAGTGGTAGCACTCTCACCTCTGGGTCAGAAGGTTGTGGGTTGAAGCCCCACTTTAGAAGACATGCGCACATAATTCTAAGCTGACACTTCAGTGCAATACTGGAGGTGCCGTCTCTCGGATGAGACATTAAGCCGAGGCCCAGTCTGCCCTCTCAGGTGGACGTAAAAGAATTTTGAAGAAGAGCAGGGGAATTCTGCCCAGGGGTGTCCTGGGGCCAATATTTATCCCTCAACCAACATCACTAAAAACAGATTATCTGGTCATTGTCACATTTGTGACATCTTGCTGTGCGCAAATAGGCTGCCACGTTTCCTACATTACAACAGTGACGACACTTCAAAAGTACTTCATTGGCTGTTAAGCGCTTTGGGACGTCCTGAGGATGTGAAAGATGCTATATAAATGCAAGATCTTTCGTTTCTGATCAGCCCAGTTCGCCTCATGTCCCCCACTTGCAACACTTGCGTGGTGTCTGAAAGGTTGGAACGCCACACATTCTAAGATTTCTCAACACAATGCTAACACACGCTCCAAAACCATTTAGCAAATATTTTCAATGCAAGATATTTATCAAAAAAGTCATCTATGCCAAGCTGTACGTATAATAACATACCTGCCTTGCTTCATCGTCTACTTTAGTTTGTGTTCAAAGTAAAGCTTTGGCGTAGATGAACATATTTCACTAATGGGATCTTGGACTAGGGTTCGAATCCAATCTACAACAGCAAAATACTGCGGAGGCTGGAAATCTGAAATAACAACAGAAAGTGCTGGAAAGCACTCGGCAGGCCAGGCAGCATCCGTGGAGAGAGAAACAGAGAGAAAGCCTGAGCTTCCGGTCACCTGTCACTTTAATTCTCCGCTCCACTCCCACTCTGACCTCTGTCCTCGGCCTCTTACACTGTTCCAATGAAGCTCAACGTAAGCTCGAGGAACAGCGCCTCACCTTTCGATTAGGCACTTTACAGCCTTCAGGACTCAACATTGAGTTCAACAATTTCAGACTATAACCTCCGCCCCCCCCAATTTTTTCAGGCGGCAGCTGTTGATGATTCTGCCATCCCCATTTGCAACATTTTTATCTCTCCTGAATTCAATCCTGGAACAGATCGTGCCTTCAGTTCCTTCCTCCCCTCTCCCCACCTTTCCCTGCCTCTGCACCTGCTTAAAACCTGTTACATCTCCAACTTTTTCCAGTTCTGATGAAAGGTCCCAGACCTGAAACGTTAACTCTGTTTCTCTCTCCACGGATGCTGCCTGACCCGCTGAGTATTAATCCTGTTGTTATTTCAAATCCAATCTGATAGTTAACAGTCCTTTAATACTATTACAGTATCTGGATGGGCGACAGTACTGTCCTAATCTTAGAAATAATTTTAATTTTATTTTGATGCCTGAAACCTGGGGCCTAGAAACTGGCTTGCGGTGCGCAAATTGGCTGCCGCGTTTCCTACATTTCAACAGTGCCGACACTTCCAAAAAATACTTCATTGGCTGGAAAGCGCTTTGGGACGCCCTGAGGTTGCGAAAGGCGCTGTATAAATGCGAGACTTTCTTTGTTTTTTCGCTGTCCACAAACTTGGCGTGGGATAGAATCTCTGAGCGGGAGAGGCTAGGCCCGAGGCCCACCTGACATTAGGCCTCGGGCCTCAATTATACAAGAGTGAGGAGCCGCAGACACTTGCTGGGCATACCCAGGTACCTCGCCAGTGAAGAAGATTTCGATTTCGGGCCTCGGTGTTGCCGGTGGCGACGGCCCTCTGGTAGGTCCAGGGAAAAGGGTGGAAGCGATCGGGAGGGAGGGGGGGCCAATCGGTACTGCAGTGGAGTCGGGAGGAACACAACTGCTCCTCCCAAGGTTGTCTGCAGCGACCCTTTAAGGACTGCTGGCTAGGCCGCATGTGCTCCACATTTTCCTGAACGCAGCTAGCGTTCAGGAAAGCCCAATTTTGCATAGACTGCCTCGAACAGGAGTTGGCCCCCCCTATTTTCATACGCACAGGGCAAGAATGCCTGGATTCGGACACGGGCCCTGCACACCTCGTATTCTGCCTTCACCGATATGATGAGCAACGCACTTCCGCCGCCACATTGGATCTTTAGACGCCCGCTTTATGCCTGAAAAATGGGCGTAAATGGATGATATCGAACCCATTATAACCTTTGCCCAATTTTTCTTCTCTTTAACGTCAATGGAAAGGATCATCAGACGGAGCGTTTAATAGGCGGTCAATTTGATATTGGCCATTGTCCGCCATCACTCAGAGTAAAAATTATCCCCAATATTGTTAGCCAACAACGATTTAGTTGACTAAACTACCGGAAGTACAATTGAGCTCTTAAACCAGTGCTTATTTTGTGCTTTCTTCGAGAACTGGCGCTCACGGGTTTATAGCGACCTATCTGTGGTTGGCGAGGCCTTTGTGACATCACATTTCCTGCGACCAGTCGGTTTAGGTAAACTCGAGCCAGAATTCTTGACTATTTCATTAAAATTACAATTAAAACAAGTCTGCCTTTTTCTTTTAGTAATTCTCGGTACTCTCTTCAATAAGCAAATTTCTTTCGGTTCAATAGTCTCTCTAACCTTTGTGTGATAACAGTAATTGACAGACGTGCACTAAAAGATATTTAACATCATAGAAAACAGGTGCTGATTTGGAAAGTTGAAAAGGTCATTTTTGCTTGAAAGGATTGTCAGATAGTGAACATTTATTAATTGGACATAAAACAATTAAATTACATCAGCGCCCTATAATTATTTGTGACTCAAGAGAATAATAAGCAGTCCTTGATTTGTCTTGCAATTGGTCCCGGTTTCGGAGGAGAAATAAACACATAATAATGTTAAAAGTCCGTTGAGTCCTGGCAAATTCAAATAGGAAATGAATCTAACCACAGTCTGAACAAACATACGCACTCTCACTTTTATCTCGTACCAAACGTAACCGCTGAGTGTGTTAATTCCCCATCGTTCTCTCATCTCAGCCCGGTGTTAATTCATCAGTATTAACAAACAATATGTGAGCTGACAAGAATGCCGGAGTAATTTTTAAAAAACAAATATAACTTATTGTAACTTCTGTTTCATTTTTAATAACTATTGCCACATGGGTTTTCGGGAATTGCTAATTGCTGCCGTCCGTGTCCCAGAAAGGAGGAGTATGCTTTGTTACCATGGCGCTGCTCGGCAACCAGGCCCACTGATTCCTTGAAAGTATTGTCCACAGTCAACTGATTTGTGTAAAATGCCATTAAGGAAGGAATCACTCATTTTGAATTGACACAGGGAAGAAAGAAAGACTTGCATTTATATAGCGCCTTTCACGGCCACCGGACCTCCCAAAGCGCTGTGCAGCCAATGAAGTGCTTTTGGAGTGTAGTCACCGTTGGAATGTAGCAAATGCGGCAGCCAATTTGTGCACAGCAAGCTCCCACAAACAGCAATGATCTGTTTCAGTTGGTTGAGAGATAAATATTGGCCAGGATATCGGGGCGAACTCCCCTGTTCTTCTTTGAACAAGTGGCCTTTGAATTATGTCCACCTGAGAGGGCAGACGGGGCCTCGGTTTAACGTCTCATCCGAAAGACGGCGCCTCCGACAGTGCGGCACTCCCTCAGCACTGCACTGGGAGTGTCAGCATAGATTTTTGTGCTCAAGTCTCTGGGGTGGGAGTTGAACCCACAACCTTCTCGGCTGACACTCCAGTGGAGTGCTGCACTGTCAGAGGTGCCGTCTTTTGGATGAGACATCAAACTGAGGCCCCGTCTGCCCTCTCAGGTGGACGTAAAAGATCCTATGGCACTATTTTGAAGAGCAGGGGAGTTATCCCCGGTGTCCTGGCCAATATTTATCCCTCAATCAACATAACTAAAAACAGATGATCTGGTCATTATCACATTGCTGTTTGTGGGAGCTTGCTGTGTGCAAATTGGCTGCCGCGTTTCCCACATTACAACAGTGACTACACTCCAAAAGTACTTCTTTCTTTCTTTCTTTCTCTCTTTCTTTCTTTCTTTCTTTCTTTCTTTCTTTCTTTCTTTCTTTCTCTCTTTCTTTCTTTCTTTCTTTCTTTCTTTCTTTCTTTCTTTCTTTCTTTCTTTCTTTCTTTCTTTCTTTCTTTCTTTCGTTCTTTCTTTCGTTCCTTCCTCCCTCCCTCCCTCCTAGGAGTGAGTGTGTGAGAGAGAGCATCAGACAGGAGGTGGAGAGAGGGAGAAAGACAACATATTGAGAAAGGATTAAGAAAGGTGAGAGATAGGCAGGTAATCATTTTATGGAAATTTAAATAGTACAATACATCACTATTGGAGTTATAGTAAAATTACTGGACCGATGTTTGTTGGATTGAACATCTGAAGGGATCTTCTGGTTGATGTTATTGTTGTTAACATATATTCGGAGCATAGGAATTGCTAGACAAAGCAAGACCAAGGTCCATCTAGTTCCACATATTCCTTCTGGCAGAGTGAGCAACCTGCTCTAAAGCCAAATTAATAATGTTTATCAACCAACGTCTACAAGGGGAGTGTTCCTCTGATTGAAACTCCTCTAGCATGGCTGTGCTCAGAATTGAGTGCGGTCGAACTTATGTCCCTTCAGTGTGTTGCTGCACCAACGTGTTTTACCAAGATGGCACCCCTGATGTCTTACAATTTCACCACTCTGAGTATAAGAGTAAAGACGTCTTACTGCAATTATATAGGGCCCTGGTGAGACCACACCTGGAGTATTGTGTTCAGTTTTGGTCTCCTTACCTAAAGAAGGATATACTTGCCATAGAGAGAGTGCAACAAAGGTTCACCAGACTGGTTCCTGGGATGGGGGGATTGTTCTATGAGGACAGATTGAGTAGACTCGGCCTATATTCTCTGGAGTTTAGAAGAATGAGAGGTGATCTCATTGAAACATACAAAATTCTTACAGGGCTTGACAGGGTAGATGCAGGGACGATGTTTCCCCTGGCTGGGGAGTCTAGAACCAGGGTCACAGACTCAGAATAAGGGGTCGGCCATTTAGGACTGAGATGAGGAGAAATTTCTTCACTCAGAGGGTGGTCAATCTTTGGAATTCTCTCCCCAGAGGGCTGTGGAGGCTCAGTCGTTGAGTATATTCAAGGCTGAGATCAATAGATTTTTGGATATTAAGAGAATCAAGGGATATGGGGATAGTGCAGGAAAGTGGAGATGAGGTAGAAGATCAGCCATGATCTTATTGAATGGCAGAGCAGGCTGGAGGGGTCGAATGGCCTACTCCTGCTCCTATTTCTTATGTGCTTATGTTCACTCAACACGAATGCCAGAATCGTCATGTTCTTACTTCAAAGATATCCTCGATTTCATTAATAGGCATTAATGGTCAAAGCAACAGATTATAGCATCTTCCTCCACATCTTACTGCTAGCAATATTCGTGAATGAACATTTAACAAGTCCATATAATAGTGAAGGCATTAGCCCATTCAAAATAAAAGGAATGGAAGGATTTTTTTTTCATTCACGGGTAGTGGGCGTCGTTGGCAAGGCCCAGCATTTATTGCCCATCCCTAGTTGCCCTTGAGAAGGTGGTGGTGAGCCGCCTTCTTGAACCGCTGCAGTCCGTGTGGTGAAGGTACTCCCACAGTGCTGTTAGGGAGGGAATTCCAGGATTTTAACGCAGCGACGATGAAGGAACGGCGATATATTTCCAAGTCAGGATGGTGTTTGACTTGGAGGGGAACTTCGAGGTCGTGATGTTCCCATGCGCCTGCTGCCCTTGTCCTTCTAGATGATAGAGGTCACGGGTTTGGGAGGTGCTGCTGAAGAAACCTCGGCGAGTCGCTGCAGTGCATCTTGTAGATGGTACACACTGCAGCCACGGTACGCCGGTGGTGGAGAGAGTGAATGTTTAAGGTGGTGGATGGGGTGCCAATCAAACGGGCTGCTTTGTCCTGGATGGTGTCGAGCTTCTTGAGTGTTGTTGCAGCTGCACTCATCCAGGCAAGTGGAGAGTATTCCATCACACTCCTTACTTGTGCCTTTTAGATGGTGGAAAGGCTTTGGGGAGTCAGGAGGTGAGGCACTCACTATTATCGCCAACAGTCATTTTGTATGCTTCAGAGACATGGACCATGTACAGCAGGCACCTCAAAGCACTGGAGAGGTACCACCAACGCTGCCTCCGCAAGATCCTGCAAATCCATTGGCGGGATAGGCGCACCAACGTCAGTGTTCTCGCTCAGACCAACATCCCCAGCATCGAAGCTTTGACCACGCTCGATCAGCTCCGATGGACGGGCTGCATGCCCAATACGAGACTCCCAAAACAAGTGCTCTACTCGGAGCTCCGACACGGCAAGAGAGCCCCAGGTGGGCAGAGAAAACGCTTCAAGGACACCCTCAAAGCCTCCTCGAAAAAGTGCAACATCCCCACCGACACCTGGGAATCCCTGGCCCAAGACCGCACAAAGTGGAGGAAGGCGCCGAACACCTCGAGTCTCTTCGCCAGGAGCAAGCGGAAGCCAAGCGCAAAGAGCGGAAGGAGCACACGTCAATCCAAGCACCCCACCCACCCGCCCCTTCAACCACCGTCTGCCCCACCTGTGACAGAGACTGTAGGTCCCGCATTGGACTCATCAGTCACCTGAGAACTCATTTTTAGTCATAGAGTCAGAGTTATACAGCACAGAAAGAGGCCCTTCGGCCCATCGTGTCTGCGCCGGCCATCAAGCCCTGTCTATTCTAATCCCATTTTCCAGCACTTGGTCCGTAGCCTTGTATGTTATGGCGTTTCAAGTGCTCATCTAAATGCTTCTTGAATGTTGTGAGGGTTCCTGCCTCTACCACCCTTTCAGGCAGTGAGTTCCAGATTCCAACCACCCTCTGGGTGAAAAAGTTTTTCCTCAAATCCCCTCTAAACCTCCTGCCCCTTATCTTGAAACTATGCCCCCTGGTTATTGACCCCTCTACTAAGGGGAAAAGTTCCTTTCTATCTACCCTATCTATGCCCCTCATAATTTTGTACACCTCAATCAGGTCCCCCCTCAGCCTTCTCTGCTCTAAGGAAAACAACCCCAGCCTGTCCAGTCTCTCTTCATAGCTGTAGCGCTGCAGCCCAGGTAACATCCTGGTGAATCACCTCTGCACCCTCTCCAATGCAATCACATCCTTCCTATAGTGTGGCGACCAGAACTGCACACAGTATTCCAGCTGTGGCCGAACTAGCGTTTTGTACAGCTCCATCACAACCTCCCTGTTCTGTAGAAGCAAGTCATCCTCGGTTCTGAGGGACTGCCTAAGAAGAAGAAGATAATAACAAATCCAGTAACGTAGATAAAAGGATGGGTTTGTTTCGTGAAATGCAGTGACAGACTTTCTGACTTCCTTCTGAACTTTAACTGTCCTTGTAGCACATACAATATGGATGTGTGCAAGTACCGGGAGATAATAAAAGTAAATGACTCCCAAGTGAAGGTAACATTATGCCTCCATTGTAGATTCAGTGCGAAGTTTTTGTGACCCGGAAATAATGCTAATGATGTAACATGACTATAGGTCACTAAGGGTCACCAACGTAATCAGCAGTTTTAAAGGGGACGCGTCTCTGTTTTGGAGGGGGAGGGAGTCCAGAGGAGGTGTGTGTCCTATCCTTCATGGCCATGTCGTGCCCAAGTGATGCAAAGGCATTTTTCAAAGTGAATGTTATCACCTCAATGCAATGTTAGGTCACTGAGCGTCCCAATAATTAAACGGTGAAAGAAACGGTTTTCAGTTTCCATTTCCCGGATCACAGCAATAATAGTGTGTGACCTTTAACTTCAGGAAGCACATGAAGGCTTTGGAGAGGCGACAGAAGAGATTTACTGGAATGGTTCCAGGGATGAGGGATTAGTTGTGTAGATAGATTGGAGAAGCTGGGGTTGTTCTCCTTTTAAATGAAGGCTAAGAGGAGACTTATTAGAGGCGTTTAAAATCATGAAGGGTTTAGAGAGAGTAAATAAAGAGAAACTGTTTCCAGTGGCTGAAGGGTCGATAACCAGAGGGCACAGGTTTAAGGTGTTTGGCAAAAGAACCAGAGGTGACATGAGGAAAATCTTTTTAATGCAACGAGTGGTTAGGATTTGGAATGCGCTGCCTGATGGGGCGGTGGATACAGATTCAATAGTAGCCTTCAAAAGGGAATTGGATAAATACTTCAAGGAGAAAAAATTGCAGGGATATGGGGAAAGAGCGGGGCAGTGGGACTAACTGGATTGCTCTTCGAAAGAGCCGACGCAGACTTGATGGGCCGAATGGTCTCCTTCTGTGCTGTACTATTCGATGATTCTATGATTTAACAATAATTATAAGGATGTGCTCCCCTGTTCCTAACTATTCAAAATTTGTGCCTGTCTTATTTATTCTCAGGTAAGAAATTTTCCACTGTTAATTCTATTATTCTAAAGGCAATTTTACCCTCCCTGCCAATTCGCCCATTTGTTCTCATTGCTTAATATATTTTGACACCTTATATATGTGTGTATCCTCAGGTAAAGGCATAAATGCATAAGGTGTGCTCATATCATCTGAAGCGGACACACTGGGCTGGATTTTGAATGACCCATGGAGTCGGGTTTGGAGGCGTGTGGGGGGTTAAATTTGCGGGGTCGGAGTTTCCGACCCCATCCCGACTCCATTCTGCCTCCACGCAATTTTGACAAAATCAGTCGCGGGGTTCCCGACTCCGTCCCGCCTCCAAGAGGCGGGAGAGGCCATTAAAGCCCTTAACAAGCTCTAAATTGGCTCTGTAATGCCATTTTGAAATGTTTTAGCTAGTTTAACCCTTTTCTGACGTGAAGCACGCCTGGTGTGAAACACTCCAGTGAAACCTGGCGGGAGCACAAGTGGATAGCTGACTATCAGCTGCAGGTCCACTATTACAACGGAGATGTGATGAAGGTGGTAGTAGTAGTATTAGGTCTGAACATTGCCTCTGATGCTGCTGCATTGAATGTCTTCAGAGACTGCCTGGGAGGACTTACTTGGCAAAAAAAATTCTCTCTCTCTCTCTCTGTCTCTCTCTCTCTGTCTCTCTCTCTCTCTCTCTCTCTCTCTCTCTCTCTCACTTCCCCCACCCCCTCCACTCACATCAAAAGCCAGGCAGGTCCTCTCTCACCAACAGTCTCTGAGACTAGGCAGTCAGCAATGATGACATCATCAGAGGCGACTTTCAGACTGAAAACACTAATTAGTTCATGGGTTCCCACATGCTCCAACTCAATTGCCCAATTAAGTGAAAATTGCATCAGGCATCCACATTAATCTGGAGTCGGGGGGGAAACACGAAATGTGGATTACACGACCCCAACCCGACCCCAAGACAAAATCCAGCCCACTGTGACTCCAAAAACTTGTATTTTGTATCATAACAATACTTCTTTTTATGTAGTGCCCTTTCGTTGAAACATCTCAAAACACTTCACAATTCTGTCTGTACTGGTGGTTCAGGTGGACATAAAGGGTTGGATTTTCTCAGCCCCGAGGAGGCGGGTATGGAGGCGGGACTGCCGGGAAAGTGGCAGAATTTGGGGGCAGGTGGCAAACCCGCCCCCAACCCGCCTCTGTGCCCTCTTGCCAGGAGGCGGGAAGCCGTCCTGCCCCGGGTCCCGTCTCCTTGGAGGCGGGAAGGGATTAAAGCCTATTAACCGCCTGTTAACGGGTAGTTAACAGGCAGAAAATAGGATTATTCCCATTTTTCGTCCTGAAGTGCGAGCTTCCCGACCTGGGGGAACCCCGCCAGGGTGTAGGAGGTGAGTAGGAGGTCTGCGAGGGTCGGAGGGGTCTGAAAGTGCGATGTAGAGGTGAGTGATGGGTGCAAGTGTGGAGTGGTAAGTATGTGAGGTGAGTGTAAAGTGTTAGAAAATGTTAACTTACCTTTGTTTCTACCTACAGCCTTCAGCCGCTGTGGAGCCAGAGTCCCGACATCTCCATTGTAGAGATCACAGACTGGCTGTTGCATCCTCCGATCCAACAGCCAGCTGATTTCTGCAAAGTAAAAAGGTTTGATGAGTCCTGAACACAAGGACTCATCAAATTCCACAGAATGTCAGTGTTTGACAGCTTCAAATTTCTTCTTTCAAAAATTCTCGACAGATGACACGTCATACGTTGACGTGCTCCGTCACTGACTTCCCCCTAATTGGCCTGCTGAGCCCGCCGGGTGGGCTTAACAAGGTCAATCAGGGGAAAATCCCGCTGGTTGGCCAGAAGCTGATGGAGGCGGGACTGAAACCCGGCAAGTAGCAGTCCCGCCTCCAACACGTCTCCATTCATAAAATCCAGCCCAAAGGGTCCCATGGCACTTTTGAAAGAAGAGCAGAGAGTTCTCCCGGTTTCCTAACCAATAGTCACCCTCAACCAACACCACCGAAAACCAATGATCTGCTCGTTCATTCGTCTGAATCTTGTGGGACCTTGCTGTCTGCAACTCGTCTGCCATGTTTGCCTGCATAACAACAGTGACTACACTCCAGAAAGTTATCTATTGGGTGTAAAGTGATTTCGGGTTTCTTAAGGCTTTGATGTAACATTATATAAATACAAGCGCTTCCTTTCTCATACAAATTCTGCTGATTGTACCCTACATCTTCCTCAGTCTGAAACGTCCCTAGTTAATTTTATCTCTGCTTGCAATCTCGCTAAACCCACCACTGAAGCTGTTAAAATGCAACTTTACCACTTTATCAAAAAGAAATGTCATCCAATTACTTCCTGCCCCATTGGAAGCCGCTTCTGGCCCCTTGCCAAAGTCGTCTGTTAACTTTTGTGCTATTTCTTTTCCACCTCATTCTCTTCTTATGCTATGACTGCTAGCCCTCCTAAAGAGGAAACCAATCCTTTTAGCTCATTTACACCTTTCACTCCAATTCTTGATGATCCTGATAAACAACCACAGCGCTGCTCCATTCTATTTGACTATTATGACCATCATTACATTTTATCCCCTCCAGGTCTGTCAGACCGGATACGAACACACAAACATACGAAAATGATGGCCACGATGGTCCGTCAAGCCTGCCCCACACCATGATGGCCGGAGCATCGTGACTAGACACTTCCTCCCTCCACCCAACCCTCACACTCCCTCTCCCTCCTCCATCTTCCACCCCCTCCCTCACCCCTCCACAGCCATGTAATCTCCTGGGAGATGCCAAAAACCAGAAAAAAAATCCAGGGCTAATAAGAGAAAAACCACGCTGGAAAATTCCTCTCTGACCCCCTCAGACAATCGAAAGCGGTCCAGGAGATCACACGGGCCATGTGTTATCTATAAACCTCTTAGCTTCATAGGAACAGGAGGAGGCCATTCAGCCCCTCAAGCCTGTTCCGCCATTCAATGAGATCATGGCTGATCTGTGACCTAACTCCATGTACCTGCCTTTGGCCCATATCCCTTAATACCTTTGGTTAACAAAAATCTATCAATCTCCGATTTAAAATTAACAATAGATCTAGCATCAATTGCCCTTTGCGGTAGAGAGTTCCAAACTTCTACCACCCTTTGTGTGTAGAAGTGTTTCCTAATTTCACTCCTGAAAGGCCTGGCTCTAATTTTTAGACGATACCCCCTAGTCCTAGACTCCCCAACCAGCGGAAATAGTTTCTCTCTATCTACCCTATCAGTTCCCCTTAATATCATGACAACTTCAATCAGATCACCCCTTAACCTTCTAAATTCTAGGGAATACAACCCTAGTTTGTGAAACCTCTCCTTGTAATTTAACCCTTGGAGTCCGGGTATCATTCTGGTAAACCTACGCTGCACTCCCTCCAAGGCCAATGTATCCTTCCTCAGGTGTGGTGCCCAGAACTGCTCACAGGTATGGTCTAACCTTCTATATGATGCGATCTCTGCCCCAGTCAGGAACCGGTCCAGCTCCCTCTTGAAGGCAGAGAGTCAGCGCCCACCACACCAGCCAGCAACACATTCCAGAGGCTCACTACTCTCTGGGAAAAGTTATAGATTCAGACAGGCCTCTCGTCTTCATCTATCACTCCCATCAGCCTCAAGGTGTGTACCCTCTCAACATGCCCCTGACCCGTGCTATCTCTTTCATTTCTCAATCCACCTTTCCTTCTAGGAAATTTGGCTGTGCCCACCCGATACCCAAGAGAGTTGATTTCCTCTTACCCTTCGCACTAATGCCCTATCGCCCTTACATCAATACTTTTGGAAATTAGCAAAGCGGCTCTTAACTCTTAAATTATCCGTCACCTTGAAAGTTCTGGCCCAATCCATGTGCCCCACTATCGTTTATGGTGTGAATATTCCACTGGTGCTCTTGTTACATGTTAGAACTCTCAGCTGGCGTGAGTTATGAGGCCCTTCAAGGGTGCAATTTTGAGAGAAGCACAGAAACTCTCCCCCTTGATGTAGGGGAACAGGTAGAAGATCTGTCCTCGGTTTCCCTAACCGGCATTTAAAGGACTGGTCCAGAAGGGATGTAAACCTGGCACAACTGTGTTCCGCCCCATACTCTGGGTCGTCCTGAGCAGAAATCAATCGCCCGCCTGTTCCAGTCCCAGGAATTCCAGGGCCCTCATTTTTTTCCCCAGTTCTCCTAAGGAAAAGTTCTGTCTGCCGGAGAAACAGTAGGGAGTTCTCCCAGTGTCCTGGCCAATGTTCCTCCCTCAACCGACACTTCAAAAAAACAGGTGAACTCCATTCATCTCACAGCTGTTTCTGGGATCCTGCTGTGCATTATATGGCTGTTGCATTTACCTATTTGGTAACATCCCTGCAATCTTGGGCACCGTACAAGAAAAAGCTCGTTATCTGTTAAGCAATTCCTTTCTCATCTCTGAGAAGTCGCACAACACCAGGTTATAGTCCAACAGCTTTATTTGAAATCACAAGCTTTCGGAGCACTGCTCCTTCATCAGGTGAAGATCTTAACTTCACCTGACGAAGGAGCAGCAGCTCCGAAAGCTTGTGATTTCAAATAAAGCTGTTGGACTATAACCTGGTGTTGTGCGACTTCTCACTTTTGTCCACCCCAGTCCAACACCGGCATCTCCGCATCATTTCTCATCTCTAGCCTCCAACCTTTCTTTTAAATCACAATCTTTGTTCTCTCTTTTGATCAATGCTATCTTCAGTGCTCCTCTGAACATGCCCTTTTGTTTGTTCGAAGCTGCAATTACCCCATCGTACCTGCTCTTCCTCCTCCCAGTGTCCTCACTGTGTTGCAATAACGGCTTATTACTCCCTTACTCGAACTCATGCTTCCCCAGGACCCTCAAAACTGTAGACGTTCTTATCTCACTCTGGTCCTAGGTTCTTCATGTTGGTTTCTCAGAAAATAAGAACTTAGACTAGGCACTATAACGTGGGCTTAGTATACGAATGTGTATGTGCAAATTGGAAGTGCCTTGTTTATATTCTGGAGTTGTAATGTGGGCCAGTAGAGGGATCTAGTGCTCCAGAGACTTGAGCACAAAATCTAGGGTGGCACTCCAGTGCAGTACTGAGGGAGTGCCGCACTGTCGGAGGTGCCGTCTTTCAGATGAGATATTAAATCGAGACCCTGTCTGCTCTCTCGGGTGGATGTAAAAGATCCAGCGGCACTATTTCGAAGAAGAGCAGGGGAGTTATTCCCGATGTCCCGGCCAACATTTATCCCTCAACCAACATCACTAAAAAACAGATGATCTGGTCATTGTCACATTGCTGTTTGTGGGAGCTTGCTGTGCGCAAATTGGCTGCCGCGTTTCGTACATTACAACAGTGAATGTTGTGAATGGAGAAGCATCCGGGAAGGCGCCGAAAGCCTTGAGTCTCTTCGCCGGGAGCAAGCGGAAGCCAAGCGCGAGCAGCGCAAGGAGCGCACGTCAACCCAAGCACCCCCACCCACCCGCCCCCTTCAACCACCGTCTGCCCCACCTGTGACAGAGACTGTCGGTCCCGCATTGGACTCATCAGCCACCTGAGAACTCATGTTTAATGTGGAAGCAAGTCATCCTCGGTTCCGAGGGACTGCCTAGGAAGAGAAGACAACAGTGACTACGCTTCAAAAAGTACTTCATTGGCTGCAAAGCACTTTGTGACATCCTGAGGTTGTGAAAGGCGCTATAGAAATGCAAGTTCTTTTTTTAGCACAGAATGAGCAGAACTTCCCTGTTTACACTGCTGGTTATCGGTGGAGTATATCTTGATGCTGAACCTTGTGAAACTTTAATCAGCATTGGTGCACGTGGTATATAGAACCATACTACATATCCTGTGCGTTTGGATTGAAACCAATTTAAAAACACGAGTATAAACAGGTCTTTAGATAACTGCTTGTTTGGAGAAGGGCTTTGCACTCTCCTCCATCTGAATGCAATTTTACTTGAGAAATGCTAATGTTGGTCCTGAACCCTGACGAAATGTGATCTGGGAAAGGAGTTGAAGTGTGGTATTCGGCGGGATTCATAAACATTTCATCCCGACTTCAAAGCTGGCGTGGCTACATGTCTCCGAGCCTGGCCTCACATCAGCGGGCCGGTCATGCGTGAAATCTGTGTGAAATGACTATCAGCAGATCCCACTCACTCCCCGGGGAATCTGCCATTTGCGGAAAAAAAAATTACATTCTCGAGCATGCAGCACTCGGTGAATTCAAATAAACGCTGCCCGCCACCAAAATAGACAGCGAGGAGGTCATTTTAACCCGACTCCACGGGATCAGGAAACTCCCGGGATCGCCGGCTTTACACCCTGTCCAACATTACTCTCCGTTCACTTCAATCAGTTTTCCAATGGTCAGGTTGTGGCGGATCGCCACCTAAACGGGCATTATCCACTTTTCCGTCCGTGGACAATATATCGAGCACCTTGCCTTTAAGGCACCTTGCCTTTAAGGCAGGAGAAAAGGAGTGGGCGGGGCCTCAGGATTTTCCCAGAGAATTCTGGGAGCAGTCTGTTCAGCCATTTTGGACCATGCAGTTGCATTAAAAAGCCTCTGTTTCCCACACATGGATTCAGTCTTAATTCATGTTTCGCGGCAGCCTCAACAAGGTTAAGTTAAAATGCGTGAAAGCAACTCTCACCCGAACACAACTCATGCCTTCATGTGATACTTGCTGATGTGTCGCGGGTAAAACCCTTAATCCAGCTGCAGGGTTAATGACTTGGATGAAGGGGACTGAGTGTGGTGTAGCCAAATCTGCTGATGATACAAAGATGGGTGGGAAAGCAAGTTGTGAAGAGGACACAAAGAATCTGCAAAGGGATATAGACGGTTAAGTGAGTGGGCAAAAATTTGGCAGATGGAGTATAATGTGGGAAAGTGTGAGGTTATCCACTTTGGTAGGAAGAATAAAAAAGCAAATTATTATTTAAATGGAGAGAGATTACAAAATGCTCCAGTACAAAGGGATCTGGGGGTCCTTGTACATGAAACACAAAAAGTTAGCATGCAGGTACAGCAAGTAATTAGGAAGGCAAATGGAATGTTGGCTTTTATTGCAAGGGGGATGGAGTATAAAAGTAGAGAAGTCCTGCTACAACTGTACTGCTTCTTCCCTTCTTAGGCAGTCCCTCGGAACCGAGGATGACTTGCTTCTACACTAAAGATGAGTTCTCAGGTGACTGATGAGTCCAATGCGGGACCTACAGTCTCTGTCACAGGTGGGGCAGACGGTGGTTGAAGGGGCCGGTGGGTGGGGTGCTTGGGTTGACGTGCGCTCCTTCCGCTGTACAACTGTACAGGGTATTGGTGAGACCACACCTGGAGTACTGCGTACAGTTTTGGTCTCCTTATTTAAGGAGGGATATACTTGCATTGGAGGCAGTTCAGAGAAGGTTCACTAGGTTGATTCCTGAGATGAAGGGGTTGTGTTATGAAGAAAGGTTGAGCAGGTTGGGCCTATACTCATTGGAGTTTAGAAGAATGAGAGGTGATCTAATTGAAAGATATAAGATGCTGAGGGGGCTTGACAAGGTAGATGCAGAGAGGATGTTTCCCCTTGTGGGGGAATCTAGAACTAGGGGGGCATAGTTTCAGAATAAGGGGTCGCCCATTTAAAACGGAAATGAGGAGGAATTTCTTCTCTCAGAGGGTCGTGAATCTGTGGAATTCTCTACCCCAGAGAGCTGTGGAGGCTGAGTCATTGAATATATTTAAGGTGGAGACAGACAGATTTTTGAACGATAAGGGAGTGAAGGGTTATGAGGAGCGGGCAGGGAAGTGGATTTGAGGCCAAGATCAGATCAGCCATGATCCTATTGAATGGCGGAGCAGGCTCGAGGGGCCAAATGGCCTACTCCTGCTCCTATTTCTTATGTTCTTATGTTCTAGGATGCCCTCCAATAGACCCAACACATGCATGAGATGATCTTACTTGAGATAACATTGACGGAGATTACGAGTTAAAGAACTTAACAAACGTAGGTTACACTTCAAATTTAATTTGAATGGATGAACCGTGGGTTTGATTTTTCCGGTTCGGTTTTGTTTAGGCTTGCCCTGTAATATGAGCTGTGTCCTGGCCAATGGATAAGTGACCTGTTACTGAGCCTCTGTTAGGAACCAGCACTGAGGAATTGAATGAGAGAGGCACTGAGTGACTCATCCACTGCTTCTTCACTCTTATGGGGAAGGATCTCGTTTTCTTACAGCTCAACCCAGACGGCCTAGATTAGAAACATCAGGGGGCAATTTTAAATGGTGAACTGCTGAAGTCAGATCGATCCCTGGGATGAGAGGGTTGTCCTATGAGGAGAGATTGAGTAGATTGGGCCTATATTCTCTGGAGTTTAGAAGAATGAGAGGTGATCTCATTGAAACATATAAGATTCTGAGGGGATTGACAGGGTAGATGCTGAGAGAATGTTTCCCCCTGGCTGGAGAGTCTAGAACTAGGGGGCATAGTCTCAGGATAAGGGGTCGGCCATTTTAAGACTGAGATGAGGAGGAATTTCTTCACTCAGAGGGTCGTGAATCTTTGGAATTCTCTGCCCCAGAGGACTGTGGATGCTGAGTCATTGAGTCTATTCAAGGCTGAGATCGATAGATTTTTGGACTCTAGGGGAATCAAGGGATATGGAGATAGTGTGGGAAAGTGGAGCTGAGGTCAATGATCAGCCATGATCTAATTGGCTCGAAAGGGCCGTGTGGTCTAATTCTTATGTTCTTATGTTCAACTGAGATTAATGTCGGGCAGTCTGTAAAACGGGCGTTCGTTCCACCCGATCCTGTCTCCCGCCCGGCAAATTAGGTTAAAATTGCCCCCCCCCCGTGATGTGGGAAACAGCAGAAACAAATTTGCGCGGTAGTTTTATGTTTTTTTATACTGACTGTGTAAATTGTAAATGTCAACGCCGAGTATTACTGCAGCCTCCCAATCACGATCCCACTGTGCTGATACTTTTGTACCTGCCTGAAACTTAAATAGGTTTGATGCAAAACTCCTGCTTGCCATTTCAGAGACCACGGCAAAGTGGTAATGCTTTTATATTGAAATCCAATGGAGCGAAATAACTGTATCATTTACATTTGACTAGTTACAACAACAACGTGCATTGGCAAATGAAGCTCAACACCTCATCTTTCGTTTAGGCACGCTACAGCCCTCTGGACTCAATATCGAGTTCAACAATTTTAGATCATAACCTCAGCCCCTATCACATTTATATTTTATTTTTTCATCCACCCTTTTGTTTGCCCCCCCCTTTTTTTTCCTCCCAGAAGCTGGCAGCTGTCCTTCATTCTGCCAGTGCATTTCACACTTCTTTTAGCCTCAACCTGTCACATTAACACCTCCTCTTGCCTTGATCATCTCTTAATGTCTCTCAATGTCTCTTAATCTCTCCTTTTGTTTTTTCATCCCCTCCCCCTTTTCCCAGCTTTATCCTTGCTTTAAATCTATTTCATTTCCTGCTTTTTCCACTTCTGACGAAAGGTCTTCGACCTGAAACGTTAACTCTGTTTCTCTCTCCATGGATGCTGCCTGGCCTGCTGAGTTTTTCCAACGTTTGCTGTTGTTATTTCGGATTTCCAGCATCCGCAGTATTTTGCTATCGTATAAATGTGAGGTATTACATTTTGGTAGGAAGAATAGGGAGGTCACTTATCACTTGGAGGGTGCGAGTCTAGGTGGGGTAGAGGAACAAAGGGATCTCGGAGTACAAATACACAAATCACTAAAAGTTGCACCACAGGTTAACAAGGCCATAAAAAAAGCAAACCAGGCACTAGGGTTTATTTCTAGAGGTATAGAATTGAAAAGTAGGGAAGTTATGCTAAACCTGTATCGAACCTTGGTTAGATCACACTTGGAGTGCTGCGTACAGTTCTGGTCGCCATATTATAAAAAGGATATAGAGGCACTGGAGAGGGTGCAGAGACGATTTACAAGGATGATACCAGAAATGCAAGGGTATACATATCAGGAAAGGATGAACAGGCTGGGTCTCTTTTCTCTTGAAAAAGGAAGGGTGACCTAATAGAGGTCTTTAAAATTATGAAAAATTTTGATAGAGTGGATAGAGAGAGAATGTTTCCACTTGTGGGGAAGAGCATAACTAGAGGCCATCAATATAAGATAGTCACCAAGAAACCCAAAGAGTGGTGAGAATGTGGAACTCGCTACCACAGGGAGTGGTTGAGGCGAATAGTATAGATGCATTTAAGGGGAGACTGGACAAGCATATGAGGGAGAAGGGAATAGAGGGTTATGCTGATAGAGTTAGATGAGGAAAGATGGCAGGAGGCTCGAGTGGAGCATAAACGCCGGCATGGACTGGTTGGGCCGAATGGCCTGTTTCTGTGCCGTATATCCTGTGTAATTTATAATGATTCTTATTAAATTTCCAGCATAAGTATATATCTCTCATAAGCAATTGCTTGCCACAGGGTCCAGCACTAACATGATGCTAGTGCACAAACATGCTGCATCATGGAGTGGCACAATTTGGGGTCCTGCCGTCGATTCCCTATACATTGAATTCCTGATCATACCTGGGCATCGTAGGTGGAGAAGGCTTGCCATTTCTCTCGTCGGAGGGTGGACAATGGGAGGATGAATCACCCTGAGGCATCCTCGTGACATTTTGCAGGTCAGCGATGACAGCGGCCTGGGAGCAGAGAATACCGCGTGGCACGTGGAAATTTAAAGGGTCTGCAAGATAGTACAGCTGATGGTGAAAATAACTGTGAGGTCAATCCCTAACATCAGAGGACTAAGTTGTGTCAGCCAGTGGCTCAGTTGGTAGTTCCCTCACCTCTGATGTCAGAATGTTTGTGTGTTCAAGTCCCACTCCAGAGACTTGAGCACATAAAGCTAGGCTGACACTCCAGTGCAGTGCTGAGGGAGCGCTGCACTGTCGGAGGTGCCGTCTTTCGGATGAGACGTTAAACTGAGGCCCCGTCTGCTCTCACAGGTAGACGTAAAAGATTCCATGGCACTATTTTGAAGAGTGGAAGGGGGAGTTCTCCCCGGTGTCCTTGTCAATATTTATTCCTCAATCAACATCACTAAAACAGATTATCTGGTCATTATCACATGGCTGTTTGTGGGAGCTTGCTGCGCGCAAAATGGCTGCCGTGTTTCCTACGTTACAACAGTGACTACACTTCAAAAAGTATTTCATTGGCTGTAAAGCGCTTTGGGACGTCCGGTGGTCATGAAAGGCGCTATCGAAATGCATGTCTTTCTTTTAAGTTATGGAAAAGATTGGAGAAACTTAGGCTTTTCAGACTTGAAACGAGGTAAATAAGATGTTTAAAGTATTCGATAGGGTAGATAGGGTGAAACTATTTCCTCTGGTGGGGCAGTCCAGAACAAGGGGGCAGAACCTTATAGAGCCAGGCCGTTCAGGGGTGATGTCAGGAAGCAGGTCTTCAAACAAAGGCTAGTGGAAATCTGGAACTCTCTCCCTCAAAAAGCTGTTGAGGCTGGGGGTCAATTGGAAATTTCAAAACTGAGCTTGATAGATTTTTGTTGGGTAAGGGTATTGAGGGATACGGAACCAGGTCGGGTAGATGGAGTTAGGATACAGATCAGCCTTGATCTAATTGAATGAATGGACAGGCTCAAGGGGCAGAATGATCTACTCCTGTTTCTATGTTCCTATGTTACCTCATACAAGTGTGTCAGACAGTAAAGAGTATAGAAAAGGTAAATATGGAACTCTAATTTAAATTTAATCTGGACTGTAGGATAAGGGGGTCACAGGTTCAAACTAGCAAAAGACAAATTTTGGATAGTGTTAGGAAGCTGTTCTTCGTGAAGAGCAATCAATCGGTGAAATGCACTTCTGGGTGGGATAGTGGCAGTAAACACCTTGAAATCATTTAACCTAACAGCCAGAAGTTGTGATGGAGAAAGGCTGTAGATTCTTCCTGGCTAGATGGACCAGGATGGTGCGAATGACCTTACTCACCCGCATCGCACCTGTGATCCAGTGAAAGAGTAAAGGCAATAAAACCTGCCCAAGAACAGTACCATTCACTGTAGTGAAAAAAATAATGTCCATGTATGTAAACTGTTCCAACGAAGCTCAACGTAAGCTCAAGGAACAGCAAATCATCTTTCTATTAGGCACTTTACAGCCTTCAGGACTTAACATCGAGTTCAACAATTTCAGACCATAACCTCGGCCCCTGTATTTCTTTATATATTTTTTTCTCTCTCTCGTTTCCTCACAGGGTAGCTGTTAATGTTGCTGCCATCATCATTCACACCTCATCTAGAGCCATCTTTTGTTTCTTAACTTGTCCCATCACCTCTCCTTTTGCCTTGCGCTATCATCCCTTTTGTCAAATGTGAGAAGTCGCACAACACCAGGTTATAGTCCAACAGCTTTATTTGAAATCACAAGCTTTCGGAGCGCTGCTCCTTCGTCAGGTGAAGTGAAGAGATGCATATAGGCACAGCATATATAGTCAGAGAACACTGCCATCAACTGTAATCATCTGGCAGTGTTCTCTGACTATATATGCTGTGCCGATATGCATCTCTTCACTTCACCTGACAAAAGAGCAGCGCTCTGAAAGCTTGTGATTTCAAATAAAGCTGTTGGACTATAACCTGGTGTTGTGCGACTTCTCACATTTGTCCACCCCAGTCCAACACCGGCATCTCCACATCATCCCTTTTGTCAGTCAATCTCTCCTGCCTTCCATCCTATCGCAGACCCTCCCTTTGTTCTTTCCTCCCCTCCACCCTGCCCCTGCTTAAAAATCTCTCCTCCCTAACCTTTTCCAGTTCTGACGAAGGGTTCAACCTAAAACGTTAACTCTGTCTCTCTCTCTCCACGAGGCTGCCTGACCTGCTGTGTGTTTCCAGCATTTTCTGTTGTTATTTCAGATTTCCAGCAGTATTTTGCTATTGTATTTGTAAACTATATATTATTTATATATAAGATAAGTGTGAAGTGATGCATTTTGGAAGGAAAAATGAGGAGGTACAATTTTAACGGGAGTGCAGGAACAGAGAGACCTGGGGCGGTCACATACACAAATCTTTGAAGGTGGCAGGGCAAGTTGAGAAGGCTGTCCAATTCTGGGCACCACACTTTAGGAAGGTTATCAAGGCCTTGGAGAGGGTGCAGAGGAGATTGACTCGAATGGTACCCGGGATGAAAGACTTCAGTTATGTGGAGTGACTGGAGAAACTGCTCTCCTTAGAGCAGGGAAGGTTAAGGGGAGATTTAATGGAGGTGTTCAAAATCATAAGGGGTTTCGACGGAGTAGATAGGGAGAAACTGTTTCCACTGGCAGGAGGGCCGGTAACCAAAGGAGACAGATTGAAGATAATTGGCAAAAAAGCCAGAGGGGAAAATGAGGAGATTTTTTTTTTATGCAGCGAGTTATGATCTTGGAATGCGCTGCCTGAAAAAGTTGGTGGAAGCAGATTCAATAGTAACTTTCAAAAGGGAATTGGGTATATTCTTGAAAAGGAAAAATTGCAGGGCTATGAGAAAGAGCAGGGGGAGTGGGACTAATTGGAGAGCTCTTTCAAAGAGCCGGCACAGGCAAGATGGGCCGAATGGCCTCCTTCTGTGCTGGATCATTCTCTGATTCTATATTCCTCTCCTCCCTCGCAGCCAATGTTAGTGTACTACTTAACTAGAACGAACTTGTAACCTCTACAAAGAATGAAGGCTTATCCTTCCCAGGCCTGGCCCCTGCTGTCTCTAGACATATGCTGCACATATTCCACATAAAGGTCGGAATTGTCCCCTAAAGAGACGGGTGGGTTTGGAGGGTGGGGGGAGTTAAATTGTTAAAAATGGGATCCCCGACCTTCCGGTCTTAATGGAGGCAGGACGGGCGGGGGGGTGGGGGGGAGGTGGGCGACCAATCCGCTCCCAGGTTATCTCAATTTAAATATTGTACTGAGGCTGGAAGCCTCTTTTCTCCCTCCATTTTGAATTTAACTGCATGTGGACGGGTTTCACACAATTCGTGAAACTCTGAAGTTAAACTGAGGCGGGGACAGCTGCACCCAGGAGGTAAGTGGCTTTATACCGACCTCCTGGATCCAGGGTCCCTGCCTAACCCACCCCCCACGATCGGAGACCGCTCCACGAGGCCTCCGATCACCTTCCGAGGCCTCCCCCCAACGATGATGATGAGGCCGGCTACGATCCTCTCTCCACCCCCCCCCCCCCCACTGCTGATCCGTGGCCGAACCCCCCCCCCCCCACAATCCCCAAACCCTGCCAATGGTCTCTACCCCCCCTCACTCCGGGATCCCCGACCCCTGCCGATTGCCGACGCCCCCTCCCGCGATCCCACCCCCCGGACCGGCCCCTCGCTTCTGAGGCCTACCCGCCCGCAGCCAGCCGGCCTCTCAAGCTGGTGGGAATCCAAGGCCTCACATTCAAACCAGGCCCTGCCATTAAAGTCAGCAGGGCCTGTGGGAAATCCGGCCTCCTGGGTTTCCCTCCCCACCTCAGAGGCCCCCGAACCCACCTACCTGGGGAAAATATTGTTTTGGAAGATTTCCTGTATTTTTCTATGGCTAGTGTGATGAGCATAGTTCTAACTGATAAGAATTATTGACATTTTTGGAAATAGTGTAGCTGATCCCTAGAGTTGTACACACTGATATAACTCTGAGTCCAAGTTCGATCTGGAAGTCCATCTTGAATCTCCAAATCAAGGGCTTTTTATGCTTCGATTAATGTTTTCAGTCACAACACCAACTAAACTTCTGAGTCTGTCCAAAGTCTAAATTATTCACTACTTGATCAACTTGGAAACCTCTGAGACGCTTGTGCAAAATGTCTCTTTTCTCTTTGATGCGGAGATGCCGGTGTTGGACTGGGGTGGACAAAAATGAGAAGTCGCACAACACCAGGTTATAGTCCAACAGTTTTATTTGAAACTACGAGCTTTCGGAGCACTGCTCCTTCGTCAGGTACAGTGAGGGAATACAAATCGATTACAAAGCATATATATAGACAGAGAACAATGTGTCTGCAGAGATACAATCCGTCAGGGAGGCATTACATCAAAGACACAGCAGAATACAGCCAAGACAATGAGGTGGGTCACAGGGGGTCCAATGTGTCAAATGCTGCAGTCTGCAGTTAAGCTTTTAACTTTTTTTTAAAAACCGGAAAACCAGACAACGATGTCGAGTCACGTTCTGTAGCGTGACATGAACCCGAGATCCCGGTTGAGGCCGTCCTCATGGGTGCGGAACTTGGCTATCAGTTTCTGCTCGATGATTTTGCGTTGTCATGTGTCTCGAAGGCCGCCTTGGAGAACGCTAACCCGCAGATCCGAGGCTGAATGTCCTTGACTGCTGAAGTGTTCCCCGACTGGGAGGTAACAATCCTGCCTGGCGATTGTTGCGCGGTGTCCGTTCATACGTTGTCTCAGTGTCTGCATGGTCTCGCCGATGTATAGGTCGACAAGTTCCCGGGGCCTTGCTGCCCTCTCCTGACTGACCTTCCTTTGTCTGTTTATTCACCGTGGTGTGCGTGTGTTGTAAAATTCTCGAGATAGCATTACGAACATACCAACATAAAAAATAATCGACGGGCAAGAAAAGCCCAGCTGGCTTATCAAGCCTGTCCCCACACACCACGACCAAACACTTCTTCCCTCCCCCCCAACTCCCATCCCTCTCTTCTCACAGCCAATGTAATCTCCTGTGAGAGGGAAAGAACCATTGTAGCAGGTGATTCTATCACCTTTATTTTAACCAAGACAGCAAGGACCACAGCGATTCAGAGGCGTGGAGGCTAATGTTAACATTGCCCTCTCATTCTCTGTGTTCATGCACAGCTCAATAACTAATACACAAATATATTTAAAATTGTCAATAATCATAAAGGGGCAGAATTTCCACAGGAGTTCACCTGATCTCCCATCATTACTTTGGTGGGAAATCTATGGCCTAGTAATTCGTCTCGGGCAGTGGAGCAAAGCGGGCAGTATCGGATGGACAGCCTGGAATACGCAATGCCTGATATTCCGTTCCATGGCAGTCCATAACGGACAGCCGATCCGATACCGCTCGTTTTGCGCCAGCCACCGCCCAAGACGAATTTCTCGGCCAAAATACATATTTTCGTTCCCTCCCGATCGTTCTCTCCCGATCGCCTCCCCACAGCTCCCAGGATCTTCCCGAGGGCCTCGGCCAGCGAGGGTGTCACACGGCCCAACTTCGTTCTCATGGCTCCGGCCGTCCTACCTCTGAACGTACCGTGCGGTGCCCGCAGCTCACCGCCAACTTGCTGATGAGGCCTGAGGCCCAATTTCGGGCAAACATCAGGCCCCTGGCTTAAGGCGGGCCCTCCCATTGCAGCGCCCAGTTTCAGGCCCGAAAACGGGCCGCAACGAATTTTCACCCCCTTGAATCTTGTCAGCCGTGGCTCAGTGGGTAGCACACTCACCTCTAGAGTCAGAAGGTCGTGGGTTCAAGTCCCACTCCAGAGACTTGAGCACATAAATCTAGGCTGACCTTCCAGTGCAGTACTGAGGGAGGGCCGCACTGTCGGAGGTGCCGTCTTTCGGATGAGATATTAAACCCAGGCCCCCTCTGCTCTCTCAGGTGGATGTAAAAGATCCCATGGCACTATTTTGAAGAAGAGCAGGGGGAGTTCTCCCCGGTGTCCTGGGGCCAATATTTATCCCTCAACCAACATCACCAAAACCAGATTATCTGGTCATTATCACATTGCTGTTTGTGGGAGCTTGCTGTGTGCAAATTGGCGGGTGCGTTTCCCACATTACAACAGTGACTCCACTCCAACAGTACTTCATTGGCTGTAAAGCGCTTTGAGATGTCCGGTGGTTGTGAAAGGCGCTATATAAATGCAAGTCTTTCTTGACGTAACAGAGAGACAGTAATTAGCCGATGCTGCCCCAGGAATGATTTCATTTCAATTGTACACTTATCCCTAAATATGTCTACTATTTTCATTTATGTCCCTACACTGCTGATGAGATTATTAACCATCTCTCTTGAAACAGAAGTATTCAAAATAATCGATAAAAAAGAACAGGAAAAATAAAATAGATATTGGAGTTAAATGTAATTTTTTATAATGAGTTGGTATCTGTCAGTCCTGATTGCGAAACTCTCACGTTCAGGGATATTTAGTATCAGCTTGTGAGTCTGTCTAAAATAGTTACTTTTAGTAAAAGCAGTCCAGCTAAATTATTACTGTTTAAAAATGTCATAAATAAGCATTAAAAAAACATCTCCATTCATCGGCCCTTAAAGGAGCATGCGAAATTCATATTTCTTCCGGCTGGGATCACAGCATAGCAAGCAGGAATCCTGGATAACTACCCCCTGCCTGGCCCACAGATGCTGGGATCAAGTGCCCCGTGCATGTTCCCAACTGAGATTTATCATTTAAAGACCTCTTATATCCTCTTCTTCAATTTTAGTTTGTTTCCAACTTTTTTATTTATCTCACAGCACCCTGGAACTTTAAGTAGCCTCCTTTTTGTAATGGTGGATATTTATTCTGCACTACTTTTTAAAAAATACCCCATTGTTCATCTATAGTTCTGAATATTAATTTTTCCTTTTATCTAACTCTCTGAGGGCAACATTTGCGCTTTCACGCCTAAAATCACGCCGACCTCGAAGGTTAAACATAGAAACATAGAAAAATGGGAGCAGGAGTAGGCCATTCGGCCCTTCGAGCCTGCTCCGCCATTCAATATGATCGTGGCTGATCCTCTATCGCAATACCATATTCCCGCTCTCTCCCCATACCCCTTGATGCCTTTTGTGTCTAGAAATCTATCTATCTCCTTGAATATATTCAGTGACTTAGCCTCCACAGCCTTCTGTGGTAGAGAATTCCACAGGTTCACCACCCTGAGTGAAGAAATTTCTCCTCATCTCAGTCCTAAATGTCCTACCCTGTATCCTGAGACTGTGACCCCTCGTTCTCGACCCCCCAGCCAGGGGAAACATCCTCCCTGCATCCAGTCTGTCTAGCCCTGTCAGAATTTTATACGCTTCAATGAGATCCCCTCTCATTCTTCTAAACTCTAGTGAATACAGGCCTAGTCGACCCAATCTCTCCTCATACGACAGTCCTGCCATCCCAGGAATCAGTCTGGTGAACCTTCGCAGCGCAATTGGTTCAGACTCGCTTTTGCACCCTCGTTGGAGGTAAATGAGTGCAGACAACACAACAGTGACCTGGTATCACGACAAACAGGGTCTTGGCCCCTCTGTCAGAAAAGAGTGCTGACTACCCAACGGTCAGCGGCCAAGGGGTGACACGAGACCAACCCTTAACTGGGGTGGACAACGTGACAGCTCATGCCCCAACTGGTTCAGCAGTAGATGATCCATTCAGAGGTCATAGCATTAAACAGAAGACATTTATTCGGCGTAATATCATTCTGAATTGATAGAATTTTTCATGCCGCAGACCAACTCTCCATTTCTTCTCAAGGACTTAACATAAGACGTCGGAGCGGGAGTAGGTCAATTGGCCCCTCGGGCCTGCTCCGCCATTCAATAAGATCATGGCTGATCTGATTTTGGCCTCAACTCCACTTTCCTGCCCGCTCCCCATAACCCTCGACTCCCTTACCTTTCAAAAATCTGTCTTATCTCCACCTTAAATATATTCAATGACCCAGCCTCCACAGCTCTCTGGGGAAGAGAATTCCAAAGATTCACGACCCTCTGAGAGAAGAAATTCCTCCTCATTTCCATTTTAAATGGGTGCTCCCTTATTCTGAAACTATGCCCCCTAGTTCTAGATTCCCCCACCGAGGTGAAACATCCTCGCTCTGTACTTAGCGTACAGGCGGGATTATTTGTCCTCTTCCTGAAAGCTAATGTTTCTGTTTTCATTTTTTCTGTCTCCCCTAAACCCCGGGAGACCAGAGCAAACGGGCAACTTTGATTCTGGCAAACCGCACTGATCTCAGAACAGCAGTGTTACAGCAATCATGCTTCCCCAGGGGAGGGAATTTCTTTCTGAACAATCAGGTCCGGTTTTCCACCCATACCCGACCAGCTTCCATTTGACCCCCATGGCTGTCGCTTCCTAGAGGTGGGTCTTCCAGTCTTTGTGGTGGATGATCTAATGCCCTCTAAAAAATACATCCACAAATTGAGGTCAGAACATGAAATGGAAGAGATTCATTCAGCGGTGTTACATGGGGAGCTGTAACCCTCTGAACTATGAAGCTTATTTCGTTTTGGCATGTTTCCAGCACTTGGCATTCTTCCATCCGAGAGTAAGTTCTGCTTGTGTCCATGTGGCAACAATCATGGCTTTCCACAAGCCCTTCCAAACAATTCCCTCATGGATCATCCCCTTAATTTCTCAATCTAAGAAAGGAGTGTGAAAATGAAATCCCTTTCATTCACCTTTAGTCCATCCAATGCATTTAAATCTTATACTGAGCAACTCAAATATCCTCCCTTTGAACCTTTGATTTCATTCTTCAAATGCAGGCGGCGTCCACGTACTGAAATTCCGCCCGACCGGCCCCTCAGTCCCTTGAGTTTCATGTTCTTTCTGAAAGGAATTCTGTGGCTGTGGCACTGTCCTTTCCGCACGGGAGGTTATGAGTCACATGGGCGATATCATCGCCAAGGCTTCTTGGCCGCACCTCCCAAACCCGCGACCTCTTCCACCTAGAAGGACAAGGGCAGCAGGCGCATGGGAACACCACCAGCTCCAAGTTCCTCCTCCAAGTCACACACCATCCTGACTTGGAAATATATCGGCCGATCCTTCATCGTCGCTGGGTCAAAATGCTGGAACTCCCTCCCTAACAGCACTGTGGGAGTACCTTCACCACACGGACTGCAGCGGTTCAAGAAGGGGGCTCACCGCCACCTTCTCAAGGGCAATTAGGGATGGGCAATAAATGCTGGCCTTGCCAGCAACACCCACATCCCATAAAAACGAATAAAATCTTTTTTTTTTAAATCTGTGTCTAAACTTCTTAAAAGAAACATTGTCCCTTTGCGATTTCCCTACATTTGGAACATAATTGTTTTGGCAAACCAATTCATCGAATCATAGAAACTTATGGCACAGAAGGAGGCCATTTGGCCCATCGTGTCTGTGCCGGTCGAGAAAGAGCTATCCAGCCTAATCCCACTTTCCAGCTCTTGGTCCGTAGCCCTGTAGGGTACGGCACTTCAAGTGCCTATTCAAGTACTTTCTAAATGCGGTGAGGGTTTCTGCCTCTACCACCCTTTCAGACAGTGAGTTTCAGACCCCCACCACCCTCTGGGTGAAAAACATTCTCCTCAACTCCCCTCTAATCCTTCTACACATTACTTTAAATCTATGCCCCCTAGTTATTGACCTCTCTGCTAAGGGAACTGTGTTCTTCCTGCTGGTCTGTAGAATGTGTCTGGATTCAAGAAACAAAGAAAGGCCTACAAGACAGGTAATTGTTCTTTCCCATCGAAGTGGAGGATGAAAACTGGGGAATGGTTCATTTTTTCAATTTCCTCAATTATCCAATCTCAGGTTAGGTAGAGCCCAGCCCAGATGCAGAGCAAAGCTCCCTCTGCTCCACCCCAACAATATCCCTTCACACCAATCTCAGGGGACCACAGCCGAGCCTGCCATTGTAAATATCACTCTCCAAATCAGCTATCATTATGTCCTGTCTGAGGGAGATTGCCAACCCAGTAACAAATTAGTACCAAATTGTAGACAGCTTGTAGTATGAACTCAGCCAGTAGAAAGTGGGTTAAAATTGCCCAGATCAGTGTGATGTTAGACAGCGAAACCAACCTTACATCCCATCACTACTGGTTAGACTTGACCTCAGGTCACAGATGTGAAAGGACATTATTCTAACCAAGTACATCGCTCTACCCCCTTTACGGATAATTACATTACAGTTTTGTTAAACTCCCGTTGAACCCCACCAGTTTTATAAACAGATATGACAGGGAGTGTGATGGCGCTTTGAAATTTTATAATCTGAGCATAAAATAAAGTTAGCGAGAGCAGATAGAAATATCATGCTATATTGAAGGCATTTCATTTCAATCTAAACACAGCTTTATGCTAGTATACAGATTAATCATATACACATATCATTCATGCTGTGAATAATATTGCTGTGAAATACTAAAAAAAGTGCAATTTACAAGTTGAGATATTTTCATTGCAGGAGAGTTTGTTCCAGGAATAATGATGGAATTTGAGGTCACGACCCTTCCTGCTTCCATCTGATTTATTTCATTGGTGCTTCACTAAACTCTCACACAATTTGTTAAGAATAATTAGGAACATAGGAACAGGAGGAGGCCATTCAGCCCCTCGAGCCTGTTCCACCATTCGGTTAGATCATGGCTGATCTGTATCCTAACCCCATCTACCCGCCTTGGTTCCGTAACCCTTAATACCCTTACCCAACAAAAATCTATCCATCTCAGTTTTGACATTTTTAATTGACCCCCAGCCTCAACAGCTTTTTGGGGGAGAGAGTTCCAGATTTCCTCCACCCTTTGTGTGAAGAAGTGCATCCTGACATCGCCCCTGAATGGCCTGGCTCTAATTTTAAGGTTATGCCCTCTTGTTCTGGACCCCCCCCCCTCCCCCAACCAGAGGAAATAGTTTCTCTCTATCTACCCTATCAATTCTTTTAATTATCGTGAACCCCTCAATTAGATCACCCCTTAATCTTCTATACTCAAGGGAATACAAGCCTAGTCTATACAACCTGTCCTCATAATTGAACCCTTTTAGCCCCGGTACCATTCTAGTGAATCTGCACTGCTCCCCCATCCAAGGCCGATATATCCTTTCTGAGTTGCGGTGCCCAGAACTGAACAGTGTTCCAGATGGGCTCTAACCAGAGCTTTATATAACTGTAACATAACTTCCAGTCCTTTGTATTCCAGCCCCCTTAAGATCAAGGCCAACATTCCAACTGTCTTTTCAATTATTTTTTGTATCTGTCCACTAGCCGTTAGTGATTTCTGTACTTGGTCCCCTAAACCTCCCTGCTCCTCCACAGTTCCAAACTTCTCGTCATTTAGAAAATACTCTGATCTATTTTTCTTAGATCCAAAGCAGATGACCTCGCACAATTATGAAGTCAAGGTTAATTCCAAGGAATTGCCTGGTTCTGAGGAAGTGTCCACAGCTGAAATGTTAACTTGTTTGTTCATTAAAGCATAAAAACATAAGAAATAGGAGCAGGAATAGGCCACTTGGCCCCTCGAGCCTGCTCCGCCATTCAATAAGATCACGGCTGATCTTGGGCTCAAAGCCACTTCCCTGCCCGCTCCCCATAATCCTTCACTCCCTTATCTTGCAAAAATCTGTCTATCTCCACCTTAAATGTATTTAATGACCCAGCCTCCACGGCTCTCTGGGGCAGAGAATTCCATAGACTTACGACCCTCTGAGAGAAGAAATTCCTCCTCATCTCAGTTCTAAAAGGGCGACCCTTTATTCTGAAACTATGCCCCCGAGTTCTAGATTTCCCCACGAGGGGAAACATCCTCTCTGCATCTACCTGGTCGAGCCCCCTCAGTATCTTATATGTTTCAATAAAATCACCTCTCATTCTTCTAAACGCCAATGAGTATAGGCCCAGCCTGCTCAACCTTTCTTCATAAGTCAAGCCCCTCATCTCTGGAATTAACCTAGTGAATCGTCTCTGAACTGCCTCCATGGATACTAATTGACTTGCTGAGTGTTCCCAGCATTTTTATTCTGATGGAGAGTTTGCTTAATCTGGAGATTTTTCAATGCAGCAAGAAGATAAAAAAACATCAACCTGGACAAAGATTATCCCTGATCTTTTAACATCGGGTCTGAAATTCTATTCTCAGTACTGACAAAAGGGCATCGACCTGAAACGTTAACTCTGTTTCTCTCTCCACAGATGCTGCCTGACCTGCTGAGCATTTCCAGCATTTTCCATTTTTACTCCTCAAATTCTATTGGTCAGTATAATGTTACTTTTAACAGTAGATACCAGGACCGTTCGCCCGCTTACATGTACTGAACATAATTCGAATGGAAAATGTGAGAGGTGCACTATATAATTCACAAGTGACAAAATCCTAAATGACCTGCATGAACAATTCTTACTGGTCCCACTCCCACTCTGACCTCTCTGACCTCGGCCTCTTGCACTGTTCCAATGAAGCTCAACGTAAGCTCCAGGAACAGCACCTCATCTTTCGAGTAGGCACTTTACAGCCTTCTGGACTCAATATTGAGTTCAACAATTTCAGAACATAATCTCTGCCCCCATTTTTTCGGACAGCAGCTGTTGATGATTCTGCCATCCCCATTTACACCTCTTCTGTTGTTTCTTTACTTCTCCCAACACCATCTCCTTTTGCCTCGCACCATCATCCCTTTTGTCACATAGGGCTGGATTTTGAATGACCCATGGAGTCGGGTTTGGAGGCGTGTGGGGGGTTAAATTTGCGGGGTCGGGGTTTCCGACCCCATCCCGCCTCCACGAAATTTTGACAAAATCAGTCGCGGGGTTCCCGACTCTGTCCCACCTCCAAGAGGCGGGAGAGGCCATTAAAGCACTTAACAAGCCCTAAATTGGGTCTGTAATGCTATTTTGAAACGTTGTAGCTAGTTTAACCCTTTTCTGACATGAAGCACGCCTGGTGTGAAACACTCCAGTGAAACCTGTCGGGAGCACAAATGGATAGCTGACTATCGGCTGCAAGTCCACTATTACAACGGAGATGTGATGAAGGTAGTATTAGGTCTGAAAGTCGCCTCTGATACTGCTACATTCAATGTCATGGCATTTGGTGTAAGAGGACTTGGATGCAAAAAATGCTCTCTCTCTCTCTCTCTCTCTCTCTCTCTCTCTCTCTCTCTCTCTTTCTCTCTCTCTCTCTCATATATATTCATTTGCATCCAGGTCCACTCACATCAGAAGCAATGCAGACAGGTCCTCTCTCACCAGTAGCCAGACAATCTCTGAGAGCAGGCACTCAGCAATGATGACATCATCAGAGGCGGGTTTCAGACTGAAACCACTAATTGGTTCATGGGTTCCCACATGCTGCAACTCAATTGCCCAATTAAGTGAAAATTGCATCAGGCATCCACATTAATCTGGAGTCGGGGGGGAAACACGAAATGCGGATTACACGACCCCAACCCGACCCCAAGACAAAATCCAGCACTTAATCTCTCCTGCCTTCCACTCTGTCACAGACCTTTCCCTTTTGTTCTTTCCTCACCTCCCCCCTTTCCCCATCTCTGCACCTGCTTAAAACCTGTTACACCTCTAACTTTTTCCAGTTCTGACGAAAGGTCATCGACCTGAAGCGTTAACTCTGTTTCGCTCTCCACAGATGCTGCCTGACCCGCTGAGTATTTCTGGCATTTTCTGTTTTTATCTCAGATTTCCAGCATCCGCAGTATTTTTCTTTCCTAAAAGATAATTACTATCTTTAACTTACCACCACAATATATAGTACAAATGAATCTCGGATGGTATTGTTCCCAGTGAGTTGGATAAGTTGTTTGATAAGATCTGGAGCATGTAACGTGCAATCTATTATTCTGCTGCCAGTGTTGAACGGATCGCTCTGGGACCAGCGAGATTGAGCTGATCCCGAGAGAGGAATCAGTTCACCCGCACGGAGAGGAATCCTTACTTGGCTCTGTAGTGAGAATCCTTTACAATCCTTTTCACCCTTTTACTAGAAATATCGAACAGTGAAAAACGTCATCATACCAGGGAAAAGAGAAGGCTGAGGGGTGACCTAATAGAGGTCTTTAAAATTATGAAAGGTTTTGATAGAGTGGATACAGAGAGAGTGTTTCCACTTGTGGGGAAGAGCAAAACTAGCGGCCATCAATATAAGATAGTCACCAAGAAATCCAATAGGGAATTCAGAAGAAACTTCTTTACCCAAAGAGTGGTGAGAATGTGGAACTCGCTACCACAGGAAGTAGTTGAAACGAATAGTATAGATGCATTTAAGGGGAGGCTAGACAAGCATATGAGGGAGAAAGGAATCGAGGGTTATGCGGATAGTGTTAGATGAGGAAGAATGGGAGAAGGCTCGAGTGGAGCATAAACGCCGGCATGGACTGGTTGGGCCGAATGGCCTGTTTCTGTGTAATTCTATGCCAACGTGAAACTGTGTTTAAACTAGCCTGTCCTTTTAAGAACATAAGAACATAAGAAATAGGAGCAGGAGTCGGCCATTCGGCCCCTCGAGCCTGCTCCGCCATTCAATAGAATCATGGTTGATCTTCTACCTCATCTCCACTTTCCTGAACTATCCCCATATCCCTTGATTCCCTTAATATTCAAAAATCTATCGATCTCTGTCTTGAATATACTCAACGACTGAGCCTCCACAGCCCTCTGGGGTAGAGAATTCCAAAGATTCACCACCCTCTGAGTGAAGAAATTTCTCCCCATCTCAGTCCTAAATGGCCGATCCCTTATTCTGAGACTGTGACCCCTGGTTCTAGACTCCCCAGCCGGGGGAAACATCCTCCCTGCATCTACCCTGTCAAGCCCTGTAAGAATTTTGTATGTTTCAATGGGATCAGCTCTCATTCTTCTGAACTCTAGAGAATATAGGCCTAGTCTACTCAATCTCTCCTCATAGGACAATCCCCCCATCCCAGGAACCAGTCTGGTGAACCTTCGTTGCACTCCCTCTATGGCAAGTATATCCTTCCTTAGGTAAGAAGACCAAAACTGTACACAATACTCCAGATGTGGTCTCACCAGGGCCCTACATTAGACTTCCCAGCTTAAGGACAAAGAATGTCTAATTAATGTAAATGGTGTGGAGATGCCGGTGTTGGACTGGGGTGGAAAAATGTTAGAAGTCGCACAACACCAGGTTCTAGTCCAACAGCTTTATTTGAAATCACAAACTTTCGGAGCGCTGCTCCTTCATCAGGTGAAGTGAAGAGATGCATATAGGCCATCTGGCAGTGTTCTCTGACTATATATGCTGTGCCTATATGCATCTCTTCACTTCACCTGACGAAGGAGCAGCGCTCCGAAAGCTTGTGATTTCAAATAAAGCTGTTGGACTATAACCTGGTGTTGTGCGACTTCTCACATAATGTAAATGGGCACATCCTGATGTTAAGTTCTGTTAATGAGAGACGTTGGCAGATTAACAGATGCTTGCAAATTTTTAGCTTTGGACCAGAAGGAACGAGCAGGATAAGACTGCCTTTCTTTTGCTTTTTCTTCTCCTTCTGACAATTAAATGTGACCATCGGCATCTTGGGGGTCACTATTGGCCAGAAGGTGAACTGCACCCGCTGTCTAAGAGCAGTGAAGAGGCTGTGACAAGCGGCTCCCCTCCTGACCCCTCAAAGCCTCCCCACCATCGACAAGGCTGGAATCAGGAGTGCGAGGGAACGCTCCCCATACGCCTCAATGGGTGCAGCCGCAGCAATTGAAAGAAGCTTGACCCCCCCATCCAGGACAGAGCAGTTTGTTTGATTAGCAGCCCTGCCGCCGGACTTCGCCCTCTCCAGCACCGCCGCACTGTGGCTGCATTATGTCGTATCCACAGGACGCAATGCAGCAACTTACCAAAGGTTACTTCAATGGCAACTCCTTCCACTGCGACCTCTACCACAAAGGGAGACAAGAGCAGCAGTGTAGTGGGACAACATCACATTCCCGTTCCACTCCGAGTCACACACCATGCTGAGCTGGACATATATAGGCTGTGCCGATATACATCTCTTCACTTCACCTGACGAAGGAGCAGCAGCTCCGAAAGCTTGTGATTTCAAATAAAACTGTTGGACTATAACCTGGTGTTGTGCGACTTCTCACATTTGTCCACCCCAGTCCAACACCGGCATCTCCGCATCATGGACATATATCGGCATTCCTTTATTGTCGCTGAGCTTATGCTCTCTCCCAATCCAAGGAATTTCGGGGCCAGTGTATATCATACAGAGGATGACATAGACAGTGTTTATTATATAGAGGATAACACATATGAAGCATATTATACAGAAAATAACATACACAGTCTATAATATAGAGGATAATATACACAATGTATTGTGCACAGACAATAGCATAAACAGTGTATATTATAGAGGATAACATACCCATATTGTATAAAGGATATCATATACTGCACATTATATAGAGATATCATATTATAAAGGATTAACACAAAAAGTTAATAACATACATGGTAAATATTATAGGCTTCAACATAATCAGTCTATATATTATAAACGAGTTGTCGACAGTGCTATCAAGCAGCACTTACTCACCAGTAACCTGCTCACTGATGCCCAGTTTGGGTTCACCAGGACCACTCGGCTCCAGACCTCATTACAGCCTTGGTCCAAATATGGACAAAAGAGCTGAAATCCAGAGGTGAGGTGAGAGTGACTGTCCTTGACAACAAGGCAGCATTTGACTGAGTGTGGCACCAAAGAGCCCCAGTAAAACTGAAGTCAATGGGAATCAGGGGGAAAACTCTCCACTGGCTGGAGTCATACCGAGCACAAAGGAAGATGGTTGTGGTTGTTGGAGGCCAATCATTTCAGCCCCAGGACATCACTGCAGGAGTTCCTCAGGGCAGTGTCCTAGGCCCAACCATCTTCAGCTGCTTCATCAATGACCTGCCCTCCACCATAAGGTTAGTGGAGCTGATTGCTGATGATTGCATATGATGTTCAGTTCCATTCGCAACTCCACAGATAATGAAGCAGTAGATGCCTATGTGCAACAAGACCTGGACAACATCCAGGTTTGGGCTGTTAATTGGCAAGTAACATTCGTGGCACACAAGTGCCAGGCAATGACCATCTCCAGCAAGTGAGAGTCTAACCACCTCCGCTTGACGTTCAATGGCATTACCATCGCCAAATCCCCTACCATCAACATCCTGGGGGTCGCCATTGACCAGAAACTCAACAGGACCAGCCACATAAATGCCATGGCTACAAGAGCAGGTCAGAGGCTGGTTATTATGTGGTGAGTGTCTCACCTCTTGTGTAAGATTTGGATCACAGGTCACACACAGATTACCCAAGGGTCTTAGGAGTTGTAAGGCTTTTTATTAAAGAGCTACAGTTTAAAGCATAATCAGATATTACTACATGCGCTTGAAATAGATACAGTAGGCATACAACCCGTGACAGGTGAGGGCGATCTACGGCCCTGGAACGGAACGAAACAACCGGATGGACGTTTGTTGGAGGTGTTAGGGCCGTCAGCCACCTCAGAGGCTAAACTTGACCAAGGTGTTAGGCCGTAGCCATCTCGGGGAAGCCTTCGCCGCTAACTGCCTGATTTCCTCTCTCGGTTGTCTATATTTATAGTTATTTCGGTGTGCTGGTGATTACCTGGTGTCAATCATTTGTTCCCCATCTATTGTCCAATTACAAGAGAGAGGCTACCTATGACAGCCCCCTCCCAGCCTCAGGAGGTCATTTTCCTCCTTATCTCTGTTCTAAAGGTCTTGTTGCCCACTTGTAGACAGCTTGTTTATCCTACAGCTCCTTGCTGCATCCCATATCAGGTCTAGTTACGCCCACTCGAAGGCCTGTTTTTGTATTCTGACCTTGTAATTCAACTCTCTGTGCAGCTATTTTTCTGAAATGACTGGAATCTTCTGTGTCATCAACTTAGGCAAACTGCTGATCTAGGGAACCCGTAACAGACCATTATTTCTTTCAATTCATGATTTCTTACACCTGACTCACCAAAACATCTCCACCACCTACAAGGCACAATTCAGGAGTGTGACGGAATACTCTCCACTTGCCTGGATGAGTGCAGCTCCAACAACACTCAAGAAGCGCGACACCATCCAGGACAAAGCAGCCCGCTTGATTGGCACCCCATCCACCACCTTAAACATACATTCCCTCCACCACCGGCGTACCGTGGCTGCAGTGTGTACCATCTAAAAGATGCACTGCAGCAACTCGCCAAGGCTTCTTCAGTAGCACCTCCCAAACCCGCGACCTCTACCACCTAGAAGGACAAGGGCAGCAGGCGCACGGGAACACCACCACCTCCAAGTTCCCCTTCAAGTCACACCATCCTGACTTGGAAATATATCGGCCGATCCTTCATCGTCGCTGGGTCAAAATCCTGGAACTCCCTCCCTAACAGCACTGTGGGAGCACCTTCACCACACGGACTGCAGCGGTTCAAGAAGGCGGCTCACCACCACCTTCTCAAGGGCAACTAGGGATGGGCAATAAATGCTGGCCTTCCCAGTGACACCCACATCCCGAGAATAAATTAAAAAATATATATATGTAGGTATTTCACACTAGGTATTACAAATTCATAATTTACTGTAATTAGGGCAAATTGCTTGTTGGAGCAAGTGATTTTTAATAGTTCAGATCTGCTCAGAAACTACCTCTGGGATTTTAATGCAAAATTCCAACACTCAGCTCACAACGTACAGCTCATGAGATGTGCCAGAATCATACGGGTACAAAATGTTTTAAAATCTGAATAGAAAGATTTTTTTTTAAGTATGCATTTCACCATCACAAACTGCTCTGAGACCTGAGCAGTCTCTGTGACGCGTTAAAGAAATTGATAAAGGCAACTACATTCCGAACAGTAGAACATTAATGAATACTTCGCCAGGAGGGAAACTTGCATATGTTTTACTTTCGCTGCTGGTTATGCTAGTCCCTCAATGAGTTTAGTAGTGGGCCAACGATTGCTTATATCATTTGATGATATCCTTACCTCTCTGATCCACATGATAAGGCAGGTAGCCAACTCAGCTTGCAATGTTTCACAGTTCTGACGGAGGGTCATCGACCTGAAAAGTTGGGTTGGATTTTCATTGACCCGTGGAGGCGGGTTTGGAGGCGTGTGGGGGGTTAAAATTGCGAAAAGTGGCGGGCGGGCACAAGTCCGCCTCCAACCCGCCTCCACGCAATTTTGATGAAATCGTGTCTGCTGGTCCCGCCTGCGTCCCGCCTTTAAGAGACGGGATAGGCTGTTAAGGCTCTTAACAAGCACTAAATTGGCTCTATAATGCCATTTTGAAAAGCCTTTGTGATTTTAACCCTTGTTCTACGTGAAGCACGCCTGTTCTGAACCACGATTGTGAAACCTGGCGGGAGCACATGTGGATAGCTAAATATCAGTGGCTGCGCTGAGTATCAGTGTGTGGCTGGCTGGCATCTGGGAGTGGTGGAGCAAAAAAAATTCTCTCTCTCTCTCTCTCTCTCTCTCCAGACTTAGGGCTGCTGCTCATTTTGCATCCAGGTCCTCTCACAGCAAAGGCCAGGCAGTCTCTGAAGACCTTCAATGCAGCAGCAATGATGACATCATCAGAGGCGACTTTCAGACTGAAACCACTAATTGGTTCCTGGGTTCCCACATGCTGGAACTCAATTGCCCAATTAGGTGAAAATTGCATCAATCTCCCACATCCAATTGCAGGCGGGTGGATAACACGAAATGCGGATGACACGACTCCAACCCGCCCCAGTATCAAAATCCAGCCCGTTAACTCTGTTTCTCTCTCCGCAGATGCTGCCTGACCTGCCGAGTATTTCCAGCATTTCCTGTTTTTATTTCAGATTTCCAGCATCCACAGTATTCTGCTTTTTGTGTCAAAGTTAGTAGCCTGGGACTACTGTAAACTCCTTAACTTGACTTCATTGAGAACACATCCTCACTCATGGTACAACAATTTGTATTTTATTGGTTATTGTGATTTCAAATGACAGCACAGCAACACCCCCCCCCCCCCGCCCCTCCCCGCCGCCCCTCAAAGAACAATAATATACAGTAGCATGTTTGCAAAAATTAAAAAAGCATTGTCGAAAACCAAAGAAAGCGATAGCTCAGCTGAGCTCGAGCGAATGTCGGATCCGGCCTGGAGTCCTTCACAGGGCAGCTAAGTGAAGCAGCTTTCTCGGAAACAGCTCGATTGTTAAGGAAGCTTTTTTATTTCAATCATAAATACCTATCCGTGCGAATTCACTTTGCCACCGACAAACAGCGATTTCTTCATGGTAAATTATCACACTCTTCTTCCGAAAAACAAAAAACTTTTAGACTCTTTTTGACACTGATTTACATAATTTAACATGACTTGTTTAAACAGTTGCCAACTGCTTGGATATGTTTGGTTGCACCCTCGTGGGTGGCATTTACACTCGCTTGGGATTACTCCTGCCCATTATCTTATCGGCTTTTGGGGCCAATTTCTCAGGTTTATAAAGTGCTACTCTGAAAACAGACAGCAGCTTTTCTACAGCTCCACACCCCCCCCCCCAACGCCCCACCCCCACCGCCCAACTCCCCCTCACCCCCACCCTACCCTAGTCCAAGTCTATGGAGATACAGCGACACTCCTTCACCAGCTGGATCCGTCTGCGTTTGGACGGGGGCTGCAGGCTGGGGCAGTTGAAAGTGACAGTGACGGTGTTGAACTTTTTGGGCTTGCAAAAGGAGCACGAGCGGAACGGCTCCCCGCCATGTTCGTGGCTCGGGATGTAGAAGGAGTTGCACTGCCCGTAGCAGAAGCGGTTGATGACGGTGCGGCTGATGCAACCGTCCTCCTTTAAAGTTTGGATCAGCGGGTGGGACTTGCACCAGTCCCGGCGCACGTAACGCCGCTCGGTGACGATCAGAGCGGCCTGGTTCGAGTCCAAAACGTCTTCCTTGTCCTTGATCTTTCGAGTCCGGCCTGGGTCTCCACGATGTCCTTTACCAGGGGAGGGAACGGCGCCAGGCGCTCTTCCACGATCAGCAGTCTCTTCACCGCACAAAAGTCCAGATATGATTAATAAAACCAGAATACTGTAAAACATTCTGCAGAAAGAACAGAACGAACATTAGAGAGATTGATGGAAGCAGCTATTGGCACCTAAAGGGGCTTTAGATTGTTGCATACTGATTAATATGCTCACATCAAATTACTTTCTGTACTTTTTGAACATAGATGTTATCCCGTTTTAAATTAGTGCATAAAGGAATCTTACCCGAATGCATTGTCAACTAATCCACAGCAGATCGCCCAAGGAAAAGGTCCACCCAACTCCCACTGAATCAGGGTTGCTTCACCATCATATTGATTTATATTCCACCACTGTCTCCATACAACAACAGCTTGTATTTATATAGCGCCGTCAACATAGCAAAATGTCCCAAGGCGCTTCACAGGAGTGTTATCAAACAAGGAGATATTAGGGCAGGTGACCAAAAGCTTGGTCAATGGGGTAGGTTTTAAGGAGCGTCTTAAAGGAGGAGGGCGAGGCGGAGAGGTTCAGGGAGGGAATTCCACAGCTTAAGGCATCGGCAGCTGAAGGCACGGCCGCCAATGGTGGGATGCTGAATATCAGGGATGCACAAGAGGCCAGAATTGGAGGCGAGCAGAGCTCTCAGAGGGTTATACGGCTGGAGGAGATTACAGAGACAGGGAGGGGCGAGGCCATAGAGGGATTTGAAAACAAGGATGAGATTTTTTAAATCAAGGCATGGATGACCAGGAGCCAATGTAGGTCAGCAAGAAACTTAACTGGACCAGCTACATAAATACTGTGGCAACAAGAGCAGGTCAGAGGCTGGGTATTCTGCAGCAAGTGTCTCACCTCCTGACTCCCCAAAGTCTTTCCACCATCTACAAGGCACAAGTCAGGAGTGTGATGGAATACTCTCCACTTGCCTGGATGAGTGCAGCTCCAACAACACTCAAGAAGCTCGACATCATCCAGCCCGCTTGATTGGCACCCCATCCACCACCTTAAACATTCACTCCCTCCACCACCGGCGCACCGTGGCTGCAGTGTGTACCATCTACAAGATGCACTGCAGCAACTCGCCAAGGCTTCTTCGGCAGCACCTCCCAAACCCGTGACCTTTTCCACCCAGAAGGACAAGGGCAGCAGGCGCATGGGAACACCACCACCTCCAAGTTCCCCTCCAAGTCACACACCATCCTGACTTAGAAGTATATCGGCCGATCCTTCATCGTCGCTGGGTCAAAATCCTGGAACTCCCTCCCTAACAGCACCGTGGGAGCACCTTCACCACACGGACTGCAGCGGTTCAAGAAGGCGGCTCACCACCACTACCTTCTCAAGGGCAATTAGGGATGGGCAATAAATGCCGGCCTTGCCAGCGACGCCCACATCCCATGAAACTAATTGAAATAAAGCACAGGGGTGATGGGTGAGTGGGACTAGGTGCGAGTTAGGTTGCAGGCAGCATTGTGGAAATTCCTTCTGGGACACTACAGAGGCGGTTGCTGAAACACACTGGCACATTTGAGTGCCTCGAGATTGCATTAGCTGCCATTGCTGTCCAGCAGTAACACGTTAGCCTGCAAGGTAATCAGCGTGCCCAAGGTTAAAGGAAATCTCAACCTTACTGTGCAACTACACAGAATTCAGCTGTTGGAGTCAATAACACCAAGCAGCAGATGGTAAATTTCATAGAATTTACAACACAGAAACAGGCCATTCGGCCCTTCGTGCCTGTGCCGGCTCTTTGAAAGAGCTCTCCAATTAGCCCCGCTCCCCCGCTCTTTCCCCACAGCCCTGCAAATCTTTCCTTTTCAAGTATTTATCCAATTCCCTTTTGAAAGTTGCTATTGAATCTGCTTCCACCGCCCTTTCAGGCAGCGCATTCCAGATCACGACAACTCGCTGCGTAAAACGTGCCTCCTCATCTCCCCCCTGGTTCTTTCTCCAATTATCTTAAATCCGTGTCCTCTGGTTACCGAACCTTTTGCCACTGGAAACAGTTTCTCCTTATTTACTCTGTCAAAACAGTTCATGATTTTAACACCTCTATCGAGAGGATAGAGAGCGGCCCGAGAGCGGACCTGAATTAAAGCAGCGGCAGCGGCGAGAGGATAAAGAGCGGCCCGAGAGCGGACCTGAATTAAAGCAGCGGCAGCGGCGAGAGGATAAAGAGCGGCCCGAGAGCGGACCTGAATTAAAGCAGCGACAGCGGCGAGAGGATAAAGAGCGGCCCGAGAGCGGACCTGAATTAAAACAGCGGCAGCGGCGAGAGGATAAAGAGCGGCCCGAGAGCGGACCTGAATTAAAGCAGCGACAGCAGCGAGAGGATAAAGAGCGGCCCGAGAGCGGACCTGAATTAAAGCAGCGACAGCAGCGAGAGGATAAAGAGCGGCCCGAGAGCGGACCTGAATTAAAGCAGCGGCAGCGGCGAGAGGATAAAGAGCGGCCCGAGAGCGGACCTGAATTAAAGCAGCGACAGCAGCGAGAGGATAAAGAGCGGCCCGAGAGCGGACCTGAATTAAAGCAGCGGCAGCGGCGAGAGGATAAAGAGCGGCCCGAGAGCGGACCTGAATTAAAGCAGCGGCAGCAGCGAGAGGATAAAGAGCGGCCCGAGAGTGGAGCTGAATTAAAGCAGCGACAGCGGCGAGAGGATAAAGAGCGGCCCGAGAGCGGAGCTGAATTAAAGCAGCGACAGCGGCGAGAGGATAAAGAGCGGCCCGAGAGCGGACCTGAATTAAAGCAGCGACAGCGGCGAGAGGATAAAGAGCGGCCCGAGAGCGGACCTGAATTAAAGCAGCGACAGCAGCGAGATGATAAAGAGCGGCCCGAGAGCGGACCTGAATTAAAGCAGCGGCAGCGGCGAGAGGATAAAGAGCGGCCCGAGAGTGGACCTGAATTAAAGCAGCGACAGCGGCGAGAGGATAAAGAGCGGCCCGAGAGCGGAGCTGAATTAAAACAGCGGCAGCGGCGAGGCTCCGATTCAAAAACAACATCAAAAAAGTCAAAGAGTGACATCACAGGAGAGCAGGTAGGTGATTGGTTGGTGAGTATTACAGATTTTTTGCTCTCTAAGTTAGGGAAGGGGGTTAAATTAAGAGCTGAGAAACTGTAACTTGCTAGTACTTATTAAATTAGTAACTTAAACTAGATAAAATAATCAAACAATAAAACTAAAATATCAATTGAATAAGAGCTTTAACTAATTAATTAATAAATAAAACAAGGTTAGAGATGGCAAGGTGATATGTCGTAACTGCAGCATGTGGAGTTTGTGGAGATCAGCAAGATCCCGAGCAACCACATCTGCAGTAAGTGTCTGCAACTCGAGGAACTTCGGCTCAGAGTTGTTGAGGTGGAGTACGAGCTGCAGACATTGCGATGCATCAGGGAGGGGGAGAGTTACCTGGACACTTTGTTCCAGGAGGCAGTCACATCCTTTAGGTTAAGTAGTACTTTAGAGTTAGTCAATGGTCAGGGACAGGAGGGTGTGACTGCGAGTCAGGAAGGTATGGGGACCCAGGATGTAGTGATGGAGGAGCCTCAGCCCTTGACCTTGTCCAACAGGTACGAGGTACTTGCTGCCTGTATGGATGAGGAAAAGGACTGCAGGGAGGATGGGCAAACTGACCACGGCACCGTGGTACAGGGGGCCATCCAAGTGGGGGGAGAAGGAAGGAATGTGGTAGTAGTAGGGGACAGTATAGTCAGGGGGGTAGATACTGTTCTCTGCAGCCGTGAAAGAGAGTCCTGAAGGCTGTGTTGCCTGCCCGGTGCCAGGGTTAAGGATATTTCCTCGCGGTTGGAGAACAACTTGGAGTGGGAAGGGGAGGGTCCAGTTGTCGTGGTCCATGTAGGAACCCAACGACAGAAGTAGAAATAGTAATGAGGTTCTGCTGAGGGAGTTTGAGGAGCTAGGGGTGAAATTAAAAAGCAGAATCTCAAAGGTAATAACTCTGGATTACTACCTGAGCCGCGTGCAAATTGGCATAGGGTCAAGCAGATCAGAGAGTTAAATGCGTGGCTCAAAGAGTGGTGTGGGAAGAAGGGGTTTCAATTCATGGGGCACTGGCACCAGTACTGGGGAAAGAGGGAGCTGTTCTGTCGGGACGGGCTCCACTTAAACCAGGCTGGGACCAGCAGAACGGAAAAGGAGTGGTGGGGGGGGGGGGCGGTAACCCTGATAATAAAGGATGACATAAGGACAGTAGAAAGGATCTCGGCTCGGAAGATCAGGAAGTAGAATCAGTATGGGTGGAGATAAGCTATAACAAGGGGCAGAAAACAGTGGTATATAGTAGTATATAGGCCCCCTAACAGCAGCTGTACTGTTGGACAGAATATTAATCAAGAAATTGTAGGAGCTTGTAACAAAGGTAATGCAATAATTATGGGGAACATTAATCTTCATATAGACCGGACAAATCAAATTGGCAAAGGTAGTCTGGAGGACGAGTTCATGGAATGCATTCGGGACAGTTTCCTAGAACAACACGACATGGAACCAACCAGGAACAGGCTATTTTAGATCTTGTATTGTGTAATGAGCCTGGGCTAATTAGCAATCTCAGACTAAAGGATCCTCTGGGACAGAGTGATCATAATATGATAGAATTTCACGTTAAGTTTCAGAGTGACTTGCATAAGTCCGAAACTAGAGTCTTAAACTTAAATAAAGCCAATTACATGGGTATGAGGGGCAAGTTGGATAAGGTAGATTGGACAAATAGATTAAAAGGTATGGCGGTAGATAAGCTGTGGCTAGCATTTAAAGAAATATTTCATAATTCTCAACAAAAATACATTCCATTGAGAAAGAAAAACTCCATGGGAAAATTGATCCAACCGTGGCTAACTAAAGAAGTTAAGGATAGCATTAGATTGAAAGAAGAAGCTTATAATGTTACGAAGAATAGTACTAAGCCTGAGGATTGGGAGAGTTTCAGAAACCAGCAAAGGATGACCAAAAAATTGATAAAAATGGAAAAAATAGAATATGAGAGAAAACTAGCAAGAAATATAAAAACAGATTGTAAGAGCTTCTACAAGTATGTAAAAAGGAAGAGAGTAGCAAAAGTAAAGGCTGGTCCCTTAGAGGCTGAGACAGGAAAAATTATTATGGGGAATAAGGAAATGGCAGAAACGTTAAACACATATTTTGTATCTGTCTTCACAGTTGAAGACACAAAAAGCATACCAAAAATGGTGGGGAACCAAGGGTCTAATGAGGGTGAGGAACTTAACGTAATTAATATAAGTAGCGAAAAAGTACTAGAGAAACTATTGGCAATAAAAGCCGACAATCCCCTGGACCTGATGGCCTACATCCTAGGGTTCTAAAAGAGTTGGCTGCAGAGATAGTGGATGCATTGGTTTTGATCTTCCAAAATTCCCTAGATTCTAGAACGGTCCCAGCGGATTGGAAGGTAGCAAATGTAACACTGCTATTCAACATAGAAACATAGAAACATAGAAGATAGGAGCAGGAGTAGGCCATTCGGCCCTTCAAGCCTGCTCCACCATTCAATGAGATCATGGCTGATCATCCAAATTCAGTACGCTGTCTCTGCTTTCTCCCCATATCCCTTGATCCCTTTAGCCTTAAGAACTATATCTAACTCCTTCTTGAATATATTTAATGATTTGGCCTCAACTGCCTTCTGTGGTAGAGAATTCCACAGGTTCACCACTCTCTGGGTGAAGAAATTCCTCCTCATCTCAGTTCTAAATGGCTTACCCCTTATCCTTAAACTGTGACCCCTGGTTCTGGACTCACCCGCCATCGGGAACATCCTTCCTGCATCTAGTCTGTCTAGTCCTGTTAGAATTTTATAAGTTTCAATGAGATCCCCTCTCATTCTTCTAAACTCTAGCGAGTATAAGCCTAATCGACCCAATCTCTCTTCATACTTCATCCCTGCCATCCCAGGTATCAGTCTGGTGAATCTTCGCTGCACTCCCTCCATGGCAAGAACATCCTTCCTCAGATAAGGCGACCAAAACTGCACACAATACTCAAGGTGTGGTCTCACCAAGGCCCTGTACAACTGCAGCAAGACATCCCTGCTCCTGTACTTGAATCCTCTCACTATGAAGGCCAACATACCATTTGCCTTCTTAACCGCCTGCTGCACCTGCATGCTTACCTTCAGTGACTGGTGCAAAAGGACACCCAGGTCTCGTTGCACCTCCCCTTTTCCTAATCTATTGCCGTTCAGATAATAATCTGCCTTCTTGTTTTTGCCACCAAAGTGAATAACCTCACATTTATCCACATTATACTGCATCTGCCATACATTTGCCCACTCACCCAACCTGTCCAAATCATACTGGAGTTTCTCTGCATCCTCCTCACAGCACACTCGCCCACCCAGCTTTGTGTCGTCTGCAAACTTGGAGATATTTCATCTAGTTCCCTTGTCTAAATCATTAATATATATTGTGAATAGCTGGGGTCCTAGCACCGATCCCTGCGGTACCCCACTAGTCACTGCCTGCCACTCGGAAAAAGACCCATTTATTCCAACTCTTTGCTTCCTGTCTGCCAAGCAATTCTCTATCCAAGTCAGTACCTTACCCTCAATCCCATGTGCTTTAACTTTGCATGTTAATCTCTTATGCGGGACCTTGTCAAAAGCCTTCTGAAAGTCCAAATACACCACATCTACTGGTTCTCCCTTATCAATTCTATCAGTTACATCCTCAAAAAATTCCAGTAGATTTGTCAAGCATGATTTACCTTTTGTAAATCCATGTTGACTTTGTCCGATCCTGTCACTGTTTTTCAAGTGCTCTGCTATTACATCTTTTATAATGGACTCTAGCATTTTCCCCACTACCGATGTCAGGCTAACCGGTCTATAACTCCCCGTTTTCTCTCTACCACCTTTTTTAAATAGTGGGGTTACATTAGCTACCCTCCAATCCATGGGAACTGTTCCAGAGTCTATAGAATTTTGGAAGATGACCAGCAATGCATCTACTATTTCTAGGGCCACTTCCTTAAGTACCCTGGGATGTAGATTATCAGGCCCTGGGGATTTATCGGCCTTCAATCCCATCAGGAGGGAGAGAGAAAACAGGGAACTACAGGCCAGTTAGCCTGACATCTGTCATCGGGGAAAATGCTGGAATCCATTGTTAAGGAAGGGGTATCAGGGCACTTAGAAAATCATAACATGACTAGGTAGAGCCAACATGGTTTTATGAAAGGGAAATCATGTTTTACAAATTTATTAGAGTTTTTTGAGGATGTAACTAGCAGGTTAGATAAAGGGGAACCAGTGGATGTAGTATATTTGGATTTCCAAAAGGCATTTGATAAGGTGCCACATAAAAGGTTATTACACAAGATAAGGGCTCATGGGGTTGGGGATAATATAATAGCATGGATAGAGGATTGGTTAACGGACAGAAAACAGAGAGTAGGGATAATCGGATCTTTTTCAGGTTGGCAGGCTGTAACTAGTGGGGTGCCGCAAGGATCAGTGCTGGGGCCTCAGCTAGTTACAATCTATATTAATGACCTAGATGAAGGGACCGAGTGTAATGGATCCAAGTTTGCTGATGATACAAAGCTAGGTGGGACAGTAAGCTGTGAGGAGAATACAAAGAGTCTGCAAAGGGATATAGATAGACTAAGTGAGTGGGCAGTAAGGTGGCAGATGGAGTATAATGTAGGGAAATGTTAGGTTATTCACTTTGGTAGAAAGAATAGAAAAACAATATTTTTTAAATGGTGAGAAACTTTCAAATGTTGGTGTTCAGAGAGATTTGGGTGTCCTCATGCAAGAAACACAGAAAGCTAGCATGCAATAAGGAAGGCAAATGGCATGTTGGCCTTTATTGCAAGGGGGTTGGAGTATAAGTCTTGCTACAATTGTACAGGGCCTTGGTGAGACCACACCTGGAGTACTGTGCACAGTTTTAGTCTCCTTATCTAAGGAAGGATATACTTGCCTTGGAGGCGGTGCAACAAAGGTTCACTAGATTGATTCCTGGGATGAGAAGGCTGTCCTATGATTAGATTATGTAGAATCGGCCGATACTCTTTGGAGTTTCGAAGAAGGAGAGGTGATCTCATTGAAACATACAAGATTCTGAAGGGGATTGACAGGGTAGATGCTGAGAGGTTGTTTCCCCTGGCTGGAGTGTCTAGAACTAGGGGGCATAGTCTCAGGATAAGGGGTAGGCCATTTAAGACTGAGATGAGAAGGAATTTCTTCACTCAGAGGGTTGTGAATCTTTGGAATTCTCTGCCCCAGAGGGCTGTGGATGCTGAGTCTTTGAGAATATTCAAAAGCTGAGATAGATAGATTTTCGGACTCATGGGGAATCAAGGGATATGGGGATCGGGCGAGAAAGTGGAGTTGAGGTCGAAGATCAGCCATGGCTCGAGGGGCCGTATGGCCGACTCCTGCTCCTAATTCTTATGTTCTTATCAAATCTCCCCTTAACCTTGTCTGCTCCAAGGAGAACCCCAGCTTCTCTAGTCTCTCCACGTAACTGAAGTCCCTCATCCCTGGAACCATTCTAGTCAATCTCCTCTGCACCCTCTCCAAGGCCTTGACATCCTTCTTAAAGTGTGGTGCCCAGAATTGGACACAATACTCCAGCTGTGGCCTAACCAGTGATTAATAAGCTTTAGCATAACTTCCTTGCTTTTGTACTCTCCGCCTCTGTTTACAAAGCCAAGGATCCCGTACGATTTTTTTAACCGTCTTCTCAACTTGTCCCGCCACCTTCAAAGATTTGTGTACATACACCCCCAGGTCTCTCTGTTCCTGCTCCCCTCTTTAAAATTGTACCATTTAGTTTATAAAGCCTCTCCTCATTCTTCCCACCATAATGAATCACTTCACACTTCTCTGCGTTAAATTGCATCTGCCATTTCACCAGTCTATGTCTTCCTAAAGTCTGTAACTAGCCTCCTCACTGTTTACTACAGTTTGAGTTTCGTGTCATTTACAGACTTTGAAATGCTGCCCTGTATACACAAGTCTGATGTAATTCACATAAACGTCAAAAGCTGCCTAATCTGAAACAGAACAACAGCACAAATGCCTGTATAAAAGTGGACAGTAAAAAGGGTGGAAACAAGCAGCAATCAGCATAAACTATCGGGGCCCCAAGGGAGGCGCTGAAATCATACCATATATTCATTCTTTAAGTATGAGATCTTCTTTAGGTGTCAGCTGTGGCTCAGTTGGTAGCACTCTCTCCTCTGAGCCAGAAGCCTGCAGGTTTAAGTCCCACACTTGAGCATATAGTCTAGGCTGACACTCCAGTGCAGTACTGAGGGAGTGCCGCACTGTCAGAGGTGCCGTCTTTCGGATGAGACCTTAAACTGAGGTCCCCGTCTGCTCTCTCAGGTGGATGTAAAAGATCTTAAGAAACTATTCGACGGAGAGCAGGGGGTGTCCTGGGGCCAATATTTATCCCTCAACCAACATCACAAAAACAGATGATCTGGTCATTCTCGCATTGCTGTTTGTGGGAGCTTGCTGTGCCCAAATTGGCTGCCGCGAGCTCCCACATTACAACAGTGACTCCACTTCAAATCGTATTTCATTGGCTGTAAAGCGCTTTGGGACATCCTGAGGCATTACATAAATGCAAGTTCTTTCTTCCTATGAACATTATAGTTTCAAGGCTTCTAACCACCATAAATGCACATTAGACAAGATTAAGAGCGCGCAGTCGGCGAAGCTCTTCAGTTTAAATGTGACTTATACCGTGTCATAAAAATGCATCCAGAGAAACAGCTCTCAGTGAGAATTAACTTTTACAAATTGCTCAAAACATCAGAATGAAACGTCTGAAACATGTCTTTGCTGCTGTCCAGTATTCTAAGCTTAATTTTACACCCCTTTTACACCAGTGTAATTGCAGGAAATTCATGTCTACAGCGCCTTAGCCTGTGGGCGGAGCCGTATTAATGAGCTGATTGGCAGGATAGGCGCACCAACGTCAGTGTTCTCGCTCAGGCCAACATCCCCAGCATCGAAGCTTTGACCACGCTCGATCAGCTCCGATGGATGGGCCGCATCATCCGCATGCCCGATACGAGACTCCCAAAACAAGCGCGCTAAGCGGAGCTCCGACACGGCAAGAGAGCCCCAGGTGGGCAGAGGAAACGCTTCAAGGACACCCTCAAAGCCTCCTTGAAAAAGTGAAACATCCCCACCGACACCTGGGAATCCCTGGCCCAAGACCGCACAAAGTGAAGGAGAAGCATCCGGGAAGGCGCCAAACACCTCGAGTCTCTTCGCCGGGAGCAAGCAGAAGCCAAGCGCAAACAGCGGAAGGAGCGCACGTCAACCCAAGCACGTCACCCACCCGCCCCTTCAACCACCGTCTGCCCCACCTGTGACAGAGACTGTAGGTCCCGCATTGGGCTCATCAGTCACCTGAGAACTCATTTTTAGTGTGGAAGCAAGTCATCCTCGGTTCCGAGGGACTGCCTGAGAAGAAGCAGATTAATGAGCTGAGATGCCTTTGGGTGTGGGAATCGATAGCTGGGCGTAAAAGAGCGAGGAAATTTGGGCGTGGCATAATTATGACGCAGCAGACGTCCTCTATCTTTTGCGCTGGGGATTTGCTTTGTGTCCCAATCACACGTGTCTCTGGCCACAAAAACCCAGGAAATTCCAGCCCATCGCGTGTGATCTACTTGTACTTGTAAAACCGTCACGCAAACTGTGCTTGACGAAATCTCTGCCCCTGCTTTCCATCATAGAGCCGGTTGACACTAACATTGTAATCTCAAACTCAGCTGTCACCTCAACCTCTTACAAGATTTGGCAAATCCCCACTGGACAGGGGAAGGGTGAGAGAGTGATTGGGTTTGCTGCTGATTAATATTCATTGAAAATGTTATTACTGAATGATTCCACGTCGTAAGACATGGAAATAGTTTGCATTTGAGAAATTTCCGTTGAACCCACTCAACCAATGGATTTCCTGGTCCAACAGTGACAGCGACGTGCATTTATATAGCGCCTTTAATGCAGTAAAACATCCCAAGGCGCTACGTAGGAGGGTAATCAGACAAATTTTGACACCGAGCCACATAAGGGGATTCTAGGACGGTAGACCAAAAGCTTGGTCAAAGAGCTAGGTTTTAAGGATCATCTTCAACGAGAGAGGTAGCGAGGTTTAGGGAGGGAATTCCAGAGCTTAGGAAGGTCAATATACAATGTCCAATGCACTTCATTGGCTATAAAGCGCTTTGGGATATCCTAAGGTTGTGACAGGCACTATCTGGATGTAAAGTAATGCACAGGCTTGAGTGTTGTAGTCATCAGGCCAAGACTTTTGTGGCCAAAACACTTGTGACAGTTTAGCAGGGTCATGTCTACGTCAGCCAAGGCTCAGTGGTAGCAAACGTTGGAAAGTTCTGTCCAACCTAGATGGATAGTGATTCTCTCTGAGTCTCCCAAGACCCAGGAGCAGGGCTTGAACCCATAAACCGTCCAACATTTGCTGCTACTCAGCCCTGGCTAACCTTGCAGACATGACCCTGCTAAATGGTCGCAAGCATTTTTGCCTCAAAAGTCTTGGCCTGCTGATTCCAACGCACAAGCCTCTGCATTACTTTGTGCTTTAGTTTAATTGCCTCCAGGGCTGAAACCGTCGCTGGGGGAAGGTTTGATTCTGTTCCCCTCTCTACGTTCACTGCATCCAAGCTGTCTTTTGTTTGAACCAGCTCCCTGGAATTTAATTTGAAAGCCTCTCGGTGAAATACACGATTTATTTTCTTTGCTTATTTGTAATTTGTCCTACCTCCAACTATCTTTTGTCTCTGTGATTAATCAGGATAGGACTAAGTCAAATAAAACATCCTCTTTGGTTGTAATTTATGTCAGAATCAAAATGAGAAATCCCATTATTTGTTCAACTTGGACATGCTCCAGAGTCACATGACTCAAACATTTATTTGAACCCTTTCCTCTCCATAGAAGCCAAAATACTAATCACAGACCTCAACGTCCCCTTGAGATTTTACTTCTGCTGACACATTAACATTCAAACTCCCATTTCTGTAAATCCTGCAGTCATCATTGCCTCTGCCATTGTTTTCTAGACCAAAGTTTCAAATGTTAAGATCTGTAACAAGCAAGCGCAGCCAGTCCTTGGACTTCGAGTTTAGACTGGTCAAAAGAATTGATGCAGTCGCTAACTGTCAATGCCGACAAATGAAGAGAAGTCTGCTCATGTATCTAAAAAGGAAGGGGGTACAGCAGGAAAGCAAAACAGTTGACCAACGCCAGACACTCAACCAGTCCAAGTTCCACCAAGGCAAATGATAATGGCCTTCATGATAAGCTAGATGGAAGTATCACCTTGCTTCAGCTGGTAGCACTCCTCGCCTCTGAGTTAGCAGGTTGTAGGGTTCAAGTCCCACTCCAGAGACTTGAGCACAAAAAAACCTAGGCTGACACTCCAGTGCGGTGCTGAGGGAGCGCTGCACTCTCGGAGGTGCCGTCTTTCAGAGGAGACATCAAACCGAGGTCCCGTCTGCTCTCTCAGATCCCAGGGCACTATTTCGAAGAGCAGGGGAGTTCTCCCTGGTGTCCTGGCCAATATTTATCCCTCAATCGACATAACAGAAAACAGATGATCTGGTCATTATCACATTGCTGTTTGTGGGATCCTGCTGTGCGCAAATTGGCTGCTGCGTTTCCTACATTACAACAGTGCCTACACTCCAAAAGTACTTCATTGGCTGTAAAGCGCTTTGAGACGTCCGGTGGTTGTGAAAGGTGCTATAGAAATGCAAGTCTTTCTTTTTTCAGTGCAGTACAGAGGGAGTGCTGCACTGTCAGAGGTGCTGTGTTTTGGATGAGATGTTAAACTGGGGCTCCGTCTGTCCTCTCAGGTGGATGTAAAATCTGATTTGGTTTTCTAAACCAAAGTTTCAAATGTTAATATCTGTAACAGCACTATTTTGAAGAGCAGGGAGTCCTGGCAAATTTTATCCATCATCCAACATACTAAAAATAAAAATTATCTGGTCGTTATCACATTGTTGTTTGTGGGAGCTTGCTGTGCGCAAATTGGCTGCCGCGTTTTCTACATTACAGCAGTGACTACTCTTCAAAAGTACTTCATTGGCTGTAAAGCGCTTTGGGACGCCTGAGGTGGTGAAAGGCGCTATAGAAATGCAAGTCTTTCTTTATTTTTCTTTTTGTCTTTCAGATCAGATGTTGCCAGTGGGTCAGGAGTCAAAACAAGCAGCGAATGAGTACGAATAAATCTCAACCCTTAAAGATCGAATTAAGACGAAATAAAGAGAGTGTTGTCCAAACTCGAACAACGGAGAGAGCAGGGTCCGTTATCAAATGGCAAAATTCCCGTCATGCTGAATTCAAATTGTGGCTACCGAATGAAGGCTCGTCAAAGTTGCGTACCTTTGCCAGCCGTGGCTCAGTGGGCAGCACTCTCGTCTCTGAGTCAGAAGGTTGTGGGTCCCACTCTAGAGACTGGACCACAAAAATCTAGGCTGACACTCCCAATGCAGTGAGTGAGGGAGTGCTGCAGTGCCGAAGGTGTCGTCTTTCGGATTACATCGGATATACGGCACAGAAACAGGCCATTCGGCCCAACCAGTCCGTGCCGGCGTTTATGCTCCACTCGAGCCTCCTCCCGTCTTTCCTCATCTAAATCTATCAGCGTAACCCTCTATTCCCTTCTCCCTCATATGTTTGTCCAGCCTCCCCTTAAATGCATCCATACTATTCGCTTCAACCACTCCCTGTGGTAGCGAGTTCCACATTCTCACCACTCTCTGGGTAAAGAAGTTTCTTCTGAATTCCCTATTGGATTTCTTGGTGACTCTCTTATGTTGATGGCCTCTAGTTTTGCTCTTCCCCACAAGTGGAAACATTCTCTCTGTATCCACTCTATCAAAATTTTTCATAATTTTAAAGACTTCTATAAGGTCACCCCTCAGCCTTCTTTTTTCAAGAGGAAAGAGACCCAGCCTGTTCATCCTTTCCTGATATGTATACCCTCGCATTTCTGGTATCATCCTAGTAAATCTTCTCTGAGATGTTAAACCGAGGCCCCGTCTGCCCTCTCAGGTGGACGTAAAAGATCCCACGGCACTATTTCAAAGAAGAGCAGGGGGAGTTCTCCCCGGTGTCCTGGGCCAATATTTATCCCTCAATCAACATCACCAAAACAGATTATCTGGCCATTATCACATTGCTGTTTGTGGGAGCTTGCTGTGCGCAAAAATGGATGCCGCGTTTCCCACATTGCAACAGTCATTACACTTCAAAAAAAAAGTACTTCATTGGCTGTAAAGCGCTTTGGGACGTCTGGTGGTCGTGAAAGGCGCTATAGAAATGCAAGTCTTTCGTTCTTCTTTTCTTTAATAGTCTTTTTGGCAAGGTACCAGAATACATTTTGGAAACACCTCAGCTCCAGGAGTTTTCCATGGCACGATGCCACAGATGACAGTGAAGGAATGGAATCCTGATTTGGGGCAGAGTGAGCCGAAACATCGGCAAAGGCTGGAAAAGGTCCCACAAGTACGAGAAGACAATATGAAGCTGAACGTGATTAGATGCAAGTTCAAGACACCAGACGGTCGATTTTAACTCCAGATGGAGCGTGCCCGTGGTCCGCCCGATGCTGCTAGCATGGGGGCCTGAGCCATGTTGAGGCTCAGGCTTCATTTACATGAGGCAGGCAGCTCGCCGGTTGTAGGAGGGCAGCCGATTGGCCGGCTCCCACGCTGATCCAGCCAACCGTTGGAGCCCGGAGGTGGGGAAGGAGGTGATTCTGGGGCAAGGAGGGAGCTGGAGATTTTTTTGGGGTCCAGGAGGGCCATATTGGTGAAACTTTTTCACTCAAATTTACACCTTCTCGCCCCACCTAAAAAAATAATAAACATTGCCCGGGCATTTATTGCCCATCCCTAGTTGCCCCTTCAGAAGGTGATGGTGGGCCTTCTTCTTGAACTGTTGCAGTCCGTGTGGTGATGTTGTTCCCACAGTGTAGGGAGTTCCAGGTTCTTGACCCAAGTCTACTGTTCCATTTGCCAGTTATTCCTTTCATTTAATCTCGGAAAGATCCGTTTTCATATTATAATTTGCTTTTTTTTTCATTTTCCAAATGTCCCCCCACATACTCTGCTTTATTATCCAGAACCAGCACAAGGGCAGCCGGCGCATGGGAACACCACCACCTCCAAGTTCCCCTCCAAGTCACACACCATCCTGACTTGGAAATATGTCGCCGATCCTTCATCGTTGCTGGGTCAAAATTCTGGAACTCCCTCCCTAACAGCACTGTGGGAGCACCTTCACCACACGGACTGCAGCGGTTCAAGAAGGTGACTCAAGGGCAATTAGGGATGGGCAATAAATGCTGGCCTTGCCAGCGACGCTCACATCCCAGGAACGAATAAAAAAATAATTGAAAAAATACTACTTTCTTCCTTGTTAGAGCAGCGACATATCAACTGAGGAAATAAACTGAACTTTCAAAAAAATCTCCTCTTTCTCGCGACAAACATCTTCCTTATCCCAGTCTATTTTGGGAAATTTAACATCTCCTGCAATGATGTCTTCTTTTTGATATATATTAATGACTTGGGTACACAGGGCATCAGTTCAAAGTTTGCAGATAACATGAAACTCAGAAATGTAGTGAGGAGGATAGGAGCAGACTTCAGGAGGACAGAGACAGACTGGTGAAATGGGCAGACTGATGGCAGATGCAGTTTAACGCAGAGAAGGGTGAAGTGATGCACTTGGAGAGGAACAATGAGGAGAGGCAAAATAAACAAAATGGTACAATTTTAAAGGGGGTGCAGGAACAGAGAGACCTGGGGGTGTATGTACACAAGTCTTTGAAGATGGCAAGAGAAGTTGATAAAGCTATTAAAAAGACATATGACATCCTTGGCTTTATAAACAGAGACATTTTGCCGGCTCTTAGGGGTCAGGTTTAGAGGCGGGACTGCTGGCAAAATCAAAAAGATTGGCAGCAGGTCCCGAACCTGCTCCCAACCCACCTCCAACCAATCTTCCCGGGAGTCGGGTCCCCGATTTGCGCAGGGACCCGACTCCTAGTGGCGGGAAGAGGATTATAACCACTTAACTGCTTGTTAACAGGTAGTTAACAGGCAGTTAAGAGGCTTTTTCCCATTTTGAGCCTTCTGCTGTGGGCTTCCCGACGTCGGGGAACCCCGCCAGGGTAAGTGAGGCGTGATGTGGGTGTATTGTGATTTTTGTGTATATATGACAGCTGCAGAAGTGGTGTGAAGGATGCAATGGGACACTGGTTAGTATCAGAGGTAAGGACATGTTGTGAAAGTAATTTTTTATGTTGTTAGATGTTTCTGCAGGTGACAAGCTGTGAAGTGTTTGTGTAGCCTCATCTCGTCGGGGGAAGTGACAGATGGCTTCTGCAATCTCAGCTGCAGCTGCCATCTGTTTTATCCTAAGGAGAGAGTAATTGGAGAGCCTGGATGCAAGGGCTCACCTTTGGACAGTGATTGTCAGTGTTTGACAGCACCTCAATGCTGTCAAACACTGTCAAATCATCTGTCAAACAAGTGTGGTGCATATGCCTTTAAGAAAACCGGCAGATGGAGCGTCATCAACTGATGTCATCTGACACCGGCTTTCCCTTAATTGGCCGGCAAGCCCGCAGGGCGGGCTTAACAAGACCAATCAGGGGAAAATAGCATCAGCTCATCAGACATTGCTGGGGGGGCACAGGACTAGAACCCGAAAACCAGCAGTCCCGCCTCGAACTCGGCCTTCCAGGTAAGATTCCGCACCACGAGTACAAAAGCAAGAAATTAGTCTAACCTTTACAAATCACTGGTTAGGCCTCAGCTGGAGTATTGTGACCACAATTCTGGGCACCACACTTTAGGAAGGATGTCAAGGCCTTAGAGAGGGTGCAAAGGAGATTTACTAGAATGGTACCAGGGATGAGGGACTTCAGTTATGTGGGGAGACTGGAGAAGCTGGTGTTGTTCTCCTTAGAGCAGAGAAGGTTAAGGGGAGGATTTAATTTAAGTGTTAAAATTATGAGGGGTTTTGATCGAGTAGATCGGGAGAAACTGTTTCCACTGGCAGGAGGGTCGGTGACCAGAGGACACAGATTTAAGATCATTGGCAAACGAACCAGAGGGAGAGATGAGGAGAATTTTTTTTACACAGCGAGTTGTTGTGATCTGGAACGCGCTGCCTGAAAGGGCGGTGGAAGCAGATTCAATACTGACTTTCAAAAGGGAATCGGATAAATAATTGAAGGGGCAAATTTGCAGGGCTGTGGGGAATGAACAGGGGAGTGGGGCTAATTGGAGAGCTCTTTCAAAGAGCCGGCACGGGCACAATGGGCCGAATGGCTCCTTCTGTGCTGTATGATTCTATGATTCTTTACATCTACAAATTTCATCCTTATTTCACTGGTAATGTGACTGATTGCTGGTTAATGCTGAGCTCAGTCCAAAGAGATTCTGTTTGGACTATGTCTCTATTTAAATCCTTATGCTAGAGTGCCATGGCATGTCATACACACAAGGGAAATAGCAGACTGGCAACACATCTGTACCAACTACAGCAGTAACTACATGTCCAGAGTACTCTGTAAAGTGCTTCGGGGTGTCTTTCTAACTACAGCAAGAGAATTTCAGATACCTAACGCAGCTGAATTATATGTCTTGCCCTTGACAATCTGATCTGAGTTTGTAGCTTGTAACAAGTTAACGTGACAGTAAGTGACATGCAGCTGGAATCTTAAATACTCAAAATGTCAGATGCTTTGTCACGATTGAGAATTAAATGTTAAAGAGTATCACACATATTCTTAAAGGTACCGTGCTCCATCCAGTATTAATTGTAGACCACATAAAGAAAGAAAATGAATACTTGTATTTGAATAGTGCCTTTGTAAACCATCAAAACGTTTCACTGTACTCCCTAATGAACATAAGAACATAAGAAATAAGAACTTACTCCAGAGAGTATCGGCCCATTCTACTCAATCTCTCCTCATAGGACAGCCCCCTCATCCCAGGAATCAATCTAGTGAACCTTCGTTGCACCACCTCCAAGGCAAGTATATCCTTCCTTAGATAAGGAGACCAAAACTGTGCACAGTACTCCAGGTGTGGTCTCACCAAGGCCCTGTACAATTGTAGCAAGACTTCCTTACTCTTATACTCCAACCCCCTTGCAATAAAGGCCAACATGCCATTTGCCTTCCTTACTGCTTGCTGTACCTGCATGCTATCTTTCTGTGTTTCTTGCACGAGGACACCCAAATCTCTCTGCACACCAACATTTGAAAGTTTCTCGCCATTGAAAAAATATTCTGTTTTTCTATTCTTTCTCACATTTCCCTACATTATACTCCATCTGCCACCTTACTGCCCACTCACTCAGTCTCTCTATATCCCTTTGCAGACTCTTTGGGCTGGATTTTGAAGTTGGAGTCGGGTTGGGGTCGGGAATCACACATTCTGGCTTGTGAACCCGCCTCCATCGAGATGTGGCCAACCCACTGTATTTTCCCTTGATTGACCTTGTTGAGCCCGCCCAGTGGGCTCAGCAGGCCAATTAAGAGCCACCCGGCAACAGGTGACGTCACAGACTGACATTTCATCTGTCAAGAGCTTTTGACAGATGAAATATCAGCGTTTGACAGCTCTGTGAAGCTGTCAAACACTCACAATATGATTTCTAACTTCAGTCCTTCCTCTCAGGCTGAGTTAGGAATCATTCCAGCACAGAAACCAGAAGGCTGCTGTTTTTGACAGGTCCACGGCTTTCCTGCTTTCTGTGCCAGTGAGATTTCTAACTCCCGAGAACTGAAGGGCTGACACCTGCAGGAGGAAGTAAAACTTTTTTCAACAGTTAGCACTTACCTTCCACACTTACCTCTGCACACATGCACCCATCACTCACCTGCCCACCGGACATATCGACACCTCCAACCCCTGCAGACCCACGGCCCGACCCGATAACTTGGAGTGGTTGCCACCTGTCGGGAAGCCCACGCTTTTCTTTTTAAAATAGGGATTATGCAAAAAACTGCCTGTTAACTACCTGTTAACAGGCAGTTAATTGTCACTAATCCCTTCCCACCTCGGGGAGTCGGGTCCCAGCACAGGTCGGGTACCCACCGCCAGCGAAACTGGCATGGAGGCGGGTTGGAGTCGGGATGGGGTCAGGACCCCCTCATCTGCAACTTTAACCCCCCCCCCCGGCCTCCAAACCCGACTCCACGGGTCATTGAAAATCCAGCCCTATGTGTTCTCCTCACAGCTTACTGTCCCACCTAGCTTTGTATCATCAGCAAACTTGGATACATTACACTCGGTCCCTTCATCTAGGTCATTAATATAGATTGTAAATAACTGAGGCCCCAACACTGACCCTTGCGGCACCCCACTAGTTACAGCCTGCCAACCTGATAAAGATCCGTTTATCCCTACTCTCTGTTTTCTGTCCGTTAACCAATCCTCTACCCACTGAAGAAAGAAAGACACATTTCTACAGCAGCTTTCATGACCTCAGGACGTCCCAAAGCGCTTTAAAGCCAATGAAGTACTGTTGAAGTGTAGCCACTGCTGAAATGTGGGAAACGCAGCAGCCAATTTGCGCACAGCAAGCTCCCACAAACAGCAATGAGACAATGACCACATCATCTGGTTTAGGTATTAGTTGAGGGATAAATGTTGGCTACGGTGCACCGCATGTTCTGCAGGCAAATGCAGCAGCCATTGTGTAGAGTCATGAGATGAATGATGAGTCGCGGTAGCTGGTACATGCCAACACTGAGTCCCCACGATGCAATACTTGCCTTCCGCCTGTGCTTTAAGCAGTGCTCCCGTCTTAACAGCATAACCGTATACACTTCTTTCTTGTCCAACCAGACAACTGGCTTTTCACACACCTCCACATGAAAGTGTCACATATCATCGTCTGAAAAATTCAGTCTGATAAAATTCAGATGTGAACACAAGAACCCCTTCTACTCAACGCCCCCCATAAATCACAGCCCCCATAAATCACAGCCCCCCATAAATCACAGCCTCCCATGAATCATGTGAAGTGATAGCCTGCAGTACTGATATCGTACTGGGTGCTCGCAGTCCTAAATCAGTGTCACTGTCAGCTCAGTGCTGGTAAATTTTCATTTTAGTCACAGCTCAGTCTACACATTAGGTAGTGAAAACTAAATTACAGACTTTTTTTGGTTTCTGAGAGGTTGGTAGGCGGGAGGTGAGGTCTTACTGAATCCTCACGTTAACTTACAGAGGTAGGTTAAAGTCTCCTTAGTTTTGCCATTTATAACACTGCAAAACAGGACTAATTGGAGAGCACTTTCAAACAGCCAGCACTGGCACGATGGGCCGAATGGCCTCCTCCTGTGCGGTATCATTCGAAGATTCCGTGAAAGTAAACGAATATAATTGAATTTTAAAAGTTAGAGGTGATCGAGAATAAATATAAGGCTGTAATTTAATCTCACAATTCAGGCAAACTACTTAAACTTTGCCATTATAGCCTGTCAGCCATGGCTCAGTGGGTCGCACTGCTTGGCCTACTGAGTCAGTAGGTTGAGGGTTCAAGTCCCACTCCAGAGACTTGTGATCAAAAATCTAGGCCACAGCTAGAGTACTGCGTACAGTTCTGGTCACCACATTACAGGAAAGATGTGATCACACTAGAGAGGGTACAGAGGAGATTTACGAGGATGCTGCCGGGACTGGAGAGTTTTACCTATGGGGAAAGATTGGATAGGCTGGGGTGGTTTTCTTTGGAACAGAGGAAGCTGAGGGGAGATTTGATTGAGGTGTATAAAATTATGAGGCGCCTGGATAGAGTGGATAGGAAGGACCTATTTCCCCTAGCAGAGAGGGACAATAACCAGGGGGTATAGATTTAAAGTAATTGGTAGAAGGATTGGAAGGGAGTTGAGGAGAGCTTTTTTCACCCAGAGGGTTGTGGGGGTCTGGAACTCACTGCCTGAAAGGGTGGTAGAGGCAGAAACCCTCATCACATTTAAAAAGTACTTGGATATGCACTTGAAGTGCCATAACCTACAGGGCTAGGGACCAAGAGCTGGAAAGTGGGATTAGGCTGGATAGCTCTTTTTCGGCCGCACAGACACGATGGGCCAAATTACCTCCTTCTGTGTCATGAATTTCTATGATTCTAACACTCCAGTGCAGTACTGAGGGAGCGCTGCACTGTCGGAGGTGCCGTCTTTCAGATGAGCCGTTAAACCGAAGCCCCGTCTGCCCTCTCAAGTGGACGTAAAAGATCCCGTGGCACTCTTTCGAAGAAGAGCAGGGGAGTTATCCCCGGTGTCCTGTCCAATATTTATCCCTCAAACAACATCACTAAAACAGATGATCTGGTCATTATCACATTGCTGTTTGTGGGAGCTTGCTGTGCACAAATTAGCAGCTGCATTTCCTACATTACAACAGTGACTACACTTCAAAAGTACTTCACTGGCTGTAAAGCGCTTTGAGATGTCCGGTGGTTGCTAAAGGCGCTATAGAAATGCAAGTCTTGTTTTTTGGATTTAACTCTGGTGATTACTTTCGCGGAGCAACTTTGCCAAATGATGACTTATTGCATTTCTTCGATTTTTAAAAAAAATTTTGAGTATCAAGTATGACGTATGTGAAGCCCTTTACTTCGGGCCAGAGTTGACTCCATTGTCTGGCACAGTCTGAAATAATATGTGAGTATGTGAGTCCATCAGTCACATGTCGAGTAAACTGCCAGGGCGCTTCTGGGAAGGGAACCTTATAATTGCCATTGCAAAACATCAAATCAGCTCATGAAAATTGGATGTGCGATGTGTAATACATACTCAGATACGACTGCATGGTCGGGTCTTAGTTTTTGTAAGTTGGCCATTTGTTGGCTTATTTGAATTGGCACAATATGGCAAAGAAATGTTCTACCCATTTAAGGGGAAATTTTCAGTGTTAAAAATTTTATTTATGCTGTTTCTGTTACGAGAAATAGTAACACACAATAAAATATGTATCTTCCACTGACCGTTTGGTCGATAGATTTTTGAGTGTTAAGGGAATCAAGGGATATGGGGATAGTGCAGAAAAATGGAGATGAGGTAGAAGATCAGCCATGATCTTATTGAAGGGCCAAATGGGCTACTCCTGCTCCTATTTCTTATGTTCTTATGTCGACCCTACCTCAGTCTTCCCCTTACTTAGCTAGGTTGCACTCTGACCTCTAAGTCAGAAGGTCAGAGTTCAATCACCAATTCAGGAATTGAGCACTGAATGTAGGCTGGCCATTGCATTACTGAGGGTTTTTTTAAAAATTCGTTTATGGGATCAGGGCGTCGCTGGCAATGCCATCATTTATTGCCCATCCCTAGTTGCCCTTGAGAAGGTGGTGGTGAGCCACCTTCTTGAACCGCTGCAGTCCGTGCGGTGATGGTACTCCCACAGTGCTGTTAGGGAGGTAGTTCCAGGATTTTGACCCAGCGATGATGAAGGATCGGCGATATATTTCCAAGTCAGGATGGTGTGTGACTTGGAGGGGAACTTGGAGGTGGTGGTGTTCCCATGCGCCTGCTGCCCTTGTCCTTCTAGGTGGAAGAGGTCGCGGGTTTGGGAGGTGCTGCCGAAGAAGCCTTGGCAAGTTGCTGCAGTGCATCTTGTAGATGGTACACATTGCAGCCACGGTACGCCGGTGGTGGAGGGAGTGAATGTTTAAGGTGGTGGATGGGGTGCCAATCAAGCGGGCTGCTTTGTCCTGGATGGTGTCGAGCTTCCTGAGTGTTGTTGGAGCTGCACTCATCCAGGCAAGTGGAGAGTATTCCATCACACTCCTTACTTGTGCCTTGTAGATGGTGGAAAGGCTTTGGGGAGTCAGGAGGTGAGACACTCGCCGCAGAATACCTAACCTCTGACCTGCTCTTATTGCCACAGTATTAGTGGCTGTTCCAGTTAAGTTTCTGGTCAATGGTGACCACCAGGTTGTTGATGGTGGGGGATTCGGCGATGGTAATGCCATTGAATGTCAAGGGGCGGTGGTTAGACTCTCGCTTGTTGGAGATAGTCATTGCCGGGCACTTCTGTGGCGCGAATGTTACCTGCCACTTATCAGCCCAAACCTGAACATCGTCCAGGTCTTGTTGCATGCGGGCATGGACTGCTTCATTATCTGTGGAGTTGTGAATGGCGCTGAACAGTGTGCAGTCATCAGCGAACATCCCCATTTCTGCTCTTATGTTGGAGGGAAGGTCATTGATGAAGCAGCTGAAGATGGTTGGGCCTAGGACACTGCCCTGAGGAACTCCTGCAGCGATGTCCTGGGGCTGTGATGATTGACCTTCAACCACCACAACCATCTTCCTTTGTGCTAGGTATGACTCCAGCCAGTGGAGCATTTTCCCCCTGATTCCCATTGACTTCAGTTTTACTAGGGCTCCTTGATGCCAGACTCGGTCAAATGCTGCCTTGATGTCAAGGGCAGTCACTCTCACCTCACCTCTGGAATTCAGCTCCTTTGTCCATGTTTGGACCAAGGCTGTAATGAGGTCGGGAGCCGAGTGGTCTTGGCAGAACCCAAACTGGGCATCAGTGAGCAGGTTAATGGTGAGTAAGTGCCGCTTGATAGCACTGTCGATGACACCTTCCATCACTTTGCTGATGATTGAGAGTAGACTGATGGGGCGGTAATTGGCCGGGTTGGATTTGTCCTGCTTTTTGTGGACAGGGGGTGCGGCATTGCTTAATTCCAGGGATGAGGGACTTCAGTTACGTGGATAGACTGGAGAAGCTGTGGTTGTTCTCCTTAGAGCAGAGAAGGTTGCAAGGAGATTTGATCGAGGTGTTCAAAATCATGAGGGGTCTGGACAGAGAGACACTGTTCCCATTGGCAGAAGGGTCGAGAACCAGAGGAGACAAATTTAAGGTGATTGGCAAAAGAACCAATGGCGACATGAGGAGAAACTTTTTTACACAGCGAGTGGTTAGGATCTGGAATGCACGGCCTGAAAGGGTGGTGGAGGCAGATTCAATCGTGGCTTTCAAAAGGAAATTGGATAAGTACCTGAAGGAAAAAAATGTGCAGGGCTACGGGGAAAGGGCGGGAGTGAGTGGGACTAGCTGAAGTGCTCTTGCAGAGAGCTGGCATGGGCTCAACGGGCCGAATGGCCTCCTTCTGTGCTGTAACCATTCTAGGATTTTATGATTCTATTGCTAGAGATGAGATGTTAAGCTGAGCTTGTCTGCTTGTTCAGGTGGCAATAAGAGATCCCATAGCACTATTCACACAGAAAGCTAGCATGCAGGTACAGCAAGCAATAAGGAAGGCAAATGGCATGTTGGCCTTTATTGCAATGGGGTTGGAGTATAAGAGTAAGGAAGTCTCCATCACCTGAACTTTAGATATATATCCTCATTAGAAATAGATGTTTTTCTATTTCTCACCATTTTTTCACTCTCCTCTCTTGAAAGCCCCTCCCCCCACAATGTCCATGAGGACCGAGAAGGAGGGCAAATTAAAGGGAGTGCATTCAATGTCAAATCAGGTGCAGAAAGAGAATTAAAGGGGATAAAAGATTTGATTAAGAGAGAGAGAAAAAAAAGAGACAGAAAGGAAAAGTAAGAAAAAGAACTTTATTTTAAAAATTTGGCATTTTTAAAATCTCTGAAAACAATTCACATCCTGAAGGAATGAGACTCCACATTTATAATAGTTCATTTTCACGGCCAGAGAGGTGGATTGGCAGTCATTAAGACTTATCACGCCGTTCACAGGGTACTTACGCTTGTAATTACTAGCCCTAAATATCTGTGGCGAGTTTAGTTCGTATCTACCGCGCAAATACTGCAACTTCATGACATTCAATGCATCTCAATGGAGAGGCAGACAGCGAGATGCCGTTTCCGTGAAGCTAACGGAGGAGCAGCACAACTCGGACAACAACACTTGGATATTCGCATTTAACCGCGCATCTGCCCCTCGCCTGAAGTTGCTGTACCATTTACGCATAAATAACGGCGAGTGCCATTCGCCTCACCCTGATTTTGACAGAAAAATCTGGCCCAATGTAATAATCAAAAAGTTAAAAAGACATTTTCCCTTCCCCACCCCCCCCCCCCCCCCCCCCCCACCGTGTTTGTTATCTTTTTCCATTTATTAGTGGAACAGTTATGGCCGGTCATATTATCAGGAGAATATATTGGATCCAGTCTCCGTTAGCTGTTGTAATACTGTGGTCCCATCTTGGCCCCTTTTTTATTGAAATTAATCACCATATTATCAAAGATTGAAATCATCACATTGGAAAATATCCCCAAGCCAAAGTGTTCGGATCACGTTCATGTTCAGGCCAGTCCGTATTCCCAGTTTCTGTGCCATTTTCCAACCATCTCTCATGATCTCGCCTGATAATTGTGTCATTAGATTCCAATTACCCGTTATTCTGAGAATGAACACTAAACACATTCCACATGCTCTCTGGCTTCTCCCTATCCCATTTAATAATACTCAGGAGGTTGTCCGTTTCTTGTGGGGGCACAGCTTTCAAAGCCAAACAACTCGAAAGAGAAGTGAAATCAGCATTAGAAAGAAAAATCTACCTTCCATCGCCCCTTCTCCCCCTCCCCCCTAAACTTGACCGGGGCAATGAGCTGAGCGGAACCCAAACTTGCCTTGATTTGGACTTGGAGCCGTTGAGTTATTTGCTATTTTTTTTTGTGCGTTTTCTTTTCCCGACGATGATGTTGGAAACATTGGCAAAGAGACTGGAGCTCGGCGCTTGAGCCAAAACTTGCCATTGCCATCGAGCTGAGGGAATGAATGATCACTTTTTATCGGGCTGCGATCAAGGTCAGTGGACTTGTTTACGTTCAGATGCAACCAAACGGAGCCATCGCTTGCAGGTCGCACGCCCGCCCCTAATGGAAAACACTCCGCGCTTTTTTCTCCCCCCCCCCCACAAAGTTTAAAACAAAAATCTTCCAGTCGTCCAAGGGTGAGCCCGTTTACCGGCACAGACCTGCATCTAACTTTGAACTGAATGCCTTGGGGATGACAGGAATCTGTATTTACACTGGCACTGGGATCTTCCCTTTGTGAACACTCTTAGAACCTCTCACATGTGTGTGCCATTATAGAAATGAAGGACATGTGAAGTAGATACAATTCAGTACAGATCCTCATCCAGCCTCGGATTATTGTTACTGACCAGTGAAATAATTCTGCACTAAAAATTACTGATACAGAGGGCTGGATTGTGATACTGGGGTGGGTTGGGGTCGTGATATCCACTTTTCGTGTTATCCACCCGACTGCAATTGGATGTGGGAGATTGATGCAATTTTCACCTAATTGGGCAATTGAGTTCCAGCACGTGGGAACCCATGACCCAATTAGTGGTTTGAGTCTGAAAGTTGCCTCTGATGATGTCATCATTGCTGCTGCATTGAATGTCTTCAGAGACTGCCTGGCCTTTGCTGTGAGAGGACCTGCAGGCAAAATGAGCAGCAGCCCTACGTCTGCTCCCAGATATTTTTCCTACTACTACTTCTCCATTGTAATAGTGGACCTGCAGCTGATAGTCAGCTTTCGAAATGTGCTCCCGCCAGGTTTCACATTCGTGTTTCAGAACAGGTGTGCTTCACGTAGAACAAGGGTTAAAATCACAAAGGCCTTTCAAAATGGCATTATAGAGCCAATTTAGTGCTTGTTAAGGGCCTTAACAGCCTATCCCACCTCTTAAAGGCGGGACGGAGTCGGGACCAGCAGACACGATTTAATGAAAATTGCGTGGAGGCGGGATGGAGGCGGACTTGTGCCCGCCCGCCAGTTTTCGCAATTTTAACCCCCCACACGCCTCCAAACCCGCCTCCACGGGTCAATGAAAATCCAGCCCAGAGCTTCTTCTGCCAAGCAGTTAATGGTCTCAATGATTGAATGACTCCCATCAACTAGGCTTGTCTACTGTTTAGCAAAGAGTCAACCGTTACTTCACTATACCTGCTCTAATAGTCCTAAAGATATTTATCTTCCATATTATTCAATGATTCTGTTCTCCTCCGGGATATGTTTGCTTAATACTGTGCCATTTATACCCTACCGACCCCAAGCTATACTGTTTACATCCTACAACAACAACTTGCATATAGATAGCATTATCAAACAAAGTTTACACCCAGCCACATAAGGAGGTATTAGGATAGGTGAGCTTGGTCAAAGAAGGTAGGTTTTAAGGAGCGTCTTAAAGGCAGGGAGAGAGGTGGAGAGGTTATGGGAGGGAATTCCAGAGCTTAGGGCCCCGGCAGCTGAAGGCACGGCCGCCAATGGTGGAGCGATGGAAATCGGGGGGATGCTCAAGAGGTCAGAATTGGAGGAGCCCAGAGATCTCGTGGGGGGGGGTTGTGGGGCTGGGGAAGGTTACAGAGATAGGGGGCGAGGCCATGAAAACAAGGATGCGAATTTTAAAATCGAGGTGTTGCCGGACCGGGAGCCAATGAGGGTCAGCGAGCACAGGGCTGATGGATAAACTGGACTTGGTGTGAGTTAGGATAAGGGCGGCAGAGTTTTGGATGAGCTCAAGTTTACGGAGTGTGCAAGGTAGGAGGCCGTCCAGGAGAGCATTGGAATACAGTATAGAACCCATACTGTACTGATTACACGCTACAGACCCTATATATGCTGCTTACACCGGACAGAGCCCATACTGTGCTGTTTACACCCTACAGAATCTTAATAATGAGGCATAAATCTTAATTCAATGTTTAAGTTGAGTATAGGAGTTTGCAGTGCTCAATTGAGCTGCAAATATTAATTCCATAGGAATCTGATCAGACGGTAATGTTTCCTTAAAAAAGGTATGAAGGAAAGAAGAATGAGGAGAGGCAATATAAACTAAATGGTAGAATTTTAAAGGGGGGTATGGAGACCTCGGGGTGTATGTACACAAATCTTTGAAGGGGATAGGCAAGTTAATAAAGATGTTAAAAAGCAGCTGGGATCCTTGGCTTTATAAACACAGGCATAGAGCACAAAAGCAAAGAAGTTATGCTAAATCTTTATAAATCACTGGTTAGGCCCTAGCTGGAGAATTGTGTCCAATTCTGGGCCCCACACTTTAGGAAGGATGTCAAAGCCTTGGCAGAGGGCGCAGAGGAGATTTACTAGAATGGTACCAGGGATGAGGGACTTCAGTTACGTGGAGAGACTGGAGAAGCTGGGATTGTTCTCCTTAGAGCAGAGAAGGTTAAGGGGAGGTTTAACAGAGGTGCTCAAAATCACGAGGGGTTTTGATAAGAGTAAATGAGGAGAGACTGTTTCCCCTGGCAGGAGGGTCTGCTAACCAGAGGACACAGATTTAAGACAATTGGCAAAAGAACCAGAGGGAAGATGGTATAAAAACAGAAAATGCTGGAAATACTCAGCGGGTCGGGCAGCATCCGCGGAGAGAGAAACAGAGTTAACGTTTCAGGTCGATGACCCTTCGTCAGAACTGGAAAAAGCTGGAGATGGAACAGGTTTTTTAAGCAAGTGTAGGGGCAGGGAAAGGGGGGAGCGGAGGAAAGAACAAAAGGGAAGGTCTGTGATAGGATGGAAGGCAGGAGAGATTAAGAGACATTAGAGAGATTAAGAGATGATGGTGCGAGGCAAAAGGAGATGGTAATGGGACAAGTTAAGAAACAGAGGGAAGATGAGATTTTTTTGATATGTAGCAAGTTGTTATGAGCTGGTATGCGGTCAGAAACACCTGGGAACACAGTGCCACCGTCGCGACATGTGCCCAGATCTATTCTAATAAATAGCACACAATATAACAGGTCTCCTTTAAAAAGGAGACTTGCTTTAAGGCATACCATAACATTCTTGGAATGGAACCAGCAAATACCTTTGGAGTTAACGTCCCCTTTAATGAAGGACTAACTTCAGTTCCCTCCGATTGGGGATTCCCGGAGAGTTGTGGCAACTGGGCGTCTGCCTGCAGTAGGAGCAGGCTCACCACAGAGATGGCGATGAGGCACCAAGAGGCATTCCAGATTGCCTGAAGAACCCAGGCCATAGGGCTAGTGCCAGGGGGCCCACAGACTGGAGGGTCTGCGGGGGTGTCCCAGAGGTAGCCTGAAGATACCTGCAGACAAGCATATTCAGTACGGAGGTGGAGGAGGGGTTGGCCACATTATGCAAGGTTAGCAAGGCCATAAAAAAAGCAAACCAAGCACTAGGGTTTATTTCTAGAGGGATAGAATTGAAAAGTAGGGAAGTTATGCTAAACCTGTATCGAACCTTGGTTAGACCACACTTGGAGTACTGTGTACAGTTCTGGTCGCCATATTATAAAAAGGATACAGAGGCACTGGAGAGGGTGCAGAGAAGATTTACAAGGATGATACCAGAAATGCGAGGGTATACATTATCAGGAAAGGAGGAACAGGCTGGGTCTCTTTTCTCTTGAAAAATGAAGGCTGAGGGGTGACCTAATAGAAGTCTTTAAAATTATGAAAGGTTTTGATAGAGTGGATACAGAAAGAACGTTTCCACTTGTGGGGAAGAGCATAACTGGAGGCCATCAATATAAGATAGTCACCAAGAAATCCAATAGGGAATTCAGAAGAAACTTCTTTACCCAAAGAGTGGTGAGAATGTGGAACTCGCTACCACAGGAAGTGGCTGAGGCGAATAGTACAGATGCATTTAAGGGGAGACTGGATAAGCATATGAGGGAGAAGGGAATAGAGGGTTACGCTGATGGATTTAGATGAGGAAAGACGGGAGGAGCCTCGAGTGGAGCATAAACGCCGGCATGGACTGGTTGGGCCGAATGGCCTGGTTCTGTGCCGTATATCCTATGTAATCCTATGAGCTGGATTTTGCCAATGGGGAGCTTTTGGAGGCGGGACTCCCACTTGTCGGGTTTTAGTCCCGCTTCCATCGACTTCTGGCCAACCCATGCTATTTTCCCTTGATTGACCTTGTTAAGCCCGCCCAGCGGGCTTAGCAGGCCAATTAAGGGGAAGCCGGTTACAGAGAACGTCAGCGTATGACGTTTCATCTGTCAAAAATTTTTGACAGATGAATTGTCATCATTTGACAGCTCTGTGAAGCTGTCAATCACTGACATTCTCTGTTGTTTGATGAGTCCTTGTATTCAAGACTCATCAAACCTCTTTTGTGAGCAGAAATTAGATGGTTGTTGCATTGGAGAATGCAGCGGCCATCTGTCATCTCTGCCGGTGAGATGCGAGAGTCTCCGCATCCCCAACATTTGAAGCCTGCAGGAAGAAACAAAGGTAAGTAAACATATACTATCACTTTCCACTCACCTCACATACTTCCCTCTCCACACTTGCACCCATCACTTACCTTCACAGCGCACTTTTGCCCCCCTCCGACCCCCGCAGACCCACTGCTCGCCTCAGTGACCCTGGCGGGGTTCAGAGCCTTCGGGAAGCCCGCACTTGTGTGGGTAAAATGGGGATAATCCTCTTATCTGCCTGTTAACTACCTGTTCACAGGCAGTTAAGTGGCTGTAATCCCCTTCCCGCCTCCAAGGTGACGGGACCTGGCACGGGTCGGCTACCCGCCTCCCAGGAAGATGACACGGAGACGGGTTGGGGGCGGGATGGGCACCCGCCCCCAGATTCTGCCATTTTCCCGGCAGTCCCGCCTCCAAACCCGCCTCCCCAGGGCTGGCAAGATTGCGCCCTATGTAATTATGCAAAATAAAGCTGACCCCGTCAAATCAACCAGGGTCGGCACGGTGACGATCGGGCAGGTGCTAATAACATACCACCTGACTAAGAGCCAGTCAAAATCCTGGAACTCCCTCCCTAACGGCACTGTGGGAACACCTTCACCACACGGACTGCAGCGGTGCAAGAAGGCGGCTCACCAGTGCCTTCTCAAGAGCAATTAGGGATGGGCAATAAATGCCGGCCTTGCCAGTGACGCCCACATCCCATAAACGAATGAAAGAAAGTCAGTAAATCTATGTTACAGACTAAATCTACTGAAGAAATGCAACACTGTTGACGAAGTTATGCAAAGATTTCTGAATATTCTCAGGCAATAGAAAACCAAATGATGTGTAAGTGAAACCACACATAGTTGAACCTGCCCTGCCTGTCAGACAAGGACGAAGGAAATCCCTGTTTCTCCTCCCATTTTATTCCTTTCTTTTTATTAACTCTGTAATTGTTTCTTTTTTTTTTAACCTATTGTGATGTCTTTCTCAAACAGTCCCTGTTTCCAATCCCGTAACTGCATATGTTTCAGTAGTTGGAGGCTGGTCATGGAAGAAAAACGTTCATTCACCTGGAAAACACTTGATTGAAAGCTCGAGGATCAAACACTTAGAAAACATCGACCTAAAAAAAACGCTTTCTCTTTATTCTTACTTCAACCCAGCTCCACGTGTCCGCAGAACGAAAGGGGATGAGACAACTTGCTGAACTTGGGCACAGCTGCTAACTGCTCATCTCGAAGCATCGCTGACTATTCAGAAGACGAGCAGGTGAGTTTTCTCTGGTGTCCCGGCCAATATTTATCCCTCGACCAGCATCACCAAAAAACAGATGATCCGGTCATGATCTCATTGCTGTTTATGCGCAAATTGGCTGCCGTGTTTCCTACATTACAACAGTGGCTACGCTGCCAAAGTACTTCATTGGCTTTAAAAAGAGACTTGCGTTTCAATACCGCCTTTCACGACCACCGGATTTTTCAATTTATTTTAAACTCTTAGTTTGGAAATTAGAAATTTCAGTTACTAAGAAAAAATAGCAGTTCGAAGAGTTGAAAAGAAAAACCTGCATTTCTATAGCACCTTTCACGACCACGGGACATCCCAAAGCGCTTTACAGCCAATAAAGTACTTTTGAAGTGGAGTCACTGTTGTAATGTGGGAAACGCGGCAGCCAATTTGCGCACAGCAAGCTCCCACAAACAGCAATGTGATAATGACCAGATAATCTTTTTTAGATGTTGATTGAGAGATAAATATTGGCTAGGACACCGGGAATATCCCCCCCCCCCCCTACCCTTCTTCAAAATAGTGGCCATGGGATCTATTACGTTCACCTGAGAGGGCAGACGGGGCCTCAGTTTAACGTCTCATCCGAAAGACGGCACCTCCGACAGTGCGGCACTCCCTCGGAGTGTCAGCCTAGATTTTTGCACTCAAGTCTCATGGAGCGGGACAGTGAACCCACAATCTTCTGACTCACAGGCGAGAGTGCTACCCACTGAGCCACTGGCTGACACTTAAAGCAGTTTGGGACATCCTGAGGTTGTGAAAGGCTTCCTTTAATTTGGCAATAGGTGGCCTGCCAACCCTTTCAGGAGCAAAGCTCCTCTGTTCTAAATGGAAACCTCTAAGAAGCGGTGAAATTAATTTTATTTTAAATGGATAGAAAAATAAAATCTGTGTACATTTATAGAATCATAGAATAGTACAGCACAGAAGGAGGCCATTCGTCCCATCGAGTCTGCGCCGGCTCTTTCGAAGAACAATCCAGTTAGTCCCACTCCCCCGCTCTTTCCCCATATCCCTGCAATTTTTTCTCCTTCAAGTATTTATCCAATTCCCTTTTGAAGGCTACTGTTGAATCTGTATCCACCACCCTATCAGGCAGTGCATTCCAGATCCTAACCACTCGTTGCGTAAAAAGGTTTTTCCTCGTGTCGCCTCTGGTTCCTTGCCCAATCACCTTCAATCTGGGCCCTCTGGTTATCAACGCTTCAGCCACTGGAAACAGTCTCTCTTTATTAACTCTATCTAAACCCTTCATGATTTTGAACACCTCTATCAAATCTCCTCTTGGCCTTCTCTGCTCCAAGGAGAACGACCACAGCTTCTCCAGTCTCTCCACATAACTGTAATTCCTGGACCCATTCTAGTAAATCTCTTCTGTACCCTTCTTCAAAGCCTTCACGTCCTTCCTAAAGTGCGGTGCCCAGAATTGGACACAATACACGAGCTGGGGCCAAACTAGTGTTTTATAGAGGTTTAGCATAACTTCCTGGCTTTGGTACTCTATGCCTCTATTTATTAATGATGTGGAGATGCCGGTGTTGGACTGGGGTGGACAAATGTGAGAAGTCGCACAACACCAGGTTATAGTCCAACAGCTTTATTTGAAATCACAAGCTTTCGGAGCGCTGCTCCTTCGTCAGGTGAAGTGAAGAGATCATATAGGCACAGCATATATAGTCAGAGAACACTGCCAGATGATTACAGTTAATCTTGTGTTCTCTGACTATATATGCTGTGCCTATATGCATCACTTCACTTCACCTGATGAAGGAGCAGCGCTCCGAAAGCTTGTGATTTCAAATAAAGCTGTTGGACTATAACCTGGTGTTGTGCGACTTCTCACATCTATTTATAAAGCCCAGGATCCCACATGCTTTATGAACTGCTTTGTTAACCTGCCCCGCCACCTTCAAAGATTTGTGCACAAACTCCCCCAGGTCTCTCTCTTCTTGCACCCCCTTTAAAATTGTACCATTTAGCTTGTATTGTCTCTCCTCGTTCTTCCTATCAAAATGTATCACCTCACACTTTTCTGGATTAACTTTTATCTGCCATATGTCTGCTCATTCCACCAGCCTATCTATATCTTCTTGAAGTCTATCACTATATTCCTCACTGTTTACTACACTTCCAAGTTTCATGTCATCTGCAAATTTTAAAATTGTGCCCTGTTACCCATAAGTCCAAGTCATTAATGTATATCAAAACCAGCAGTGGTCCTAGTACTGAACTTTGGGGAACTCCACTGCATACCTCCTCCATTCCAAAAAACTGCCATTCACCACAACTCTCTGTTTTCTATCCCTTAGCCAATTTTGTATCCATGCTGCTACTGCCCCTTTTATCCCATGTGCTTCAACTTTGCTAACAAGCCTGTTATGTGGTCATTTATTAAATGCCTTTTAAAAGTCCAGATACACAACATCAACTGCACTGCCCTCATCCACCCTCTCTGTTACCTCATCAAAAAACTCAATTAAGTTAGTCAATAGAATGGTTCGGGGATGGGGGATCTTAGCTACAAGGACAGGTTGGAGAAGCTGGATTTGTTTTCATTAGAGCAAAGGAGGTTGAGGGGTGATTTGATTGAGGTGTACAAGATTATGAAGGGTTTGGATAGGCTAGACGGGGAAAGGCTGTTCCTACTAGTTGATGGTACAAGGACTAGGGGACACAGATTTAAGGTTTTGGGCAAGAGATACAGGGGGGATGTGAGGAAAAAAAATTTTATGCAGTGAGTGGTGAGGACCTGGAGTTCGCTGCCGACGGAAGTGGTGGAAGCGAGACACTCAATGTTTTCAAGGGGAGACTGGATAGGCACTTGAGGGAAATAAACTTGCAGGTCTACGGGGATAGAGCGGGGGAATGGGACTGACTGGATTGCTCTGCAGAGAGCCGGCGCGGACTCAATGGGCCGAATGGCCTCCTTCTGTGCTGTTATGACTCTATGGGGGAGAAATTCAGTATCGCCCCATTTCGGGCGCAATTATCGGCCGGGCGCAAAGATTAGCGCCTGGCGTTAATTATCGCCACCGACTGCAAACTTGACTTTAATCGCCCCTGGAGGTGATTGGAGCGCTAAATCAGGTGCTTCACACCTGTCTTAAGGCGCAAAGGCCGAGGAGCGAGGCGCTACCTCAGAGCGCTGGCGAAGCTCATGTAATGTCAGTCAGCAATGGAACACACACACAATGGCACGGGCCAGTTCTTAAAGGGGATGGTTGATCTTGCTCTCCATCCACATCCTGCTCATTGCAGCCTTGAATCTCGGCCTGGAGAGACCTGCACATCAAATCTGCTGGAAAGAACAATGGAGAGTACCAGGCAAAGAGCTCAGAGTGCAGCCCCCACAGTCTCTTCTAAATCGATACAAGGAATGGCAAATCAAAATGAACCTGCAAAGTGCTGCTCAGTACCCAAAACTCCTTCATACAACGTTGAATCTCTCCAGAAGTCTCTCTCTCTCTCTCTCAGAATGCGTAGTTCAAAAATGGCACCAACAATAAAAGGCAGGAAGCGGTCACCTTTAAATAGCGCTCCCCCTTTCCCTTTATGACTGCAGAACGCTCCCCTCAACCTGTCGTTGCTAGCGTCAGGCGGTAAGGCAGGGGGCGCCACTCAATATCCGCTCCGGGGCGATACCGGGGCGTTGCGCACTCGACTGACGCCACGATCTGCCGGCGCAGGAGATCAGAGGCGGTAGTGTTTAGCGCCGCCGCAAAATGTCTAGTTAATTTCGCGAGCGGCGCAAACTTCGCCGCGCCTGGGCGCTAGATGCTTTGCGCCCCATTAGCGCCCTCTTATGGCGCTAACGGGTCGCGCAACCAACTGAATTTTTCCCCCCATGACTATAAACATTATTTGCCCTTAACAAATCCGTACTGGCTCTCCTTTATTAGTCCATGCTTGTCCAAGTGGCTGTTGATTTTCTCCCAGACTATTGTTTCTAAAAGCTTCCCCACCACCGACGTTAAACTGACTGGCCTGTAATTGCCAGGTTTATCCTTCTCCCCTTTTTGGAACAAGGGTGTAACATTTGCAATCCTCCAGTCCTTTGGCACCATCCCTGTATCTAAGAAGCATTGGAAGATTGTGGCCACCACCTCCGCAATTTCTACCCTTACTTCCCTTAGCAACCTAGGATGCATTCCATCCGGACCCGGTGACTTATCCACCTTTAGTACTGCCAGCCTTCCTAGTAGCTCCTCTTTATCTATTTTTATCTCATCCAGTATCCCGATAACCTCCTCGTTTACCTCAGCTTTGGCAAAGTCCTCTTCCTTGGTAAACGCCAATGCAAAGTACTCATTTAGTACCTCAGGCCTTGTGCCTCCACCAATACATCTCCATTTTGGTCCCTAATCGGCCCCACTGCTCCTCTGGCAACCCTTTTACTGTTAATATGCTTATACAACACCTTTGGATTCCCTTTTATGTTAGCCGCCAATCTATTCTCATACTCTTTGTCCCTCTTATTTCCTTTTTCACTTCTCCTCTGTACTTTTTATATTCAGCCTGATTCTCCCTTGATTATCAAGCTGTCTTCTGTCATACGCACCCTTTTCTCTGCTTCATCCTACTCTCCAACTCCTTCATCATCCAGGGAGCTCTGACTTTGGTTGTCCTCCCTTTCCCCCTTTGTGGGAATGTACCCAGACTGTACCCGAACCATCTCCTCTTTAAAGGCCGCCCATTGCTCCATTACATTTCTGCCTGCCAGTTTTTGACTCTAATTTACCAATTTCTCTCCTCGACTTTCTAAATTTAAACCAGTGAGAGGAGGCTTTGGTTCAGACGCTAACATATTCAGATAAAAGGTTTTCACCTGACAGACCTGCTGTTTTTATTTCAAGATCCTAGTATTGCAGTTTTTTTTTTCTTATCTTAACTGTATTTTTGCACATCTTTTTCAAAATCACCGTGGACAATCTTTTTAAAGGAGCCATGTTGGCAATCCGTTCTCGTGTGATGTGGCCTTATCTAAATTTAAAAACTTGTCCTGATTGGTCCAGGTTTATGACTGTGGCCACGAAATTGGGCTCGGTAGCGCCCGTTGTTTGGGCGCTACAGGTGCCGTTCGGGGACCAAAATGGTGTCCTCTGCGCGCGCTGCGCACACTTCTGCCCTGAATCGCGGTGGACACCATATTGGTCTTCTTGTTGTCACACTCGGTCAAATGCTGCCTTGATGTCAGGGGCAGTCACTCTCACCTCACCTCTGGAATTCAGCTCCTTTGTCCATGTTTGGACCAAGGCTGTAATGAGGTCGGGAGCCGAGTGGTCTTGGCGGAATCCAAACTGGGCATCAGTGAGCAGGTTATTGGTGAGTAAGTGCCGCTTGATAGCACTGTCGACGACACCTTCCATCACTTTGCTGATGATTGAGAGTAGACTGATGGGGCGGTAATTGGCCGGGTTGGATTTGTCCTGCTTTTTGTGGACAGGAGATACCCGGGCAGTTTTCCACATTGTCGGGTAGATGCCAATGTTGTAGCTGTACTGGAACAGCTTGGCTAGAGGCGCGGCTAGTTCTGGAGCACAAGTCTTCAGCACGACAGCCGGGATGTTGTCGGGGCCCATAGCCTTTGCTGTATCCAGTGCGCTCAGCCGTTTCTTGATATCACATGGAGTGAATCGAATTGACTAAAGACTGGCTTCTGTGATGGTGGGGACCTCAGGAGGAGGCTGAGATGGATCATCCACTCGGCACTTCTGGCTGAAGATGGTTGCAAACACATCAGCCTTGTCTTTTGCACTCACGTGCTGGGCTCCACCATCATTGAGGATGGGGATATTCATAGAACCTCCTCCTCCTGTTAGTTAATAAATGGTCCACCACCATTCACAACTGGATGTGGCAGGACTGCAGAGCTGTGATCTGATCCGTTGATTGTGGGATCTCTTAGCTCAGTCTATAGCATGCTGCTTCTGCTTTTTAGCATGCATGTAGTCCTGTGTTGCAGCTTCCCCAGGTTTTTAGGTTCGCCTGCTGCTGCTCCTGGCATGTTCTTCTACACTCCTCATTGAACCAGGGTTTGTCCCCTGGCTTGATGGCAATGGTAGAGTGAGGGATATGCCGGGCCATGAGGTTACAGATTGTGGTGGAATACAATTCTGCTGCTGCTGATGGCCCACAGCACCTCATGGATGCCCAGTTTTGAGCTGCTAGATCTGTTCTGAATCTATTCCACTTAGCACGGTGGTAGTGCCACACAACCCGATGGAGGGTGTCCTCAGTGTGAAGACAAGTCCATCAGCAGGAAGTTTCCTTGCCCGTGCTTGACCTGAAGCCATGAGACTTCATGGGGTCTGGAGTCAATGTTGAGGACTCCCAGGGCCACTCCCTCTCGACTGTATACCACTGTGCCGCCACCCCTGGTGGGTCTGTCCTGCCAGTGGGACAGGACATACCCAGGGATGGTGATAGAGGAGTTTGGGACATTAGCTGAAAGGTAGGATTGTGTGAGTATGACTATGTCAGGCTGTTGCTTGACTAGTCTGTGGGACAGCTCTCCCAATTATGGCACAAGTTCCCAGATGTTGGTGAGGAGGACTTTGCAGGGTCGACTGGGCTGAGTGCGCCTTTGTCATGTCCGAAACCCGCTGTCTAGGTCCATGCTGGGTGGTTGTCCAGTTTTATTCTTATTATTGTTTTCCGTAGCGGTTCATGGTTGAATAACTGGCAGCGTGTGCAAGCTGTGAGATGTGGGTGTGAGGCTTGCAGCAGTGCTACGTGTGTGAGGGTGAGGTGAAGCTATGAATGTTAGGTATGAGTCCTGATTGATAAAGGTTGTTGGTAGGTGAGCGATGGGGATGTGGTGAATTGAGCAGTGGCTGAGGCTAGTGGTGCAGTTGGTAGGCGATGGCATTTGAAGATGCATTCACTGACCTTGACCACTCGTGTGAGGTCATTGAACTTCTTGCGGCACTGCCTCCAGGTCGTCAGGGCAACACTGCTGGCACTGACCTCCACGGCTATCTGCTCCCACTGCCTTCGCAGTGTCTGTCTGGAGAGCCCACTGCGGATACAGGACATCTCCTCTCCTTTCCACCTCCTCCACCAAGGTATCTAGTGCAGCGTCTGAAGACCTTGGAGCATGCTCTCTTCCCTGATGTGCCATTCCTCGCTGTTTCCCGGGACAGATTCACTCCCAGCACCTGCTCCAGCCACAATGCAGCTCCCCTTTAAGGGGTGCAGGGTAGCTTTAAGTGGTGCTACAACAATTTTGGCCCCCGCCTGCTGATACGTGCAGCCAATGAACTGCGCAGTTAGCGCTGGCTGAACGCAGAAATATTTATAATAAGCAGGCAGCACGAAGTTGGCGCGCTGCCTACATTTCAATCAACGGTCGCGGGTTAATCGGGCACACGATCCCCACGCCCTGTTTTCGGGGGACCATCCAAATTAGCCGACCTATGTCACCAAATATGTGGATGGCCAATTTTTATGTCAGAATTTTTTTTTAATTGAGAAATTGTCAGTAGTTTCAGCTCAGTGTAACACGATAAATTATTCAACAGATGCTGCTTTATATATTTCTCTGAAACCTATTAGCGACTGACTCGCTTCCAGGACTCCCAGACCTTTACCTATCCAAATTTATGATCAACAAATGTTGGCAAGTTTGCAAACCTTTTGCCCTTTGCCCCCGCCCCCCCCCACCCGCCAGCTACGTCAAGAACCAGACTGGACCCCGTTCACATTGATACTGCAAAAGGCCAAGACCAGCCAATCAACCACAGCTGTAGAATCAGCCCCGATCAGTCAAACGATGAAACACAGAGCGAGGCCTAAGTAATCAATTTCCTTTTTAATTTAGTTTTAACCTCTTTTGCGTAAGAGTGGCTTGTCTCCACTAATCAAAAAAAAAATCAGGAATCATAAAAAGCTGGGTGCTCCTGAGGTGTGAACATTCACTTTTATGGTTTCCAACCCGAGTCTCCAGGTATTAAAGAGCAGCCCCGGAGAAAAATGTCTGTTTTGATCATTTTCTTTGAACGCTTTTGTTTATAAGTTATAAAATTGTTGGGAGACAGGAAATGAGGCAGGCGGGGCACTGCCATGATTGACATGTCAGGCGACCAATGACAGGAGCGTGGGGGTGGGGGGGTGGCGGGGGCAGAGTGGTTGGAGGAGGGAGGTCATGTGATGAGAACTCCTGGAATGTATCCGACCGAGAGTTGACAACTCTACGCACTTCGCAGGAATGACCATCGCCCAACTCCAACTCGAATCACCGTGATAAAACTCAGCAAATTCATCTGCCCTTCTCGCAAAGAAACAGTGAAGAGTTCACACGATGGAATGAAATGAAGAGCCTGACTAAACGCCGATACTGGGTGGTGGTTGGGGTCAAACGCACCGACTGCTGTTTGGAAGTGATGTCTCTGCAAACAGAGGATGATGGGCTGGTGACAGTAAAAAAAAAAAGCCTGTTTAAGCAACGCCTCGATTTCAAAATTCTATTCCTTGTTTTCAAATCCCTCCATGGCCTCGGCCCCTCCCTATCTCGGTAATCTCCTCCAGCCCCACAACCCCCCGAGATCTCTGCACTCCTCTAATTCTGCCCTCTTGAGCATCCCTGATTATAATCGCTCCACCATTGGTGGCCGTGCCTTCTGTTGCCGAGGCCCTAAGCTCTGGAATTCCCTCCCTAAACCTCTCCGCCTCTCTCTCCTCCTTTAAGACGCTCCTTAAAACCTACCTCTTTGACCAAGCTTTTGGTCACCTGTCCTAATATCTCCTTATGTGGCTCGGTGTCAAATTTTTTGTCTTATAATACTCCTGTGAAGCACCTTGGGTTGTTTTACTACTTTAAAGGCGCTATATAAATACAAGTTGTTGTTGTTGAAGTTCTCCAAAGAAACTGAAAAAAAATACTTCGAATCATAGAATCATACAACACTGAAGGAGGCCATTCGGCCCAACGTACCTGTGCTGGCTCTCTGAAAGAGCTACCGATTAGTCCCACTCTTATTTCTATATATTTTTTAAGTCTCCACACATAAATGGGAATGCACATTGCTGCCGTTTTACTCAGTGCTATAATAAATCAAATATTAATTGCAATTCACAGCCTGTAAACTTTGTTTGTAGAAGTATTACCCGAATAATCATACCTGAAGTACACTCTACACTCCCAGTCAATGTTCACTGTCATTTAATTTTGGGTGCGTAGTCCCTTTAACTGGCTGCGCGGCCCGTTCCATTTTTCGCGCCTGCGCGGTTATTACCACTGTAAAGCCGGTGAACGGCCTGCGCGGGACCACCAGACCGCTGGGCGGCCACGCAGCTTAACGAGGAGCGTTGCTCCCAGTCACTCCTAAATGAATTGGACAACATATTTACAACTGTAGGCTAGAAATGACTGTAGATGATGTTATAGTATGAGGGTTTAAAGTGCTTGTATCAGATTTCTGTCTCCACTATTTTGATCCAACATTGCCTCCATTACATTAGCAGAGAAAAGAATTTGATGTGGGCAATTTAACCGTTCATAAAGTAATAAGAAAGACTTGCATTTCTATAGCGCCTTTCACGACCACCGGACTTCCCAAAGCGCTTTACAGCCAATGAAGTACTTTTTAAATGTAGTCACTGTTGTAATGTGGGAAACGCAGCAGCCAATTAGCCCACAGCAAGCTCCCACAAACGGCAATGTGATAATGACCCGATCATTTGTTTAAGTGATGTTGATTGAGGGATAAATATTGGCCAGGACACCGGGGAGAACTCCCCTGCTCTTCTTTGGAATAGTGCCATGGTATCTTTTACATCCACCTGAGAGGGCAGACGGGGCCTTGGTTTAACGTCTCATCCGAAAGACGGCACCTCCGACAGTGCAGCGCTCCCTCGGCACTGCACTGGGAGTGTCAGCCTCGATTTTGTGCTCAAGTCTCTGGAGTGGGACTTGAACCCACAACCTTCTGATTCCGAGGCGAGATACAATAACAATGTCGATAGTAACTTCCAGCCTTAAAGACTTCAGCTGCATTTGTTGTCTTTTGAATAAAGGCCAGCCTGTAATAAATGTCTCTTAAAGGGGCATCAATCAATGGTTCCAATTTGAACCTTTTACCGGCCCCTTCTGCATACACATGAATGAATTACTGTTCTGGGACTAGTAAATAACAGCCCCACATCTTATATTGTAAAGTGTAGTTTATTCTGTGGCTTGATCTACAGAAATACAGAATGCTATATTATTAGAAAAAGTTGCATAAAATCCAATGTATCATTAGTGTGAAGCCTATGGGAATGGCCAAGGGTGATCAGAGAAGTAGAAAAGATGAGATAAGTCAACGAGTAATGACGTGGGGATTTTAAACTTAGATTTTAAAAGCCTGTAGATTGTAAGAGGGAGAGAAGAGTGAAAGAAAAAAAAGAAAGACTTGCATTTCTATAGCGCCTTTCACAACCTCAGGGTGTCCCAAAGCGCTTTACAGCCAATGAAGCACTTTTGAAGTGTAGTCACTGTTGTAATGTAGGAAATGAGATGTTGTAATGAAGGAGGTGAGAACTTCCACAGCTTTGAGAGTGAATTTTGCTCAGAGCAGGACAATCATAAATATTTATCCCTCAATCAACATCACTAAAACAGATTATCTGGCCATTATCACATTGCTGTTTATGGGAGCTTGCTGTGCGTAAATTGGCTGCCGCGTTTCCTACATTACAACAGTGACCGCACTTCAAAAGTGCTTCATTGGCTGTAAAGTGCTTTGGGACGTCCCGAGGTGGTGAAAGGCGCCATAGAAATGCAAGACTTTCTTTTTTATGAGTCTTGCTTTATTTCGAAGTACAATTTTTTTTAAAATTCACGTTATATCTAATGTGAGCAGTAATTTGTCGAATAATTATGCAAACATACGAAATTTACGGGCAGGAAAAGACCAGTTGGTCCACCAAGCCTGCCCCACACTGATGATGGCTGGAACAGCATGGCTAGACACGTTATACGCTCCCCCCCCACCCTCCTCTCCCCACTTTCCTGCAGCCGTGTGATCTCCTGCAAGAGCCACAAAAAAAAACCACCAGAGAAAATCCCGGGGCCAATAAGGGAAAAAATACTCTGGAAAATTCTTCTCCGAACCCCTTAGGCGATCGAAAGCAGCCCAGGAGATCAACTGAATATATGGAATTCTTCAGTACAAATCAGCCCAGACTTACATACCAGAGTATTCCAGTTGTTGGACTTGTATCAATCACTTGGCAATAGGCTTGGATGATGTAACCGAATCTTAGAACCCGAGTTGATCTAGTTTGATTTACGTGAGAAGTCGCACAACACCAGGTTATAGTCCAACAGCTTTATTTGAAATCACAAGCTTTCGGAGCGCTGCTCCTTCGTCAGGTGAAGTGAAGAGATGCATATAGGCACAGCATATATAGTCAGGGAACACTGCCAGATGATTACAGTTAATCTTTCTAACTGCAGCGCTCCGAAAGCTTGTGATTTCAAATAAAGCTGTTGGACTATAACCTGGTGTTGTGCGACTTCTCACATTTGTCCACCCCAGTCCAACACCGGCATCTCCACATCATAGTTTGATTTAGTGTAACCAGTAAAGTATTGAAAATGTTATATTCACTGAGGTAAGTCCTTCTGCATAAATCATCTCAATTTCTCGAATGAGGGACTATTCAGATCTTCTAACTTCCACTAGGAGGTATGCTCAGTGATGAGTGATCTCAGAAAAAGGGCTATTCAGCTTCAACAAAATACTATCCTCTTTTATAGCTGGTGTCAGCTGTGGCTCAGTGGTAGCACTCCCACCTCCAGTCCCCTTCAATGGAACTCGAACAGGAAAATCTAGGCTGACACTCCAGTGCAGTACTGATGGGAGTAGGGAAGTCTTGCTAGAATTGTACAGGGCTTTGGTGAGACCACACCTGGAGTACTGTGCACAGTTTTGGTCTCCTTATCTGAGGAAGGATATACTTGCCTTGGTGCTGGTGCAACGAAGGTTCACTAGATTGATCCCTGTGACGAGAGGGTGCTAATGGGGCGCAAAGCAACTAGCGCCCGGGCGCGGCGATGTTTGCGCCGCTCGCGAAATTGACCAGACATTTTGCGGCAGCGCTGAACACTACCGCCACGATTTCCTGCGCCCGCAGATCGTGATGTCAGTCGAGTGTGCAACGCCCCGGTAGCGTCCTGGACCGGATATTGAGTGGCGCACCCTGCCTTACCACCTGCCGCTAGCGACGACAGGTTGAGGGGAGTGTTTTGCAGTCGGGAAGCGACTGGGGGAACGCTATTTAAAGGCGACCGCTTCCTGCCTTTTTTTTGTCGGCGACATTTTTGCACCACGCATTCTGAGAGAGAGAGAGAGACTTCTGGAGAGATTCAACGCTGTGTGAAGGAGATTTGGGTACTGAGCAGCACTTTGCAGGTTCATTTTGATTTGACCATCCTTGCATCGATTTAGAAGAGACTGTGGGGGCTGCAGTCTGAGCTCTTTCCCTGGGTCTCTCCATTGTTCGTTCCAGCAGATTTGATGTACAGGTCACTCCAGGCCGAGATTCAAGGCTGCAATGAGCAGGGTGTGGATGGAGAGCAAGATCAACCCTCCCCTTTAAGAACTGGCCAGCGCCATTGTGTGTGTATTCCATTGCTGACTGACATCACATGAGCTTCGCCAGCGCTCTGAGGTAGCGCCTCGCTCCTCGGCCTTTGCGCCTTAAGACAGGTGTGTAGCGCCTAATTTAGCGCTCCAATCACCTCCAGGGGCGATAAAAGCCAAGTTTGCAGTCGGAGGCGATAATTAGCACCAGGCGCTAAACTTTGCGCCCGGCCGATAATTGCGCCCCAAACGGGGCGATACCGAATTTCTCCCCCTGAGTCTCTTAGAAGAATGAGAGGTGATCTCATTAAAACATATAAGATTCTGAGAGGGATTGGCAGGGTAGATGCTTAGAGGTTGTTTCCCCTGGCTGGAGTGTCTAGAACTAGGGGGCACAGTCTCAGGATAAGGGGTCGGCCATTTAGGACTGAGATGAGGAGGAATTTCTTCACTCAGAGGGTTGTGAATCTTTGGAATTCTCTAACCCAAAGGGCTGTGGATGCTCAGTCGTTGAGTATATTCAAGGTGGAGATAGATAGACTTTTGGACTCATGGGGAATCGAGGGATATGGGGATCGGGCGGGAAAGTGGAGTTGAGGTCGAAGATCAGCCATGATCTTATTGAATGGTGGAGCAGGTTCGAGGGGCAGTATGGCCTACTCCTACTCCTAATTCTTATGTTCTTAGGTGCTGTCTTTCAGAGGATACGTTAAACCGAGGCCCCGTCTCCCCTCTCAGGTGGACATAAAAGATCCCAAGGCACTAATTTGCAAAAGATCAGGTGGCTGCTCCAATATTTATCACTCAATCAACACCTAAAAATAGATGATCGGGTCATTACCGCATTGCTGTTTGTGGGAGCTTGCTGTGCTTAAATTGGCTGCCGCGCCTCCTCCATTCCAACAGTGAAAAACATCAAAAGTACTTCACTGGCTGTAAAGCGCTTTGGGACGTCCTGAGGTCATGAAAGGCTTTTTCCCCAATGTTCCCCCTAAGGCCTCCCGCGCAGGCCGCTCGCCAGCGGCTGCCGCTGGTAAAGATACCGCGCAGCAAATTGAAAGGGTCTGCGTACCAAAAAAAATTAGAGGGAGCATTGCTTCCCACCCACTTCCTTGATGTTCACTTAATGGAAATTGGCTCCATAAACTCATCACCCTGTAATGGCACAGTCTGGCCACTGAGTGGTGCTGTATTGTCTTTTCTCCAAAAATCACTCACATATTTCTTCTCAGCTGGCGAGTGTCAGCCGTGGCTCATTGGCTAGCACTCCTTGCCTCTCGAATCGTAACTGGTTGTGGGTTCATGTCCATACTTCAGCTCAAAAAATCTAGGCTGACACTTCAGTGCAGTGCTGAGGGAGCGCTGCACTGTCAGAGGTGCCGTCTTTCGGATGAGATGTTAAACTGAGGCCCCGTCTGCTCTCTCAGGTGGATGTAAAAGATCCCATGGCACTATTTCGAAGAAGAGCAGGGGAGTTCTCCCTGGTGTCCTGGATAATATTTATCCCGCAATCAACATCACTAAAACAGATTATCTGGTCATTATCACAGTGCTGTTTGTGGGAGCTTGCTGTGCGCAAATTGGCTGCCGCGTTTCCACATTACAACAGTGACTACACTTCAGAAAGTACTTCATTGGCTGTAAAGCGCTTTGGGATGTCCCGTGGTCGTGAAAGGTGCTATAGAAATGCAGGTTTTTCTTTTCAACTCTTCGAACTGCTATTTTTTCTTAGTAACTGAAATTTCTAATCTCCAAAATAAGAGTTTAAAATAAATTGAAAAATCCAAAGAATTACATATTTCACAATAACATTACAACATTTATTAATGAAATTGTCTTTTCTGTCTTTACTGGAAGGCCTCAACCTTTTCTAAAACCCTGGATTTCGACTTAATATTTTTGTCCAGAGCTGTAACACTATGAGCTATGAGCTATAGCACTCTCAACTCTGAGTCAGAAGGTCATGGGTTCAAGTCCCACTCCAGAGACTTGAGCACAAAAATCTAGGCTGACACTCCAGTGCAGTGCTGAGGGAGTGCTGCACTGTCGGAGGTGCAGTCTTTCAGGATGAGACATTAAACCGAGGCCCTGTCTGCCCTCTCAGGTGGATGTAAAAGATCCCATGAGACTATATTGAAGAAGAGCAGGGGAATTATCCCTGGTGTCCTAGCCAATATTTATCCCTCGACCAACATCACTAAAACAGATTATCTAGTCATTATCACATTGCTGTTTGTGGGAGCTTGCTGTGCGCAAAATGACTGCTGCATTTCCTACATTACAACTGTGACTACACTCCAAAAAGTATTTCGTTGGCTGTAAAGTGCTTTGGGACATCCTGAGGTCATGAAAGGTGCGATATAAATGCAGGTCTTTTAGTGTTCTTGAGAGAGGGTAAGGAAAATGACTGGAGAAGTGGGGAAGAACTGGTTTCTGGAAGAGTATACAAAAACATGGCAGCTTCAGTAAATAAATTACATCCTTTGTGACACCCTGGTCCACTCCTCAATCACCCCTAACACCCCCTCCCCTTCCCCCGGCACCTTCCCGTGCAAGCGCAGGAGATGCAACACCTGCCCTTTCACCTCCTCCCTTCCCACTGTCCAGGGCCCCAAACACTCCTTCCAGGTGAAACAGGCGATGTACTTGTACTTCTTGCAATTTAGTATTCGCTGCTCACGATGCGGTCTCCTCTACACTGGGGAGACCAAATGCAGATTGGGTGACCGCTTTGCGGAACACCTCCATTCAGTCTGCAAGTGTGACCCCGAGCTTCCGGTCGCCTGTCACTTTAATTCTCGTTCCACTCCCACTCTGACCTCTCCGTCCTCGGCCTCTTACACTGTTCCAATGAAGCTCGAGGAACAGCACCTCATCTTTCGATTAGGTACTTTACAGCCTTCCGGACTCAACACTGAGCTCAACAATTTCAAATCATAACCTCTGCCCCTATTTTTTTGTGAGAAGTCGCACAACACCAGGTTATAGTCCAACAGCTTTATTTGAAATCACAAGCTTTCGGAGCGCTGCTCCTTCATCAGGTGAAGTGAAGAAATACATATGGGCACAGCATATATAGTCTGAGAACACTGCCAGATGACTACAGTTAATCTTTCTAACTGCCCTTTCTCACACCTTGGCAGAGAGACAATCACGGCAATCAAAGGTGTGGATGGTGTCCAACCAGGTCAGTCAGGAAAACATTACATCAAAGACTGACCTGGTTGGACACCATCCACACCTTTGATTGCCGTGATTGTCTCTCTGCCAAGGTGTGATAAAGGGCAGTTAGAAAGATTAACTGTAGTCATCTGGCAGTGTTCTCTGACTATATATGCTGTGCCTATATGTATTTCTTCACTTCACCTGACGAAGGAGCAGCGCTCCGAAAGCCTGTGATTTCAAATAAAGCTGTTGGACTATAACCTGGTGTTGTGCGACTACTCACTTTTGTCCACCCCAGTCCAACACCAGCATCTCCGCATCATGGCCTATTTTTTTGGGCAGCAGTGCTGGTAATAATTCTGCTATTGTCATTTACACCTCCTCTGGACCCATCTTTTGTGTCTTTACTTGTCCCATTACCATCTCCTTTTGCCTCGCACCATCATCCCTTTTGTCATTTAATCGCTCCTGCCTTCCATCCTCTCACAGACCTTCCCTTTTGTTCTTTCCTCCCCTAACCTCCTTTTCCCAGCCTCTGCACCTGCTTAAAACCTGTTACATCTCTAACTTTTTCCAGTTCTGACGAAGGGTCACAGACCTGAAACGTTGACTCTGTTTCTCTCTCCACAGATGCTGCCTGACCTGCTGAGTGCTTCCAGCTTTTTCTCCTTCTATTTAATATTTCAGCCAGGCGTGGTGCAAAACAGCCAAACGTTCACAGCTCCCCGTGTTACCAACAAAATATGAGGATACAAAATCGATATTTATGAGCTTCACTTCCACTGGCAGGTCTTTCCCAGAGGGCAGCAAGTCATGCTGCAAGTGAGGAACAAACAATGAAGCAGCTCACCGATCAGTGTGGGCTATTGAAGCACTTGTAATTGTAAGCTTTCATTCGTTCTATTTAATCACGAAGCCTATGCGAACAGTCAAGATCCATTGGGCAGGACACCACCAAGAGCAAAGAGTAGGATAAGGAATGATGAAAAGAAAAAAGACTTGCATTTATACAGCGCCTTTCACAACCACCAGACGTCTCAAAGTGCTTCACAGCCAATGAAGTACTTCTGAAGTGTAGTCACTGTTGTAATGTAGGACACGCAGCAGCCAATCTGCGCACAGCAAGCTCCCACAAAGAGGTGTGTGATAATCTGTTTTTTAGTGATGTTGATTGAAGGATAAATATTGGCCGCGACACCAGGGGAGAACTCCCCTGCTCTTCTTCCAAATAGTGGCCGCGGGATCTTTTACATCCAACCTGAGAGAGCAGACGGGGCCTCGGTTTAACGTCGCATCTCAAAGCGGGCGCCGCTGACAGTGCGGCAATGCGCTGGATTTATTGCGCTCGAGTCTCTGGACTGGGACTCTGAACCCACAACCTTCTGACTCAGAGGCGAGAGAGAGCGCTACCCACTGAGCCACGACCGCCACACAATGAGGTGATGCCAGGCTTGGGTTTGTTCGAAGCCCGAGGTTTACACGTTGATTTAACATTACAGTATTTTAAAGGAAATAATTCCCACACCAACTGCGCAGACAGTGCAAGAAACTCAAGGAAGACATCTTGTGGCTCAAGGGTAATTAGGGTTCCCTGACTCATGAATGAAGAGGAATGCTGCACTGTCCCAGCACATCTCCTCAATACGGTTGTCTACGTATTAAACGGAGATAACGATAAGAGCTCCTTGTTGCTGAAAAGTGTTTATTACAGGCACAAACCAACACAACAGTAGCAGCTCCGGTCTGTGTCTCCTGCAGCTCATTGAGTCCATGGCTGCGATCCCTGCCTGCGACTGACTGACAGTTTTAAACAACGGCGATCATCTCTTTTGCGTGTAAAGGGGGGATTTTTTATTTTCTTTCTGGCAGTCGGTCGAACACACCAGAACCTGCCAAATGGAGGAAGCGTCAACAGTGAGTCGAGCAAGTCCAGCTTCAAATTGCTTACTGACTCATTCCATTCCCTCACAGAAAGTCGCTGGCCTGACACCAACGATCAGGAGATCCAGGACGGGAAAACCGACGCTCGCGCGGGGAGAGCGCAGCAGGACTCGCTGCCAAAATCACGGCGGGTTTAACGGCGTTGGCCGTTATTAAAGTGTAAATGGTCCGGCAGCTTGTGGTGAGGAAGAGGCACCCCGTGAGTTGCGAATTGCCGCAAGTTGTTTCGCGAAAACCGCAGCTCGCACCGAACCTCCCTGTGAGGATCAAGAAATTGCTGCACTTGCACATTCATTGTCCATTAAACTGGCCGCAGAAAGTTAGGGCTGGAACTTAACAGCGTAAGTACATTTTTAATGACGAGATTTATGCCACACAACCTCTCCGGCCCAGAAAGGGGACAATTTAAATTGTGGAATTTTATTCCTACGGGTAGTTTGCAAATCCCTCCATGGCCTCGCCCCTCTCCCTATCTCTGTAACCTCCTCCAGCTCTACAACCCTCCGAGATCTCTGAGAAGCTGTCAAACACTGACAATCTCTGTTCTAAGGTGAGCCCTTGCACAAAGGCTCACCAGGACCTCTCTCCTCAGCAGAAAACAGATGGCTGCTGCATCTGAGAATGCAGCAGCCATTCTGTCATCTCTGCCGTTGAGATGAGGCACCTCCGGATCCCCAAGGGTTGAAGCCTGCAGGAAGAAGCAAAGGTAAGGAAACTTTTTCTAACACTTTACACTCACCTCTCATACTCACCTCTCCACGCGTGTACCCATCACTCGCCTCCACAGTGGACTTTTCGACTCCTCTCACCCCCGCAGACCCACTGCTCGCCTCGCTGACCCTGGCGGTGTTTCCCGACGTCGGGAAGCCCGCACTTGCAGGGGTAAAATGTGGGAAAGTACCTCTTAGCTACCTGTTAACAGGCAGTTAATTGGCTGTAATCCCCTTCCCGCCTCGAGGAGACGGGTCCCTGCGCGAGTCGGGGACCCGCCTCCCGGGAAGATGGCACGGAGGCGGGTTGGGAGCGGGGTCGGTCCCTGCTCCCAGTTTCTGCCATTTTCCCGGCAGTCCCGCCTCCAAACCCGCCCCCCCCAGGGCTGGGAAAATTCCCCCCCCATGGTGTTGGTCCTGCTGTTCACCAAGGCCCCAGACGCCCATTATCCACTTGCACTACCAGCAACTTGCAAGATCAAACATTTGGAAGAAGTCTAACTAAAAGGGCAATGGGGGAGATGCCCTGCTCCAGGGAAAACTTTGGCCAATGCACCTCTTCCACATCCACAGTGCGACAGATTCTGCCGCGCTTCTGCCCGAAAGCTGCCCGCCACCTCGAATCCCGGGTATAGAATGTCCTCAAGGTGATACCAGATATTGTGCATATGCTGTAAACACCGAACTTGGCAGCCGCTTGTCTTCAAATAGCCAGACAATTGGGACCTAACTCCCACTTAGTGGGCACAAAGCCTTTAAATTAGGCTCCCTGTACAGACTGCAGTAATTGGGAGGCTGATCTTTCTCGGTGTGGCGGATTTGCGGCTTCATCAGTAGCTATGGTAGCCATGTCGACCACGCTTAATGCTCCTCCTGTACCTGCTGTATAGAAACTGAGGACAAACCTGCAGAAATTGCCACCTACATTGGATTTCCTGCAGGAATATACCATGGATTATTGCTCAGTGAAATCAAATAGGTTATAGCACCACTTTGAAACTGCAAAATCATTATTTTGCTTTTCTTGAGCAATTTCTTGGCAATGCCCGGATTCTGGTCCCAGTTGGGCAGGTGCCAGCTATTTGTTTGCTCTGTAATTGGCAACAAGGCTTCTTTCGAAAAACTGTCCATTCCAAATCCTCCACCCGGGACTGGATTTCATAATCATCTCTATTAAAAGTGAGACGCATAAATTCAGATGTAAAACATCTGACTTCAATATAGTGGGGAAAGATTTAAATTAGTTGGGGGAGTGAGAACATATGAAATAGGAGCAGGAGTCGGCCATTCGGTCCCTCGAGCCTGCTCCGCCATTCAATAAGATCATGGCTCATGGTCTACCTCAACTCCATTTTCCAACCCTATCCCCGTAACACTTGACTCCCTAAGTGTCCAAAAATCTACTGAGCTAACACAAAGATAGGCAGCATTGTAGGCAGTGTCGATGAAAGCATAAAATTACAAAGGGATTCCGACAGATTAACTGAATGGGCAAAACTGTGGCAAATGGATTTCAATGTAAGCAAATGTGAGGTCATCCACTTTGGACCTAAAAAGGATAGAACAGGGTACTTTCTACATGGTGAAAGGCTAAAAACAGTGGAGGTCCAAAGAGACTTGGGGGACCAGGTACATAGATCATTAAAATGCCATGAACAGGTACAGAAAATAATCAAAAAGGCTAATGGAGTGCTGGCCTTTATATCTAGAGGACTAGAATACAAGGGGGTAGAAGTTATGCTGCAGCTGTACAAAACCCTGGTTAGACCACACCTGGAGTACTGTGAGCAGTTCTGGGCACCACACCGTAGGAAGGATATATTTGTGAAGGAATAAGCTATATTCAGAAAAATACACCATTCCATGAAATAATTCTGGCCTTTGTAACATGACAAACTGGGCTTGAAAATCTAAAAACCTAACAATGGAGAAGCTGTGAACAGCATACAAGCTATTGAGATAAGATAAGTTGTTGACACTGAATCAATAACCTTATCGAAACAGGAGGTTGGAGGTTCCTGATAGTCTGAAGCCTTGGAAAGAACACAATGGTACACCCTGTTAAGGTGTCTTAAACCAACACTTTGGAAAGAATCAAATAAGATTAAGAAACATATGCCTTCGTAAAAATGACATCAAATGAAACACAGGAGACATGAGTCTGTGTTGCAACCAGCTGAGGTAAATAAGAATTGCATAGATCACCCTAGTTGAGGTGTTTTTAATTTACACGTCGTAAAAAGACACAAACAGAAGACCTTGGTAAGAATGACATCAAATAGATGCACCTGCTCCACATTGTTTTTATGATAAGCTTCGAACACCTAAAGGTAGAGACACGATTCTTAATGCTACCAGCTGAACTGACTGTAAGAATAGTAGGGGTCAACAGAAAAATGACTAGAGATAATTAGCTTACATCAGCAGAAAACTTCAAAGGACATACCACTGAAAAAGGGTATAAAAATTGAACTTTCAAATGGGATGATAGTCTCGCTGTAAAGGGGCAAAGCGATTCTCGGCTTCAGAGGCAAGCTCTATAAGTCTACAACTTTTTGTACCTCGGAAATCAAAGGTATCAAAGGTATTTGATTTTGGTGGATATCCTGGAATAAAACTTTAAAAACTGTAAAAATGTAACGAAGTTAAGATTTGAGAATAAGGATCTCTGATAATAGAATTGTAAGATTTCTGTTTTGGAACTGTTAATATTGCGATTGAATCACCAACTATAAATTACATGTCGGTTCTTTAATAAATCTATATATTTTTAGAATTATCTCATATAATACTTCTGTATCAAACTCGCGAACTCAATCTCTGTACGCTCTTTGGTGAGGAGTTGCAGAATTCTGGGGGAGTTTTCCAGACCCTCATAATATCCGGAACGTTACAGTCTAGCTAAACTTATTAAAAGTGCTATCTGGAGGACGGTAACATCTTCAGGTTGTTCCTTTCCTTTAGGGAGAGATAGTCTGGACCTTTAGACCCAATTAAGCGTCTTTAGGATTCGGCTACCTCTAACTTTAGTTGAAAGTGAACGTCTGGGGAATACGCCTGATCTGGGGTAGCCCTAAAGGGGCTAGGACTAGTAATAATCCCTTCATATTGGCCTTGGAGGGAGTGCAGCGTAGGTTTACCGGAATGATACCTGGACTCTAAGCATTAAATTATGAGGAGAGATTACACAAACTAGGGTTGTAGTCCCTAGAATTTAGAAGGTTAAGGGGTGATCTGATCGAAGTTTATATTAAGGGGAACAGATAGGGTAGATAGAGAGAAACAATTTCCACTGGTTGGAAATTCTAGGACTAGGGGCCGTAGTCTAAAAATTAGAGCCAGACCTTTCAGGAGTGAAATTAGGAAACACTTCTACACACAAAGGGTGGTAGAAGTTTGGAACTCTCTTCCGCAAATGGCAATTGATGCCAGATCAATTGTTAATGTTAAATCAGAGATGGATAGCTTTTTGTTAAACAAAGGTATTAAGGGATATGGGCCAAAGGCGGGTAGATGGAGTTAGATCGCATTTCAGCCATGATCTCATTGAATGGCGGAACAGGCTCGAGGGGCTGAAAGGCCTACTCCTGTTCCGATGTTCGCTTTGAATATACTCAACGACTGAGCATCCACAGCATTCTAGGGTAGAGAATTCCAAAGATTCACCACCCTCTGAGTGAAGAAATCTCTCCTCATCTCAGTCCTAAATGGCCTTATCCTGAGACTTTGACCCCTGGTTCTAGGCTCCCTAGCCAGGGGGAATCAGCCTCTCAAGCATCTACACTGTCAAGACCTGTAAGAATTTTAAACATTTCAATGAGATCACCTTCCATTCTTCTAAACTCCAGAGAATATAGGCCCACAGTAAGCCGAAAGTGTGTGAGAGAAGAACACCAGCAGAACATAAGGACAGGGTGGGAACAGTTGCTCAAATAAGATTTCGGTGCATGAATGCACTTTGTATATGAAATGAAACAAGTGAGTTAGAAGCTCAAATTCAGCTTTAAGGGTATGGTGTAGTAGCCATTACAGAGATTTAGCTACAAGCTTGGGCATGACTGGGAGCTAAATATTCCAGGCTATAAGATCTTTGGAGAGGACGGGGAAATTGGGAAAGGAGGGGGAGTAAAAGACACGAATACAGCAGTGGAAAGCAGGGGATTGCAGTAAGGGTGAGCAGGCAGTGGAAACACCACGGGTAGAATTAACAGCGAAGGATGCAAGACTCTGGTGGGAGTTGTCTGCGCGCCTCCTGGCAGTAGCGATGCAATCAGGGTTTGTATAAATACGGAGATCAGAGAAGCCTGGAGCAAAAACAACGTGGTTATAATGGGAGCTTTTAATTTTCACACAGACTGGGAGAAGTAGAACGGCTCAAGCATTCAAGGCAGCGAATTTCTAGAGTGTGTTCGGGACAGTTTTCTGGAACAATGGCCCGTATGCGCGAAAACCCGGAACTTGTGATCCGTCAAGAATCTTCTTGACAGAGTCAACGCAGCCGTGGGAAAAGGGCCTCCGCGGGCAGAGAGTTGGGCTATTTGCCCAACTACAGCCCAGCGAATGCCCGTGAAATTCTTACGCCTATAAAAGCAGGCGTAAGGCCTGTTTTACCAGCGTAAGAGTTTAAATGAATATAAGAATACATTTTTTTTCAGTTATTTACACATTAAAACACCTGTAAAATAAGGTACGGTTATTTTTAGCCAGTTTAAAACGTTTACATTTATTTTTCAAAAAATAAAAATTTTTGTTTTAAATGTTTAATTAAATGGTATTTTAATTCATTTTTAATATGTAATTTTTTTTAAATTTGGTATGTAAACGTATTTTTTTATGTGAATCCGCCTATGGGGATTCTGTACATACGGAATCCCGATAAGTATGAATGGGGATCCCCTTCTTTCATTTGTTGGGCCGGCACACGTGATCCCAGGGGCGCTCGCACGTTCCCGGAGAGGCCCAGGAGCGCGAGTCGTCGCGGATCCCGATGCCCCAGGTAGGCGCGGATTGTATTTGCGGATCGGAGGCCTTTCCCCGCGGGAAGCCTCCGACCCCAAATTCAGGTCCAATCTGTTTTAGAACTGACAAGGGGAACAGGCCAGGCCAGATTTAGTGATGACTGACGAACCAGAATCAGGTAGCGATCTGGCGGTAAGGGAACATCTTGCACATAGCGACCCCTTTGATTACATTTGATATTAGGTTTGAGAGAGAGAAGTGAGAGTCACAAAGCAAGGTTTTAAATTGAAGTAAGGCAAACTTCAAAGGGATGAGAAATGAATTGGGCCGAACTGTAAATGGGTAAACCTACAGCCAAACAGCGGGAAGTATTTAAAGAAGTATTTGGTACGGTACAGAACCAGCACATACCCCTAAAAGACAAAGGTTCCACTTGTGCAGTTAAGCAGCCATGAGACAGTATCAAGTTAAAAGAAAAGGCTTACACAAATGCAAGGAAAAGTGGAAATCAAGCAGACTGGGAGAACGATAGAAAGCAACAAAAGGATGCAAAGAATGTAATAAGAGATGCAAAAAGGGAATATGAAAAACACTTGCAAGGAATATCAAAGCTCATGAAAGAGAGCAGTAAAGGGGAACGTCAATTGACATTTTCAAGACTGAGGTCGATAGATTTTTGTTGGGTAAGGTTAGCAAGGGATATGGAGCAAAGGCGGGTAAGTGGAGTTGAGGTACAGATCAGCCATGATCTAATTGTATGATGGAACAGGCTCGAGGGGCTGAATGGCCTCCTCCTCTTTCTATGTTCCTATATATTTAAATTAAATTTGCTTAAATAAATAGATCATGCTGTCCAGTGTAAAAGAGGCCAAGCAGACACTTAAAATTATTTTTCGGGGCTTTACTTTCTGAAGAGAGCGAGCGTACAAGCTTAACCATCACCAATGCGGTCTAGGCCTACCTGGCAGGGTTTCCTGAGATAGGCCTGGTTACTGATTGAATTCTTGAGCGTGCTCTTGGCTTGGGTAGAACCTGCCAGTCTCGGCTCGCTGACGGTGGAGAGAGTAGGAAAGAGCAAGCAATTGCAGCTCTTTTTCTGCATCCTCGATTTTTTAAATTCTCGTCCTTGTTTTCAAATCCTTCCATGGCCTCGCCCCTCCCTATCTCTGTAATCTCCTCCAGCCCCACAACCCCCCCGAGATATCTGCGCTCCTCCAATTCTGGTCTCTTGAGCATCCCTGATTTTAATCGCTCCACCATTGGCGGCCGTACCTTCAGCTGCCTAGGCCCTAAACTCTGGAATTCCCTCCCTACACCTCTCCGCCTCTCTACTTCTCTCTCCTCCTGAAGGGAAGCTTATGACAGATACTGAGGGCTCAATACTGCAGAAGCCCTAGAGGAGTATAGAAAGTGCAGGGGTGAAATTAAAAAGAAAATTAGGAAAGCAAAGGGAGGGCGTGTAAAAATATTGGCAAGTAAAATCAAGGAAAACTCAAAGATGTTTTATAAGAGCAAGAGGATAACTAAAGTAAGAGTCGGGCCTATTAGGGACCATAAAGGTAACCTGTGTGTGGAAGCAGAAGACATGGGTATGGTTCTTAATGAATACTTTGCGTCTGTTTTCACGAAAGAGAGGGATGATGCAGACATTGCAATCAGGGAGGAGGAGTGTGAAATATTAGATGAAATAAGCATAGTGAAAGAGGAAGTACTAAGGGGTTTAGCATCTTTGAAAGTGGATAAATTCCCCAGGCCCGGATGAAATGTATCCCAGACTGTTAAGAGAAGTAAGAGAGAAAGTAGCAGAGGCTCTGAGCCATCATTTTCCAATCCTCTCTGGCTACAGATGTGGTGCCGGAGGACTGCTAACGTTGTACTGTTGTTTAAAAAGGGAGACAGGGATAGACCGAGTAATTACAGGCCAGTCAGCCTAACCTCGGTGGTGGGAAAATTATTGGAAAAAATTCTGAGGGACCTGATAAATATTCATTGAGAAAGACACGGATTAATCAAGGACAGTCAGCATGGATTTGTTAAGGGAAGGTCGTGTCTGACCAACTTGATTGAATTTTTTGAGGAGGTAACAAGGAGGGTCGATGAGGGTAGTGCATTTGATGTAGTCTTTATGGATTTTAGCAAGGTCTTTGATAAGGTCCCACATGGCAGACTGGTCATGAAAGTAAAAGCCCATGGGATCCAAGGCAAAGTGGCAAGATGGATCCAAAATTGGCTCAGAGGCAGGAAACAAAGGGTAATGGTCGAAGGGTATTTTTGTGACTGGAAGGCTGTTTCCAGTGGGGTTCTGCAGGGCTCAGTACTGGGTCCTTTGCTTTTTGTGGTATATGTCAATGATTTGAACTTCAATGTAGGAAGTATGATTAAGAAGTTTGCAGATGACACAAAAATTGGCCGTGTGGTTGAAAATGAAGAAGAAAGCTGCAGGCTGCAGGAAGATATCAATGGACTGGTCTGGTGGGCAGAACAGTAGCAAATGGAATTCAATCTGGAGAAGTGTGAGTTAATGCATTTGGGGAGGGCAACCAAGACAAGGGAATACACTATAAATGGTAGGACACTGAGAAGTGCAGAAGATCAGAGGGACCTTGGAGTGCATGTCCACAGATCCCTGAAGGTAGCAGGACAGGTAGATAAGGTGGTTAAGAAGGCATACAAGATACTTGCCTTTATTAGCCGAGGCACAGAATATAAGAGCAGGGAGGTTATGTTTGAACTGTATAAAACACTAGTTAGGCCGCAGCTAGAGAACTGCGTGCAGTTCTGGTCACCACATTACAGGAAGGATGTGACTGCACTAGAGAGGGTGCAGAGGAGATTTACGAGGATGTTGCCAGGACTGGAGAGTTTTAGCTATAAGGAAAGATTGGATAGGCTGGGGTTCTTTTCCTTGGAACAGAGGAGGCTGAGGGGAGACCAAATTGAGGTGTATAAAATTATGAGGGGCCTAGATAGAGTGGATAGGAAGGACCCATTTTCCTTAGCAGAAGGGTCAATAACCAGGGGGCATAGATTTAAAGTAATTGGTAGGAGGTTTAGAGGGGATTTGAGGAGAATTTTTTTCACCCAGAGGGTGGCGGGGGTCTGGAACTCACCGCCTGAAAGGGTGGTAGAGGCAGAAACCCTCATCGCATTTAAAAAGTACTTGGATGTGCACTTGAAGTGCCGTAACCTACAGGGCTACGGACCAAGAGCTGGAAAGTGGGATTAGGCTGGATGGCTCTTTTCCGGCCGGCACGGACAAGATGGGCCGAATGGCCTCCTTCTGTGCCGTAAATTTCTATGATTCTATGATTCTTTAAGACATCCTGAAAACATACCTCTTTGACCAAGCTTTTGGTCATCTGTCCTAATAGCTCTTTATGTGGCTCGGTGTCAAATGTTGGTTGTTAACGCTCCTGTGACGCGCCTTGGGACGTTTTGCTACATTAAAGGCTACAAGTTGTTGCTGTTGTTGTTGAAAAGAGTTGCCTGATTGTTGCTGGGCAGAAACTTCAAGAGAGCTGAGCGGTCACGCTGAGCACCTCTATGTTTGGATGTTGCTTCAGAGGGGCTTCTGCAACGAGTGCCGAGGATTATTCTGCTCGGGACCCCAGCGCACCCTCCCCTGCCGGAGAACTGCTCAGTCTGCGTGGCGAGAGATGGCAGGCGGAATCAACAATGTCAACGAACGTGGGTGCGGATGAGATCAATGGTTAATGCTCTCCAGAAGCTGCCGAAGTAAGGCTGGCCAGATTTGCACTAAACCAGGAAGATGGGCAAAGTCTGGAGGCTGCAAAGGTTCTCCTACCTCATATTAAACCAAGACCGGGGCTACGTGCTAAACCCTCAGATTGCAACACTTGCCGAGCTTTGCATACCTGTCCGCATTGCAGCAGAGCTCTCTTGGGATTAGATCTGATGTGCCAGTACCATTGGGAACGGTGAGCCCACAAACCAACTTTACAACACAATCTATCTGCAGGATGCAGGGTCATTTACTTACAAAGACATTAGGATGCAGTTCTGGTCGCCACACTATAGGAAGGATGCGATTGCATTGGAGAGGGTGCCGAGGAGATTCATCAGGATGTTACCTGGGCTGGAGCGTTTCAGCTATGAAGAGAGACTGGACAGGCTGGGGCTGTTTTCCTTAGAGCAGAGAAGGCTGAGGGGGGACCTGATTGAGGTGTACAAAATTATGAGGGGCATAGATAGGGTAGATAGAAAGGAACTTTTCCCCTTAGTAGAGGGGTCAATAACCAGGGGGCATAGTTTCAAGGTAAGGGGCAGGAGGTTTAGAGGGGATTTGAGGAAAAACTTTTTCACCCAGAGGGTGGTTGGAATCTGGAACTCATTGCCTGAAAGGGTGGTAGAGGCAGGAACCCTCACAACATTCAAGAAGCATTTAGATGAGCACTTGAAACGCCATAGCATACAAGGCTATGGACTAAGTTCTGGAAAATGGGATTAGAATAGACAGGGCTTGATGGCCGGCGCAGACACGATGGGCCGAAGGACCTCTTTCTGTGCTGTATAACTCTATGACTATGACTATAATCTGGTCAGTATCACATTGCTGTCTGTGGGGTCTTGCTGTGCGCAAACTGGCTTTCTTTCTTTCTTTCTCGTCCCTGCTAATCCTCAGTCTTCTTAGGCACTTCTCTGCTGCCATTACCAAGCAGCTATGCCTGGTACAGATGGCACAGTGGAGCAATGGGACTTGATAGTACCCCACATGACAGCTCAGGCAGCCCTCTGCCAAGTCCCTTGAATACCAGATACTTGGAAAGTGGAAAAATATTCAATTTACTTAACTTTAACTAAAGCACCAACTTTCTCTATGAATCGTCTCCCTTTACCTCTGTTCCATCTGGGTGAGATGAATGGATCGGAAAAGTTGTATGTTACTGCAGCAATGTGGGGGTTGGAGGGTGGGGGGGCCCCTTTAACTGTCCAATCTGAGCTGTTAATTTCTGTACTGCCCTTCTGACATTGCCTTTGCCCCATTGCTGAATTGCCACTGATGTAATGCATTATACCAACAGCAACTTGTGGGCTTTATTCCCAATGGATTGCTCCAAGACTCCATAAGCATTGGAACTCCCTGCTATCACTTTTGATCATATGACATATTTGATGTTTGTAAAGCTGCTTCTGTCATTATTGAAGGTGACCAGTTGAGGTTACCATCTTCGGCAGCATTTTCCAAACCCACGGCCTCTACCACCTAGAAGGACAAGGGCAGTAGACGCATGGCACCATCCAGGACAAAGCAGCCCCGCTTGATTGGCACCCGATCCACCACCTTAAACATTCACACCCTCCACCACCGGCGCACCGTGGCTGCAGTGTGTACCATCTACAAGATGCACTGCAGCAACTCTCCAAGGCTTCTTCGACAGCACCTCCCAAACCTACAACCTCCACCACCTAGAAGGACAGGGGCTGCAGGTGCATGGGAACACCACCACCTCCAAGTTCCCCTCCAAGTTATATATCACCGTCCCTTCATCATGGCTGGGTTCAAAATCCTGGAACTCCCTCCCTAACAGCACTGTGGAAGCGCCTTCACCACACGGACTGCAGCGGTTCAAGAAGAAGGCCCACCACCACCTTCTCAAGGGCAACTTTGGATGGGCAACTAATGCTGGCTTTGCCAGCGAAGCCCACATGACAGGAATGAAAACAAAAGGATGTATCACAAAAGGTCTCCCTTGGATGAATTTGATTAGGCACTTGGGATCTGCATTTAATCTATTTGTATACCTGTAATTTTCATTTCTAGCAATGAGGAATCTGTGATATCTTTAGTGTTTTAAAAAATGTAGATATTTTACTTCATATGAACTGATTTTTTTTCGGAAAAGTGCTGCTGACTAACACAAAATGCACATAACTGGAAAAGTATGATGGTTCATGGTGTAGACGTGTCTCATCATCACTGCCGGTGTAGTTCTGTGAGCAGACATCAAGGAGCACCACTCAGGGGATGAGTTGACCCAGGTCTGTTTCTTTCTTTTCCAATTCCAAGTGTCTACGCAATGCCAAGTCTTTCTGTGCAATGCCAAGTCTTTCAGAGCAGAGCTCCAAAACTGTGGCCCACTTGAGAGTTCAGATGCTTGAGCAAACTGCAGTGATTGAATTGAAATGACAGGCAGCACGAGTTGAAATTTCAAACTTCCTGATTGGTATCCATTGAACACGCATTTAATCCATGTTTGTATGGTTCTTTTAAAAAACCTGCTATCTTCGAGGTGAAATTAATGAATCTTGTTACCAGAGTTAAGACATTCGTGTAAGAATAAGCCATTTGAAAGAAAGACTTGCATTTATATAGTGCCTTTCACGACCACTGGACATCTCCAAGCGCTTTACAGCCAATGAAGTACTTTTGAAGTGTAGTCACTGTTGTAATGTGGGAAATGCGGCAGCCAATTTGCGCACAGCAAGCTCCCACAAATAGCAATGTGATAATGACCACATAATCTGTTTTAGTGATGTTGATTGAGGGATAAATATTGGCTAGGACACCCCTGCTCTTCTCCAAAATAGTGCCATGGGATCTTTTACGTCCACCTGAAAGAGCAGACGGGGCCTCGGTTTAACGTCTCATTCAAAAGACGGCACCTCTGACAGTGCAGCACTCTCTCAGCACCGCACTGGGAGTGTCAGCCTAGATTTATGTGCTCAAGTCCCTGGAGTGGGACCTGAACCCACAACCTTCTGACTCTAGAGGCAAGTGTGCTACCCATTTTTTTTTATTATTATATTATTTATTGAACATTAAGAACATTTACAACATCGTGATCATTCCATTGTATCATTCAAATCCATTCCGCTGCTCTGCACAGCCATTCCTCCACCACATATTAACATCAAAACCTGAAGTTTAATGTGTGTGCGACCCACTGAGCCACAGCTGACACACATTTGCTGTAAGAATTTGCTATAACTTGACCAAACTTAAAAAGTTGACCAAATTTAATATACCAGCATGCTTCGAGAGTCTGAGAGATTGGTTCCTGTGGGAACTTTGTACGAAAGCTATTAATCAGATATGGAAGCGACAGACCCTGAGCAGGAACAAAAGGTTTGGGCATTGCAAAGACAGGAACATCTTCAGGCAAATAGTGTGAAGGGCCTTGGGGGCCCACTGATAAGAAGAGAAAAACACCTGCCGACCATTTGTCACACAGTTTGGGACTCAAAGGCATTGAGGAGCCTGCCCAGGTTTTTCGGGTATAAGAGATGCTGTTTTAAGACACTCGGGGCTGCTGCTGTCGGGGGTGACCTGGTCAGTTGCCAGTTAAAGTCGTACATCTAGCCATCGCCGAATTGACCACTCGCTGGTGTTAGTACGTATGTAGTGTTGTCTTATTATCGCTTGATCTTAAAGTAAGGGAATAAACCTGTGCATGCTTAGATATAATCGGGAGTATTATATGCAACAGTTTTGTGTGAGCTTACTTGTAACCTCTTGCTGACTTTAAGTAAAAAGAAAGTTATTCTCGAATTCTTGTGTTTTGTGTTGTCTGTTCCACGGGTCTGAACTTTGGAAACCATTGGATGGGTTAAAGGACAAGTGTGAATTTAAACGTCTTACATTAGGAAATCAATCAACAAGTTTTAATCACAGGCCAACACTACTATCTGGGCATTGTGATGTTTTCTTAATTGCTCAATAGTTAATAAAATAACCCCAAACATACGTATTCAATATTAGTTTCAAAAACGGCAATGGAGCGAATAATGGGACTTAGGATTAGATAAGTCTCCAGGACCCGATGGTTTCCACCCCATGATATCAAAAAGAAGTAGGTGAGGAAATTGCAGAAGTTTCAGCTATCATCTTTCAAAACTCGCTTGATTCGGGAATTGTGCCATTAGACGGGAAAATTGCTAACGTCACTCCATTACTTAAGAAGGGTGGGAGACAGAAACCAGGTAACTACCGGCCTGTCAATATAACGTCAGTTGTGGGGAAGTTATTAGAATCTGTCATTAGAGATAGAGTGCCTGAGCACTTGAGCATATATGAGCTGATCAGAGAGAGCCAACATGCCTTTGTTAAAGATAAGTCATATCTGACTAATCTAGTTGAATTTTTTGAGGAGGTCACTAATAAAGTAGACAAAGGAAATGTTGTCTATATGGACTTCCAGAAGGTAATCGATAAGATTCCACACAAAAGATTATTGGTAAAAATGCAAGCCTATGAAATTGGAGGTTGCCTTTTAACATGGGTTGGAAATTGCTTGGGATGTAGGAGACAGAGAGTGAGGATAAAGGGTAGATACTCTGAATGACAGGTTGTGAAGAGTGGTGTTCCTCAGGGATCTGTTCTGGGACCTCAACTTTGCACCATATTTATTAATGACTTGGATGAAGGAATAAAGAGTTATATATCCACATTTGCAGATGAGACTAAGTTAGGAGGGACAGTAGGTCGTGCAGATGGAAGCAGGAAGTTGCAAAGGGACATAAATAGATTAAGTGAGTGTCCAAAACTAAAGCAGATGGAGTGCAATGTGGGCAAGTGTGAGATCATCCAGTTTGGACCAAAGAGAGATAAATCGGAGTATTTTCTAAATAGAGAGACGTTAGGAACTGCAGCGGAGCAGCGAGATTTGGGAGTCCAAGTACACAAATCATTTAAAGCTTGTGGACAGGTCCAAAAAACAATCAAAAAGGCTAATGGAATGTTGGCCTTTTTATCAAAGAGGCTGCAATACAGTGGGGAGGAAGTGATGCTTCAGCTGTACAGAGCCTTAGTCAGACGCCAGCTGGAGCACTGTGTTCAGTTCTAGGTACCGCACCTCAGCGTGGATATATTGGACTTGGAGAGTGTTTGAAGACCAGGACCTCAAACCCAGCACCAAACTCATGGTCTACAGAGCAGTAGTGATACCTGTCCTTCTGTATGCTTCAGAGACATGGGCCATGTACAGCAGGCACCTCAAAGCACTGGAGAGGTACCACCAATGCTGCCTCCACAAGATCCTGCAAATCCATTGGCAGGATAGGCGCACCAACATCAGTGTTCTCGCTCAGGCCAACATCCCCAGCATCGAAGCTTTGACCACGCTCGATCAGCTCCGATGGATGGGTCACATCGTCAGCACGCCCGATACGAGACTCCCAAAACAAGCGCTCTACTCGGAGCTCCGACACGGCAGAGGAAACGCTTCAAGGACACCCTCAAAGCCTCCTTGAAAAAGTGCAACATCCCCACCGACACCTGGGAATCCCTGGCCCAAGACCGCACAAAGTGGAGGAGAAGCATCCGGGAAGGCGCCGAACACCTCGAGTCTCTTCGCCGGGAGCAAGCAGAAGCCAAGCGTAAGCAGCGCACATCAACCCAAGCACCCCACCCACCCGCCCCTTCAACCACCGTCTGCCCCACCTGTGACAGAGACTGTAGGTCCCGCATTGGACTCATCAGTCACCTGAGAACTCATTTTTAGTGTGGAAGCAAGTCATCCTCGGTTCCGAGGGACCGCCTAAGAAGAAGAAAAAGAGATTGGACTTGGACGGGGTGCAGCGCAGATTCACCAGAATGACACTTAGAGGGTTAAATTATGAGGACAAGGTGCATAAACTTGGCTTGTAGTCCCTTGAGTTTAGAAGATTAAGAGGTGATCTGATCGCGATCTTTAAGATGATAAAAGGATTGCATAGGGTAGTTACAGAGAAACTATTTCCTCTGATGCAGAATCAAGAATGAGGGACAATAATCTTAAAATTAGAGCTAGACCATTTAGGAGGGAAATCAGGAAGCACTTTTTCACACAAAGGGTGGTAGAAATCTGGAATTCTCTCCCCTAAAAGGCCGTGGATGCTGGGGGACAATTGAAACTTTCAAGACTGAGATCAATAGATTTTTGTTAGGTAATGGAGCTCAAGCGAGTAAATGGAGTTGAGGTACCGATCAGACATGATCTAATTCAATGGCGGAGCAGGCTCGAGGGCTGAATGGCCTCCTCCTGTTCCTATGTTCCTAGACTACAATTTTAGAAACTGCTTTGGCACAAAATCAATTAAACTCAATTGTTTCATAAAAGAGCATTTCAGATTTCATCCCATTACGATCAACAGCAACAACAACTTATATTTATACAGCGCCTTTAATGTAATAAAACGTCCCAAGGCGCTTCACAGGAGCGTTATCACAAAAAAAATTGACACCGAGCCACATAAAGAGATGTTAGGGCAGGAGGTTGGTCAAAGAGATAGGTTTTAAGGTGCGTCTTAAGGAGGAAAGAGAAGTGGAGAGTCGGAGAGATTTAGGAAGGGAATTCCAGAGTTTAGGACCTAGGCAGCTGCCGGCACGACTGCCAATGGTGGAGCATTTAAAATGATCGGGGATGTTTCAAAAGGCCAGAACAGGCGGAGCGCAGAGGTCGAGGGGGATTATAGGGCTGGAGGTGATTACAGAGATAAGGAGGGGCGAGGCCATGGAGGGATTTGAAAACAAGGATGAGAATTTTAAAATCGAGGCGTTGCTTAACTGAGAGCTAATGTAGGTCAGCGAGCACAGGAGAGATGGGTGAGCGGGACTTGGTGCGAGTTAGGACACAGGCGGCAGAGTTTTGGATGACCTCAAGTTTACGGAGGGTAGAACGAGGGAGGCCTGGCCAGGAGTGCGTTGGAATAGTCAAGTCTAGAGGTGATAAAGGCATGGATGAGGGTTTCAGCAGCAGCTAAGTTGAGGCAAGGGTGGAGATGGGCTATATGACGAAGGTGGAAATAGGCGGTCTTCGTGATAGAACTGATAATAGGTAGGAAGCTCAGTTTGTGATCAAATATGACACCAAGGTTGCGAACAAGAAAAACCCTTCTTCCTTTGTAGGGCAATCTGTCAGCACTGTGTATTAGGCCCCTGTCCTCGTCTTATTGGATGCATTTGGCAACAGAGACACCAGCGAAGAAGAGAGAAAGGAAGATTTGTATTTCTACAGCGCCTTCAATGACCTAAAGGGGGAAAAATTCAGTTGATTGCGCCTCCCGTTAGCGCCTTAAGAGGGCGCTAATGGGGCGCAAAGCAGCTAGCGCCCGGGCGCAGCGATGTTTGCGCCGCTCGCGAACTTAACGAGACATTTTGCGGCGGCGCTAAACTTTATCGCCGCGATCTCCTGCGCCGGCAGATCGTGACGTCACTCGAGTGCGCAACGCCCCGGTATCACCCCGGAGCGGATATTGAGTGGCGCCCCCTGCCTTACCGCCTGCCGCTAGCAACGACAGGTTGAGGGGAGCGTTCTGCAGTCATGAAGGGAAAGGGGGAGCGCTATTTAAAGGTGACCGCTTCCTGCCTTTTATTGTTGGTGCCATTTTTGAACTACGCATTCTGAGAGAGAGAGGGAGAGACTTCTGGAGAGATTCAACGTTGTGTGAAGGAGTTTTGGGTACTGAGCAGCACTTTGCAGGTTCATTTTGATTTGCCATTCCTTGTATCGATTTAGCAGAGACTGTGGGGGCTGCACTCTGAGCTCTTTGCCTGGTACTCTCCATTGTTCTTTCCAGCACATTTGATGTGCAAGTCTCTCCAGGCCGAGATTCAAGGCTGCAATGAGCAGGATGTGGATGGAAAGCAAGATTAACCATCCCCTTTAAGAACTGGCCCGTGCCATTGTGTGTGTGTTCCATTGCTGACTGACATTACATGAGCTTCGCCAGCGCTCTGAGGTAGCGCCTCGCTCCTCGGCCTTTGCGTCTTAAGACAGGTGTGAAGCGCCTGATTTAGCGCTGCAATCACCTCCAGGGGCGATAAAAGTCAAGTTTGCAGTCGGTGGCGATAATTAGCGCCAGGCGCTAATTTTTGCGCCCGGACGATATTTGCGCCCCAAACGGGGCACGACTGAATTTTTCCCCCAAAGTGTTTTACAGCTGATGAAATACTTTTTTTTTTGAAGTATAGTCACTGTTGTAATGTAGGAAACGCGGCAACCACTTTGCACACAGCAAGCTCCCACAAACAGCAATATGATATAGAGTCACAGAGTCATTACGGCACAGAAGGAGACCATTCGGCCCATCGAGTCCGTGCCAGCTCTCTGTAGAGCAATCCAGTCGGTCCCATTCCCCCGCTCTATCCCCATAGCCCTGCAAGTTTATTTCCCTCAAGTGCCTATCCACTCTCCCCTTGAAAACATTGAGTGTCTCCGCTTCCACCACTTCCGTCGGCAGCGAGTTCCAGGTCCTCACCACTCGCTGCGTAAAAAAGTTTTTCCTCACATCCCCCCTGTATCTCTTGCCCAAAACCTTAAATCTGTGTCCCCTAGTCCTTGTACCATCAACTAGTGGGAATATGACCAGATAATTTTTTTTACTGATTTTGGTTGAGGATAAATATTGGCCAGGACACCGGGGAGAACCCCCCTGCTCTTCTTCAAAATAGTGCCCGCGGGATCTTTTACGTCCACCTGAGAGGGCAGACGGGGCCTCAGTTTAACGTCTCATCCGTAAACCGGCACCTCCGACAGTACAGCACTCCCTCAGCACCGCACTGAAGTGTCAGCCTAGATTTTGCCCTCAAGTCACTAGAATGGGACTTGAGACCAATGCTCCCCCTAAGGTGCGTGGCCCAATCGGGAGGTCCCGCGCAGGCCGCTCGCCAGCTGCTGCCGCTGGAAAAGATACCGCGCAGCAAATTTAAAGGGACTGCGCACTAAAAAAAAATTAGAGTGAACATGGCTTGAGCCCCACGACCTTCTGACAGGGGCGAGAGCGCTACCACCGAGCCATGGCTGACACAGAGACAGAGATCAACCAGTTAGCCATTCCATTCCACGTCATGAAGTCCCCATTTCTTTTTTGTTTCTTATCTATTTACCCCAGAGGTACCATTCCTTAGATCGAGTGGCAGACGGCAGCAAGCTTGCAAGCCTACTGATGCTGCCTCATCTGACATCGCAGGCTAGACCTTAAGCTTGAAATTTGGCATATTGTGTTGTGGATATGTCAATATGGTGCTGTGCCATCCTACAACCATATAAACATTTTTTAGGCCATTCTTGTTTCATTGCATAACCTGGATGAAGAGCTAGGGCTCACTGTGTAGGACACTGGGTGCAAAAGTCCGCCTTACCTTGAGTACCGCAAATGTTCTTTCTGGGCAGTCTGTGAGACCAGCACACGATGAGTTAAAAGTTAAAACTGTTTTCTGCTCAGCATGGGTTGCCAATTGTGCAAGGGGATTTTAAAGCAAAAATATCTTCTCAGGAAATTAGAATGTGTAAGAGTCAGTCAGCCATATCTGTAATGGTCTGGAATATGTCAACTTGGTTACTTGTGTTTAGGGGGGAATGGGAAGAGTTTATGACGGCAATTAAGTCACTTGTGTTTATGGAAGTGCATGTTTGTTGGGTTTATTCTGTTATTCTATTGGCATTTGTATGTATCTTTGATGTACTGTGATTTACTGGTGGTATGAAATTTGGTGTAAGAGATGTGAGGGAACCACTGTTCAGCAGCTCACTCTCATATTGGAATGGTGTAGTGTGGAAAGACCTGAGCTCTCATATTGGAATGGTGTAGTGTGGAAAGACCTGAGCTCTCAGACTGGAATGGTGTAGTGTGGAAAGACCTGAGCTCTCAGACTGGAATGGTGTAGTGTGGAAAGACCTGAGCTCTCAGACTGAATTTGTGAAGTATGAGGTTTCAATAAAGACCCGATCCTGCATTGTTACAACTAGGTGTGTGTGTAATCTGATGTTTAAAGTAATGACATGAAAAGGAACAGGAAAGCAGTCCAACAGACACCAGCTTGGGTTTTAAAAGAAGATAGATTGTAGAAGGAAGGCAAGACTGAGAAAGTAAGGCGTTCCACAGTTTAGAGATCCTGGGAAAGGATGAATTATGATAGGGGGCAGTATGACAAATCTTGACCTGAGCATAGAGTAGTAGAACTCATAAGGGTACTTTCACCAACCCTATGCTCCCAGCTGGGAGTTGCACTTGAAGGGAGAATGGGTTGGAGAACTCACTTTGTGCAAGGCTCCCTTGCAGGCTTGGTGAATTTGCCAGAGTTCCCTCAAACATTACAACAGAGATCCTTCATTCCAATCATCGAATTACAGGGAAATACACAAATATCGCCCTTGGACATGGACAGTGAAGAAGGGAAGAAATACAAGGAAGAGCACTGTGTTGTGAAGAAGTCATGATGTGGAGATGCCGGTGTTGGACTGGGGTGGACAAATGTGAGAAGTTGCACAACACCAGGTTATAGTCCAACAGTTTTATTTGAAATCACAAGCTTTCGGAGCGCTGCACCTTCGAAAGAGCAGCGCTCCGAAAGCTTGTGATTTCAAATAAAACTGTTGGACTATAACCTGGTGTCGTGAAGAAGTGACACTAGGCAGAAATGTCACATAACTGATGAGGAAGTAAAGTATGATTAATGAGATGTCATTTGTGCAGTACAACACTGGGCATGTCTCCATTGGGCACGTTTCATTAGCTCTAGGTCTCAGCTGCTAAATGCAGCACTGCCCTGTAAATATGTGGTCTATCTTGTGGGAAGAGGACATGGATAGGGGAGAGCTGCCTACTTGCCTGCAAATAACACTGTAAAGTGTAAACTAAGCACATGTGGCAGTGGCTTTAGAGATGTCTGTAGCCCATGATATTTCATACTTGCAGCTGGAAGTGCACAACATGCAGGGCACAAGGAGTGCTAACAAGGACATTTCTCAGTGCATAACCAGAGAATGGATTAACATAAGAACATAAGAATTAGGAGCAGGAGTAGGCCATAAGGCCCCTCGAGCCTGCTCCTTCATTAAATAAGATCATGGCTAAGCTTCGACCTCAACTCCACTTTCCTGCCCCATCCCCATATCCCTTGATTCCCCTAGAGTCCAAAAATCTATCGATCTCAGCCTTGAATATACTCAAAGACTCAGCATCCACAGCCACCTGGGGCAGAGAATTCCAAAGATTCACAACCCTCAGAGTGAAGAAATTCCTCCTCATCTCAGTCCTAAATGGCCGACCCCTTATCCTGAGACTATGCCCCCTAGTTCTAGATTCTCCAGCCAGGGGAAACAACCTCTCAGCATCTACCCTGTCAATCCCCCTCAGAATCTCATATGTTTCAATTAGATCACCTCTCATTCTTCTAAACTCTAGAGAGTATAGGCCCAGTCTACACAATCTCTCATCATAGGACAGCCCTCTCATCCCAGGAATCAATCTAGTGAACCTTCGTTGCACTGCTTCTAAGGCAAGTATATCCTTCCTCAGACAAACTGCAAAAAGAATGGGAAATATTTAAACTATCCTGTAGGTGAAATGCCAAGGTGATCTAATTATGGGAGTACAGCGAACACCATAAACCACATGAGCAAGACTTGATGAGATTATAGGCTTGAACCCACTCCCTGATATTGGTTACTTCATGTAATACACCCCACAGATACACTCAGCATTCTTTACATCATGGTACCCAAGAACCAAACATTCTCCAGTTAAAATTGCACTCTATGATATTCGGGGAATCAATGTCCATGGGGGTTGCCCACTCGTCCAATGTAACTTCAGTGGAAGAACGGCAGAAACCCCGGGGGAAAAAGGTTGATCGATGTGTAGGGAGAGACCGTGCATATTTTGATGAGCTTATGTTAGTAATGGATGATGGAGAGGAGGACAGCAAGGAAAGCCTTTGAGAAGGTAGTCCTCCTGTGTAATGATGTGGATTAGGGTTTCAGCAGTGGTGGGGGAGAGGTAGGGGCATAAGTAGGCAATTCTCTGGAGCTGGAGATGCAGTGTTGGTGATGGACTGGATGCAGGATAGGAAGTGTATCTCAGAAGGGTGTTTCAAATTAGTAATATATTTGGAATTCAGGTGGCTTTGATGAACATCAATAGCATTTTATGAATCCCTCAGTGTTACTGCCTTGCAATGTCTTGGCTATCCCTTATGTTGGGAATGTTGGCTTTTATTGCTAGGGGGATAGAATATAAAAACAGGGAGGTATTGCTGCAGTTGTATAGGGTATTGGTGAGACCGCACCTGGAGTACTGCATACAGTTTTGGTGTCCATACTTAAGAAAAGACATACTTGCTCTCGAGGCAGTACAAAGAAGGTTCACTCGGTTAATTCCGGGGATGAGGGGGTGGACATACGAGGAGAGGTTGAGTAGATTGGGACTCTACTCATTGGAGTTCAGAAGAATGAGAGGCGATCTTATTGAAACATATAAGATTGTGAAGGGGCTTGATCGGGTGGACGCGGTGAGAATGTTCCCAATGATGGGTGAAACTAGAACTAGGGGACATAATCTTAGAATAAGGGGCTCCTCTTTCAAAACTGAGATGAGGAGAAACTTTTTCACTCAGAGGGTAGTGGGTCTGTGGAATTTGCTACCCCAGGAAGCTGTGGAAGCTACATCATTAAATAAATTTAAAACAGAAATAGACCGTTTCCTAGAAGTAAAGGGAATCAGGGGTTACGGGGAGCGGGCTGGAAATTGGACATGAGTTTGAGTTCGGATCGGTCAAGGCCCTGTGGGTGGCGGAGCGGGCCCAGGGGCCGAGTGGCCTGGTCCTGCTCCTACTTCTTGTGTTCTTTAGAGTTGAGGTTGGATCAGATCAGCCATGATCTCATTGAATGGCGGAGCAGGCTCGAGTGGCCGATTGGTCTACTCCTGCTCCTATTTCTTATGTTCTTATGTTCTTATTTTATATGGTGAAGAGCCTTATAATGAACATGTAGCATCTCAGCACTGTTGGCTATGAATGGGCGAATATTATTGCAATATAAACAGACAACTGTTTAAACGCGGTTGTATATGTTCCTTTATTATGCAGAGGCAACATTAACCCATTTAAAACAATGTCTGTGTTATAGAAGAGCTTACATTTATATAGCGCCTTGCACATCCTCAGGACGTCCCAAACCACTTTACAACTAACTACTTTTAAAAGTGTTAGCCGTGGCTCAGTGGGCAGCACTCTTGCCTCTGAGTCATGAGGTCATGGGTTCAAGTCCCTACTCCAGGGACTTGTGCATAAAGCTAGGCTGACACTCCAGTGCAGTGCTGAGGGAGTGCTGCACTGTCGGTGGTGCCGTCTTTCGGATGAGACGTTAAACCGAGGCCCCGTCTGATCTCTCAGGTAGACATAAAAGATCCCATGGCACTATTTCGAAGAAGAGCAGGGGAGTTCTCCCCGGTGTCCTGGGGCCAATATTTATCCCTCAACCAATATAACAAAAACAGATTATCGGGTTATTATCACATTGCTGTTTGTGGGACCTTGCTGTGCGCAAATTGGCTGCCTGCGTTTCCCACATTACAACAGTGACTCCACTTCATTGGCTGTAAAAGCGCTTTGAGACGTCCGGTGGTCGCGAAAGGCGCTACATAAATGCAAGTCTTTCTTTACTTTTGAAATGCAGTCATTGTTGTAATATAGGAAACGCGGCAGCCAATTTTGCGCACAGCAAGACCCCCACAAACAGCAACGTGATAATGACCAGGTCATCTGTTTTCTTTAGTTTCACTCGTTTGGTAGCACACTTGTCGCTGAGTCAGAAGGTGGTGGGTCCAAGTCCCTCTCCAGAGACTTGAGCACAAGATCTAGGCTGACACTGCAGTGCAGTGCTGAGTGTGCGCTCCATTGTTGGAGTTGCCGTCCTCTTGGAGAAGCCAGCAACCTGAGGGCCCGTCTTCCTGTACAGGTGGATGCAAAACATGCACCATTTGAAGAAGAGCAGGGCGATCTCCTGGCCTCTTGGCCAATATTCTTCTCAATATCATCAAAAGGAGAATAACCGCTCATTCATATTAATTGCTATTTGTGAGATCTTGCTGCGCGTAGGACCTTACTGTGGGGAAATCGGCAGCCATGTTTGCCTGCAAAACAGCGACTGTACTCCAAAAATAATTCTTAAGGGGCTTGACAGGGTAGGTGCTGGGAGGATGTTTCCCCTGGCTGAGGAATCTAGACCTGGAGTACTGTGTGCAGTTTTGATCTCCTTACCTAAGAAAGGATATACTTGCCATAGAGGGAGTGCAGCGAAGGTTCACCAGACTGATTCCTGGGATGGCAGGACTGTCGTACGAGGAGAGATTGAGTCGACTAGGCCTGTATTCACTAGAGTTTAGAAGAATGAGAGGGGATCTCATTGAAATGTATCAAATTCTGACAGGGCTAGACAGACTGGATGCAGGGAGGATGTTTCCCCTGGCTGGGGGGTCTAGAACGAGGGGTCACAGTCTCAGGATACGGGGTAGGACATTTAGGACTGAGATGAGGAAAAATTTCTTCACTCAGAGGGTGGTAAACCTGTGGAATTCTCTACCACAGAAGGCTGTGGAGGCCAAGTGACTGAATATATTTAAGAAGGAGATAGATAGATTTCTAGACACAAAAGGCATCAAGGGGTATGGGGAGAGAGCGGGAATATGGTATTGAGATAGAGGATCAGCCATGATCATATTGAATGGCGGAGCAGGCTCGAAGGGCCGAATGGCCTAACTCCTGCTCCTATTTTTCTATGTTTTTCTATGTTTAACGAGGGGTCACAATCCCGGAATACGGGGACGGCCATTTAGGACTGAGATGAGGAGAAATTTCTTCACTCAGAGGGTGGTGAATCTTTGGAATTTTCTACCCCAGATGGCTGTGGATGTTCAGTCGTTGAGTACATTCAAGACAGAGATCGATAGATTTGTGGACTCTAAGGGAATCAAGGAATACGGGGATAGTGGGGGAAAGTGGAGATGAGGTAGAAGATCAGCCAGGATCTTATTGAATGGCGGAGCAGGCTCGAAGCCGAATGGCCAACTCCTGCTCCTATTTCTTAATTAATTTTGAGATGCCCTGTGGACATGGAAGGTGCTGCCTGATGCAAATTCTGTCTTTGTTAAATACATTTCCTGGGGGCTAAGCTCTTGAAGGCGTGGAGAGGAAGGGAGAGAACTAAAGGCGGGGACACGGTTTACAATCGCACATGCCGCCATTCTTCTTATCACATCTGAATGACTCCTGAAAACATCCTTTCTGTGAATGTGTTTTCGGTGATGTTTTTTCACTCACTGACTCAGTCGCTCTTGTATTTTTCCTGTAATCTCTCCTTATGTAACTGGAACTCTGTTTCCGGTTCAGGCAGATAAGGATTCCCAGAAGAATGGTGCATAAAATTCTAAAAAAACTCTGATTTTCAGTTTTTCCAAGAAACCGCTGTGCTGCTGACCTCACTTATCTTGTCAGCAAATGGATCCACATGGTTAGTCAGACAGCCGTGGCCTTGAACTTGACCTATAAGGAGCTTGAAGTCATGTGTTCCCCACTCCGCTTTGTATATTACCTACTGTTGGCAATGCATCACACCACTGTTTCACCATGATGCTGCTCAGATGTGCCATGTGCAAACAACCTTAGAAGAAAGAAAGGAAGAACTCGTATATCTATAGCGTCTTTCATGACCTCAGGACGTCCCAAAGCGCTTTACAGCCAATGAAGTACTTTCGAAATGCAGTCACTGTTGTAATGTAGGAAACACAGCAGCCAATTTGCGCACAGCAAGCTCCCACTAACAGCAATGTGATAATGACCAGATCATCTTTTTTAGTGATGTTTGTTGAGGGACAAATATTGGCCCCATTCCACCGGGGAGAACTTCCCCCTGCTCTTCTTCGAAATAGTGCCACGGGGATCTTTTTCGTCCACCTGAGAGGGCAGACGGAGCATCGGTTTAACGTCTCATCCGAAAAGCAGCACCTCCGACAGTGCAGCTCTCACTCAGTACTGCACTGGAGTGTCAGCCTAGAGCAGAGAAGGTTGAGAGGAGATTTGATAGAGGTATTCAAAATCATGAGGGGTCTGGACAGAGTAGATAGAGAGAAAATGTTCCCACTGGCGGAAGGATCGAGAACCAGAGGACACAGATTCAAGGCGATTGGCAGAAGAACCAAAGGCGACATGAGGAAAAACTTTTTTACGCAGCGAGTGGTTAGGATCTGGAATGCACTGCCTGATAGGGTGGTGGAGGCAGACTCAATCGTGGCTTTCAGTAGGGAGTTGGATAAGTACCTGAGGGGAAGAAATTCGCAGGGCTACGGGGAAAGGGCGGGGAGTGGGACTAGCTGAAGTGCTCTTGCAGAGAGCCGGCACGGGCTCGACGGGCCGAATGGCCTCTTTCTGTGCTGTAACCATGCTATGGTTCTATAAGTAGGCCATTCAGCCTCGCGAGAAAAGTACTTTCTGTACCTGTTCACTAGTTTTTAGTGATTTGTATACATGGACCCCCTAAATCCCTTTGCAGCTCTACAGCTCCTAGACTCTCACCATTTAAAAAATATTCTGACTTGCCTATCTCAGATCCACAGTGAATGACCTAACATTGAACTCCATCTGCCATAGTTTTGCCCACTCACTTAGTCTGTCTATGTCCATTTGTAACTTGCTGCTCCCATCTACAGAACTTTTAAAAAAAAATTGTTTATGAGATGTGGGCGTCGCTGGCAAGACCAGTATTTATTGCCCCATCCCTAGTTGCCCTTGAGAAGGTGGTGGTGAGCCGTCGCCTTGAACCGCTGCAGTCCGTGTGGTGAAGGTACTCCCACAGTGCTGTTAGGGAGGGAGTTCCAGGATTTTCACCCAGCGATGATGAAGGATCGGCGATATACTTCCAAGTCAGGATGGTGTGTGACTTGGAGGGGAACTTGGAGGTGGTGGTGTTCCCATGCGCCTGCTGCCCTTGTCCTTCTAGGTGGTAGAGGTCGTGGGTTTGGGAGGTGCTGCCGAAGAAGCCTTGGCGAGTTGCTGCAGTGCATCTTGTAGATGGTGCACACTGCAGCCACGGTACGCTGGTGGTGGAGGGAGTGAATGTTTAAGGTGGTGGATGGGGTGCCAATCAAGCAGGCTGCTTTGTCCTGGATGGTGTCGAGCTTCTTGAGTGTTGTTGGAGCTGCACTCATCCAGGCAAGTGGAGTATTCCATCACACTCCTGACTTGTGCCTTGTAGACTATACCTTCCAACTATCTTAAATTATTTATTCACGGCAGGTGGACATTTCTGGCCAGGGCGGCATTTATTGCCCATTCCTGAGAAGGTTGCGATACAACTAATGACTTGCTGGGCTACTTCAGAGAGCCGTTAAGGGTCAATTACGTTGGATGTGGGACTGGAGTCACATTTAGGTCAGACTGGGTAAGGACGGCAGATTTCCTTCCCTAAAGGACATTAATGAATCGGTTGCGCTTCTAATGACAATCCGACTGCTTCATGGTCACTTTTTACCGTACTGAACTATAAACCGAATTCAAATTCCCAAACTTCCCCGGTGGGAATTCACAATATCCAGATCATTAGCGCAGGCTCTGGATTACTAGTCCAGTAACGTAACCACAACGCTACCAACTGCGGGTCAGGCTGCTGAAGACCAGGAAATGCCAGGAGTCTGGGACAGAGAGGAGTGCAGGAGCCTCACGAAATGGCACCTGCGTTCAGTTCAGGCGGCCAGCAGACCCACCTAAAAAAAAAGGTCCTGACCAATTGAGCAGTGGCCCGGAATCCCGTGCAGACTAGTCGTAGGCCTCTGCCCTGCTGAGCTGGTTAACCGCTGCACTCGTTTTAGGCCCATAACTTAAACTTACCCGAGGGCTGTTCCCGGTGAAGCAAGTGGGACCAAAACTGGCCCCTGCACCAGGGCGAGCTGCCCGGCAAGGTGTGGCAGGCTCGCCCGGGTTGTTAGGCCCAATTTCAGGCTGGCCTCGGGCCTCCCGGTTTGTGACGGTATCGCACCCCCACCTCCGAGCCCGAAACCGGAGGCTGACAAATGTCCATCCCGTGATGATGTCTTTCTGTACATTAGCAGCACTATCGAAATACAAATTATAATATTTTCTTCGTTTAAAAAAAAAAGGGAGAAATGCATTTCTCTCTGAGGCAGAAACCTTCATTTCTTGTGCTTGCTAATTTTTTTTCTCCCCTCCCGCTACTAGAGTCGCCAACTCTGGTTGGAATATTCCTGGAGCTTTCACCATAGGACCTCCCACTTCCAAACTCCCCCCGCAATCCCCGGCCAAACAGCCTTTCTCTCCAATATTTTTATAACTATTAAACAAAAGTGTGAAAAAAACATGAAAAAAAGATATTTAAAGCTCTTATGGTTTTTTTTTTCCCTTGTGTTGCTCACAGACATGTTAATTCTGGAGACACTCGGACAATCCCAGAAGGTTGGCAACCCCTACGCTATACTTAAGGTATTGGCTGCTTGTCGAAGCTCTGTTCCTGTAACTTGCTCACTTGGCCAATATTCACGTGTCAGCCCTGGCAATGATAACCGGGTCGGTTATTCGCCCGTGCCCGAGCCTGTCCCTGCACGACACCCACGCGCGTGCCCCGTCCAATCGGGGGGGTTTTGCTGGCTCGCGATCGTCGGCAGAAAGCCTGGGTCACTGAGTTCAACCGCGGCGCCCATACACCGACCAAGCTGAGACTGGCTACGGCAGCGCAGACATGTGGCAGAACCTGGGGACCTCACAGCTGGGCACGGGTTAACCACTCAATGGGATACCATCATCGCAAACTCAATCCAATTGGAATGCTTCAGTTCCAGTCAACTTTCCCAGAACTCAATAAACATTCTTGAAATTCTACTTCTGAACATAAGAACATAAGAAGTAGGAGCAGGAGTAGGCCATACGACCCTTCGGGCCTGCTCCGCCATTCAATAGGATCATGGCTGATCCAAACCTAGACTCACGTCCACTTCCCTGCCCGCTCCCCATAACCCTTAATTCCCTTATCAGCTAGGAAGGAAACTGTCTATCTCCGTTTTAAATTTATTTAATGTCGCAGCTTCCACAGCTCTCCGAGGTAGCAAATTCCATAGATTTACTACCCTCTGAGTGAAGAAGTTTCTCCTCATCTCAGTTTTGAAACGGCAGCCCCTTATTCTAAGATTATGCCCCCTAGTTCCAGTCTCACCCATCAGTGGAAACATCCTCCCCGCCTCCACCCGATCAAGCCCCCTCACAATCTTATATGTTTCGATAAGATCACCTCTCATTCTTCTGTATTCCAATGAGTAGAGGCCCAACCTACTCAACCTTTCCTCATAAGTCAACCCCCTCATCTCCGGAATCAACCGAGTGAACCTTCTCTGAACTGCCTCGAGAGCAAGTATATCTTTTCTACAGGGCCCTACACCGTACGTTATGTGCATTTGTTTGGTGGGGTTCCACTTATCGTGAGCTTGTTGAGACAGCATATTAACCTCCTAGTTCCATCACCAACTCCTCTTCACTTTTTTTTTCAGCGTACAGATATTCCAGTGTAGGGTGTTTTTAAATTCAGTTTGAGGAGATAAGAGGACTTCTCAGAAATACAATTATAAAATTCCAGAACCACCTTGATTTCCAGTTTTTCCAAGTAACGCCCGTACTCCCAATGCCACTTATCTACGAGCAGACAGGTTCGTGCAGGCGATATGGCCGTCGGGGCTTGAACCTGCTGTTGCTTATTCGCAACTGGCACTTTGAAGCACTTGGCTACTTCCACCCTACATTTTCACGGATAATCGTGAATTCTGAAGGCGCAGCATCAGAAGATTGGCGAGCGGTTCATTAATGAGAGAGTGGCCTCTCCTCCCCATGACCTTGTTTGGTTTTATTCTCTGAGGAACATGCTTCAGAACTGGAAGCTTAGAATTGGCCGCTACAAGCCCAGTACCAACACCGTTGCTGCTCATACCAAATGCTGATACCCTAGATACCAATTCTACTACAGGGGATTGGTGAGACCACATCTGGAGTACAGCATGCAGTTTTGGCCTTTTTGGAGTTTAGAAGAATGAGAGGAGATCTCATTGAAACTTATAAAATTCTAACAGGGCTAGACAGACTGGATGCAGGAAGGATGTTCCTGATGGCGGGTGAGTCCAGAACAAGAGGTCACAGTCTAAAGATAAGGGGTAAGCCATTTAGGACAGAGATGAGGAGGAATTTCTTCACCCAGCGAGTAGTGAACCTGTGTAATTCTCTACCACAGAAGGCAGTTGAGGCCAAGTCAGTAAATATATTCAAGAAGGAGTTAGATATATTTCTTAAGGCTAAAGGTATCAAGGAATATGGGAGAAGGCAGGGACAGGGTACTGAATTTGGATGATCAGCCATGATCTCATCGAATGGCGGAGCAGGCTCGAGGGGCTGAATGGCCTACTCCTGCTCCTATCTTCTATGTTTCTGTGTTTCTATGGCCTCCTTATTTAAGGAGGGATATACTTGCATTGGAGGCAGTTCAGAGAAGGTTCACTAGGTTGATTCCTGAGATGAAGGGGTTGTCTTATGAAGAAAGGTTGAGCAGGTTGGGCCTGTACTCATTGGAGTTTAGAAGAATGAGAGGTGATCTTATTGCAACATATAAGATTCTGAGGGGGCTTGACAGGGTGGATGCAGGGAGGATGTTTCCCCTAGTGGGGGTATCTAGAACTAGGGGGCGTAGTTTCAGAATAAGGGGGCGCCCTTTTAAAACGGAGATGAGGAGGAATTTCTTCTCTCAGACGGTCGTGAATCTTTGGAATTCTCTACCCCAGAGAGCTGTGGAGGCGGAGTCATTGAATATATTCAAGGCTGAGAGAGACAGATATTTGAGCTACAGGGGAGTCAAGGGTTATGGGGAGCGGGCGGGAAAGTGGAGTTGAGGCCAAGGTCAGATCAGCCATGATCGCATTGAATGGCGGAGCAGGCTTGAGGGGCCGAATGGCCGACTCCTGTTCCTATTTCTTATGTTCTTATGTCACCAACAGGTGGACGTGTAAGATCCCACGGCACTTTTCGAAGAAGAGTAGGGGAGTTCTCCCTGGTGTCCTGGGGCCAATATTTATCCCTCAACCAACCAAATAACAGATTATCTGGCCATTATTTAATTGCTGTTTGTGGGAGCTTGCTGTGTGAAAATTGGTTGGCACATTTCCGACATTACCACAGTGACTACACTTCAAAAGTACTTCATTGACTGTAAAGCGCTTTGGGACGTCCTGAGGTCGTGAAAGGCGCTGTAGAAATGCAAGTCTTTCTTTTTCTTTTCGGAACCAAGTCTAGGAGCAGCTTGGCTCAGATAGTAGGTACTCTTACCTTTGAGGCAGATGGCTGTGGTTTCAAGCCCCATTTGAGGACAATAGCGCATAAGCTAGGCTGCCGCAGTAGTGCAGTGCTGCGTGAGTGCTGCATTGTTGGAGGTGTGGACGTTCAGATGAGACGTGGGACTGGCTTTTCCGCTTCTGCGTCACCCGCTCGCACTATTCCGCGGAAAAAATTGGTTCAGGAGGGCGGTAAGAATCCCATGACATTTGAAGAGGAGCTGGGAGTTTTTTTTTTAATTCGTTCATGGGATGTGGGCGTCGCTGGCAAGGCCCGGCATTTATTGCCCATTCCTAATTGCCCCTTGAGAAGGTGGTGGTGAGCCGCCTTCTTGAACCGCAGAAGGCAGTTAAGAGTCAACCACATTGCTGGCTTAACTATCCCTGTGAAGAAGGTAGAAGATAGCTGTGCTAAACTTCAGTGGGAACGGGAAACTGGCTTAAGATATCTGACTTACCCTTATGTGGCAGTTTGCTGATGGCCTTCCATGGAGCCTCTCCTGTTCATCGATATCTCTCCAATGGGTTCGGATGGATTACTCAGCTCTCCTGCTATCAGCGCCCTACATTCCTCCCTCAACCAGAGCACCAGAAACAGAGTAAACGGTCAACCGTCGCATGGGCCGTGTGTGGGATCTTGCTGTGCAAACGCCGGCGCTACAATCAAATTCGCCTCGATTTTACAACTCTCCTCACCTCATGTCTGGGTCTGTTGAAGAATAATCGCCGGAGACCGATTGCCAACCACCCCGTTATTGTTGTATCGTGCGAACTGCCAGGAGGGTCGAAGGTGAACTAGATGGAGCTTGGTATTTTTTTCATCCAGTAATTTCTACCTTCCTGAGTACCAAAACCCAGAGAAAAATGGAAAAACAAGTGCAGTGAAGGAAACATTGCAAATATATGGAGCGGGTCTATAGCGTGTGCAAGGCTTGGCGATACTGGCAGAGTGGGATGATGGAGGTTGACATCTGACTCCTGGTCACAGCCGCGCTCTGCTGAAGGCACTGAGTTCGGTTGGGGGACCATTCCCCGAGTACTGGCAAGCCTCCAGTACCTTACTCAACGGTGCACTGTTCGAATACAAGCTTAGACAGTGAAGCAGTCGGCTGTTGGCCATCCTTTCCGGATGCTCACAGACACATCTTCCAGCAAACGTCATCGGAAAGCGATCAGGAAACACATGGCTGATTGCCCCTCTTCCTAACCCGCAGTGCTCTGAGATGTTCCCTGTCTGCTCAGTATGGCTAGGTGTTGAATGAACCAAATGAGTCTTATGGAGGACCTTCTCTTCCTCACCTGCTCCTTTGCTACACATCAGTCGCTGACTGACCAGCAGTTGACTTAATCTCAGGGTTTCTGCCTATGGAACCCTTGAGTTAGCCACTTAGAGAAATAACTTGCATTTATATAGCATCATTCATGACCTCAGGGTGCTCCAAAGCGCTTTACAGCTAATGAGGTACTATTTGAAGAGTGGTCACTGTTAGAAACATAGAAGAAGGAGTAGGCCATTCGGCCCCTCAAGCCTGCTCCACCATTCGATGAGATCATGGCTGATCATCCAAACTCAGTACCCTGTACCTGCCTTCTCCCCATATCCCTTGATACCTTTAGCTTTAAGAAATATATCTAACTCATTCTTGAATATATTCAATGACTTGGCCTCAACTACCTTCTGTGGTAGAGAATTCCACAGGTTCACCACTCTCTGGGTAAAGAAATTCTCCCTCATTTCTGTCCTAAATGGCTTACCCCTTATCCTTAGATTATGACCCCTGGTTCTGGACTCTCCGACCATCGGGAACATTCTTCCTGCATCTAGTTTGTCCAGACCTGTCAGAATTTTATATGTTTCGATGAGAAACCCTCTCATTCTTCTCTACTCCAGCGAGTATCAGCCCAATCAATGTTGTAATGGAGGAAGCACGACAGCCAGTTTGACGCACAGCAAGCTCCCGCAAACAGCAATGTGATAATGACCAGATACCCTGTTTTAGTGCTATCAGTTGAGGGACAAATAGTCAGAACTCCCCAGCTCTTGTTCAAATAGTGCCACGTGATCTTTTACGCCCACCTGAGAGAGCAGACGGGGGCCTCGGTTTAACATCTCATCCTGAAAGACGTCACCTCTGACTGGGAGTGTCAGCCTGGAATTTTGTGCTCAAGTCTCTGGAGTGGGACTCGAACCCATGACCTTCTGACTCAGAGGACAGAGTGCTACCCACTGAGCCACGGCTGGCACAGCTAAGTGTGGGAAGTTGATTGATTAGCATGACAAATAATTTGTCATCGCTCAGATTTGATCAGAAACTGGCATTTTCCCTGTTTCCAAGACTTTTGATGTAAAATTGTAGCACTAGGGGAAGAAATCGCATTCCACACGATAAGCAATGTAATTAAGAAAATAAGAGCAGGAATAGGCCACTTGGCCCCTCGAGCCTGCTCCGCCATTCAATAAGATCATGGCTGATCTTGGGCTCAAAGACACTTCCCTGCCCGCTCCCCATAACCCTTCACTCCCTTATTGTTAGAATTGCTTGTGGGATGTCACACTCTTGCCTTAGTCATCAGCATTCACCATTTAATCAAAACATTTAAAAATATACAATAAATATAGAAATAAACAAAAGGTTGTTGAAGTTAATGGTAGATCTTACAACAATCAGGTGTCCTTTGTAACAGAATTCTTAACAAGTGTATAGTGCTGTTGAATAACTGATGCAGAGAATCCCAAATCATTTTCTGTCTGTTAAGTCAATAATTTTTTGCCTAAAAAGTTCTGTTCAGTGAATACTTTCCCTCAAATTACAAATGTTACCTTGTACATAGAATTACAGTGTGTACCATCTACACGATGCACTGCAGCAACTCGCCAAGGCTTCCTCCCAAACCCGCGACCTCTTCCACCTAGAAGGACAAGGGCAGCAGGCGCATGGGAACACCACCACCTCCAAGTTCCCCTCCAAATCACACACCATCCTGACTTGGAAGTAGATCGCCGATCCTTCATCATCGCTGGGTCAAAATCCTGGAACTCCCTCCCTAATCGCACTGTGGGAGCACCTTCACCACACGGACTGCAGCGGTTCAAGGCGGCGGCTTACCACCACCTTCTCAAGGGCAATTAGGGATGGGCAATAAATGCTGGCATTGCCAACGACGCCCACATCCCGCGAACGAATAAAAAAAACGGAATTTACAGCACAGAAACAGGCCAGTCGGCCCAACTGGTCCATGTCGGTGTTTATGCTCCACATGAGCCTCCTCCCACCCCTCTTCATCTCACCCCATCAACATAACCTTCTATTCCTTTCTCCCTCATGTGCTTATCTAGCTTCCCCTTAAAAGCATCTAAGCTATTCGCCTCGACACCTCCATGCGGTAGCGAGTTCCACATTCTCACCACTCTCTGGGTAAAGAAGTTTCTCCTAAGGGCAGCCATCTTAGAACCATTTAAAAGACTGGATAATTTGGGAGTTGCATTATTTCCTACTTTACAACATTGACTACACTTCAAAAAAAGTACTTCATTGGTTGTAAAGCGCTTTGGGACGTCCGGTGCTCGTGAAAGGCGCTATAGAAATGCAAGTCTTTCTTTTTTTTCTTTCTACTTTCTTCCTATGTTGAACTCATACACAATTTTTCCCGATAAAATACAGGAACTCCTGTGGATATGTTAGCTTTGTGTTATCATCATCGGTACAGTTGAATTCACTCATACAAACAACGGTGTTCCAAGCAGATTACGGCCAGTGTCCTAATACCTAGGGCTGGATTTTCAATAATCCGTGGAGTCGGGTTTGGAGGCGGAGGGGGGGTTAAAGTTGCAGATTCGGGGGTCCCGACCCCATCCCGCCTCCAACCCGCCTCCATGCCAGTTTCCCTGGCTACCCGACCTGGTCTGAGACCCGACTCCCCGAGGCGGGAAGGGATTAGTGACAATTAACTGCCTGTTAACAGGTAGTTAACAGGCAGTTTTTTGCATAATCCCTATTTTTAAAAGAAAAGTGTGGGCTTCCCGACAGGTGGCAACCACTCCAAGTTATCGGGGCGGGCCGTGGGTCTGCAGGGGTTGGAGGGGTCGATATGTCCGGTGGGCAGGTGAGTGATGGGTGCATGTGTGCAGAGGTAAGTGTGTAAGGTAAGTGCTAAGTGTTGGAAAAAGTTTTACTTACCTTAACTTCCTCCTGCAGGTGTCAGCCCTTCAGTTCTCGGGAGTTAGAAATCTCACCGGCACAGAAAGCAGGAAAGCCGTGGACCTGCCAAAAAGCTGCAGCCTTCTGTTTTCTGTGGTGGAATGATTTCTAACTCAGCCTGAGAGGAAGGACTGAAGTTAGAAATCATATTGTGAGTGTTTGACAGCTTCACAGAGCTGTCAAACGTTAATATTTCATCTGTCAAAAGCTCTTGACAGATGAAATGTCAATCTGTGACGTCACCTGTTGCCGGGTGGCCCTTAATTGGCCTGCTGAGCCCACTGGGCGGGCTCAACAAGGTCAATCAAGGGAAAATACAGTGGGTTGGCCACATCTCGATGGAGGCGGGTTCACAAGCCAGAATGTGTGATTCCCGACCCCAACACGACTCCAACTTCAAAATCCAGCCCTAGAGTCTGTTCCTTGGAGTATTAAATGAAGAAGCTACCTTATTACAGGGAATGTGGCCACAGGCGCCTTCTTTTGTCGGTCCCATTGTATTACCCGGAAAATTATTCTGGTATTCTTGGGAGAAAACAGTTTTTTTCAACTGCCAAAAGTCTCTTGCCTGTTACACTGCTAGTTCCAGATTCTGAAAGAAGAACTGTACAAGGGCTGCTCAAAAGATCCGGTGGGTGAACAGGTTGGCCTGTGAGAACCTACCCTCAACGTCAGAGAAGGTCCCAACCGGACTGGTAAATTCGCAAATGCGGCTGCATCTTGACTTTGGCGCAGCTTTGTATGTGTGGATCTTGCAAATGCGCCTTAATCTCTGGGTATGGTAGTGCAGTGGTTATGCTACTGGGCAAGTAATCCAGAGAAGATGGCCTTTTAGAGAATTTGAATCCAGTTTAAAAAAATCTGGAAATAAACAGTCGGCGGGAAAAAAAATTGAGTTGTTTTGCGCCTCCCGTTAGCCCGGGGGGGGCGCTAATGGGACGCAAAGCCCCTCGTGCCTGGGCGCGGCACCGCTAACGCCTCATCGCGAAATTCAGCGGGAGGTTAGCGGCAGCCGGTGACGTCATCGCCGTGCGCAGCACCCCGCTCGCGCCTCGGCCGCAAGCTTCGGCCGCGCCCCCTGACCTATCACCGGACGAGATGTCCGACAGGGTCAGGGGGGCGTTTTTGTAGCCGCGGCGGCGCAAATTTAAGGGCAGGTGTCGGGCGGACATTTTTTTTTTAGGCCGACTGCCAGCACCTGCCCCCTTCTTTTTTATTTGGGGTGCCAGCCGCCATCGCTCAGCCCGGCACCCCGCTCCCCGGTGTGCGCAGCGCTAGGCCTTTTCCCTTTAATCGGGGGAGGGAGGCCTGCAATGACATGGCGCTACGTGCCGACGCGTGTGGCGCTGCTGTACGTAGCGCCGCGATATTCAGTTGTAGCGCCCCAGGAAGGCGGGTGAGCGCTTCCAGTCGCGTCCCGCCTCCCGCTCGGGGGGGCTAGCACTGAATTTACGGCGCGGGGGCGCTAACTTTTCGGGGCGCCAAAAGTAACGTCCCGGTGAAGTTAGCACCCAAAAGGGGGCTCCGCTGAATTTCTTCCCCCAGGTTTCAGTAAGAGGGACCGTGAAGCTGTCGGATTGTCGTAAAAACCCAACTGGTTCACTCACGCCATTCAGGGAAGGAATCCTGCCGTCCTTACCCGGTCTGGGCCTACAGGTGACTCCAGTTTCACACCAAGGTGATTGACTGTCAACTTCCGTCTGACGAGGCCTAGCAAGCCACTCAGTTGTATCAAACCGCAGGTTTGAGGACAAGGCCCTCGAGATGGGTAACAAATGTCGGCCTTGCTAGCGACGCCCACATCCCGAGAATTAATTTATCTTTAAATCTGTGGTCCTCCTGCAGTATAAGTGGAGCCCGCTCGGCAGCGAGGGAATTGTTCATTAGTATTGAGTGGCTTTGATTAACTGGTTAATGAGAACCAATGTCAGATGACAGTCACTATAAACTTGGGAATGTCTCCACAAATTCTGAAATCGGAGCAATAACCTGAACACGGAACTGAAAGACTGAATTAACAGGCAAGCTCTCTTTGTGGGTAATACCAGCCATTAGGTTTGTGGCTCATATATAGAAACATAGAAGATAGGAGCAGGAGTAGGCCATTTGGCCCCTCGAGCCTGCTCCGCCATTCGATGAGATCATGGCTGATCATCCAAACTCAGTACCCTGTCCCTGCCTTCTCCCCATATCCCTTGATACCTTTAGCTTTAAGAAATATATCTAACTCATTCTTGAATATATTTAATGACTTGGCCTCAACTGCCTTCTGTGGTAGAGAATTCCACAGGTTCACCACTCTCTGGGTGAAGAAATTCCTCCTCATCTCTGTCCTAAATGGCTTACCCCTTATCCTTAGATTGTGACCCCTGGTTCTGGACTCTCCGACCATCGGGAACATTCTTCCTGCATCTAGTTTGTCCAGACCTGTCAGAATTTTATATGTTTCGATGAGATCCCCTCTCATTCTTCTAAACTCCAGCGAGTATAAGCCCAATCGACCCAATCTCTCCTCATATGTCATTCCTGCCATCCCAGGTATCAGCCTTGTGAATCTTCGCTGAACTCCTTCCATGGCAAGAACATCCTTCCTCAGATAAGGTGACCAAAACTGCACACAGTACTCAAGGTGTGGTCTCACCAAGACCCTGTACAACAGGAACACAAGGGGTCACAGACACAAACTCAAAGGGAAGGTGAAAAGACAGCTGAATTTATCTACTTTACAACAAAGGTTCTGAATATAGAAAGAAAAGAAAGACTTGCATTTCTATAGCGTCTTTCACGACCACCGGACGTCTCAAAGCGCTTTACAGCCAATTAAGTACTTTTTGAAGTGGAGTCACTGTTGTAATGTGGGAAACGCAGCAGCCAATTTGCGCACAGCAAGCTCCCACACACAGCAATGTGATAATGACTAGATAAACTGTTTTTGTTATGTTGATTGAGGGATAAATATTGGCCCAGGACACCGGGGATAACTCCCCTGCTCTTCTTCAAAATAGTAGCCATGGGATCTTTTATGCCCACCTGAGAGAGCAGACAGGGCCTCGGTTTAACGTCTCATCTGAAAGACGGCACCTCCGACAGTGCAGCTCTCCCTCAGCACTGCAGTGTCAGCCTAGATTTTGTCTCTGGCGTGGGATTTGAACCCACAACCTTCTGACTCAGAGGCAAGAGCGCTACCCACTGAGCCACAGCTGACACTAAATAGACAGACTGCCCAGTGAGGCAGGGAGGAGACTAGTATTGGCAAGTTCAAGAGATAACTGGATAGCTACTTTTTAGGGATGTTGATTGAAGAGGTGAGAGACAGAGGAATGTTGGCATTTTTTGAACTTTCTAAATGGGCCAGATGTGTGGTCTCGCTCAGCCTGATACACTCTTACGTAAATGCTACAAAGTTTCACAACTGCTTGATATTTCATCAGAGAAGGTTCACGAGGTTGATTCCTGAGGTGAGGGGGTTGATGTATGAGGAAAGGTTGAGCAGGTTGGGCCTATACTCATTGGAGTTTAGAAGAATGAGAGGTGATCTTATTGAAAGATATAAGATGCTGAGGGGGCGCGACAAGGTAGATGCAGAGAGGATGTTTCCCCTTGTGGGGGAATCTAGAACTAGGGGGCATAGTTTCAGAATAAGGGGTCGCCCATCTAAAACAGAAATGAGGAGGAATTTCTTCTCTCAGAGGGTTGTGAATCTGTGAAATTCTCTAACCCAGAGAGCTGTGGAGGCTGGGTCATTGAACATATTCAAGGCGGAGATTTTTGAAAGGTAAGGGAGTCCAGGGTTATAGGGAGCGGGCAGGAAAGTGGAGTTGAGGCCAAGATCAGATCAGCCATGATCTTATTGAATGGCAGAGCAGGCTTGAGGGGCCAAATGTCCTACTCCTGCTCCTACTTATCATAGGATGATACAGCACAGAAAGAGGCCATTCGGCCCATTGTGCCAGTGCCGGTTTTTTGGTAGAGCTATCCAACTCGTCCCACTCCCCCTGCTCTTTCCCCATTGCCTGTAAAAAAAAAATTCCCTTCAAGTATTTATCCAATTGCCTTTTGAAAGTTACTATTGAATCTGTAACTTTCAAAAGGCAATTGGATAAGTACTTGAATGTTCTTCAACAAAATCCCTGACAACACAAAACTAGTCCGGAAAACGACAATATCAAGAGATAAAAATGGGAAATAGGTTTGCTGAATTAATGGATCCTCACTGAGTGTGTGCTGTGGTGTTTGTCACTCATAATGGGACATGCACTGCATGCACTCTAGTGCTGCATGGATTCCAAGTGGGTTGTGCCACACCATTACAGTCACTCCCACCAGGCATCTGTGCGACATGGCACTGCTATCCTTACATGTGTTGTGTGTCGTCATTTCCATGGAGATAACGGCTGCTGGCAGATGTTACCTGGAGGTCACGTAGGAGAACAATAACGACAAAGGAGATATTAGGACAGGTCAAACGGGTAGGTTTTAAGGAGCGTCTTAAAGGAGGAGAGAGAGGTGGAGAGGCGGAGCGGCTTACTGAGGGAATTCCAGAGCTTAGGGCCGAGGCAGCCAAAGGCACGGATGCCAATGGTGGGGGCGAAGGAAATCAGGGATGCACCAGATTGTCCAGCTAAACCTGGCTCATTAATGGAATCAGAGAGGTAGACCCATCTCTGGGAGCTGGGATTCTTCCCACTCAATGCCAGATAACTTTGGAAGCAAGTACAGTTACAGGCTGGAAAAGCAGTGCGAAGCTTGTCAGAGCTCTGTGCTGGTAAACTGTACAATTTCAGTTGGCTACAGTTCACCAGTCCCCCTGCATGCACTTGGGGAGCCCTAAGCATAGACATAGAAACATAGAAACATAGAAGATAGGAGCAGGAGTAGGCCATTCGGCCCCTCTAGCCTGCTCCGCCATTCAATGCGATCATGGCTGATCATCCAAATTCAGAACCCTGTCCCTGCTTTGTCCCCATATCCCTTGATCCCTTTAGCCTTAAGAAATATATCCAACTCCTTCTTGAATATATTTAATGAATTGGCCTCTACTGCCTTCTGTGGTAGAGAATTCCACAGGTTCACCACTCTCTGGGTGAAGAAATTCCTCCTCATTTCACAGGTTCACCACTCTCTGGGTGAAGAAATTCCTCCTCATTTCTGTCCTAAATGGCTTACCCCTTATCCTTAGACTGTGACCCCTGGTTCTGGACTCCCCGACCATCGGGAACATCCTTCCTGCATCTAGTCTGTCCAGTCCTTTCAGAATTTTATAAGTTTCAATGAGATCCCCTCTCATTCTTCTAAACTCCAGTGAGTATAAGCCCAATCGACCCAATCTCTCCGCATACGTCATTCCTGCCATCCCAGGTATCAGCCTGGTGAATCTTCGCTGAACTCCCTCCATGGCAAGAACATCCTTCCTCAGATAAGGCGACCAAAACTGCACACAATACTCAAGATGTGGTCTCACCAAGGCCCTGTACAACTGCAGCAAGACATCCTTGTTCCTGTACTCAAACCCTCTCGCTACGAAGGCCAACATACCATTTGCCTTCTTAACCGCCTGCTGCACCTGCATGCTTACCTTCAGCGACTGGTGCACAAGGACACCCAGGTCTCGTTGCACTTCCCCTTCGCCCAATCTATTGCCATTCAGATAATAATCTGCCTTCCTGTTTTTGACACCAAAGTGGATAACCTCGCAGTTATCCACGTTATATTGCATCTGCCATGCTTCTGCCCAATCACCCAACCTGTCCAAATCATCCTGGAGTTTCTCGGCATCCTCCTCACAGCACACTCGCCCACCCAGCTTTGTGTCGTCTGCAAACTTGGAGATATTACATCTAGTTCCCTTGTCTAGATCATTAATATTAATATATATTGTGAATAGCTGGGGTCCAAGGACCGATCCCTGCGGTACCCCACTAGTCACTGCCTGCCACTCGGAAAAAGACCCGTTTATTCCAAATCTTTGCTTTCTGTCTGCCAACCAGTTCTCTATCCAAGTCAATACCTTGCCCCCAATCCAATGTGTCTTAACTTTACACGCTAATCTCTTATGTGGGACCTTATCGAAAGCCTTTTGAAGGTCCAAATACACCACATCCACTGGTTCTCCCTTATCTATTTTACCAGTTACATCCTCAAAAAATTCCAGTAGATTAGTCAAGCACGATTTACCTTTGGTAAATCCATGTTGACTTTGTCCGATCCTGTCACTGTTTTCCAAGTGCTCTGCTATTACATCTTTTATAATGGACTCTAGCATTTTCCCCATTACCGATGTCAGGCTTACTGGTCTGTAATTCCCCGTTTTCTCTCTGCCACCTTTTTTGAATAGTGGGGTAACATTAGCTACCCTCCAATGCATGGGTATTGTTCCAGATTCCATCGAATGTTGGAAGATGATCAGCAATGCATCTACTATTTCTAGGGCCACTTCCTTAAGTACCCTAGGATGTAGATTATCAGGCCCTGGGGATTTATCGGCCTTCAATCCCGCCAATTTCCCTAACACCATTTCCCTACAAATACTGATTTCTTTCAGTTCCTCCCTTTCATCAGACCCTGTGTTCCCCGTCATCTCTGGGAGGTTATTTGTGTCCTCCTTTGTGAAGACAGAACCAAAATATGTATTTAATTGGTCTGCCATTTCTTTGTTCCCCATTATAAGTTCCCCTGATTCTGACTGCAAGGGACCTACGCTTGACTTCACTAATCTTTTTCTCTTCACATATCTATAAAAGCTTTTACAGTCAGTTTTTATGTTCCCTGAAAGCTTCCTCTCATATTCTATTTTCCCCTTCTTAATTAATCCCTTTGTCCTCCTTTGTTGAATCCTAAACTGCTCCCAATCCTTAGGTTTACGGCTTTTTCTGGCCAATTTATATATCCTCTCCTTGGATCTTATGCTATCCCTAATTTCCCTTGTTAACCACGGTTGAGTCACCTTTTTTGTTTTATTCTTATGCCAAACTGGGATGAACAAATTCTGTAATTCATCCATGCGGTCTTTGAATGTTTGCCATTGCCTATCGACCGTCAACCCTTTGAGTGACATTCCCCAATCAATCCTACCCAACTCGCGCCTCATACCATCGTAGTTTCCTTTGTTTAAATTCAGGACCCTAGTCTCTGAGTCAACTACTTCACTCTCCATCTTAATGAAGAATTCTATCATATTATGATCGCTTCGACCCAAGGGGCCTCGTACAACAAGATTGCTAATTAATCCTTTCTCATTACATAATACCCAGTCTAAGATGGCCTGCTCTCTGGTTGGTTCCTCGACATATTGGTCCAGGAAACCATCCCGTAAACACTCCAGGAATTCCTTCTCCACAGTATTGTTACTAATTTGGTTAGCCCAATCTATATGTAGATTAAAGTCACCCATGATGACTGCTGTGCCCTTATTGCACGCTTCTCTAATTTCGCTTTTAATGCCATCCCCAACCTCCGCATTACTGTTTGGAGGTCTATATACCACTCCCACTAACGTTTTCTACCCCTTGGTATTTCTCAGTTCTACCCATACAGATTCCACATCATCAGAGCTAATATCCTTCCTTACAATAAGCCTTTGCTCCTGTGCCTGTTCTCTGGAGTTAGGTAAGTGGTGAGTGTCCCTACTCCATATTGGCAAACAGAAATTCTACCTGTGTGGATTTATCCCTAGTTTGGTTTGGAAAGACTTAAGAGGGAAGCTAGATAAGCACATGTGGGAGAATGGACTAGATGGTTATGCTGACAGAGTTAGATGAGTCATAGAGTCATAACGGCACAGAAGGAGGCCATTCGGCCCATCGAGTCCGTGCCAGCTCTCTGTAGCGCAATCCAGTCAGTCCCATTCCCCCGCTCTATCCCCGTAGCCCCGCAAGTTTATTTCCCTCAAGTGCCTATCCAGTCTCCCCTTGAAAACATTGAGTGCTTCCGCTTCCACCACTTCCGTCGGCAGCGAGTTCCATGTCCTCACCACTCGCTGCGTAAATAAGTTTTTCCTCACGTCCCCCCTGTATCTCTTGCCCAAAACCTTAAATCTGTGTCCCCTAGTCCTTGTACCATCAACTAGTAGGAACGCCCTTTCCCCGTCTAGCCTATCCAAACCCGTCATAATCTTGTACACCTCTATCAAATCACCCCTCAACCTCCTTTGCTCTAATGAAAACAAATCCAGCTTCTCCAAGGGGTGGGCGGAGGCTCGTGTGGAGCATAAACACCGGCATGGACCTGTTGGGCACAATGGCCTGTTTCTGTGCTGTACATTCTATGTAATTCTAAGCAAAAGCATAATAATAATGGGTTTCCATGCATGTTAGACACATGGCTGGCCAAATGTGAAATCTGATGTTGCTATTCCCATTGAGTGGTTCTCGGTGGAAGTGCACAGAGTACTATTGCCTTTCCAATTGGAGATGTGACCTGGTGTATTGCCAGTACTAAAGGGATTGCAGTAAAGCTGCGAACTGCTTGGAGATTTATTTGAGCATCTCTTGTGCAACCCCCTTCCCTTTTTGCCCTACCATTCACAGTTGTGCCTTCAGTTGCTTAGGTCCCACTCTCTGAAATTCCTTTCCTAAACCTCCTCCTCCTCTCCACTTCTCTCTTCTCCTTATATATGCATCTCTTCACTTCACCTGACGAAGGAGCAGCGCTCCGAAAGCTTGTGATTTCAAATAAAGCTGTTGGACTATAACCTGGTGTTGTGCGACTTCTCACATTTGTCCGCCCGAGTCCAACACCGGCATCTCCGCATCATGTCCACCTCGTTGACTAAGCTTTCGGTCACCTCTTCCTTCCTTAGCTCAGCATTCGTTTTCCGCACACCTGAGGTGAAATGCCTTGGGATGTATGCTAAAGGTGCTATACAAATGCAAGTTACTGTCATCTCCAGTGAAATGGAGGAAGAGCAGATAGCTAATGAAAGCACACGGGGCAAGGACAAGCACTGTAATCAGCTGATAATCTTCCCTGCAAAATAGAACCCGTGCATTTACACATTATTAACAGACACATAGGAACAGGAGGAGGCCATTCAACCACTCGAGCCTGTTCTGCCATTCAATTAGATCATGGCTGATCTGTAGCTTAACTCCAGCTACACACCTTGGTTCCATAATCCTTAATACCCTTGTCTCACATCATTATCACAAAGCTCTAAGTTATAATACATCATATGATAATTACTATAATCTCATTGAAACATATAAGATTCTGAGGGGGATTGACAGGGTAGATGTTGGCTGGAGAGTCTAGAACTAGGGGGCATAGTCTCAGGATAAGGGGTCGGCCATTTAAGACTGAGATGAGGAGGAATTTCTTCACTCAGAGAGGGTTGTGAATCTTTGGAATTCTCTACCCCAGAGGGCTGTGGATGCTGAGTCGTTGAGTATATTCAAGGCTGAGATCGGTAGATTTTTGGACTCTCGGGGAATCAAGGGATATGGGGATCGGGCGGGAAAGTGGAGTTGAGGTCGATGATCAGCCATGATCTTATTGAATGGCGGAGCAGGCTCGAGTGGCCTTATGGCCGACTCCTGCTCCTAATTCTTATGTTACTAGACTTTTACTGGTGACTTTATACTAAATTAGGGAAATTCACTATGCTCTAGTATTATTAATATCTATAATATATTGTAAGTCTTGCAACTGTGTGTACTTCCTATTCACATTACTGCTACTTCCTGTGAATAATGATTTTCTGCCGACATTTATAATGGAAACCTTAGCGGAGGGAAACCTTCATGGGGTTCTCCCATTCATCCGCCAGAACTTTGGCAGAAGACCCATGGAACCTTGGGAAAACAGTGTCGACGGTGCTTATGCTGATACTCCGGGGTTTCTACAGCTATTCCACGGAAGCTATAGCAGACAAGCAGGATGACCCCTGCAGTAATTCAACACCACCCCCATGTGTCAACATTTATAACAGAAAAACTCTATGTAAACAACTTGCCTGTCACGCTGTTGTTGCAGGCTTCTGGCCACTAGGGGACGCTGTGCTACAAGTAGCCATGTCTGCCCAGTATTTTGTTTTTTCCAGACCAGTTTATTTATTTTTTCAAAGTTTAAGTTAAATTTAAATTAAAAAGCTACTTTGCCCGCTCGCTCCATTCTTCACCTGCTCGTGGGCTCTCCTTCCCCACCTCCTTTGCCACCGTTCTCAGGCTGAACGAACTTCATACAATGTCCACTTACATTAAAATGACCTTCTTCACCCCCCCTCGCAGACTCTGTGCTCTAGTTCGCTGCTTTCTGTTCCACTCTTCAGCCGCAATCTACCCTGCTACTTTCTTCTCACCCCATTCTCACTAGGAGAACTCCTCCAACTTTACACCCACTCCCTGCTCTTGGCTATTTCTTAACCACTCCCCACCAAGTGTTTTTGACCTCTTCCTCATGGCTTCATCTTCTCTAAGACCCCAGCCCTTCTCCCAAATACCTTCAGCTTATTTTATCTTCTTCCACCGATTATTCCTTCCAAGTTTCCTCTGGCCTGCGTTGACCACACTGATGTTCTGACAGATAATTTTTCATCACTTTTCCTTTACTTTGTTGACAGTTTAAAACTCTTCTTTTTCAACTTTATAGATTTTTCCCTTTGTGTGTGTACGTTTAAAAATAAATTCATGCATTACATGCATGATCCATAAAATGACAAATTTGAAGTATTCATTAAACATTTATTTGCAGATTTTCTATGGTGCATCAGTGCTTGCTGTACGAGGTATATTGCTGCCACTGACATCCCAGGCTAATGCAGCAGTAGATAGCGTCAATCAGGGCAGATCACAGTCAGGAAGAGCACAAGCACTGACAATCAGCGGTGGCTCAATGGGTAACACTCTTGCCTCTGAGTCAGAGGGTTATGGGTTCAAATCCCACTCTAGAGTGGGCTGACACTCCAGTACAGTGCTGAGGGAGTGTAGCACTGTCAGAGGTGCCGTCGTTCGGATGAAATGTTAAACCGAGGCAACGTCTGCTCTCTCAGGTACATACAAATTAGGAGCTTGAGCCTGCTCCGCCATTCAATAAGATCATGGCTGATCTAATTACTCCACATTCCTGCCTACCCCCTATAACCTTTCACCCCCTTGCTTATCAAGAATCTATCTACCTCTGCCTTAAAAATATTCAAAGACTCTGCTTCCACCGCCCTCTGAGGAAGAGAGTTCCAAAGACTCACGGACCCTCTGAGAGAAAAAATTTCTCCTCATCTCTGTCTTAAATTTAAGCAGTGACCCCTAGTTCTAGATTCTCCCACAAGAGGAAACATCCACCCTGTCCAGACCCCTCAGGATCTTATATGTTTCAATCAAGTTACCTCTTACTCTTCTAAACTCCAGCGGATACAAGCCTAGCCTGTCCAACCATTCCTCATAAGACAACCCACCCAGTCCAGGTATTAGTCTAGTAAACCTTCTCTGAACTGCTTCCAACGCATTTACATCCTTCCTTAAACAAGGAGACCAATACTGTACACAGTACTCCAGATGTGGTCTCACCAATGCCCTGTATAACTGAAGCATAACCTCCCTACTTTTGTATTCAATTCCCCTTGCAATAAACGATAGCATTCTATTAGCTTTCCTAATTACTTGCTGTACCTGCATAGTAACCTTTTGCGATTCATGCACTAGGACACCCAGATCCCTCTGCATCTCAGAGCTCTGCAATCTCTCACCATTTAGATAATATGCTTCTTTTTTATTCTTCCTGCCAAAATGGGACAATTTCACATTTTCCCACATTATACTCCATTTGCCAGATCTTTGCTCACTCACTTAACCTATCTCTCTCCCTTTGTAGCCTCCTTATGCCCTCTTCACAATTTACTGTCCTACCTATGGGTGGACGTAAAAAAATCCCATGGCACTATTCCGAAGAGGTTATTGTGATCTGAAGTGCACTACCTGATAGGGTGGTGGAAGCAGATTCAATAGTAACTTTCAAAATCGAATTGGATATATACTCAAAGAGGAGAAATCTGGAGGACTATGGGGACAGAGCAGGGGATAGCGCTTTCAAAGAGCCGGCACAGACACGATGGGCTGAATGGCCTCTTTCTGTGCTGTATGATTCTATCAAGATGAGGGGAATTATCCCTGATGTCCTGGCCAATGTCCATCCCTCAACCTACACCACTAAATACAGCTTATCCTGCTCATTATCACATTGCTGTTTGTGGGAGCTTGCTGTGCCCAAATTTGCTGCTGCTTTTCCGACATTACAAACAGTGACTACGCTTCAGAAGTACTTCATTGGCTGTAGATCGATTTGGGACGTCCTGAGGTTGTGAAAGGTGCGAAGTCTTTCCTTAACAGCAGAGCTGGAGCCTGTTCTCACCCGATGATAAACTCTGTGCACTTTTTCAAGCAGTAGTCACTGGTTATTAATCAGGAAATGGGACCACGAGCTGATTTGTCTCTCTCTGGCCCAGAACATGTTTAGCACCCCTAGTACCAGCCCTTGCTAACTCTCCGCAGATCAGTTCAGACTGGCCTGGGCGTCACACTCGGTAGCACGTCAAGCAGTGAGTTTGGCCACGATGAAACAGTAAGTATAATTTGTAAACGAGAACAGATGGCAGCAAATGATTTCAAGGCTGCAACATAATCTCTCAGGTGCTGCAAGTCTGATGGAGGTGGAAAATGCTGGGAATACACAGCAGTTCAGCCAGGGCCTTCATTCTGACACAGGCTCTACACCCAAAATGCTAACCTGCCTTTTAAGTGTCAGCCGTGGCTCAGTGGGTAGCACGCTCACCTCTGAGTCTAGAAGGTTGTGGGTTCAAGTCCCACGCACAAAACTCTAGGCTGACACTCCAGTGCAATGCTGAGGGAGTGCTGCACTGTCAGAGGTGCCGTCTTTCGGATGAGATGTTAAACCGAGGCCCTGTCTGTTCTGTCAGGTGGATGTAAAAGATCCCACGGCACTATTCTGAAGAAGAGCAGGGGGGGGAGTTCTCCCCGGTGTCCTGGGCCAATATTTATCCCTCAGCCAACATCACAAAAAACAGATGATCTGGTCATTATCACATTGCTGTTTGTGGGAGCTTGCTGTGCGCAAATTGGCTGCCGCATTTCCTACATTACAGCAGTGACTACACTTCAAAAAGTACTTCATTGGCTGTAAAGCGCTTTGGGACGTCCTGAGGTCGTGAAAGGCGCTATAGAAATGCAAGCCTTTCTTTCTTTACCCTTTCAAATTCTGACTGACCAGTTGTGTACTTGCGTTTTCCTGACAACATATTGCTTTCACACAGGGACGGAAACATTGCGTTCCGCACGTGCTCCATACGAACATTCCAAAAATCAACCGCCAAAAATGGGACCAATCTTGCTCACTATAGCAACCACCAGTTACTATGCGATAAACTTGAATCCATTTTGTTTTAAAAACTGAATTTTTAAAACATATTTCCTACATTTACACAGATTGGCAACAGAGTGTTTCAGAAGTTGTGCCTGGATGAGCGCAGCTCCAACAACACTCGAGAAGCTCGACACCATCCAGGACAAAGCAACCCGCTTGATCGGCACCCCATCCACCACCTTAAACATTCACTCCCTCCGCCACCGGCGCACCGTGGCTGCAGTGTGTACCAGCTACATGATGCACTGCAGCAACTCGCCAAGGGATATGGGGACAGTGCAGGAAAGTGGAGATGAGGTAGAAGATCAGCCATGATCTGATTGAATGGTGGAGCAGGCTCGAAGGGTCAACTGGCCTACTCCTGCTCCTATTTCTTATGCTTCTTCGGCAGCACCTCCCAAACCCACGACCTCTACCACCGAGAAGGACAAGGGCAGCAGGCGAATGGGAACACCACCACCTGCAAGTTCCCCTCCAAGTCACACACCATCCTGACTTGGAAGTATATCGCCGATCCTTCATCGTCACTGGGTCAAAATCCTGGAACTCCCTCTCTAACAGCACTATGGGAGCACCTTCACCTCATGACTTCAGCGGTTCAAGAAGGCGGCTCACCACCACTTCCTCAAAGGCAATTAGGCATAGCGGTTATGTTACTGGGCTAGTAATCCAGAGGCCTGGACTAATGATCTGGAGACATGAGTTCAAATCCCACCACGGCAGCTGGGGAATTTAAAATCAGTTAATTAAATAAATCTGGAATAAAAAGCTAGTATCAGTAATGGTAATAAATGCTGGGCCTTGTCAGCAACGCCCACAGCCCATGAATGAATAAAAAAAAACATAAGCATTAGGAGCAGGAATATTGCATAAGTGTAATTCAACACAAAACAATCTCTCAGCATCCACCCTGTCAATCCTCCTCAGAATCTTATATATTTCAATGAGATCACCTCTCATTGTTCTAACTCCAGAGAGTATAGGCTCAATCTCTCCTCATAGGACAACCCTCTCATCCCAGGAATCAATCGAGTGAATCTTCGTTGCACCGCCTCCAAGGCAAGTACATCCTTCCTTAGATAAAGGAGACCAAAACTGTGCACAGTACTTCATTGTCGGAGTTACCTTCATACGGGCGCGATGTTAAACTGAGGCCCTGTCTGCCTGACCTGACCAGGAGGATGTTAAAGATCCTGTGGCACGGTTTGAGGAAGAGCAGCAGGTTCACTAGTCAACAATGCTACCTCAACCAACACAGCCAAAATCAGATCAGCTGGCCATTTGTTGTTCGTGGGATCTTGCTGTGTGTAAATTGATTGCGATGTTTACATACAAAACAACAGTGCATTTCAGAAAGTAATTCTGGTTGTTACGTACTTTGGGATATGATGAGCAATGTTCCCTTTAATTTTTTTTATGTGCAGCCCATTGAAATTTTGCGCACCTGCGGTTTTTACAATGCAGAAGCCGGTGAGTGGCCTGCGCGGGACCTCAGACACTGCGCATCCGTGCGGCCACGCAGCTCCGAGGGAAACACTGACGATAAGGTGCTAATTCTTTCTTTGGTGAAAATAGGACTCAAAGGGGGAAAAGTTGGGTTGCTTTGCACCTCCCGTTAGCGCAAAGCTCCTAGCGCCTGGGCACGGCGCCGCTAACGCCTCCTGCGAAATTCAGCGGGAGGTTAGCGGCAGCGGTAGCCGGTAGCGCCCCCGCGGCGTTGCGCCTCCAGCGATGACGTCATCACCATGCGCACCGCCCCGTCCGCAAACTTCGGTCGCGCCCCCTGACCTACCGCCGGACGATATGTCCAACAGGGTCGGGGCGGCTTCTTGCGGCCGCGGCGGCGGTATTTAAAGGGGCAGGTGTCGGGCGGCCATTTTTTTTTCTGGCCGCCTGCCAGCACCTGTCCCCTCCCCCTCTTTCATTCGGGGTGCCGGCCGCGATCGCTCAGCACGGCACTCCTCTTGAGTGCCGGGCTGCTTTCCCGGCCCCCCACTCCCCAGTGGTCCAGCAGGGTGCAGCGCTAGGCCCCTCCCCTTTAATCAGGGGAGGGAGGCCTGCAATGACACGGCGCTACGTGCCGGCGCGCGTGGCGCTGTTGCACGTAGAGCCGCGAGATTCACTCGCACCGCCCCAGGAAGGAGGGGGAGCGCTTCCAGTAGCGCCCTGCCTCCTGCTTGGGGCGCTACCACTCAATTTACAGTGTAGGCGCGCTAACTTTTTCAGGGGGCTAAAAGTAGCGCCCCGGTGAAGTTAGCGCCCAAAAGGGGGCGCCACCGAATTTTTCCCCCGAAGAAAGGGCCTTGCATAATTTCATTCATACATGACTCTTCCCTTGATTTGATAATGGAAAATCACACAGACTCATCTTTGGCTTTTTTTTAATAAGCGGAGTTACAGAAAAATATGGACGGACTTCATTTTAATGGACAAAAAACAAACAGATGCATTCAACACAGAACATAGAATCCATGTGGGGCCAAATTTAACCCAATCCGCCCATCGGGTAATTGACAGGATCGGGTGCAACGGTTATTTTAGACCCCGTCCGATTTCACTCTCCAGCGGACAGGGAGCGTTGGCCACAGGTTGGCAGTAGGCAGTTTTAAGGTCATAGTCCTCGCGGAGTGAGTTCCCAAACTCAAGCTGACCATCAGCGGTGAGGCTGGGAGTGAGGCAGGGGAAGCGGGGAGGGAGGGAGGGGATAGAGGAATCAGGAGAGCAAGTCCTCTTATTAAAATACCACGGACAGGTACAGAACATAATCAAAAAGGCTAATGGAATGCCGGCCTTTATATCTAGAGGACTAGAATACAAGGGGGTAAAGGTTATGCTGCAGCTGTACAAAGCCCTGGTTAGACCACACCTGGAGTACTGGGAGCAGTTCTGGGCACCACACCTTCGGAAGGATATACTGACCTTGGAGGGAGTGCAGCGTAAGTTTACCAGAACGATACCCGGACTCCAAGGGTTTAATTACATTAGATTATAGATTATGGAAACTAGGGTTGTATTCCCTACAATTTAGAAGATTAAGATTAATGGGTGCTTTGATCGAAGTTTTCAAGATATTAAGGGGAACTGAATAGATCGAGAGAAACTATTTCCGCTGGTTGGGGAGTCTAGGACTAGGGGGCATTGTCTAAAAATTAGAGCCAGACCTTTCAGGAGTGAAGTTAGGAAACACTTCTACACACAAAGGTGGTAGAAGTTTGGAACTCACTTCCGCAAACGGCAGCTGATGCTAGATCAATTGTTAATTATAAATCGAAGATTGATAGATTTATGTCAACCAAAGGTATTAAGGGATATGGGGCACAGGCGGGTATATGGAGTTAGGTCGCAGATCAGCCACGATCTCACTGAATGGCGGAACGGGCTGGAGGGGCTGAATGGCCTCCTCCTGTTCCTATGGTCCTTAGATGCTCTTGTGCACACCCTAGTGGCCAGTCACAAAATCAAATTGACAAGTCACTTTGAGGTTGAAGCAGGGTGGGAGAAAATGATGAAAGAGGGAGATGGAGGAGAGTATAAACAGAAATACTGAAAAAGGAGTCAACATTCAGAATGTACACATTCTTTTATAGTCAATTTGAAAAAGAAACGCCATATAGTTTTAACGATTAACCTTTCGGAAAGTAGAATTACAATGACCAATATAGCTACAAAATAATGTTTCTCAATTCATTGCATATAACATTCTCAGAATATAATAAATAAAGTTTAGCTTGTTAGCGTTTAAAATTTAGCACTAACAATACTTTTCAATACAATGTGAGAGAGGGTTTGCCTTCTAATAGTATAATCTAAAGTTCACAGCACAGCCCAAACATTAAGAATTGTCTTCAAATGCCCCATTTCATAAAGTATTCTTCTGTAAGCTGTGGGTCAGTGGGTAGCACTCTCGCCTCTGAGCTCATGTCCCACCCCAGCGACTCGAGCACAAAAATCTAGGCTGACACTCCTGTGCAGTACTGAGGGAGTGCTGCACTGTCGGAGGTGCCGTCTTTCAGACAAGACGTTAAACCGAGGCCCCGTCTGCCCTCTCGGGTGGACGTAAAAGATCCCGTGGCACTATTTCGAAGTGGAGCTGGGGAGTTATCCCCGGTGTCCCGGTCAATATTTATCCCTCATCCAACATCACTGGAACAGATTATCGGGTCATTATCTCATCGCTGTTTGTGGAATATAATGTGGAGAAGTGCAAAGTTATCCACTTTGGTTGGAAAAATAGAAAAGCAGAATATTTTTAAATGGTGAGAGACTGGGAAATGTTTGTATTTAGAGGGACCTGGGTGTCCTTGTATACGAATCACTGAAAGTTAACATGCAGGTACAGCAAGCAATTAGGAAAGCAAATGGTATGTTAGCCTTTATTACAAAGGGATTGGAGTATAAGAGTAAAGACGTCTTACTGCAATTATATAGGGCCTTGGTGAGACCACACCTGGTGTACAGTTTTGGTCTCCTTACATAAGGAAGGATATATTTGCCTTAGAGGGAGTGCAATGTAGGTTTACTAGATTCCTGGGCTGAGGGGATTGTCCTATGAGGAGAGATTGAGTAGATTGGGCCTATATTTTCTAGAGGTTAGAAGAATGAGAGGTGATCTCACTGAAACATATAACATGCTTAAGGGGCTTGACAGGGTAGATGCAGGGAGGATGTTTCCCCTGGCTGGGGAGTCTAGAACCAGGGGTCACAGTCTCAGAATAAGAGGTCGGCCATTTAGGACTGAGATAAGGAGAAATGTCTTCACTCAGAGGGTGGTGAATCTTCGGAATTCTCTACCTCAGAGGGCTGTGGATGCTCAGTCGTTGAGTATATTCAAGACAGAGATCGATAGATTTTTGGATATTAAGGGAATCAAGGGATATGGGGATAGGGCGGGAAAGTGGAGATGAGGTCGATGATCAGCCATGATCTTATTGAATGGCGGAGCAGGCTTGAAGAGCAGAATGGCCTACTCCTGCTCCTATTTCTTATGTTCTTATGGGAGCTTGCTGTGAGCAAATTGGCTGCCCCGTTCCCTACATTTTAACAGTAACTACACTTCAAAAGTATTTCATTGGCTGTAAAGCGCTGAGTGACATCCTGAGGTCTCTATACATGCAAGTCTTTTTTTTTAATAAAGTTGGAAAGTCACTGGTTTAACCTAATCACTTTCAACTGACTAATCCAAAATCTGGTTTACGAGACGGTATCGGTGTCAAAAAAACACTCTTCGAAAATCCAATAAGTAATAGATAATCAATCAATCCAGTGAGTTTGATAAACCCGCAATGAGTGAGAAAAGAATGCTGGATACAACGGCTGCTCTGTCAGCACCTAAGCAATGCTGATCGGACGAGGAGTCCACACACACACACAAAAGATGAATCTGTCTTCCCCCTTCTCAAATGTGCATTCCCAGAATTTTTGTTTTGATATCAGATTCCTGGCATTTTCTGTTTCGTTTCTTTTTTTAAAAATCTCTTCAAGAAATAATCATTACGGAATGGTGAGCCTGTGCCCAATTCCCAATCAGGTGTTGCTGTTTGACCCACGCACTGGAATTAACATGAAATGCTTTGCTGTCTCTGATTAGCGCGCAGGCAATGATAGAACGGTTACAGCACAGAAGGAGGCCATTGGGCCCGTCGAGCCCGTGCCGGCTCTCTGCAAGAGCACTTCAGCTAGTCCCACTCCCCCCCGCCCTTTCCCCGTAGCCCTGCAAATTTTTTTCCTTCAGGTACTTATCCAACTCCCTTTTGAAAGCCACGATTGAATCTGCCTCCACCACCCTTTCAGGCAGCGCATTCCAGATCCTCACCACTCGCTGCGTAAAAAAGTTTTTCCTCGTGTCGCCTTTGGATCTTCTGCCAATCACCTTAAATCTGTGTCCTCTGGTTCTCGACCCTTCCGCCAATGGGAACAGTTTCTCTCTATCTACTCTGTCCAGACCTCTCGCGATTTTGAACGCCTCGATCAAATCTCCTCTCAACCTTCTCTGCTCTGAGGAGAACAACCCCAGCTTCTCCAGTCTATCCATGTAACTGAAGTCCCTCATCCCTGCAGTGACTCATTTTAACTGAGAGGGCGAGAAATTTGTGTCGGGCGGGGCCGTAACACAGGCGGTATCGGATCGGCCTCCCATGGGCGGGTGATCCGATACCTCCTGTCTTATGGCACCGCCCAGCATGAATTCCTAGGCCAGAATGATTGTAGAACACAGTTACAGAAGAGCAAGAGTTGAGTTTCCATTTCTCCTTTGGGTGCATTGGTGGCAGGGGAGGAGATATTACCTGCGTAAAGGTAGCATTCAAATTTTAAATTTGATCTCGTCCCTCCAGAACATCCACCCTACTGTCTGACTGTTACAGCTTCCCAACACCCACCTGGACTGGCAGATAAGCACTCAAGTTTAGCATCTCAGTCAAGGGACGCTGACAATGCACCACTCCTTCAGCACTGGTGCGTCAGCCTAGATTGTGTGTTCAAGTCCTGCTATGGTGTTGAGATCCACAACCTTCTGCGTTGGAAGCCATTAGGCGGCCTTAGATGGTTAAGGGCAGCAGTGGAGTATTACCCCTTACAGAGAGACTTGAATTTCTTTCGCGCCTTTCAAGATGTCCCAAAGCGCTGTGCGGCCAATGGAGTACTTTTGAAGTGTAGTCGCTGTTGAAATGTAGGAAACGCGGCAGCCAATTTGCACACAGCAAGATCCCACAAACAGCAATGTGTCACTGACAGATCATCAGTTTCTGTGATGTTGACTGAGGGATAAATGTGGGCCAGGACACCGGGGATGACTCCCCCCCTGCTCTTCTTCAAAATAGTGCCACGGATCTTTTATGTCCACCTGAGAGAGCAGACGTTTAACGTCTCATCCGAAAGACGGCACCTCCGACAGTGCGGCACTCCCTCAGCACCGCACTGGAGGGTCAGCCTAGACTTTTGTGCTCAAGTCGCTGGAGTGGGACTTGAACCCACAACTTTCGGACGCAAGAGGCGAGGGTGCTGCCCACTGAGCCACGGCTGACACTCGGACAACAGTAGGGCACTCCCCTTTTAATTACTTATCGGCTGATTGTTTTTTTTCCCCCCGGCACAAATTAATGCTCTTTCCACCAGACATAACGTAAGTTAAGTAAAGATCTGAAACACTGTGCTCCTCCCATCCCTACTCACAACAAACAAGTTGTCACTCAGCCTCCGTCACTGCTGCTCTGGTCAAGAGAATCACAGGCAGCAACGTAAAATAAGTGTTACTCAAAAATTTACAACCCACCCAATGTTCATTCTACAATTGATGAAAATAACTGTACTGATTAAGCTTCTTTTAGTTTGATTGGACCTCAGTTAGATTACTTTGACTGACACCGTCCTAAAGGCATACTTGCGATCCTGATTCTGGAGATTCCCAGTGGCACCTCCACTGGTCCAATTAAAATAGACTCAATCCAGCCACAGTAACAATCGTAGGAACAGGAGGAGGCCATTCCACCCCTCGAGCCTGCTCCACCATGCAATTAGATCAAGGCTGATCTGTATCTTAACTCCATCTACCCGCCTTGGTTCCGTAACCTTTAATACCCTTGCCCAACAAAAATCTATCCATCTCAGTTTTGACATTTTCAATTGACCCCCCGGCCTCAACAGCTTTTTGGGGGAGAGGGTTCCAGATTTCCGCTACCCTTTGTGTGAAGAATTGCTTCCTGACATCACCCCTGAACGCCTGGCTCTAATTTTAAGGTTATGCCCTCTTGTTCTGGACTCCCCCATCATAGGAAATAATTTCTCTCTATCTACCCAATCAAATCCTTTAATCACCTTAAATACATCAATTACATTGCCCCTTAATCTTCTACACTCATAATCATTTATCTGGGATTTAGCAGTGAGTTTCAGCCCGTGCCACATAGTCTGTGGTACACTAGAGCCTGTGGTTAAGCCTCACACGCTCCCTTAATGTTGCCTAAACGATAACCAAAGCGTTCTTCATCCACAAGCTTTGTTTTCTAACAGGCAGCGGTTGAAAATGAGTGAGAAAGAGGCAGGAAAAAGTAGAGAAAGCAAATGGAATAGACAATAGAAAGACTTGCATTTATATAGCGCCTTTCACGACAACCGGACGTCCCAAAGCGCTTTACAGCCAATGAAGTACTTTTTGAAGTGCAGTCACTGTTGTAATGTAGGAAATGTGGCAGCCAATTTGCGCACAGCAAGCTCCCACAAACAGCAATGTGATAATGACCAGATAATCTGTGTTTTAGTGGTGTTGGTTGAGGGATAAATATTGGCCAGGACACCAGGGAGAACTCCCCTGCTCTTCTCTGAAATAGTGGCCGTGGGATCTTTTACGTCCACCTGAGAGAGCAGACAGGGGCTTCGGTTTAACGTCTCATCCGAAAGACGGCACCTCCGACAGTACCGCACTGGAGTGTCAGCCTAGATTTTTGTGCTCAGTCTCTGGAGTGGGGCTCGAACCCACAACCTTCTGGCTCAGAGGCGAGAGAGAGTGCTGCCCACAGAGCCACGGCTGACACAGTAGGGAGAAAGAGAAGTGTAACGGGGCAAGGGGGAACAGTCAGGTGGTCAAGACAGGGTCAGAGAAAGGAGAGACAGTGAATCAACAGAGAAATTCAAATAGGGAAAAAGTGACGCAGACACGGGGTAATTAGAGGGAGAGAAATCCAGATCGACGAGAGTAAAATAGAGAGGGAGAGCCAGATAGAGTGAGAGCAGAGAGAGAGAACTAAACATTGCAGCTCACCGACTTTCTTAACCTCTTGATCGCTTTCTCACCCTACCTGGGGAATATGTTTTTTTTGGCCAGTACAAGGTTTCACAGATTGTTGCTGCCCAGATCGCACGCTGAGAAGGTGCAAAGAATTTCAGATTTTTTGGATACATTTCCTCTGCAGATAAATCAGCCCTTAAACAGACGGCTGGCCAGAACCCTGGCATAAACAGGACGGGCCAAGAGCAACGGAGGCAAATTGGAGTCAATAGATGCGATTCTTAAAACAGAGTTTAGTGGCGAATTAGGAAGTGCGTATTAAAACATTGAGAACATGGAAAAGCTCCCTGATTTAAAAAAAAATCCAGCATTAAATACATTTCATTTGGAAAATATATGTTTAAAATCATGTACGTAGATTGGCATATATTTATAATACATATAAAATTTGGCATATTTAAAATATATACGAATGGATTTTAAATTGTGAAATTTGTAATATGTGAAATTACAAATTCATGTGAAATTAAAATGTGAAATTTGTAATATGCGAAATTACAAATTTGTGAAATTAAAATGTGAAATTTGTAATATGTGAAATTACAAATTCATGTGAAATTAAAATGTGAAATTTGTAATATGTGAAATACAAATTTGTGAAATTAAAATGTGAAATTACAAATTCTTGTGAAATTAAATTGTGGAATTTGTAATAAATAGAATGATTAGAAAATGTAATGTTAATATGATAAAATATGTTAATCACTAGATCACTAATCTTTAAATATCAAAATTGTTATGCAGAATTTGATCCAATTTTTAAAAGAAATATGTAACAATAGGTGGGGGGGGGGGGGGGTAAGGTCGCTAAAGTTTGTTTTCCGAAGTTTAAAAATAACAAAAGAGTTTGTTCACGCCTCACCTGCTGTTGTGCGGGACGCCGCTCCAGATGTGCGCTCAGTAATCCGAGGTGTGGCGGAGTGAGTTGCGCCGATCCCGCGGTGTCTGTGTCTATGTGTGTGTGGGTGCGTGTGTCTTGCGGAGGAGCCCAGCTTCTGACATGTGTGGCGCCGATCCTCGGCACAGCAACAATCCTTAAAGGCAAACACCCAGCCTCCCTCCCCGCTCTCTCTCTCTCTCTCTCCTCCTCCTCCCCTTCCCCGAGTCCGATTTCACCACCAAATTCCGGAGATCTGGAAAACAAGCAAAAAAGTCACAGCGAGGAGTTACTTCCACCTGTGACACTCTACTCGATTTTGCAACAGCCCATCCCCAAATATTTAAGGCATCTCAAAATGCATTAGTGACTTCAGATCCAAGTGTTCGACTGCTGTATTCACACTCCCAGAATGAAGAGCATCGTCGAGGGTCGCTGCGGGGGGGGGGGGGGGGGGGCTATTAAGCATGCCAACTATCCTGTAAAGAGTTGTTATGATAGTCTTCAATGAACAGTAACATTTGCATCGTATTTATAGCACAGAAACAAGCCATTTGGCCCAACTGGTCTATGCTGGGGTTTATGATCCACACCAGCCTCCTCCCACCCCTACTTCATCTTACTCTACTAGAACGTTAGCATAGTGCTTATGCTAATATTAATGGACTAGTCAATCCCGAGGACCTGGACGAATAATCCAGAGTTCAAATCCCACCAGTGGCAGCTGGGGAATTATAAATTCAGTTAATTAAATAAATCTGGAATAAAAAAAGCTAGCGTCAGTAATGGTGACCATGTAACTGCCGGATTGTCGGAAAAACCTCATCTGGTTCACTAATGTCCTTCAGGGAGGAAATCTGCCCTCCTTGCCCGGTCTGGCCGATATGTGACTCCAGCCCCACAGCAATGTGGTCGACTCATAGCTGCCCCTCTGAAATGGCCAACTGAGCCACTCAAGGGAAATTAGGGATGGGCAATAAATGCTGGCCTTGCCAGCGACGCCCACATCCCCTGAATGATTAAAAAGAAAGCATAGCCTTCTATTATTCTAGCTTTCCCTTAAATGCATCTTAACTAATAAAAGAAAGACTTGCATTTCTATAGCACCTTTCACAACCACAGGATGTCACAAAGCGCTTTACAGCCAATGAAGTACTTTTAAAGTGTAGTCACTGTTGTAATGTAGGAAACGCAGCAGCCAATTGGCGCACAGCAAGCTCCCACAAACAGCAATGTGATAATGACCAGATAATCTGTTTTGAGTGATGTTGATTATTGGATAAATATTGGGCAGGACACTGGGGAGAACTCCCCTGATCTTCTTCATATAGTGCCACGGGATCTTTTACATCTACCCGAGAGAGCAAACGGGGCATCGGTTTAACATCTCATCCGAAAGACGGCACCTTCGACAGCGCAGCACTCCCTCAGCACTGAACTGGAGTGTCGGCTTAGATTTTTGTGCTCAAGTCTCTTGGAGTTAGGACTTGAACCCACGACCTTCTGACTCAGACAGTGAGGGCGCTGCCCACTGAGCCACGGCCGACACTCCAGGTAGCATGCCTTAGACAAGCAGTATAAGTGTTTTTCACAGCGATCCAAATACAAATAAATAAGGTAGAATTGGGTGTGTCAGATAACCAACCCATTTTCTGTTCCTAAAAGCAAAATACTGTGGATCCTGCAAATCTGAAATGAAAAAAGGAAAATGCTGGAAATACTCAGCAGGTCAAGCCACATCTGTGGAGAGAGAAACAGAGTTAACATTGCAGGTCGATGACCCTTCTGTAATGTCATTGACCTGAAACGTTAACTCCAATCTTTGCTTCTTTTTAAATTTAAATTTCTTGAAGGTGCTTACTGTTACTGGGTTATTGGTTCCATAGACCCCAGGGTCCTGGAAGTGTGGGTTGACTGTTTGCCCCCCCGCCCTCTCCTGACAGACTGAAAGCTTGCTTTAATGCCACTCACGTGATACCACAAAATCTATAGTCTTTTTCTCTCTCCTTTCTTTGTAAAAAGCTTCGTATTCAAAACATTTCTAAAAATTCGTTCCTGGAATGTAGGCGTCGCTGGCAAGGCCAGCATTTATTGCCCCTCCCTAATTGCCCTCGAGAAGGTGGTGGTGAGCCGCCTTCTTGAACCGCTGCAGTCCGTGTGGTGAAGGTACTCCCACAGTGCTGTTAAGGAGGGAGTTCCAGGATTTTGACCCAGCGACGATGAAGGAACGGCCGACATATTTCCAAGTCAGGATGATGTGTGACTTGGAGAGGAACTTTTTTTTTTTATTCGTTCCTGGGATGTGGGGGTCGCTGGCAAGGCTGGTGTTTATTGCCCATCCCTAAATGACCTTGAGAAGCTGGCGATGAGCCGCCTTCTTGTACCGCTGCAGTCCGTGTGGAGGTGATCATGTTCCCATGCGCCTGCTGCCCTTATCCTTCTAGGTGGTAGGGGTCCCAGGTTTGGGAGGTGCTGTCGAAGAAACATACCAAAAAATGACAGGTCCCGTGGAAAGTGCCAAAAAGCTGGGGGAGGCAGCCACATTAATGGCACTCGGGCACTCAATGTGGGGCCCACCAGCACTTATCGCCCATAGCAAATTCACAATCAAAGAAACGTCGCTTTATTACAGTATTTGCTTGTTCTATATTTACTAAATCGCTGATGAATTCACTGTAGCAAATAGAAACCAGAACACTATTTTTGCTCTCTACGGTAAACAAGGTGCAAGAGTCACCGAGCAATTGTCTTTACTTTGTTTTAAATTTGCCTTTTCTGATGAGTTTTGTGGTCAAGATGAGGGATGTCACTCTTGGCAAAAGAAACAAAGAAAGATTTGCATTTCTATAGCGCCTTTCACGACCACCGGACGTCCCAAAGCGCTTTACAGCCAATGAGTACTTTTGAAGTGTAGTCACTGTTGTAATGTGGGAAACGCGGCAGCCAATTTGCGCACAGCAAGCTCCCACTAACAGCAATGTGACGATGACCAGATCATCTGTTTTTGTTATGTTGATTGAGGGATAAATATTGGCCCCAGGACACCGGGGATAACTCCCCTGCTCTTCTTCGAAATAGTGCCGTGGGATCTTTTACGTCCACCTGAGAGGGCAGACGGGACCTCGGTTCAATGTCTCATCCAAAAGACGGCACCTCCGACAGTGCAGCACTCCCTCAGCACTGCACTGGGAGCGTCAGCCTAGATTTTTGTGCTCAAATTTCGGGGGTGGGACTCGAACCCACAACCTTCTGACTCAGAGGCAACTGTGCTGCCCACTGAGCCACAGCAGACACAACGTGCGCCTATTAAGCTCTCAAAATGGCACAGCCGAGAATCTCGCAGTCTCAAACTCCCATCTTCATTTTGACTTGCATTTCTGTAGCGCCTTTCACGACCTCAGGATGCCCCAAAGCACTTTACAGCCAATGAAGTACTTTTGAAGTGTAATCACTGTTGTAATGTAGGAAACGCAGCCAATCCCACAAACAACAATGTGATAATGACCAGATTATCTGTTTCAGTGATGTTTTAGGCATAAATATTGGCTAGGACATTGAAGAGAACTCCCCTGCTCTTCTTCAAATAGTGCCATGGGATCTTTTATGGCTAGCTGTGAGAGCGGACGGTGCCTCAATTTAAAATCTCATCCAAAAGACCGCAACTCTTCTTTTCTTCTTAGGCAGTCCCTCGGAACTGAGGATGACTTGCTTCCACATTAAAAATGAGTTCTCAGGTGACTGATGAGTCCAATGCGGGACCTACAGTCTCTGTCACAGGTGGGGCAGACGGTGGTTGAAGGGGCGGGTGGGTGGGGTGCTTGGGTTGACTTGCGCTCCTTCCGCTTGGCTTCCGCTTGCTCCCGGCGAAGAGACTCGAAGTGTTCGGCGCCTTCCCGGATGCTTCTCCTCCACTTTGTGCGGTCTTGGGCCAGGGATTCTCAGGTGTCAGTGGTGATGTTGCACTTTTTCAAGGAGGCTTTGAGGGTGTCCTTGAAGCGTTTCCTCTGCCCACTGGGGGCTCTCTTGCCGTGTCGGAGCTCCGAGTGGAGCGCTTGTTTTGGGAGTCTCGTATCGGGGCATGCGGACAATGTGACCCGTCCATCGGAGCTGATCGAGCATGGTCAGAGCTTCGATGCTGGGGATGTTGGCCTGAGCGAGAACACTGACGTTGGTGCGCCTATCCTGCCAATGGATTTGCAGGATCTTGTGGAGGCAGCGTTGGTGGTACCTCTCCAGTGCTTTGAGGTGCCTGCTGTACATGGTCCATGTCTCTGAGGCATACAGCAGGGCGGGTATTACTACTGTGCCAGCCTGGATTTTGTGCTCAAGTCTCTGGGGTGGGACTTGAACCCATAATCTGTTGACTCAGAGGCGAGATTGCTACCCACTGAGGTAGATACCTAAACTAAGGTGACACCGAAACACCTTATCTGAAGAGAACATAAGAAATAGGAGCAGGAGTCGGCCATTTGGCCCCTCGAGCCTGCTCCGCCATTCAATAAGATCATGGTCTTGGCCTCAACTCCACTTTCCTGCCTGTTCCCCATAACCCTTGACTCCCTCATCGTTCAAAAATCTGTAACTCCTCAGGCAGTGCAGGAAAATAGGACAGACACAGCTTAGGGAGAAGAGAGTTAAGGTCAACCACACAATGGTACCAGGGATGAGGGGCTTCAGTTATGCGGAGATACTGGAATTTTTCTCCTTACAGCTAAGAAGGTTAAGAGGAAATATGAGGGGCTTCAGTTCTATGGAGAGACTAGAGAAGCTGGGGTTGTTCTCCTTGGAGCAGAGAAGGTTAAGGGAAGATTTAATGGAGGTGTTCAAAATTACAAGGGGAATTGATGGAGTAAATAATGAGAAACTGTTTCCACTGGCAGGAGAGTCGGTAACCAGAGGTCACAGATTGAAGATAATTTGCCAAAGAATCAGAGGGGAGATGAGAATTTCTTTACTCAGCGAGATGTTGTGATCTGGAATGTGCTGCCTGAAAGGGCGGTGGAAGCAGATTCAATAATGACTTTCAAAAGGGAATCAGATAAATACTTGAAGGGGAGAAATTTGCAGGGTTAGGGGGAAAGAGCGGGGGGAGTGAGACTAATTGGAGAGCTCTTTCAAAGGCACAGGCACGATGGGCCGAATGGCCTCCTTCTGTGCTGTGAAATTCGATGAAAAAAAACCTGACTGAGGTATGTAAATTACATTAAATGACTTCCAAAAGATAAATCCTGACTGCTTCTTTAAAATAAGGTGGGATAACAGAACCAGAGGTCGAAAATATAAACCCACTGAAATTAACTTTAAGATGAGATATCAGACGGAGCTTCTTTACACAGAGGGTGAGGGATGGCTGGAATAACTAGTCAGGCTGGGTTAGAGGTTGCCAACTCTCCAGGATTGCCCTGGAGTCTCCGGGAATTAAAGATTGATCTCCTGGTCAGCAACACCCCGGAGAAACATAATAAAAAAATTGTGCGGTTTTTGATTTTTATTAGTTATAAAATTATTGGAGAAGGGAGAAAACAGCCAGGCAGGGCGGCGGAGGCGGGAGACCATGGCCCAGAAATTAAACACTGAGTGTTCCCGCGAGGGTAAGGCTTCCCCGCGATATCTCACTCCGCGCCTACCTTTTTCCTCCGGGCCCACACGAACTTTAGTTTCAAGGATGCAGCTGTGCAGTGCTTGCGTGACCCAGAGACGCAATTAGTTCGTGCGAGCTCTGGGATCACGTGATTCAGTTAGAGCCAATGGCAGCACACCATCTTTCATTCATAGTTTTGACAGGAAGACCTGTCAAAGCTATGAATACTATACCCCCCCTAAAAGAACAGCTAAACCTCAATTAACTTTAAAAAAAAGCCATCACATTAATAAAATAAGTATAGTTAAATAAATTAACCACTTTAAACAAAAAATTAATTTTTGAAAAAATTTAAAATCTTTAAAAATAAACTTACCTTTCTTTAAAGTCTCTAAAAAAGATAAACCTGTTGAAAAAAATTTAAAATACTTAATTAACTACTTACCTTGTTAAAAGAGGGTCTTACGCCTCCTTTCTTTATGTGTAAAATCTTCCATGCTTACCTGCGCGTTCAAAGCACTAAGTGCACTGCGTGCGCACAGCCTGTAGCGCGCACGCGGTTTACTTAGGAACCGCCCCCTTTTGAATTCACGAAGTGCCGGTTTCCCGCGCATGCGCAGTGCATGCTGGAAACCAGCAATTGGAGACCTAAAACGCGAGAGTACACAGTGCGTACTCTCGCGTATTAGGTCTAATTTTCAGGCCCATGTGATGACACCTCCAGGAATATGTCCAACCAGAGTTGGCAACGCTAGGCTGGGTCGGAAAATTGCAACTTTAGGGATTACTCAAAAATGGTGGAATACTTCAAATTGTAAACTATGTTAAGATTCCAACTAAACCATCGAAAGATACAAATCGTCTTCACACAAAATGTTGTTGGCTTGTGGAATGCATTGACCCAGAAGGCCATAGGTTCAGAGGTGTCCAAAAATGATAGCTGTTCACAGGAATTAAGAGTATTAAGGAATATGGAGAATGGGGACGGCGTTGGGTTAAGAAGGATGGACAACTGTCCCAGATTACACAATGGTGGAGCAGGCACTAAGCCTGAACGGCCTACAGCAGTTCCTGTTAACCTGGAGGAATTGGAATACGGGGGCGGGGAACGGGGTGCGGGAGCTACCATGGGTAAAAAGCCTTCTCTCCTCTAATTATTCTGATCATCCTCGTGTTCGAATCCCTCCACGGTCCTCGCCCCCTTCCTATCTCTGTAACCTCCTCAGCCCTGCAACCCTCCTAGATCTCTGCGTGCCTCCAACTCTGGCCTCTTGCACATCACTGAATTCCTTCGCCCCACCACTGGCGGCCGTGCCTTCAGCTGTCTAGACCCTAAGCTCTGGAATTCCCTCCCCAAACCTCTTCACCTCTCTTTCCTCCTTTAAGACGCTCCTCAAAACCTACCTCCCTGACCAAACGTTTGGTCACCTGCCTCAATGTCTCCTTCTTTGGCTCGGGGTCAAAAAACAATTTGTCTGCGAATGCCGCTGTGAAGCGCCTTGCGATTCTTTTCTTGTCCCATCACCACCCCCTTTTACCTTGCACCATCATCCCTTTTGTCATTTAATCACTCCTGCCTTCCAGACAGTCCCTTTTGTTCTTTCCTCCCCTCCTCCCCTTTCCCTGCCTCTGTACTTGCTTAAAACCTGCTCTTTCTCTTACGTTCCAGTTCTGACGAAAGGTCATCGACCTGAAACGTTAACTCTGTTTCGCTCTCCACAGATGTTGCCTGACCCGCTGGGTATTTCCAGCATTTTCAGTTTTTATTTCAGATTTCTCGCATCCGCAATATTTTGCATTTGGTATAAAATGTCATAATCGGGAGCTCTACGTGAACAGTTATGGAAGGGTGTGCAGAGCCCAGCCCGAAAGATCGGAGTTATACTGTGGCTGCGAATTGCATTCTGCCGGCGTGCCCAGAATTCCATTGTCCATCGGGAAATTTTTTAATATCGGAAGAGTCATTCTTCTGTAAACAGTGAGAGGGTTCAGCAGGAGCAACGGACCGCGTGAGCATTCTTTAAACCTGAATTCAGTCCGCATCAGCGTTCTACTCTACGCTGTGCCAAGTACGAGTGACGTCAGGCAAGCCTCTCGGAGGAGATCTCCTACCACTCGGCACTCACATTAAAAGAGTGTGAAAATGGAAGAACAACTGGAGCTTTAGGGAGTGTCCGAGGGCCTGTCCGCCCTCGCAGGTGGACGGAAAAGATTCCCTGGCACTATTTCGAAGAAGAGCAGGGGAGTTCTCCCCGGTGTCCCGGCCAATATTTATCCCTCAACCAACAGAATACTTGGGTCATTATCACTTGGCTGTTCGTGGGAGCTTGCTGTGTGCAAATTATCGACCGTGTTTCCTACATTACAAGCGGGGCTACATGCCAAAAGAACTTCATTGGCTGTAGAGCGCTTTGGGATGTGCTGAGGTCGTGAAAGGCGCTATAGAAATTCAAGTCTTTTTCATTAGAGCAGCTTTGGAGATCCTGAGCCTGTTCTTGGTTGTATAAAGGCTGCTATTATTCAAAGATGAAAACTGAGCGTGGCATTATAATTGTGATGGATGGTGTGTACACAGCAGTTTGTGTATCGCACGGGGCCCAGCAGTCTGTGGCTGGATTAGAGAAGGGCCTGTATTGTTTACAAACCCGCAATCTGGCACGGAACAGAAAAGAATGAACTGTAGGTTGACTAAGCAAGAACTGTGCCTTCCAAAGCAAACACAGCAAGAGAGGAGCAGCCACGACTCAACTGGCGACAGCTCCTCTTAAGAGAAAGACTTGCCTTTCTATCGCGCCTTTCACGACCTCAGGACGACCCAAAGCACTTTACAGCCAATCAAGTACTTTTTGAAGTGCAGTCACTGTTGCAATGTAGGAAACGCAGCAGTTAATTTGCGCACAGCAAGCTCCCACAAACAACAATGTGAATAATCAGACCACCTGTTTTAATGATCTTGATTGAGGGATAAATATTGGCCAGGACCCCGGGGAGAACTCCCCTGCTCTTCTTCAAATAGCGTCATGGGATCTTTCACATCTACCCGCGAGGCCTTCGATTCAACGTCTCATCTGAAAGACGGTACCCTCTGACAGTTCAGCACTCCCTCAGTACTGAACTGGGAGTGCCAGCCTGGATATTTGTGCTCAAGTCTCTTGGAGTGGGACTTGAACCCACAACCTTCTGACTCAGAGGCGAGAGTGTTACTAACAGAGCCACGACTGATATTGGTAAAACTATATCAGAACTCTTCAACTAAGAGTGGCTTTTCTCCAAAGGATGTTCATTCGAAGTAGTTCAAGTACATATAAAATGAGGAACTTATCAGTGAAACACAGCAGGGATCATTTTAACCGATGGCTCCACTGAAGGCAGCGGAGCACAAAAATCAGGTGGGCGCAAAATGGGCATCTGTCTCAAACCCGGGTTCGGTTAAAATGACTCCCCAGTCCCCAGTCCATCCAAGTTATATAAAACCCATCAGTGTATATAAGCAGCAATGTTCCCCCTAAGGTGCGTGGCCACGCACCAATTGCGAGGCCCCTGCGCAGGCCGCTCAGCAAGTTTAAAGGGTCCCCGCCAGGAGAACAAATCATTAGAGGGAATATTGATAAACGGTCTTGCATCTTGCACACGTCCATCACACTTCAGATGTTACAGAAAATCTGTGTCACGCTTTTTTAAAAAAAGAGCCAGTCATTTCCTGCTGGTTTCCCTCTGACTTTGGGGAGAAGCCAGCCAATCACAAGCTGTTGCCAATTTACAGAGAAACGTCCTCCAATTGCCTCACACGTGGTGAACAGTATTCAAGCCTTTATTTGCGCTCAGGCTTCACCTATCTGTAGCAGTTGTACCGTACGGCCTTAAAGAGACACACCACCCACACACAGATACACCTCAGCGGCGGAATAATACCTCGTGCTTTACTTGGTATAATGGTCCTGGCCCCACAGAACGGCATATCCTTTGACAGTGATCTACAAAGTTTACCAATGAAACCAAAGTAACAGTAGTCAGCCGTGGCTCAGTGGGTAGCACACTTGCCTCCGAGTCATGGGTTCAAATCCCACTCCAGAGACTTGAACGCACAATCCAGGCTGACACTCCAGTACTGAGGGAGTGCTGCAATGGTGCCGTCTTTGGGATGACGTTAAATGGAGGCCCCGTCTGCTCTCTCAGGTGGATGTAAAAGATCCCATTGCACTATTTCGAAGAAGAGCAGGGGGAGTTCTCCCTGGTGTCCAAGGGCCAATATTTATCCCTCAACCAACATCAATAAAACAGATCATATTGCCATTGGGACCTTGCGGTGTGCAAATTGGCTGCCATGTTTCCGACATTACAACACCTCAAAAAAGTATTGCATTAGCTGTAAAATGGTTCATATTGAAAAGGTGCTATTTTTTTTTTTTTTTTTTTTTTAAGAGCCTGATTTGGGATCTCCTTGTTAGGAAGAGCCATACCTAGAATTTTTGCGCACAACTGTCAAATATAAACTTCCATCCATAAATATTAACCTCACTGTTCTTATGGAGACGAGCATAACCATCATTTTGCGCACAGCAAGACCTCACAAGCAGCAACGAGTTGAGATCGACTACTTTCTGTGGTGAGGGTCGAGTCAACAATGTTGGTCAGGATACTGGGCGAAGTCCCTGTTCCTCTCCATACAGGACTACATGATCATTAAGTCCACCTGTACCTCTAGAACAGGTAGATGGAGCCTCAGATTAACATCTCGCCCATAGGATGACACTTCTGACACTGTAGTGCTCCCTCACTTCTTCACCGCCTTCAGTGTGCCAGTGCAGCCTTTGGTCGCCTGAGGAAGAGAGTGTTTGAAGACCAGGACCTCAAACCCAGCACCAAGCTCATGGTCGACAGAGCAGTAGTGATACCCGCCCTCCTGTATGCTTCAGAGACATGGACCATGTACAGCAGGCACCTCAAAGCACTGGAGAGGTACCACCAACGCTGCCTCCGCAAGATCCTGCAAATCCATTGGCAGGATAGGCGCACCAAAGTCAGTGTTCTCGCTCAGGCCAACATCCCCAGCATCGAAGCTTTGACCACACTCGATCAGCTCCGATGGACGGGTCACATCGTCTGCATGCCCGATACGAGACTCCCAAAACAAGCGCTCTACTCGGAGCTCCGGCACGGCAAGAGAGCCCCAGGTGAGCAGAGGAAACGCTTCAAGGACACCCTCAAAGTCTCCTTGAAAAAGTGCAACATCCCCACTGACACCTGGGAATCCCTGGCCCAAGACCGCACAAAGTGGAGGAGAAGCATCCGGGAAGGCACCGAACACCTCGAGTCTCTTCGCCGGGACCAAGCGGAAGCCAAGCACAAACAGCGGAATGAGCGCACGTCAACCCAAGCACCCCACCCACCCGCCCCCTTCAACCACCGCCTGCCCCACCTGTGACAGAGACTGTCGGTCCCCCATTGGACTCATCAGTCACCTGAGATCTCATTTTTAGTGTGGAAGCAAGTCATCCTCAGTTCCAAGGGACTGCCTAAGAAGAAGAACTGCAGTGTAAACCTTAGCGTTGCGCACAGGTCACTGGAGTGGAGTTTGAACCCACAACCTTCTGACCCTGAGGCAAGAGTACTACAACGACAATAGCAACTAGTATTTATAGAGCACCTTTAACGTAGTAAAACGTCCCAAGGCGCTTCACAGGAGCGATTATCAAACAAAATTTGACACCGAGCCACATAAGAAGATATTAGGACAGATGACCAAAAGCTTGGTCAAAGAGGTAGGTTTTAAGGAGCATCTTAAAGGAGTAGAGTGGCGGAGAGGTTTAGGGAGGGAATTCCAGAGCTTAGGTCCTAGGCAGCTGAAGGCACGGCCGCCAATGGTTGGGGGCAAAAGAAATCGGGGAGGCACAATAGGCCAGAATTGGAGGAGCGCGGATTTCTCAGGGGGTTGTAGGCTATGTTCCTTGTAATATATATAATAAAATAATGCGCGGTTTTTACATTGAAATGCCGGCAAGCCGGCTGCACGGGTTCCCTGGAGTTTGTGGCCCCGCACCTTACAGGGAATACTGGTTGTAGGGCTGAAGGAGGGTACAGAGATAGGGAGGGGCGACTAGACCAGAAGGTTCCCACACGGTCCTGGTCTTAGCTCAGATTCACATTGCTATTAGTTAAGGGTTAACTAATTGCGCAAACACTGCATGCCTTGGTAAATCCTTTGGCAGGTTTCAACCTCACTGACAGCCGCTTTAGAACACATGTTCAATGGGAGCAATATGCGCGTTCCCATGATTTTCTTTTAATGCTGCCAGAACAAGATTGGAACCCAGCACGGACTGATCGAATGAAAGCCTGCGCACTTTCGTGACTGGGAAGGTCCAACATAGTGGGTTTTGGGCAATTTCAATCCACCTCCTCGTGCAGACAATCTTACTGAGAGATGGCCATCTTTAGTTTCTTGTCCCATTACCATCTCCTTTTGCCTTGCACCGTCTCTTAATCTCTCCTGCCTTCCACCCTATCACAGACCTTCCCTTTTGTTCTTTCCTCCCCTCCCCCCCTTTCCCTGCCCCTGCACTTGCTTAAAAACCTGTTCCATCTCCAACTTTTTCCAGTTCTGATGAAGGGTCATCGTTAACTCTGTTGCTCTCTCCACAGATGCTGCCTGACCTGCTGAGTATTTCCAGCATTTTCTGTTTTTATTTCAGATTTCCAGCAGTATTTTGCTTTTGTCGGCAAGTTCTGGCCATCTAGGGTCAGGCAGAGCATCCAACAGTGCCACACAGAATTCGACGTTTTCTCTCTATTTCTTGATTTACGAGCCGATTATTTAAGTTGCTGCTATTAGATATATTTTCTGCGATGACAGCAGTTTTCATGCGCATCCCCGATTTCCTTCGCCCGACCATTGGCGGCCGTGCCTTCAGCCCGTCTGGGCCCGGAGCTCTGGAATTCCCTCCCTAAACATCTCTGCCTCTCCTCCTTTAAGAGGCTCCTTAACACCTACCACTTTGACCAGGCTTTTGGTCCCCTATCCTAATATCTCCTTATGTGGCTCGGTGTCAAATTTTGTTTGTCAACACTCTTGTGAAGCACCTATGTTAAAGGCGCTATATAAATGCAAGTTGTTGTCTTGCTGTGGGGGAGTGGACGCTCATTTTTAGGAGTTAGAACAGGGAGGGCCCAGAGAATGTGGCAGTGTTTAGAGGAGGGGACCCTTCACTGAGTCCTTTGGAAAAATCACTTTTTTTATTCATTCATGGAATGTGGGCGTCGCCGGCAAGGCCAGCATTTATTGCCCATCCCTAATTGCCCTCGAGATGAGCCAGCTTGGCTTGCTGGGCCATTTCAGAGGGGCATTTAAGAGTCAACCACATTGCTGTGGGTCTGGAGTCACCTATCGGCCAGACCGGGTAAGAACGGCAGATTTCCTTCCCTCAAGAACCTTAGTGAACCAGATGGGTTTTTACGACAATCCGGTAGTTTCATGGTCACCATTACTGATGCTAACTTTTTATTCCAGATCCAGTTAATTAACTGAATTTAAATTCCCCAGCTGCCGTGGTGGGATTTGAACTCACGTCTCCGGACCATTAGTCCAGGCCTCTGGATTACTAGCCCAGTGACATTACCACTATGCTACCGTACCCTTAACCCCCACCTCTACTGCAGTGATTTTCCAAACGTTCGGAAAATCACTGCGGTAGAGGCACGGGTTAAGGCACAGAGCGGAGAGAGATTTACCCTTCAGTGTACTGGTACATCATTCCATCTCGGGACCTGAATCTTTTCTGTCTGCCTGCTGTACGCTTCCTACGTGAATGACTTTGAGGTACGAGCGATTGAATTCTTATTGGACAAACATCCCTAAAACTCCAAACCTGGTGCAAGCATGCAATGGTGCCAATTTTCTAGGTTTACTGGCAGGATCAGCATTAAAGTATTCCCGGGTCAGGTCAAACGCAGACCCAAAGCTCCTTTAATACGATCCTAACACTGTTCTCTAAACTTAGCCTCAAAAGAGAACTCCCTAACCACAGCAGTGTGACACTTTGATTGCCAGTCATTCTCGTGGCCTGTCCATGAAACAGTATCGTGTCAGTTTGTGTTACATTTGCACCCACGAGGGATTAGTTTGCGATTTAGGAACCCCACAGATCTTCAGAGCAGAGATTTTGCTGTCAATCTTCATGTACTGATGTAGGCCAGTTCTAAATGGTTAAGTACTGGTACAAATCATACCAGAATGCGTAATGTGCTAATAGCACTGACTTCTCCGAGGCCATCTATTTGCACAATTGTTCCCAGATGCAGAACTTGACGGGTAGAGGGATCTTCCACCCTGGTGTGCAAGCAGAAAATTGGGTTACGGTGAAATTTAAAGGGATGCTGATAATTAAAAAGGGCAGCGGCGGAATATGGGGTCATAAACTTTCACAGCCTTTAGGAAATCGCAACAGGAATCTCATACCCATTACCAGCACTTCAGCAAAGGTGAAGGTGAAGGAATTGAGGGCAACCAATTGTAGGAAGGAAAGACAGGCTTGCTTTAAATGCCAAAGGCAAAATACTGCGGATGCTGGAAATCTGAAATAAAAACACAGAAAATTGCTGGCAATACTCAGCAGGTCAGGCAGCATCCGTGGAGAGAGAAACAGAGTTAACGTTTCAGGTCGATGACCAGTTCTGACGAAGAGTCATCGACCTGAAACGTTAACTCTGGTTTCTCTCTCTGCAGATGCTGCCTGACCTGCTGAGTATTTCCAGCATCTTGCTTCAAATGCCGCCTTTCACGACCTCAGGACGTCCCAACGCGCTTTACAGCCAATGAAGCACGTTTTGAAGTGTAGTCATTGTTGCAATGTAGGAAACTCAGCAGCCAATTTGCGCACAGCAAGATGGTAATGACCAGATAATCTACTTCAGTGATGTCGGTTGAGGGATAAATATTGGCCCAGGACACCGGGAGAACTCCCCCCTGCTCTTCTTCGAAATAGCGTCGTGGGATCTTTTACATCCGCCCCAGAGGGCAGGCCATGGTTTAAGGTCTCAACTAAAAGACGGCACCTCCGACAGTGCAGCGCTCCCACAGCGCCACGCTGGAGCGTCAGCCTGGATTGTGGCTGCTGCAGATAAAACCAGTAGGTAACCAAGAAGGAAAGCCAGGCCACAAGGCCTCGTCGGCCATCAACCCCAAACAGCAGCAAAGGATGGTTCTCCCTTCATAATGACTTGAAGGTAGAACAGTGAGGCAGGGGCGGGCGCAGGGGAGGGGAGGAATGCGTCAGAAGGCCAAACAACCTTAGTCGTCACATCAATGCTCAGAATCCTTCCTTGATCCATATTCAGCAAGCATTTATTGTCTTCTAATTGTCACCATGGTAATATAACAAGTATTTATATAGCGCCTTTTAAACATAGTAAAACGTCCCAAGGCGCTGCACAGGAGTATTTTAAGACAAAAAATTTGACACTGATCCACATATATAGGGAGATAGACCTTTACCAAATAAACCTAATCGTGACAAACAACCCGCTCGCTGGGAAATATAAACTTCTGGGAGCTTTTCCCTTTCAACTGACCCATCCCCATGGCAACCACAGATGTGTTTTCCACCTCAACACCTCTTCAACTGCACTAACAGCTTACGCAAATATTTCCACACACAAAGCGACCATCAAAGAACACTGCGGCACAAACATTTATCTGGAAGCACTCGGTTTTACATCTAAAATAACAAGATCGGTTCTTGAGGAGAAGAGCTGATTGCGAGATTTACAGTAAGAGACCCGGGGGGGGGGGGGAGGGGGAAACCCAAGGGTTTCTGGACTAAGTGATGCACAGTCCCGCGCGTTAAAGTCGAATTTAACCAAAAAAATTATTTCTACTGCCCTGAAGTTGCGTGCTTTGAAGAAAGAAAAAAAGACTTGCATTTCTATAGCGCCTTTCACAACCACCGGACGTCCCAAAGCGCCTTACAGCCAATGAAGTATTTTGTTGTAACGTGGCAGGCAATTTGCGCTCAGCAAGCTCCCACAAACAGCAATGCGATAATTGACCAGATAATCTGTTTTAGTGATGTTGATTGAGGGATAACTATTGGCCCCAGGACATATTACCATACGAGTGTGGATATGAATTTGTTCTGTGTGCTTTCTATTAAATAGAAATTAGTAACTTATTTTTAAGTGGGTTGACACCCCCGTTAAGATGAGAGAGAAAGGAATGTCACCCAAATGGATTCATACAATATTGGCACTGCTCAATTCAACGGCAAAGATTTTATTCCATATCCTCTCCTTGGTAATCTATTTTTGCACTCATGGAGACCTCCCATTTCAGGTTGCCAGTCCCTTTCTGAGCGGCTTCATGAAGCAGCTCACTTGTATCTGCTGCCCATTTCCTAACTCGCACCGAGTCCCGTTCATCCATCACCCACTGTACTCGCTGACCTACATTGGCTCCCAGCCCGGCAACGCCTCGATTTTAAAATTCTCACCTGTGTTTTCAAATCCCTCCCTGGGCTCGGCCACTCCCGATCTCCGTTAGCTTCCCCCAGCCCTACGAGATCTCTGCGCTCCTCCAATTCTGGCCCCCTTGCGCGCCTACGATTTTCATTGCTCAGCTGCCTCGGCCCCGAGCTCTGGAATTCCCTGCCTAAACCTCGCCGCCTCTCTTTCCTCCTTTAAGACGCTCCTTAAAACCTACCTCTTTGACCAAGCTTTTGGTCACCGGTCCTAATATTTCCCGACATGGCTTGGTGTCCAATATTGTTCGATAACTCTCCTGTTAAGCACCTTGGGATGTTTTACGTTAAAGGCTATATCAGTGCAAGTCGTCGTCGTTTCCATGGCAACTCCTTTGGTTGCAGAGAAAACTGGCCATGGGGGCTGAACCATAAATCAGCGCCAGTTGGGACTGTGGAGGAATCCCCTCGGACTGGGTACAGCTGCAGACTCAGGTGGCAGTGGTTGCATTCAGGAGGCTGGTGGCTCATAATTGGATTCCCAGCCCCATCTGAACCGACTGCCCACATCAATACCAAGCATACACGTGGACCACCTATATCAACCAGGGCAGCTTAGGATAGAAGCAGAGACCACCGCTCTTAAAAGGCAAGATATTGTGGCGATTGTTTTTTCTAAAGAGGGAGATACTTTGCAAGTCCTCTTCCCCCAACCCGATCTTCACTAACAATTAGGATTGTAAACCTGGGGTCAATAATGCTGCTTGTTGTGTTGTAGAACCAAGGTTGTCAACATCAGTTCACCTTAATATTTAAACGAGGACAATTCTAAATCTGTCTTGAACAGCATGGCTAAAATCATTAAGGAACAATTTGATTTTCAAGAATTTATTTGGACTGATGCAGTGAGAAAAAAAATGTACCTTTGAGAAAAACAAGTATCAAAATTGAGCACGCTTGTGGGCTTAACGCAGACTTAAGTGTCCAAACTTGATACTTTCAAGTGAAAAACCCTTAAACTCCAGTATTCAAGCATCGCTTGGTCAAATGTATCCAAGAACCACAAAGCAACAAGACACGAGTTGCTCCATTGTTCTCAGGTCTACCAAAGAGAAGTACGGAGCAGAAGACGACTTTTCCCACCAGCCACGAGTGAGGGAGAGGCCAAGGGAGTCACTCTGCGCCAATCTCACCAACCTTCGAGCAGTTGGCTAGAGAGGGATATTGCAGAGGCCTGCCTAGTCACTGGCCATATTATGCTACCCTTGTCTGAAGTATGGTATGTAGTACAGAGACCTTAAAAAAAACCAAGAAATATTTAAACAGTTCAGGCAAATCTACATTGAAATTTGATGAAAACAGCAAGACTGACATCTACATGTTGTAACAAAAACTGAGACAGTCACAGTGCCTTCAGATCCATCGCAACTGGCAAAGATATGACATGACAAGATCTTCTCAAGACTTAATTCATACAACAAACCTTGATGTGTTCACTACCTAGTTCCTCCGTGGACCTCCCACCATACTACAAACACAGAAAAAGTTCCCATCTTTCTCCCTATCACGATAATCTACTCACATTAAAATCAGTAAAAAAAAAAGCAAAGAGGACTGGAAACCATGTTTTGCTTGCAACCCAGAAAAAGGTGGAAATTACAATTTCCTCCTAAGATTCTGAATTTATACTTGGCTTCAGAATTAGAAGCTTCCTCAGGCACCACCAGATTATCTGCAGGAAGCTGAACCTTGGTACAGATGTCTTTCTCGAGCAGAAGTCCAGATGTTGGCGCGTCATTGGCCATCCTCAGCTTACTTATACCTTCCCTGGGTTGGTGCGGCCCTACTCCAGTACCAGACTTATCTGGGGACAATTGCTTTCTTCTATCCTTCAAGACAGGTCTTCTCACCGGGCTCAGCCTCGACATCTTTCTTTGAGGTGAACGGACAGTTAAACATTTTTTACTGTTGAAGAGGTGTTGGTCGGAGACACCCGAGCAGTCTGGAGTATGTGCTTCAGGTGAGCAGGAGTCATTTACATCGTGCTTGCTGGCACGCTCACCTTCTAGCCCCTCTAGGTCTTTACAAACACGCAAGGCGCTCTCAAGACTCAACGATCTTCTCATGGGCTGCCTTGCGCCCCGATGCTTGTGTCCCTCTGGCTTTTTTCCAAACAGTGTACTTGCATGCTGGGCAAACCTCAACACCGAGGACGGATACGGAATATGCTTGGAGCTCGCTGGAACCTTTGCGAAATTGTGTTTCACACTTCGCCTTTTTGCGGAGAGCTTGTTAAGTTTACGGATGTATTCGGTCACAGATGAGCGAGCCATTTCCATTCTGCTTGGCTGTGGAGAGGGCTTCTCACTGGTATCACTCACTGGGTCATAGGACATATGTTTGCACTTCTCTGCAGACTTGAATCTACCTTCTGTATTGTACAAAGAATTTGAGGCAGCGCGTTCCACACGGTCTTCCTCTACAACAATGAAAGGCGTGGGCAACCCCGGAGTCATTTTAGAGTTTCCGTTCATACCTTTTGAACAACCTTCCACTTCTGTAGAGTGGGGACAAGCTTTGACACATGGCACAGATCGGTTTTTGTCTTCTCCATTGAAATTATCTGCCACAGATGAAGTATCATTACTGCCACCTAAAGTCTTTAGGTAGGTGTCAGGGTCCTCTGCAAACTCTGCCTCTGCATCCCCCTCTGCAAGTTCTTTGCCTTTGCTCTCCGAAATGGTCTCGGGCAAGCTTAATGATCGCCGAACTCCCTTGCAATTTGGAACTGAACGATAGTGAGGGACTTGAAGAAAATATGGCGTCGAGACATCATCGCCAATCAGGGAACCAAGGTCCAATTTCAAAACGTCATTGCGGCCTCTCCATGGTTGGTCCCATTCAGATATCTCTGACTCTAAAGTATGGGTTGGGGTGTCGGCAACACTTGGTCTTAGGAACTTGCATGGCATTTGATGAGGCTTCTTGGCCTCAAGTGCAGGATCTGATGGGCTTATTATAAAACCAGGGCTGGCCTGCAGAAGAGCTCCTTCACTCTTGCTTGGTTCAGCATCAGATAAGGTATTGAAATCCACGTGCGGTGATAGATGATGAGAAGCATAGTCTTCCAATTCATTCCCATTGAAAAGCCCTGGAGCAAATGAAACACAAGACATTCAACGTGACTCAATAGTCATGTAAAGCTAACTTATTGGCATAGGACGTCACTTTATCTTAAAAAAAGGATTAGTTTCTAATTAATGAATTGGCTTCCCATCATCATTTCTAACATAACAGCAACTTGAATTTATATAGTGCCTTTAACGTAGTAAAACATCCCAAGGTGCTTCATATTTGCGATATCAATAAAAGAATTGACACTGAGCCACATAAGGAGATATTAAGACAGGGCTTGGTCAGAGAGGTAGGTTTTAAGGAGCATCTTAAAGGAGGAGAGAGAGGTGGAGATATTAGGAAGGGAATTCCAGATCTTAGGGCCGAGACAGCTGAAGACATGGCCGTCAATGGTGAAACGATGGAAATCGGGGATGTGCAAGAGGCCAGAATCGGAAGAATGCCGAGATCTCGGAGGGTCGTTTACTGTATATAACGTGCAGACAATACATGAGATGTGAAGTGCATTAGTATCGAACTTCAAACTAGAAGTGTATAAAATGTAGCCACCATCTGACAATCACTCGAGTTAGTGCGATAACAACTATTCCGTTCCCATCCTATTAATGCCAAATTAGCTGGTTGAATTCCGAGCCAGTTTGGCAACAGAGAGCGAGCAGTGAGATAAATGGAGAAGACTTTCTTCGAGGAGGCACTAACTACATGAGTTCTGCAAGGGTCTGTTCGAGACTGTTAACACTATTCAGAAACTATATGGAGAAAGATACCTCGTCTATGTATTATTAAAAATCTTGCGCAGGACACACATTCCCGGTCCACAAATCTTACCACTTGTTGTCAAACTTTTTGATCACGTTTCTCTGTCAATACAAATTGCGCTTATAAATTGCTATTCAATTATACTATGTCAACTATCACAATGTAGTGAAGGCCCTGGCCACTAGCTGGTTCTGTGGCGTGACTTTCTGAAGACTCTCTCCCAACCCCCACATATCTTGCATATATAAAAAAAATGACAGACAATTCCAGGAGCCAATTGTCAAATGGCCAGGCCACATTTGAAATAGTGTATAAAATTTTGGACAGCCATCTTCAAAAAGTCATTGATGTATTATATAGAAATTACAGCACAGAAACAGGCCATTCGGCCCAACTGGTCTATACTGGTGTTTATGCTCCACGCGAGCCTCTTCCCACTCATCTTCATCTCACTCCATCAGCAGTACCTTCTAATCCTTTCTCCCTCCCGTACCTATCTAGCTTCCCCTTAAATGCATCTATGCTATTTGTCTCAACCACTCCCTGTGGTAGCGAGTCCCACATTCTCACCACTCTCTGGGTAAAGAAGTTTCTCCTGAATTCCCTATTGGATTTTTTGGTGACTATCTTATATTGATGGCCTCTAGTTATGCTCTTCCCCACAAGTGGAAACATTCGCTCTGTATCCACTCTATCAAAACTTTTCATAATTTTTAGGTCAACCCTCAGCCTTCTCTTTTCAAGAGAAGAGACCCCCAGCCTGTTCATCCTTTCCTGATAGTATACCCTCGCATTTCTGGGATCATCCTTGTAAATCTTCTCTGCACCCTCTCCAGTGCCTCTATATCCTTTTTACAATATGGCGACCAGAATTGTAGGCAGTACTCCAAGTGTGGTCTAACCAAGGTTCGATACAAGTTTAGCATAACTTCTCTGCTTTTCAATTCAATCCCTCGAGAAATAAACCCTGGTGCCTGGTTCGTTATTTTTATGGCCTTGTCAGAAGAATGACCAGGATGATTTGGAGATTCAAAAGTTACAAAAGCATACTTAAAAGAGCAGAGTTTAAATTTACTGGAGATATGCAATTAAGGGGGAAGCTAATCCAGCTCTTAGACAATCTGAATGATGTGGACGAAAGTATGTAATATAATTTGACTTTACTCACAGAGGTAGAGGACAGAAGAATAAGGTTAATGAATCTCGTGAGATTAAACGTGGGAAGACATTTTGGGGATAGGTAACGTTGAGGTGATATCCTGGGGTTTGTTCATCATTTTCAGGGGGTCGTTGGAGGAAATTTTGTGAAATACTTCTCCAAAACAAACTAACAATGAACGACTCCAAACACATTTTGGGATTTAGAGAACATTGATAGGAGCAAGTCAGAACTTGATGGGCAAGAGAAGGGGAGGGGTACAACCGAGGGTAGAGTTTCGACTTTGGGCGCAATCGGCGATCTGGGCGCAAACTGCGCCCAAAATTGCGCTAGTTTTGAGAAGTGTTCTTTTGCTTCAAGTCTCCGCTCAAACTCATTTGCATATCGGCAAACGCCAAAATCTGTCAGGAACCAGCGCAATCGGACAGCCTTTCAGAACATAATTTAAAGAAAAATAATTTTGCTTGAAAAAGGGGAGTTCTCCCCGGTGTCCTCGGGCCAATATTTATTCCCATAATCAACATAACACAAGCAGATGATCTGGTCATTATCACGCTGCTGTTGGTGGGATCTTGCTGTGCGCAAATGGGCTACCGTGTTTCCCACATTACAACAGTGACCACACTCCAAAAAGTACTTTATTGGCTGTAAAGCACTTTGGGACGTCTGGTGGCCGTGACAGGCGCTGTAGAAATGCAAGTCTTTCTTTCATATATTTAAGAGTGTTAACCAATGTTCCCTCTAACCTCACGGCCCTTTCAAAATTTTGCACAGGGGCGGTTTTTCTATTCAAAAGTTGGCTCACCGGCTGCGCGGGACCTTCAGAGAGCTGGGCGGCCGCGCAACCAACAGGGAACATCGGTGGTAGCCTGGTGCAGTTTGATTAATACCGCTAAAAATGGGATTATCACTAAAACTAAGCGAGTTTTAATCAGTGTCTGGTCCACCGCTCCCCGCGAGTAACCTGATTTTAAGTAACTGAACGTGACTCTACAAAACAAGACAGAACCATTTGCTACTTATATTGGTGTATAGCAGTCGGTAGCTTAGTAAGTTGAAACAGTTATTATATTCAAAAGCTTTTAAAACGTGCCTATTAGAGACATTGTGCACAAAAAAGTTAAATTTTTCAGAGCCGCCTCGAAGGCTCGCAAACTGGTGCAATTAGCGGCAATTCCCAATGGTGATTAATTCAATCGGGGGGGCGAGGCCAGTTTTGTGGGCGGAGCCGGCTTATTTTGCGCTGGTTTGGCCGATTTCAGGTGAATTGCGCTTAAAAGAAACCAGCGCAACCTAGTGGAAACTCCAGGCCGAGATTTAGAAGACGACCAACAAAACAAGTGATAAACAAGGAAAGCCAACAAAAAGAGAACAAGAGGTCCTCAAAGGGCTGTCCTATAATGAGAGATTGAGTAGAATGGGCCTATACTCTCTGGAGTTTAGAAGAACGAGAGGTGATCTCATTAAAACATACAAGATTCTGAAGGGGATTGACAGGGTAGATGCTGAGAGGCTGTTTCCCCTGGCTGGAGTGTCTAGAACTAGGGGACATAGTCTCAGGATAAGGGGTCGGCATTTAAGTCTGAGATGAGGAGGAATTTCTTCACTCAGAGGGTTGTGAATCTTTGGAATTCTCTACCCCAGAGGGCTGTGAATGCTGAGTCTTTGAGCATATTCAAGGCTGAGATCGATAGATTTTTGGACTCTAAGGGAATCAAGGAATATGGGGATCGGACGGGAAAGTGGAGTTGAGGTCGATGATCAGCCATGATCTTATTGAATGGCGGAGCAGGCTCGAGGGGCCGTATGGCCGACTCCTGATCGTACTTCTTATGTTCTTATGACAAGCTATTAAAGGAGGTGGCAAATTAAATGAGACAACAACTTGCATTTATACGGCGCCTTTACCGTAGTGAAACGTCTCGAGGCGCTTCACAGGAGCGTTATAAGACAAAATTTGACACCGAGCCAATAGGAGAGATTAGGACAGGCTTGGTCAAGGTTTTAAGGAGCATCTTAACAGGAGGAGAGAGGTTTAGGGAGAGCTTCGGGCCTAGACGGTTGAAGGCACGGCCATCAATGGTGGAGCCAAAGTTCCCTATAAAAATTTTTGTGTGCGCATTACCTTTAAATTTGCAGGCGGCCATGTGGTATCTTAAGTGGGAGCAGCCCGTGAGCGGCCTGCACGGTGCTTTCCTGATTGCTGCGCCAACGCACGCAACTTCAAGGGAACGTTGGGCGGAGCAATAAAAATCGAGGATGCGCAAGAGGCCAGAATTGGAGGAGCGCAGAGATCGCGGAGGATTGTAGGGCTGGAGAGGTTACAGAGATAGGGAGGGATGGGGCCATGGAAGGATCTGAAATCAAGATACATCTTGCTAGATTTTTTTTTAAGGGGGCATAGTTTCAGAATAAAGGGTCGCCCTTTGAGAATTGAGATGAGGAGGAATTTCTTCTCTCAGAGGGTCATAAATCGGTGGAATTCCCTGCCCCAGAGAGCCGTGGAGGCTGGGTCATTAAATACATTTAAGGTGGAGATAGACAGATTTTTGCAAGATAAGGGAGTGAAGGGTTATGGGAAAGTGGCTTTGAGCCCAAGATCAGCCATTATCTTATTGAATGGCGGAGCAGGCTCGAGGGACCGAGTGGCCTATTCCTGCGCCCATTTCTTATGTTCTTATGTATTATCAAATATGGGAGTTGTGCCAAGGGACTTGAGGGAACCAAATGTGCTGCCAGATTATAAAAGAGGATGGCAGGACAACCCATGGAACTGCAGGCCTCTGAACTCAACATCGATAGTTGGGAAAATAATAGGAAGTATCCTTAAAGAAAGAGCAGTAAGGCAGCTGCAGAAATAGAGGTGTTCACATTTACAGGCGGTAGTTCGTGCTCATCAAAACCGCTAGAGTTCCCTCAGCAAAGAAGTGTTAGTTGACAAGTAGAACGCAACAGAATGAACGTAGCTAGACTTTAGCAAAATCTATGACAAGAGTACCACATGGGAAATTACAAAGTAGAAGTGCAACGAATGGAAGCGGAGCTTTTGAAGTGGATTAAGTAACCAAGGAGACAATGGGCAGTTGTAAAGGTAGTAGCATCTAAATGGATAGAAAAGGACAAGCAGGTCACCGTCGAGATTGGGCATCTGGCCATTTTCCTAGGCCATCAATTATTTGAAGGAAGGGACCGTGTGGAGGCAGAGTTTGCGGAGACTTAAGTCTCAGTTACGTGGAGAGACTAGAGAAGTGGGGTCGCTCTCCTTAGAACAGAGGAGGTTAAGGGGCGATTTAATAGAGGTGTTCGAAATCAAGAAGGGTTTTGGTAGAGTAGATAGGGAGAAACTGTTTGCACTGGCAGGAGGGTCAGAAACCAGAGGACACAGGTTTAAGGCAACTGGCAAAAGAACCAGAGGCGACAAAAATTTATGCAGCGAGTTGTTGTGATCTGGAACGCGCTGCCTGAAAGGGCGGTGGAAGCAGATTCAATAGTAACTTTCAAAAGGGGAATTGGATAAATACTTGAAGGGGAAAAATTTGCAGGGCTATAGGGAAAGAGCAGGAGAGTGGGACTAATTGGAGAGCTCGGTCAAAGAGACGGCACAAGCATGATGGGCCGAATGGCCTCCTTCTGTGCGGTATCATTCCATGAATCTATAAAGGAGCCCACCACCCACTCCAGTCCTGGGCCCACCTATGATCCTTCGCCTGAGTCTACCCACCTCCACAATGCCCAGCCCTAGTACTCGACACACCCCAAACCTCAACCCAGCACCTACCCTCCCCATTGGCTTCAATTCACGCCCACCTCCCCCCCCCCCAAAACACCTGTCCCTGCCAGGCACGTCAGACCAACCCCTTCCTCAGCTCGCAACCAATCCTGACGGAAAGCAGTTGAGTGGCAGAATACTTGAAAGAAAAGAAAGACTTGCATTTATATAGTGTATTATGACCTCAGGACATCCCAAAGCACTTGACAGCAAATGAAGTACTTTTTGAAGTGTAGTCACTGTTGTAATGTAGGAAACGTGGCAGCCAATTTGCGCACAGCAAGCTCCCACAAACAGCAATGCGATGATGACCAGCTAATTTGTTTATAGTAGTTGGTTGAGGGATAAATGTTGGCCAGGACACCGGGGAGAACTCTTCTTTACTTCGAATCGTGCCATGGGATCCACCCGAGAGAGCAGACGGGGCCTCGGTTTAACGTCTCATCCGAAAGACGGCACCTCCGACAGTGCGGCGCTCCCTCAGCACTGCACTGGGAGTGTCAGCCTAGATTTTTGTGCTCAAGTCTCTGGAGTGGGACTCGAACCCACGACCTTCTGACTCAGATGGACTATAATAGTTAGGTTCAAGTACCGGCAATGCCTGGTTTATACGGCACATACCGCTGTCCAGTGGGCCACTCCTCTGTGTCACCGGGGTCAAAAGGACATTTGGTCCAGCCAATGGGGATCCATCCAGGCTACCAGCTATGGTCAGGTTCAGCAAATCACGGCAAGTCGCTGTCATTTCTTTGGAAGTCAAATTTAATGGGAGGTTGAATTTCTAAGGAAAAGAAAACCATTAAAAGAGGAAGATAGCATTTATTGCTTAATCCACAACATGAACAAATAAGGAAGGTCAGCAAGAGTTAACAGCCTTTTTAAAAAAAAAATCATTTATGGGATGTGGGCGTCGCTGTCAAGCATTTATTGCCCATCCCTAATTGCCCTCGAGAAGGTGGTGGTGAACTGCCTTATACAACTGAGTGGCTCGCTAGGCCATTTCAGAGGGCAGTTAAGAGTCAACCACATTGCTGTGGGTCTGGAGTCACAGATAGGCCAGACCGGGTAAGGACGGCAGATTTCCTTCCCTGAAGGACATTAGTGAACCAGATGGGTTTTTACAACAATCCGGTTTCATGGTCACCATTACTGACACTAGCTTTTTTATTCCAGATTTATTTAATTAACTGAATTAAAATTCCCCAGCTGCCGTGGGGATTTGCACTTTAATCGCCGGATCATTAGTCCTGGCCTCTAGTCCAGTAGCATAACCACTGTGCTACTCTACCCCTTCCTTAATATCCAAACTGAGTCCGCTCAGGCAGCATGAGCGTGCGAGTGCGAGAGTGAGAGTGGAATTCTGCTCAATGTTTTCCGACTTTGTACCCGGCCCCAAACATCATGCACGCCCAGGCTATACGCAGAATGAACCAGACATAACACAGGCCTACCCCACCCAAACTCCCTTATCTCAAAACGCAAGTCGACCCCTGCACTCGCGGATATCCCCAGAGGCCCATGACTGAACTGGCACTCTTTATTAGCAAGCGACACAGCAAAAAACACCACTGCACGATAAATCTCTTCCCCACCGGGCAGCAGAGAGTGAAAGGGTCAGTCTCGTGTCTCGTCAGATCGGTTCCACTGACTCGGCTTCGGTGCCCGTGAGTTTCTCCTTTTGCCCGACTCACACCGTTTGGCTGTGCAGAATTTTTTGGAACCGACAACCCTTCATGTAGATTTATCCTTCATTAAAATTATGCGGATTGGGTGTCAAACTTTATTCTATTCTGGCTTACCTAACGGGCACAGCATCAACTTGTGAAGCAAGGGATAACTCTCCCAAAAGATCCCAAGTGAGGGAGATTATTTTGCAATTTGCTTTTTCTTTCTACAACTAGAGAGAGAGAGACTGGGGAATGGGGGAGAGCAGAAGAGTGGGAGAATGGTGGTCGGGGAGAGAGGGAGACTGGGGGAATGGGGGATCAGAGGAGAGGGGGAGACTGGGGAATGGGGGAGACTGGGGAATGGGGGAGAGGGGGAGACTGGGGATGGGGGAGAGGGGGAGACTGGGGAATGGGGGAGAGGGGGAGACTGGGGAATGGGGGATCAGAGGAGAGAGGGAGACTGGGGATCAGGAGAGAGGGAGACTGGGGAATGGGGTATGCGAGAGAGGGAGACTGGGGAATGGGGATCAGAGGAGAGGGGGAGACTGGGGATCAGGAGAGAGGGAGACTGGGGAATGGGGTATCAGAGGAGAGAGGGAGACTGGGGAATGGGGGATCAGAGGAGAGAGGGAGACTGGGGATCAGGAGAGAGGGAGACTGGGGATCAGAGGAGAGGGGGAGACTGGGGAATGGGGTATCAGAGGAGAGAGGGAGACTGGGGAATGGGGGATCAGAGGAGAGAGGGAGACTGGGGAATGGGGGAGAGAGGGAGACTGGAGAATGGGGATCAGAGGAGAGAGGGAGACTGGGGAATGGGGGATCAGAGGAGAGAGGGAGACTGGGGAATGGGGGATCAGAGGAGAGAGGGAGACTGGGGTATGGAGGATCAGAGGAGAGAGGGAGACTGGGGAATGGGGGAGAGATGGGGACTGGGGGTCAGAGGAGTGGGAGAATGGAGTTGGGAAGAGAGGCAGACTGGGGAATGCAGGTCGAGGAAAGAGGGAGGCTGGGATGGAGAATGGGGATTGGAGGAGAGATAAGGAATAAGGGTTGGGGAGAGAGGGCAGGGCTATGGGGAAAGAGCAGGGGATTGGGACTAATTGGGATGCTGGGAGAATGTTTCCCTTGGCTGGGGAGTCTAGAACCAGGGGCCACAGCCTCAGGATAAAGGGTAGGCCATTCAGGACTGAGATGAGAAGAAATTTCTTCACACAGAGGGTGGTGAATCTTTGGAATTCTCTACCCCAGAGGGCTGTGGAGGTTCAGTCATTGGGCAAATTCAAAACAGAAGTCGGTAGATTTCTGACTAGTAAGGGCATCAAGGGATATGGCGATAGGGCCGGTGAATGGAATTGAGGTAGAAGATCAGCCATGATCTCATTGAGTGGCGGAGCAGGCTCGAATGGCCTACTCCTGCTCCTATTTCTTATGTTCTTATGTTCTAATTGGACAGCTCTTTTAGAGTTACGGCACAGGCACGATGGGCCGAATGGTCTCCTTCAGTGCTATGTGATTCTGATTCTATATAGTTTTGCTCGTTCCCCAGTCTAGGGTCAGCCGTGGCCAATTTGGAACAGTCCTGCGTGCTGACTAACTGAGCACGGGCCTGGGATCTACAGGTGGTCAGGTTCAGCCACACACTGCCTTTACCAAGTGAGGCACTGAGGAAAGTGCTCAACAATCGGCGGTTAAATCATCACATCTGCCAGCGGAATCAATCTGTTTGACGAGAATGATTTGGGCAACATACTTTGGGCCAGAAATTCAGCTCTTGTCGGGTGAGTACGCGCTGTGTACTCACCCGTAAGGCCACCTGAAGTGCCGGTTTCCTGCATGCACTGCGCATGCGCGGGAAACCGGAACTTCCGTTCCCCTGAAGGGAGGGGTTCAGAGGTCGAACGCGTGCGCGGGAGAGGCTGCGCGCACGCAGCGAACTTCAGTTTTTTTTCAGGTTTCTCCGGGAGGGTAAGTATGAAGAAGCTGCACTTTTAAAAAGGAGGCGCAAGGCCTGGTTTTAACAAGGTAAGTGGTTAATTAATTACAATTTAAACATTTTTTCAACAGGTTTATCTTTTTTAGATACTTTAAAGAAAGGTAAGTTTATTTTTAGCACCGTTAAAAAGTATAATTAATTTTTTCAAAATTTAAATTTTTGTTTAAAGTAGTTAATTTATTTAACTTAGTTATTTTAAAAATGTGATTTAAAATTTTTTTTTTGACGTTTAAGTGTGGTTTTGGGGCCAATCTCTATTCATAGATTTGACAGGTCTTCCTGTCAAATCTACGAATGAAAATGCCCTGCTAGGATTGGCTCTCCGTGGCCCACGTGATCCCAGGGGACACTTCGAACTAACTGCGCCCCTGGGATACACAAGCACTGCGCGCCGGCAGCTGCAGGAGGCCCAGGACCCGAAGTCCTCGTGGGCCCAAAGCACAACTGCAGGCGCGGTAGGCAAGTACGCGCGCGATGCTTGCACCCGCAGGAAGCCGGAAAGCTGAATTTCTGGCCCAATGAATTCTTTGAATTCTGGGTTTTATTAAGAAAGCATTTAGCAGCCAGAATGTATATTGTGTCAGCAAGAGGTTCAACTTCTTCTCAAAACCCTCCGTCCTTCCACAGATTTAACTTACTGAATCTTTGCCTCGGTTTAGACCGAAGCAGCGCAGCGATTTCCTAACTCTCTCCTTCTGGTCTCCCAAAGTCCAGGGATTGGCTTCTCTCTCGGGTAGAACTCTGGAAAACACAAGAGGAGTCAGCAACAAGTGTGGGCAGCAGATCCAAAAAAGAAAGACAGACAGACTTGCATTTCTACAGCGCCATTCACGACCACCGGGCGTCTCAAAGCGCTATACAGCCAATGAAGTACTTTTGAAGTGCAGTCACTGTTGTAATGTGGGAAACGCGGCAGCCAATTTGCGCACAGCAAGCTCCCACAAACAGCAATGTGATGATGACCAGATAATGTGTTGTTTTTTTTTAAGTGATGTGGTTGAGGGATAAATATTGGTCAGGACACTGGGGATAACTCCCCCCTGCTCTTCTTCGAAATAGTGCCGTGGGATCTTTTACGTCCACCTGAGAGAGCAGACGGGGCCTCAGTTTAACGTCTCATCCAAAAGACGGCACCTCCGACAGTGCGGCACTGCACTGGGAGTGTCGGCCTAGATTATGGTCTCAAGTCTCTGGAGTGGGACTTGAACCCACAACCTTCTGACTCAGAGGCGAGTGCGCTGCCCACTGAGCCACGGGCTGATAAGGCGGCCAATTGTGGATGAACGCTACAGCAGACACTCTGCCAGCTCGAGTCAGATCAAGAAATTCAGCGCAGATCAGGGACCTCCTCAATCTGTGTGATTTTTAAGACCACATCAGGCAGCAAGTTTGCCAAGTAATTGGGGAAAGCGTAAGATATAATTTTCTAAATTGAACAAATTATACATAAACACATACTCATCCGAATCTAACAAATTCGACAGACCAAGATGGGCAGCTGCATTGCGTCAAGTCTTTTTTAATGCTAAGTTTGGAATGAGTCAACCTAACCTTCATTCAGGATTTCTAACAGAGTGGCATTTGAATAGTTCATTTTTCTAACCGACTCTAAATTAAAAGCTGATGGCTGCAAAACTATTCTACTTGCAAGGCAAAAAAATCTCCCCTCATAAAATGTCACTAGGGACGCTGTTTCAGGGAAAGCAGATACTCCAACTGGGAATAGTCACAATCTCACCGAGTCCATCCCAGCCACTAAACTTTAGTCAGGTTTACTGGTCATACATCGCGCTTTACGTTCATTTTATTTTGTAATTTGTACTTGCAATGATCCCACCTCAGCTTTCTCGGCTTGCCCTTCTCATCATTAGCCTTCTCTCCCCTCTTCATGCTCACATAATCCTGCTCTGTGATAGGAATTCCAGGCTGTGCACATCTCAATGGGCCTCATGAGGCAGCAACAGCCGCTTGCAAAATCGTCCAGGGGCGATTCGCAGAAGCGTCATCGAACAAAATTCGACAGCGAGCCACATAAGGAGATATTGGGACGGGTGACCAAAAAAAGCTTGGTCAAAGAGGCAGGTTTTAAGGAGCGTCTTCGAGGAGGAGAGAGCTAGAGAGGCGGAGAGGTTTAGGGAGGGAATTCCAGAACTTAGGGCCTTGGCAGCTGAAGGTACGGCCACCGATCTTCTTCTCTTCTTAGGCAGTCCCTCGGAACCGAGGATGACTTGCTTCCACACTAAAAAGGAGTTCTCAGGTGACTGACGAGTCCAATGTGGGACCGACAGTCTCGGTCACAGGTGGGGCAGACGGTGGTTGAAGGGGCGGGTGGCTGGGGTGCTTGGGTTGACCTGCGCTCCTTACACTGCTTGCGCTTCTTCCGCTTGCTCCCGGCGAAGAGACTCGAGGTGTTCGCCGCCTTCCCGGATGCTTCTCCTCCACTTTGTGCAGTCTTGGGCCAGGGATTCCCAGGTGTCGGTGGGGATGTTGCACTTTTTTTCCCCCAAAGGAGGCTTTGAGGGTGTCCTTGAAGCGTTTCCTCTGCCCACCTGGGGCTCTCTTGCCGTGTTGGAGCTCCGAGTAGAGCGCTTGCGCTTTGGGAGTCTCGTATCAGGGCATGCGGACGATGTGGCCCGGCCATCGGAGCTGATCGAGCGTGGTCAGAGCTTCGATGCTGGGGATGTTGGCCTGAGCGAGAACACCAAAGCGAAAACACGGCCCCCAATGGTGGGGCGAAGAAAAGCAGGGATGCACCAAGAGTTGTGAAGTGGACAGCAACACCTCCACGTGGCCAGTCTTTCCCCACCTCCCACATACAAGCCAAGGCGAGTCTGGCAAGTTTGGTCCTTTACCAAAGTTTAAATCATGATCAAGAATTTAAGCTTGATGCCTCCAGCTAAAACTCCAATGCGGTTAGTTATAAACAGTCCAAATCACGTTGGCTCATCACTTTGATAAACGGTAAGTTAAATTCATATCAATCACACTGGAACATTAGTCACACCAACACTATATATCAACATTAATGATCGTACATTAAGGAGATCATATCAAAGCATTCTTTACAAAACATAATCCCACAATGAAATAAAAACAGAAAATGCTGGAAATACTCAGCAGGTCAGGCAGCATCTGTGAGAGAGAAACAGAGTTAACGTTTCAGGTCGATGGCCCTTCGTCAGAAAAAGCTGGAGATGGAACAGGTTTTTTTAAGCAAGTGCAGGGGCAGGGAAAGGGGGGGGAGGGGAGGAAAGAACAAAAGGGAAGGTCTGTGATAGGATGGAAGGCAGGAGAGATTAAGAGACATTAAGAGAAATTAAGAATGCTGCAAGGCAAAAGGAGATGGTAATGGGACAAGTTAAGAAACAAAAGATGGCTCTAGATGAAGTGTAAATAGCACTGGCAGAATGAAAGACAGCTGCCATGTGGGAGAGAGAAAAAAATAAATAAATGGAAAAAAAGGATAGGGGCAGAGGTTATGGTCTGAAATTGTTGAACTCTATGTTGAGTCCAGAAGGCTGTAAAGTGCCTAATCGAAAGAGGAGGTGCTGTTCCTCGAGCTTACATTGAGCTTCATTGGAACAGTGTAAGAGGCCGAGGACGGTGAGGTCTGAGTGGGAGTGGAGCGGAGAATTAAAGTGACAGGCGACCGGAAGCTCGGGGTCACCCTTACGGACTGAACGGAGGTGTTCCGCAAATCCCACCATGACTTGTACTTGGCTGGTCTCATAGCCTCGTTTCCCACATTACATCAGTGACGAAAAAAAGTACTTCATTGGCTGTAAAGTACTTTGGGACGGCCGGCGGTGGTGAAAAGGCGCTATAGAAATACAAGTCTTTCTTTCTTGAATGAATATCTGAGACGTTCATCCAGACACCTGGGAAACGTTAATCAAAGATTCTGCTGCCTGGAAATGGACTGTGAAACTTGGCACCTCACACACTGAACCCAACGGAGTGCTAACAGCGGAGGAAAAGCAACCAGCAACATCTGCACAGCAACCGATGTGTGCGTTGAAAAAAGAAAAAAGACTGGCATTGATATAGCGCCTTTTATGACCACCGGCCATCCCAAAGCGCTTCACAGCCAATGAAGTCATGTCGAAAACACGGCAGCCAATTTGCACACAGCATGATCCCACAAACAGCAGTGTGATAATGACCAGATAAATCGGTGTTTTTAGCTGTGGGTTGAAGGATAAATATCGGCCACAACACCAGCGAGAACTCCCGCGCTCGTCTTCGAGGTGGTGCCATGGGATCCGCCCGAGAGGGCAGACGGGGCCTCGTTTTAACATCTCATCCAAAAGACGGCACCTCCGACGGTGCAGCCCTGGGAGTGCTGGCCTAGATTTTGTGCTCAAGTCTCTGGAGTGGGGCTTGAACCCACGACCTGCTGGCTCAAAGACGAGAGTGTTGCCCACTGAGCCGTGGCTAACACCACGTTTGAGCTTTGGCTTATGGAGTCAGTCCTGGAAGCATTACTGACTGCGATTCTTTCCTAGGCTAGTGTGCCATGGACATATTTACTTTGAAGTAACTGCTATTATTACTCTTATGGAATGGAGTTACAAATAAACTACATCAACAGATGTTTCAAAACGATACAAGTTACGATGTGCCAGCGCAGTCCAGATGGGATGGATTAGGTAGTAGGAGATGCAAGCCAGGAACACTGAGACGTATCTGAATCGTGGGCTGGTCTCACAGCAGAGTCTTCACTCCCCATGTCCTCAACACTTAATTACATTGGCCCTCGTCTCTGAAAAAAAAACTTGCATTTCTACAGCGCCTTTCACAACCACCGGACGTCTCAAAGCACTTTACAGCCAATGAAGTACTTTTTGGAAGTGTAGCCACTGTTGTAATGTAGGAAACGCAGCAGCCAATTCCCACAAACTGCAATGTGATGACGACCAGATCATCTGGTTTTAGCGACGTTGACCGAGGGGTAAATATTGGCCCAAGACACCGGGGAGAACTCCCCCCTGCTCTTCTTCGAAATATGTTCCCGTGGGATCTGTTACGAGCACCTGAGAGAGCAGACGGGGCCTCGGTTTAACGTCTCATCCGAAAGACGGCACCTTCGACAGTGCAGCACTCCCTCAGCACCGCACTGGGAGTGTCGGCCTAGATTGCGTGCGCAGGTACCTTGCGTGGGACTTGAACACAGAACCTTGGTGACTCGGAGACGAGAGTGCTACCAACAGAGCCACAGTGTCTAGATAAGTTTGATAGCGTGCCCAGGATAATGAATATAAAACTCTTCTTCAGATTTGCTTGAGCTACTGGTTCTATCCTATGCCCCCAACAGGATGCATCTTGTGTTTGAAATGTGGCAGGACGACACTGCAATCGGCTTCGTCAGGGCTATGCCAATACTTAGGCAAGGGAATCAAACCAAGCAATCACCCGCTTACCTCGCACCACACTTGGCCATCTGAGTGCCCCACACCATGAACTCCTCAGTGGAGACGATGGTAGATATGCCCCTCTGCTTTAGTTTGTCTCGTGAACCAGAACCCTCACCCTGTGTTGGGGAAACACCAGTCGTAGGGTTCCCCCTTCCACGCCGGCAAGGGGAGTCAGGTTTTACTTCAGCTTCCGTAATCTCTGAAAGACGCCATGGTACCTAGTGCTGGAGCTTCGAAAAAAAACCCAGAGCAATGTCTCCCCCACGAGGCAGAATCCTCCAGTACAACTGTGAAGCTGTCGATATAAATTGTGTGCAGGATCTTGAACCTCCAGCCTAACTGCCCTCCATCCTATCAGAACAAGCGGAGATGGGATTCCCCTAACTGCCCTCCATCCTATCAGAACAAGCGGAGATGGGATTCCCCTGACTGCCCTCCATCCTATCAGAACAAGTGGAGATGGGATTCGCGACGGAAATATCTAGGACAGTTTCTCGACTTTTCCAAAGAGCTGGAGGTATCTCAGGTTGAGGAAGAGCGACGATTTCTATGTAAAAATATGGACATTGCTGGAATAAGGTTGAAAAATTCAGGAGGTTTTTTTCTCCCCGAAAAACTGTCTTCAGAGAAGCATTATCCAAGAGAGTCAGTTACCAAGAACAGAACAACAACAACTTGTATTGATATAGCACCTTTAACGTAGTAAAACATCCCAAGGAGCATCACAGGAGTGATCATCAAACAAAATTTGACACCGAGCCACATGAGGAGATATTAGGGCAGGTGACTAAAAGCTTGGTCAAAGAGGTAGGTTTTAAGCAGCGCCCTAAAGGAGGAAAGAGAGGTGGAGAGGTTTAAGGAGGGAATTCCAGAGCTTAGGGCCTTGGCAGCTGAAGGCACGGCCACCAATGGTGGAGCGATGATAATCAGGGATGCTCAAGAGGCCAGAATTAGAGGAGCGCAGAGATCTCGGAGGGTTGTTGGACTGGAGGAGATTACAGAGATAGGGAGGGACTTGAAAACAAGGATGAGAATTTTAAAATTGAAGTGTTGCTTAACCGGGAGCCAATGTAGGTCAGCGAGCGCACAGGGCTGATGGGTGAACAGGACTTGGTGCGAGTTAGGACACAGGCAGCAGAGTTTTGGATGACCTTAAGTTTACGGAGGGTAGAAATGAAAGGGGAGCCCTAGTTTTGGGGCAATACCGTTGGTACACATTCTGTCTCCGACTCAAACACATTCTTTCCTGGGGTTCCATCTCACTCACTCAGGTCTTTTTTTTTCCCCTTTGGAGTCACCTAATCACAACTTTCTCATCCTCCCTCCTCCTTGTTTGAACTGATATACTGTCCGGTCTTGATCATTCACCTCAGTTTTTCAATGAGATATACTCACTGTCACAAGTTGTGACCAAGTCAATCTTCTATTAACATTTACACATATCTACTTGAACTATAAATCACTGCATCAGACAATCTCTGGATCAGAGTTATGACATGAATCTTGTCATTCATGTGGAAATGACTTATGAAATAATACTGGGCGGCCTGCTGGTGGCGCTGTCCAGGGAGAGTATAAATACTCTGGCATGGGCCCAGCTTGCTCAGGACATTCTTTAACAGGAACTAGTGAAGGACACAACTAGATCTCCATGTTGAAAAACAGTTGATTAAAGCTTTGTTTAACGCTTAGACCAAGTGCCTAGTAGTTTTCTTACGTCAAGTTACATCAAAACTACAGCACAGCACAGAAACAGGCCATTCGGCCCAACTGGTCCACGTCGCCCTAGTGCTCCACACGAGCCTCCTCCCACCCCTCTTCATCTAACCTTCAGTGTGGGCATCATCACACATCAAGTACTTTGTGGCAGGAGTCATCAGCATCTAGAAACTTACCACTAGCACCAAACGGTGCTGACCCAAAATGGAAAAAAACACCCCACGAGCATTTTCAAAATGGAAATACGAGACTGTTTGAGGCTGCGTTGTCATCTATAATTTAAAAAAATGTATTCATTCCTGGGATGTGGGCGTCGCTGGCAAGGCCAGCATTTATTGCCCATCTCTAGTTGCCCTTGAGAAGGTGGTGGTGCGCCGCCTTCTTGAACCGCTGCAGTCCGTGTGGTGAAGGTGCTCCCACAGCGCTGTTAGGGAGGGAGTTCCAGGATTTTGACTCAGCGATGATGAAGGAATGGCCGATATATTTCCAAGTCAGGATGGTGTGTGATTTGGAGGAGACCTTGGAGGTGGTGGTGTTCCCATGCACCTGCTGCCCTTGTCCTTCTAGGTGGAAGAGGTCGTGGGTTTGGGACTTGCTGCCGAAGAAGCCTTGGCGAGTTGCTGCAGTGCATCTTGTAGACGGTACACACTGCAGCCACGGTGCGCCGGTGGTGGAGGGAGTGAATGTTTAAGGTGGTTGATGGGGTGCCAATCAAGCGGGCTGCTTTGTCCTGGATGGAGTCAAGCTTCTTGAGTGTTGTTGGAGCTGCACTAATCCAGTCAAGTGGAGAGTATTCCATCACACTCCTTACTTGTGCCTTGTAGATGGTGGAAAGGCTTTGGGGAGTCGGGAGGTGAGACACTCGTCGCAGAATACCCAGCCTCTGACCTGCTCTTGTTGCCACAGTATTTATGTGGCTGGTGCAGTTAAGTTTCTGGTCAACGGTGACCCCCCAGGATGTTGATAGTGGGGGATTCGGCGATGGTAAAACCGTTGAATGTCAAGGGGAGGTGGTTAGACTCTCACTTGTTGGAGATAGTCATTGCCTGGCACTTCTGTGGCGCGAATGTTACCTGCCACTTATCAGCCCACACAAGGGGCTGTGTCTCTTCATCTCAGTTACTCAATTTAAGGCAATCTCAGAGTTTCGAAGGTGATTAAAAGTCTTTTTACGATTTATGAGGCAAAATGAAACCCGTGGCCAGATTAGCACCTAAAATCCCTCCTAGTTGTTAAGTGATGTATAGCAATTATATGCAGATAGTGGGAATTAATTTGCGTCTCTTGCGCTCATATGAGGAGTATGCTGGGGAAGGGCTGCGAGCTTATCTTGGGGGTGCACAGTGTGTAATGTGTGTCTCTGTGAATAAAGGCTTGTAAGCAACTAAAGACTGGGCTCTCATACTCAATCCTTCTCCACCTGGCTATCTGACTCTTACACTAGTAATCCATCCCCTGTGTTGATGTCAAATTAAAACATAAAATGCTGGAAATACTCAAAGGTCTACCAGCATCTGAAAAAGCGGTTAATATTTCAATTAGAAACAGAAAAATAGGAGGAGTAGGCCATTCGATATGATCATGGCTGATCCTCTATCTCAATACCGTATTCCTGCTCTCTCCCCATACCCCTTGACGCCTTTTGCGTCTAGAAATCTATCTATCTCCTTCCTAAATATATTCAGTGACTTGGCCTCCACAGCCTTCGGTGGTAGAGAATTCCACAGGTTCACCACCCTCTGAGTGAAGAAATTTCTCCTCATCTCAGTCCTAAATGTCCTACCCCGTATCCTGAGACTGTGACCCCTCGTTCTAGACCCCCCAGCCAGGGGAATCATCCTCCCTGTCTAGCCCTGTCAGAATTTTATACATTTCAATGAGATCCCCTCTCATTCTTCTAAACTCTCGTGAATACAGGCCTAGTCGACCCAATCTCTCCTCATATGACAGTCCTGCCGTCCCAGGAATCAGTCTGGTGAACCTTCGCTGCACTCCCTCTGTGGTAAGTACATCCTTCCTTAGGTAAGGAGACCAAAACTGCACACAGTACTCCAGGTGTGGTCTCACCAAGGCCCTGTATAACTGTAGTAAGACATCCTTGCTCCTGTACTCAAATCCTCTTGCAATGAAGGCCAACATACCATTTGCCTTCCTAACTGCTTGCTGCACCTGCATGTTTGCTTTCAGTGACTGGTGTACAAGGACACCCAGGTCCCTTTGTACGTCAACATTTCCCAATCTATCACCATTTAAATAATACTCTGCCTTTCTGTTTTTCCTACTGAAGTGGATAACTTCACATTTATTCACATTATACTGCATCTGCCATGAATTTGCCCACTCACTCGACTTGTCTAAATCGCCTTGAAGCCTCTTTGCATCCTCCTCACAACTCACAATCCCACCTAGTTTCGTGTCGTCAGCAAACTTGGAAATATTACATTTGGTTCCCTCATTCAAATCATTGATATATATTGTGAATAGCTGGGGCCCAAGCACTGATCCCTGCGGTACCCCACCAGTCACCGCCTGCCACCCCAAAAAAGACCCATTTATTCCTACTCTGTTTCCTGTCTGTTAACCAATTTTCAATCCATGCCAGTATATCACCCCCAATCCCATGTGCTTTAATTTTGCACACTAACCTCTTATGTGGGACTTTATCAAAGGCCTTCTGAAAATCCAAATCCACCACATCCACTGGTTCTCCCTTATCTATTCTACCAGTTACATCCTCAAAAAACTCCAGTAGGCTTGTCAAACATGATTTCCCTTTCATAAATCCATGTTGACTTTGTCTAATCCCGTTGATATTTTCTAAGTGTCTTGTTATCACATCCTTTATAATAGACTCTAGCATTTTCCCTACTACTGATGTTAGGCTAACCGGTCTGTAGTTCCCTGTTTTCTCTCTCCCTCCTTTTTTAAATAGTGGGGTTACCTTTGCCACCCTCCAATCTGCAGGAACTGTTCCATAATCTATAGAATTTTGGAAGATGACAACCAATGCATCCACTATTTCCATGGCTACCTCTTTTAGTACTCTGGGATGCAGATTATCAGGCCCTGGGGATTTATTGGCTTTCAGTCCCATTAATTTCTCCAGCACTATTTTTTTACTAATACTCATTTCCTTTAATTCCTCCTTCTCACTAGACCCTTGGTTCCTTAGCATTTCTGGGAAGTTATTGGTGTCCTCTACCGTGAAGACAGAACCAAAGTATTTGTTTAATTGCTCTGCCATTTCCTTGCTCCCCATTATAAATTCTCCCGTTTCTGACTGTAAGGGACCTACATTTGTCTTCACTAATCTTTTTCTTTTTACATACTTGTAGAAGCTTTTACAGTCCGCTTTTATGTTCCTTGCAAGTTTACTCTCATACTCTATTTTTCCCCTCTTAAATCAATCTCTTGGTCCTTTTTTGCTGAATCCTAAACTGCTCCCAATTCTCAGGCTTGCTACTTTTTCTGGCAACTTTATATGACTCCTCTTTGGATCTAATACTATCCTTAATTTCTTTGTTAGCAATGGTTGGGCCATTTTTCCTTTTGTGTTTTTGCGCCGGAAAGGAATGTATAACTGTTGCAATTCATGCATTCATTCCTTAAATGTCATGCCTTTTAATGAAGCTCCCCAATCTATCATAGCCAACTCACTCCTCATACCTTCGTAGTTTCCTTTGTTTAGATTTAGGACCCTAGTTTCGGATTGGACTACTTCACTTTCCATCTTAATGAAGAATTCTATCATGTATGGTCACTCTTCCCTAAAGGACCATGCACAACAAGATTATTAATTAATCCCTTCTCATTGCACAATACCCAATCTAGGATAGCCTGTTCCCTAGTTGGCTCCTCAACGTACTGATCTAAAAAACCATCTCGTACACACTCCAGGAATTCATCCTCCACAGTATCATTGCCAATTTGGTTTGGCCAGTCTAGAAGTAGATTAAAGTCACCCATGATTAATGTAGTACCCTTGTTACATGCATCTCTCATTTCCTGTTTGATGCCATCCCCTACATTACCACTATTGTTTGGAGGCCTATAGACAACTCCCACCAATGTTTTCTGCCCCTTGGTGCTTCTTAGCTCCACCCAGACTGATTCTACATCTTGATTTTCAGAGCCAATATCTTTTCTCACTATTGCTCTGATTTCATCCTTTACTAACAACGCCACCCCATCTCCTCTTCCTTTTTGCCTGTCCTTCCTAAATATCGAATATCCTTGGATATTCAGCTCCCAGCCTTGGTCACCCTGCAGCCATGTCTCCGTAATCGCAATTATATCATATCCGTTTACATCTATTTGTGCTGTTATTCATCTACCTTATTACGAATGCTTCGTGCATTCCGATGCAGTGTCATTAGACTTGTCTTTTTAATATTTTTAGACATCTTTACATTTTTTTGTACTATGGCCCTATTTGTCTTACCATTTTTTCTTACCCGGACCCTATTTGTTAGTGCACTCTTTTGTTTGTACGCTCTGTCCCTTCCTGACACAATCTGGTTATCCTTATCCCAATCACTTTCCTGCACTGCTTCTTTTCTCTTTAGCATTCTAGATTTCTCTCCACATTTGCTCCAAGTAAGGTCCCAACTCCAACAAGATCCTGCCTTTATGAACATAAGAATTAGGAGCAGGAGTCGGCCATACAGCCCCTCGAGCCTGCTCCACCATTCAATAAGATCATGGCTGATCTTCGACCTCAACTCCACTTTCCCGTCCGATCTCCATATCCCTTGATTCCCCTAGAGTCCAAAAATCTATCGATCTCAGCCTTGAATATGCTCAAAGACTCAGCCTCCACAGCACCTCTGGGGCAGAAAATTCCCAAGATTCACAACCCTCAGAGTGAAGAAATTCCTCCTCATCTCAGTCTTAAATGGCCGACCCCTTATCCTGAGACTATGCCCCCTAGTTCTAGACTCTCCAGCCAGGGGAAACAACCTCTCAGCATCTACCCTGTCAATCCCCCTGCATTAAACCTACAACAGTGACTCCACTTCTAAAGAATGTCATTGGTTGCCAAGGGCTTTGGGACATTGAGGTTGCTGTATAAATGCAAATTATTTTCATTCTTTTCCATCGTTCCTGTTGCTGATGGCTGGCTGTTCCCAGCAATTCCAGTTAGTCCAGATAGCCAACATGTACAAAATGATGAGGGGTCTCGATAGAGTGGATAGGAAGGGCCTTATTCCCTTAGCAGAGAGGTCAATAACCAGGGGCCATAGATTTAAAGTAATTGGTCGGAGGTTTAGAGGGGATTTGAGGGGAAATTTTTTCACCTAGAGGGTGGTGGGGGTCTGGCACTCACTGCCTGAAAGGGTGGTAGAGGTAGAGACCCTCATCACATTTAAAAAGTACTTGGATGTGCACTTGAAGTGCCGTAACCTACAGGGCTACGGACCAAGAGCTGGAAAGTGGGATTAGGCCGGATAGCTCTTTTTTTGGCCGGCACGGACACAATGAGCCGAATGGCCTCCTTCTGTGCCGAAAATTTCTAGGATTCTACGAACATCACCTTATTTTCTTTTTATCCCTTTACCAGAATTACTTCGTCTGGCTGCGATATCATTTGTATTTAATTCAACAATGTTTCCTTGCAGAGTCCCGGAACAGCCCCTTGGTTTACAAAATCAACACGGGCCTCAAGATCAATTTTGTTCATTCTGTAACTCAATCCAGGGTAAACCAACCCAACGTGTAACACTTGACCACGGTGACCAGCCCTACCTCTGTGCCTGTTTACATGCTGCCCTCCTGCTCCCTTGCCTCGTCACGGAGGAGGTAGCTGGCGCTTTACTGCCCCCTGCTGATGGGATGGCCCCTTCCATCGAAGGCTTCAGGAAAACAGAAGGACTCTCCATCCCCTCGGAGAACAGGTCCTCAGCCTGGTAACCAACTGTAATGAAAAAAAAACAGCACAATACATCCTGAGAAGAGAGACTTCCACTTCATCCCTTTGAGTTTTAGAACGGACGCGTATTCTGATACAGTAGGCGATCGTCCTTCTCTACGTCACCTCATGGATCGACAGGCTTTTCAGAGTAGGGCGGTCCTCTCAGCATTTTCCCTCCCTTCCGTCTGAGGTGGAATGTACAAATCCCGTCAATGCTGCTTCATTGGAATGTTCATAGATGTAACACCCAGTTACTGCACAGTAATTAATCCAACACCCAGTTACAGGAAACTCTCTTTTAACCGGCACCTAAATATCCGGAAATCTCTCTTAACCGGCAAAATTCAGGAGTAGGTTCAGGTAAGTTTTACTGCAGTATATATTAGTGGCCGTGTAACTGGGGTTCCTGGATCTGTGGCCGTGTGGCTTTGCTCGCCTCAGAATACTGATTTGTCCCGTTTTGGGGGTACAGTGATCAGAATGGCAACCCCCCTCCTCTTAGAGTGTTTCATCATTTATATTTGATGGAATATTGCAATAACAATTTTCCTACTTGAATTTCAATTGTCAGGTTAAAATAGCAGCGTCCTTCTCTAAAAGTGTGCATTCCTCGATATAAAGGGTGCGATGATGGTTGCGCTTGCCCCATGCACTCTCTGCTCGGTTTCCACAAACTCTAAACAATTGTAATACTGTAAAGGTTTCCTCCCATCGGGTTAGTTTACTTTCCCTCTCCGGGTCCCAATTTTTAAGCCTGTGGCCGTGTACGGGGCTCTCGTACCTTGGTAAGTATACCTCTCTGTAATCCGGACTTTTTGATCAACCGGCACCACGCCGGTCCCGGATAATAAAGTTTCCTGTACTCCCCTTGCCCTCCTCTGAATTCACTGCCCTCCAGTCCTCCCTAAACCTCTCCTACCTATATTCACGGCCACCCCCTCGGCCTTGCCATCTTCCTGTGGCCTCTCTACTTCCAGGGTCTTTAACAGATCAACCAATAAAAAAAAGCGACCAAACGTTCACTCTGGCCAACACCCGATTTCGTGCGGGAAAGTGCTGGGGCGGGACCATGGAGAAACCCTGGCTGCCCCAGATACGCAACAACATAATAAGAAGTGACAACACAAGATGACCTGCAGAGGTCGAGTCCGGCACTCCTGGACTGCGACCACCCAGAGGAGATTCAGGCTCAGTCTCGGTCACCGACCTCCTGCGATGAAACAAAAAAGGACAATTAAAACATTAAGAGAGAGAGAGACAGCAATGCCCAGGAAGACCAGACCAGAAGAGCTCCTTATAGATACGTCCGTGACTGGAGAACGTGGAGGAACTGTGTCCAGTTGGCAGTCCTGGAATGGCCACGAACAGCCAGCAGCATAAATACTTCCAACTGTAACATCCAACAGCAATTTGTATTTATATAGCACCTTTAATGCAGTAAAAAGTCCCAAGGCGCTTCACAGGAGCGATTATCAAACAAAAATTTGACAGCGAGCCACATAAGGACATATTACGGCAGGTCAAAGAGGTAGGTTTTAAGGTGCTTCTTAGAGGAGGAGAGACAGGTAGAGAGGCGGAGAGGTTTAGGGAGGGAATTCCAGAGCTTGGGAGCTCGGCAGCCAATGGTGGGGTGAAGGAAGTTCAATGCATACGTTGCGCTACCATCCCAATCACTGCTTACTCATTGGCCGGTCTGTGAGCCTGGTTTACTGTCATTCGCAATAATTGATGAAAAAAAATTAGTTAATTTTAATGTGGAGTCAGTCGGAGCCATATATTGTACGGAGGACATTCATCTTACTGAAGTACGAGCTGATCTTTGGTTGTAAGAGATTTCATTAGACACAGTGAAAAACTTGTTCCGACACGTGCTTCTTCATTGCAAGTTTTTCCAGCTGTTTTGTTCACATTCGATATGTTTCCCAGCTCCCTGGCGGGTGTGATGAATCCCCCACTATCAACATCCTGGGGGGTCATCATTGACCAGAAACTTAACTGGACCAGCCACATAAATACTGTGACAAGAGCAGGTCAGAGGCTAGGTATTCTGTGGCGAGTGTCTCAACTCCTGACTCCCCAAAGCCTTTCCACCATCTACAAGGCACAAGTCAGGAGTGTGATGGAATACTCTCCACTTGCCTGGATGAGTGCAGCTCCAACAACACTCAAGAAGCTCGACACCATCCAGGACAAAGCAGCCTGCTTGATTGGCACCCCATCCACCACCTTAAACATTCACTCCCTCCGCCACCAGCGTACCGTGGCTGCAGTGTGTACCATCTACAAGATGTACTGCAGCAACTTGCCAAGGCTTCTTCAACAGCACCTCCCAAACCCGCGACCTCTTCCACCACCTAGAATGACAAGGGCAGCAGGCACATGGGAACACCACCACCTCCGAGTTCCCCTCCAATTCACACACCATCCTGACTTGGAAATATATCGACCGATCCTTCATCGTCGCTGGGTCAAAATCCTGGAACTCCCTCCCTAACAGCACTGTGGGAGCACCTTCACCACACGGACTGCAGCGGCTCAAGAAGACGGCTCACCAGCACCTTCTCGAGGGAAATTAGGGATGGGCAATAAATGCCGGCCTTGGCAGCAATGCCCACATCCCATGAATGAATAAAAAATGCACACCCCAGTCTGGATTTGCAGTTACACCCACAGCCAATCAGAGGTTACAGTGCGTTATAACATTCGGAGCGATATCAACATTTATAAGTTGCGAAGGGTGAAACGCTCCTTGGGTGGGGACACAGAGCGGGTTTACTCGAATCCCCCGCCCGTTACACGCCCAGCCTGGTATTCGGTTCCATTGTGTGTCCATTTGGGGGGGGGGGTGAATATCCGGCGGGCCGTGTAACTGGCGACAGATGCAATATCGGCCCGTTTGTGATCCCGCCCAAGTCGAATTTTATCCCCGTGTTCTCTATACTCAAAACTTCTGAAATATTATACAGATATACTAGCAGATCTCGCGTGGTAGTGTCAGAGATTACAGTGTAGCAAGGCTGGAGGTGGGGAAGGAGTGTGGACCTCCAGTGTAGGAATGAGAAATTAAAGGACGTGCCTTTGCGTGATTCCTAGAAAAAGTGTTTCCTTTACCAACTGTATGTAGGTGGATACAAGAACAGAAGAAATAGGAGCAGGCCATATGGCCCTTCGAGCCTGCTCCGCCATTCAACAACATCATGGTTAATCTTCTACCTCAACTCCACTTTCCCGCCCCATCCCCACATCCCTTGGTTCCCTTAGTATCCAAAACTCTATCGATCTCAGCCTTGAAGATACTCAACAATTCAGCATCCACAGCCCTTTGGGGTAGCAGATTCCAAAGGTTCACAACCCACCGAGTGAAGAAATTCCTCCTCATCTCAGTCCGAAATGGCCGACCCCTTATCCTGAGACTGTGACCCCTGGTTCTAGTTATTCCACCCAGGGGGAAACAGCCTCTCAGCATAAGTACTGCAGCTATGAAAAGAACGCTGTTTTTATGAGCAAATTGTTGTTTTCAATTCTCTCAGTAGAAACTATTCCAAGAATACGTAGCAAAATATAAAGATTCCACTTTAGCGCTTAATAACATGCTGTGTCAACATGGTGAAAAAGACCTGAAATTTCAAATTTGGTTGACAATTTTTTTTTTTTTGAAGTGAATCCAAAGTGAAACACATGTTTCACTGCGCTCGCTCATTCAAATACCTCTTTTTCGTGGTGATCCCTGGAGTATGGGAAGAGTCGTCAGTTGCTTTCCGCTTGGCTGTGAGGAGAGCGTTAACCGCTGGACTTACTGTTTGCTGAAGAGGAGCAACTGAAAGGAAAGGAAGAGAACAAAGAGTGTAAAATCTCAACAGAGCAGAGCTTATATCACGGAGATACTCTCCCCAACATCGGCCCTCTCAGGTGGATGGAAAAGATCCCACAGCCACTATTTCGAAGAAGAGCAGGGGGAAGTTCTCCCCTGGTATCCTGGGGCCAATATTTATCCCTCAACCAACGTCACTAAAACAGATTATCTGGTCATTATCACAAATTCTGTTTGTGGGAGCTTGCTGTGCGCGATTTAGCTGCCGCATTTCCCACAGTGACTACATTTCAAAAAATACTTAATTGTCTGTAAAGCGCTTTGGGACGTCCGAAGGTTGTGAAAGGCGCTATATACACACGTAAGTCTTTCTTTCAACATGTTAAAATGGTTATATTCTGATTCAATGATAAAAGATATTAGATAATACTTGCGATAGCAAAATACTGCGGATGCTGGAAATCCGAAATAACAACAGAAAACGCTGGAAAAACTCAGCAGGCCAGGCAGCATCCGTGGAGAGAGAAACAGAGTTAACGTTTCAGGTCGAAGACCTTCGTATCCTGGTCTTCGACCTGAAACGTTAACTCTCTTTCTCTCTCCACGGATGCTGCCTGGCCTGCTGAGTTTTTCCAGCGTTTTCTGTTGTTATTTTAGATAATACTTGCATCGACACAGTGCCTGATCGCATCAAACTGTCTCAAAGTGCTTCACGTTGACCTGCTTTGGAAACGTGCGCCGCGATATTAACGGGAGGGCGGGGAGTGCGCGGGGGAACTCTGTAGTGGATAACAAGCCCGGCAAGGCCCAGGACGTGGAGGCCCCGTCAATTTTAACGGCACGGCCTCATTGAAATATCTCTTCGCTGACTCCCGCCCGACACCCGGCCAGTTTAATAGCCTGGCTGGCGGGCGGGAGTGGAAATTCAGCAGCAGAAGGCTGCAGCCAGGGACCCGTAGGGTCGGTAACCAGAGGACACAGACACGATGGGTTGAATGGCCTCCTTCCGTGCCACGAATTTCTATGATTCTATGATAGGACACAGATTTAAAATAATTAGCAACAAGAACCAGAGGGGAGAGGAGGAGAAATATTTTTCACGCAGCGAGTTGTTGTGATCTGGAACGCGCTGCCTGAAAGGGCGGTGGAAGCAGATTCAATGATAACTTCCAAAAGGGAATTGGATAAATACTTGCAAAGGGAAAATTTGCAGGGCTATGGGGGAAAGAGCAGGAGAGTGGGACCAATTGGATAGTCCTTTCAGAGAGCCAGCACAGGCACGATGGGCCGAATAGCCTCCTTCTGTTCTGTATGATTCTATGAAATCATGAGCTGTGCATCTACGATTTTCCAAGGTACACTTGCTGGGAGTACCAGATCACGAATCACCCCCAATATCTTAATCTTAAGATCGATTGTAAAATTCTCACCCTCGTTTTCAAATCCCTCCATGGCCTCGTCCCTCACTATCTCTGTAGCCTCCTCCAGCCCTACAACCCTCTGTGATCTCTGCGCTTCTCCAATTCTGGCCTCTTGCACAACTATGATTTTCATCGCTCCACCACTGGTGGCCGTGGCTTCTGCGGCCTAAGCCCTCTAAACCTCTCCACCGCTCTCTCCTCCTTTAAGACACCCCATAAGGCCCACCTCTTTAACCAAGCTTTTGGCCACTTGTCCCAATATCTCCTCGTGCGACTCGGCATCAAATTTGTTTTGTGAAGTGCCTTGGGATGTTTTACTACGTTAAAGGCTCTTTACAAATGCAAGTTGATAATGTTGTACCAGCATCACAGGCCAAGGACCTCGGGTTCAATCTCTGAACTAATCAAATGCTCCAGACCATCAGCCTTGGTCATGATGGTCACGGCTGGGAGACTAGGAGGACAGCGTAGGACCTCCTCTGAACAGCAGATACTTCCATCTCAGGAAAGGGGGAAACCAACCCAATACTACCCCATCTGAGCAGAGTAGAGCACACCCTTTAAGATGATTGTAGAACGCCATTGAATTAGCAGCCATCGTGGACAAGCCCACAGGCTGGAGCATCCCACCCTCCCAGATGAAGGACCCAAGTGTGTCTATGCGACTGCGGGTACAGCAAGCAATTAGGAAGGCAAATGGCAAGTTGGCCTTTATTGCAAGGGAGTTGGAGTACAAGAGTAAGGAAGTCTTGCTGCAATTGTACAGGGCTTTGGCGAGACCACACCTGGAGTACTGTGCACAGTTTTGGTCTCCTTACCTGAGGAAGGACATACTTGCCTGAGAGACGGTGCAACAAATTCACTAGATTGATCCCTGCGATGAGAGGGTTGTCCTATGAGGAGAGATTGAGTAAATTGGGCCTATATTCTGTAGTTTAGAAGAATGGGAGGTGATCTCATTCAGACACACAAGATTCTGAGGGGGATTGACAGGGTAGACGCCGAGAGGTTGTTTCCCCTGGCTGGAGAGTCTAGAACTAGGGGGCATAGTTTCAGGATAAGGGGCCGGCCTTTTAAGACTGAGATGAGGAATTTCTTCACTCAGAGGGTTGTGAATCTTTGGAATTCTCTAGTCCGAAGATCTGTGGATGCTGAATTGTTGAGTATGTTCAAGGCGGAGATCGATAGATTTTTGGACTCTTGGGGAATCAAGGGATATGGAGATCAGGCGGGAAAGTGGAGTTGAGGTCGAAGATCAGCCATGATCTTATTGAATGGCGGAGCAGGCTCGAGGGGCCGCATGGCCTACTCCTGCTCCTAATTCTGATGTTCTTATGTCTTCGTTTGAATGCAAAGCTGCATCAGAAAATGAAAAGAGGTGGATTATTGAAGGGTGAAAGCTGCTGGCTTTTTTTGTGAAATGATTCCCGATGCCAGGTGAAAAGGCAGGGGTCAACCCTGGGAAAGTGGATGGGCTTGTTTGGGCCCAATAGCCATTTTCTAATTTCCAAGAGTCCGTATGCTCTAATACCTTACACACTTCATGCGGGTCAGGCAATGCCGATATCCTTTGGAACCCGAATACCACAGGCTGGCAGACTCTGCCATAAGAAATAGGAGCAGGAGTAGGTCATTCGGCCCCTTGAGCCTGCTCCGCCATTCAATAAGATCATGGCTGATCTGATCTTGGCCTCAAGTCCACTTTTCTGCCCGTTTCCCATAACCCTCGACTCCCCTGTCGTTCAAATATCTGTCTATCTCAGTCTTGAATATATTCAATGACTCCGCCTCCACAGCTCTCTGGGGGAAAAGAATTCCAAAGATTCATGACCCTCAGAGAAGAAATTCCTCCTCATCTCCGTTTTAAATGGGCGACCCCTTATTCTGAAACTATGCCCCTAGGTCTAGATTCCCCCACGAGGGGAAACATCCTCTCTGCATCCACCCTGTCAAGCCCCCTCAGCATCTTATATGTTTCAATAAGATCCCCTCTCATTCTTCTAAACTCCAATGAGTATCGGCCCAACCTGCTCAACCTTTCTTCATAAGACAACCTCTTCATCCCAGGAATCAGCCTAGTGAACCTTCTCTGAACTGCCTCCAATGCAAGTATATCCCTCCTTAAAGAAGGAGACCATCAGTCGGATAGTGAGGGATCTCGGAAACAACGTACCAGAGGTCCTGTCAAACTGGGGAGTGATCGAAGTCTTCAGCTTGCTCAGCGCTCCGCTGACAATAACTGGGAAGAAAGCAGAGGGGTTAGGCACCCATTTTTGTTGCATTAAAACCCCCAACTACAATAGTACACTGCTTACAGGGGCCCCGTCTCCTGGTTAAAAATAAAAATGAGACCGCATTGCAGTGACTTGTGCTGCAGTAGAAACGTTCCCCAGTGACCAGGTACAAACTCTGGGCGCTTGGCAGTTTTTGTATAGAGTCTGAATATAAAGAGCTTACAGATGGGGTACAGCAGAAGTTGGAGGCAGAGGAAACCTTCCTTAACCACGGCCCAACAACACGCCTCACTCTAAACCAAATCTCATGCTGCAACAATATGAAAACCCTACACAGTAAACGCCGTCAGCGCAACTCGCCGATCAGTGACTCCGCGGTGCAGAAGTCCTCGAAGTTGACTCCTTGAGGTGAGTTCCTGATATTGTGCGGTCAACAGACACTAAGCAGATGGCCGTTTCACCTGCTGCCCGTGTCCTAACTCGCACCAAGTCCCGTTCACCCATCACTCCTGTGCTCGCGGACCTACATGGACTCCCGGTTCACCAATGCCTCAACTTTAAAATTCTCATCCGTGTGTTCAAATCACTCCATGGCTTCGCCCCCCCCTCCCTATCTCTGTAACCTCTTCCAGCCCGACAACCCACCGATAACACTGCGCTCTCCCAAAGCTGGCCTCCTGTGAATCCCCCTACTTCCTTCGCCCCACCATTGGCGGCCGTGCCTTCAGCCGTCTGGGACCTAAGCTCTGGAATTCCCTCCTTGAACCTCTCCACTTCTCTCCCCTCCTTTAAGGTGCTCTTTAAAGCCTACCTCTTGAACCAAGCTTTTGGTCACCTGTCCTAATCCCTCAAGTGGTTCATTGTAAAAATTTTTGTCGGATAATGCTCCTATGAAGCACCTTGGGATGAATTACTACATTAAAGGCGCTATATACATTAAAGGTGTCAGCTGTGGCTCAGTGGGTAGCACTCTCGCCTCTGACTCAGAAGGTTGTGGGTTCAAGTCCCACTCCAGGGACTTGAGCACAAAAATCTAGGCTGACACTCCCAGTGCAGTGCTGAGGGAGCGCTGCACTGTCGGAGGTGCCGCCTTTCAGATGAGACATTAAACCGAGGCCCCGTCTGCTCTCTCAGGTGGACGTAAAAGATCCCATGGCACTATTTCGAAGAGGAGCAGGGGAGTTATCCCCGGTGTCCTGGGCCAATATTTATCCCTCAAACAACATCACTAAAACAGATTATCCGGTCATTATCACATTGCTGTTTGTGGGAGCTTGCTGTGCGCAAATTGGCTGCTGCGTTTCCCACATTACAACAGTGACTCCACTTCAAAAGTACTTCATTGGCTGTAAAGCGCTTTGAGACATTCGGTGGTCGTGAAAGACGCTATAGAAATGCAAATCTTTCTTTATATAAAATGCAGACTGTCGTTTGTTGTCATCCCAGTTACTTCAATGGTCAATAACTAATGGTCAAATGAGCCAGCCAATTTGACTGGCTGCTGTTGTTGCTTTATTCCCGCGCTCTTCCCCTGTAGCGGAGGGATTCACAGGCCTGTTACCAGTCTGACAGCAACGCTCCGTCAAATGGCCGTAACCTTCTTTGTGTGAAGAAGTGCTTCCCGACATCACCCCTGAACGGCCTGGCTCTAATTTTAAGGTGATGCCCCCTTTGTTCTGGACTCCCCCCACCAGAGGAAATAGTTTCTCTCCATCCACCCCATCAACTCCTTTAACTCAGAGACAGGAATGCTCCCACTAAACCAAAGGCAGGCTGCGTTTTGACAGGTGATTAGTAATCGGCGTGGTGTCACCTCGGCAACAGTCGAGGAAAATAACACCAAAAGACCTTTGACCTCTCACTGTGGTGGCCAACTCCCTCCAAAAAAAGTGGATCTTGGATGACTCCATTTCCTAATACTGACCGCCAACACTGCGCCGCGGCCTCTTTCTCTGCTTCACCGTGAGCATCTGGCGGCCTTCATCCCGAGAATCACCAGAGGACGCCACGCACCCGGGCTCCGCATCCAAGACAGCAGGGAGCTTGTCCAGAATAACTGGTGGAAGATGCCCTGAAATGCAGGATAAGAGAGAGCAGGGAGTGAGCGCGCAGATATATGCACAGCATCAGGAGCGATCCCACACACAGCGCCAAGACTGACCCATGCACACCAGCAAGATCGATTCCAGCAGGAAGACGAGGGAGGGTGGAGTGGAGGAGAGAGAGAGAGAGAGAGAGAGAGAGAGAAAAAAAGAGAAAAAGGAGAGAGAAACAGAAAGGGAGGGAGGGAGGGAGGGAAGGAAGGGAAAGAAAGAAAGGTGTAAGTGAGGCAGAAATCCGGTTCACGCGCATAACTAGGGTTCCCGCCAAATCACTGGTGAAGTTAAGACGGCGGAGCAGAAACAGCTCCCAGCCTACGATGCTGAATAAGGTTCAGAGAAGGGCAACAAGGGAGATACCTGGCCTGAGAACATCGAGCTACGAACATAGACTTGATTGCTCATGGCTGTACTCACTGGAGAGACAGAGGGGATTTGATGCTGGTAGTTAAGATCATCAAAGGCATAGACAGCACGTCAGGAGATATGGCGTCTGATGTGATGGGTTCGGGTAGCACAGAGGAAAGGGTGGGGTTGGATGACTGAAAGTTTGATTTTTCCCCAGTGGGTGATGGACCTGTGGAACAGGAAATTGGCGTCAGCTGTGGCTCAGTGGGCAGCACTCTCTCTCATCTCGGAGTCAGAAGGTTGTGGGTTCAAGTCTCACTCCAGAGACTTGAGCACATAAAGCTAGGCTGACACTCCAGTACAGTGCTGAGGGAGTGCCGCACTGCCGGAGGTGCCGTCTTTCAGATGAGATGTTAAACCGAGGCCCCGTCTACTCTCTCAGGTGGACGTAAAAGATCTCACGGCACTATTCGAAGAAGAGCTGGGGAGTTCCCCCCAGTGTCCTGGCCAATATTTATCCCTCAAACCAATATCACCCTAAAACAGATTATCTGGTCATTATCACATTGCTGATTGTGGGATCTTACTGTGCACAAACTGGATGCCGTTTTTCCTAAATTACAACAGTGACTACACTCTTTAAAAAAAAAAGTAATTCATTGGCTGTAAAACGCTTTGGGATATCCTGAGGTAGTGAAAGGCGCTATAGAAATCTGTGCAATGAAGGTTCACTAGACTGATTCCTGGGATGGGGGGGAATTGTCCTGATTCCTGGGATGGGGGGGGGGGGGGATTGTCCCAGGAGGACAAATTGAGTAGACTAGGCCTATATTCCCTAGAGTTTAGAAGAATGAGGTGATCTCATTGAAACATGCAAAATTCTTACAGGGCTTAGTCAGATAATCTCATGCCAGGAGATGAATTTTATGGAGAGTCCCAATGGAGGATTTTCTGTCAAACTAGTTTTCACGCCTACTCACCGATGCTTTGCGCTTGGATTATCAGAGTCTCTGTGGCCACCGTGAGTAATGGAAGCACTTTCTGCATGTTACCAGCCAGCTTGTCACTCACGTCGAAGAGCTGGAAGAGGTTCGGAGTGAAGACGAGTGCGAGGTTACGGACCCCCATCTTGTTCTCTTCAGATCTGAATTAAAGGGGGGGGGGAAATCAGTAACTGCTACAGGTCATTAGTAAAACAAGGAAAGCCAGAAACCCCTTTAAACTTTCAGTGTCCCAACACACACAAACCTTGCACAATGTGTTGAACAACTTTAGATCTTAATCACTCATTTAATCGCGGACATTCCGTAACCATTTACGCCTCCTCTAGACCCACCTTTGCTTTCCATGTTTGTCCCAGTATCACCCCCTTTTGCCTTGTACCATCGCCCCTTCGGCTATTTAATCCCGCCCCATCACAGACCTTTCCCTTTTGTTCGTTTCCTGCACCCCACCCCCCCCCTCTTTCCCCCGGCCCAGCACCTGCTTAAAACCGGTTCCATCTCTTAACTTCTTCCAGTTCTGACGAAAGGTCATCGACCCAAAACGTTAACTCTGTTTCTCCCTCTCTCTCTCCACAGATGCTGCCTGACCTGCTGAGTATTTCCAGCATTTTCTGCTTCGAGTTCAGATTTCCAGCATCCGCAGTATTTAACAAAAAAAGGCTTGTGTTTATATAGCACCTTGCGTGACCACATTTTTGGAGGCACGGTTTAACATCTCATCCGAAAGACGGCACCTCCGACAGTTGCAGCGCTCCCTCAGCGCTGCACTAGAGTGTCAGACTAGATTTTTGTGCTCGAGTCTCTGGAGTTGGACTCAAACCCACAACCTTCTGACTCAGAGGCGAGAGGTGCTACCCAGTGAGACACGGGTCTGCTGAAAAATCAACACGAACTATGATCACTGTTTGTTTGTAGAACTTCCTAGCAGTTTGCCTTAAACCAGTGCCCCATGGGGCAAAACCCATCGCCCGCCCCCTCCCGATTCACCTTTTAAACCGTTAAGAAACATTTAAGCTTTGAAACTTTGCAGTGAAGCAGTTCTTTTATTTCTCCACATCAGCGTCACTTCATGCAAAAGAAAAAAGATTTTAAAAAAGCATAAATACAAGAATAGAGATCGTTTGGACAGAGAGGAGTTGTCCTTTAGACAAGTGCCACAGACTAGACGCTCAGCCTAATTCATTCTCATCTGTCTTAGCCGCAAGGAGATCAGGCACATGGCCACCCAGAATACGCCCCATTTCACCCTTACAACTTGCTCAACAAGGAGGTGGACGTGATCCCGAACATCTTTGGGATTGGCACCCAGACCGCGTTTACACAACATCTTCCGTGCCCTCCAAAGCGTCAATGAACCACTGCTGCCTGCAAGCATTTGGTACACAGCACGATCCCACAAACAGCAATGAGAGGAAAGACCGGGGCAATCTGTTTTGGTGGTGTTGACTGAGGGGCAACTGTTGGCTAGAGCTCACTGGCTCTTCTTCCAATGTTGCCGTGGGATCTTTTACATCCACCTGAGGGGGCAGGCAGGGCCTCGGTTTAACGTCTCATCCGAAAGACAGCACCTCCGACAGTGCAACGCTCCCTCGGTACTGCCCCTCCGACAGTGCGGCGCTCCCTCGGTACTGCCCCTCCGACAGTGCGGCGCTCCCTCGGTACCGCCCCTCCGACAGTGCGGCGCTCCCTCGGCACCGCCCCTCCGACAGTGCGGCGCTCCCTCGGCACCGCCCCTCCGACAGTGCGGCGCTCCCTCGGCACCGCCCCTCCGACAGTGCGGCGCTCCCTCGGCACCGCCCCTCCGACAGTGCGGCGCTCCCTCGGCACCGCCCCTCCGACAGTGCGGCGCTCCCTCGGCACCGCCCCTCCGACAGTGCGGCGCTCCCTCGGCACCGCCCCTCCGACAGTGCGGCGCTCCCTCGGCACCGCCCCTCCGACAGTGCGGCGCTCCCTCGGCACCGCCCCTCCGACAGTGCGGCGCTCCCTCGGCACCGCCCCTCCGACAGTGCGGCGCTCCCTCGGCACCGCCCCTCCGACAGTGCGGCGCTCCCTCGGCACCGCCCCTCCGACAGTGCGGCGCTCCCTCGGCACCGCCCCTCCGACAGTGCGGCGCTCCCTCGGCACCGCCCCTCCGACAGTGCGGCGCTCCCTCGGCACCGCCCCTCCGACAGTGCGGCGCTCCCTCGGCACCGCCCCTCCGACAGTGCGGCGCTCCCTCGGCACCGCCCCTCCGACAGTGCGGCGCTCCCTCGGCACCGCCCCTCCGACAGTGCGGCGCTCCCTCGGCACCGCCCCTCCGACAGTGCGGCGCTCCCTCGGCACCGCCCCTCCGACAGTGCGGCGCTCCCTCGGCACCGCCCCTCCGACAGTGCGGCGCTCCCTCGGCACCGCCCCTCCGACAGTGCGGCGCTCCCTCGGCACCGCCCCTCCGACAGTGCGGCGCTCCCTCGGCACCGCCCCTCCGACAGTGCGGCGCTCCCTCGGCACCGCCCCTCCGACAGTGCGGTGCTCCCTCGGTACCGCCCCTCCGACAGTGCGGTGCTCCCTCGGTACCGCCCCTCCGACAGTGCGGTGCTCCCTCAGTACCGCCCCTCCGACAGTGCGGCGCTCCCTCAGTACCGCCCCTCCGACAGTGCGGCGCTCCCTCAGTACTGCCCCTCCGACAGTGCGGCGCTCCCTCAGTACCGCCCCTCCGACAGTGCGGCGCTCCCTCAGTACTGCCCCTCCGACAGTGCGGCGCTCCCTCAGTACTGCCCCTCCGACAGTGCGGTGCTCCCTCAGTACAGTCCCTCCGACAGTGCGGTGCTCCCTCAGTACTGCCTCTCCCACAGTGCGGCGCTCCCTCAGTACTGCCCCTCCGACAGTGCGGCGCTATCTCAGTACTGCCCCTCCGACAGTGCGGTGCTCCCTCAGTACTGCCCCTCCGACAGTGCAGCACTCCCTCAGTACTGCCCCTCCGACAGTGCGGTGCTCCCTCAGTACTGCCCCTCCAAACCCACAACCTTCTGACTCAGAGGCGAAGGTGCCACCCACTGTGTCACAGCGGACACCATTTTCGGGGATTTTGCTTTTGCCCAATGGTCACCGCTGTCCCCGTAGTCACCCAGTTTTTCCCTCCCTCACTTGGCCCAAGCCGAGCTGCCCTTTGCAAGGGCAGCCCCCTACCGCTCCCTACTGGATGCATATGGAACTGTTCTTTGCAACGCCAATGCTCAATCCGGAGGGAGACCCTCCACTTGAACCCCCCTGCTTGGCCCAGACCAGCTCCAAGAGCAATGAGGGTCTCCTACCTGGCAGCAACCGTCTGGAGGAAGGACAGGAAGTAGTTCAAGGTGGCCGCGTTGACCCTGGGCATCAGGCAGGTCAACAGGATGGTGACGGCCTCGCGCTCGCCCTCTGCCCTCAGCTGCTGGGCCTGGCACAAAGGGCCCCGAAACCCCGCCGGAACGATGGGCTCGGGCAGCTCGCGAAAGAATTGCTTCAGTAGCCCGGCAACGTCGGAGGCGGAGGTGAATTCGAGGGAGCAGTCCCCTTGCTGCAGCTTCCCCTGGGGAGAAAGATTCAGACAGAGGTGACAATTAAAAAGGAGCCGTCTCTCCGCCCTCAGAAATAAACCTGGAAAATGTATACACCTAAAAATAAAAACACACACGGACAGACAAAGGTAAAACAGAGCACAAGACGACTGGTTAATCAAATGATCACTCAATCAAGCTAGCTACCACGCTGGGCAGCTGAGGCGAATAGCATAGATAGGAAAGTTAGAAAAACATGAGGGAGAAAGGAATTGAATGTTCTGCAGATAGGGTTAGATGAAGTAGGGTGGGAGGCAATATCCCCGCTAATTTTTGGGGGCATGCGGCCCCTTTAAGGGGCTGCGCGGCCCATTCAACATTTTTTTCCTTTATTCGTTCCTGGGATGTGTCTCTCGCTGGCAAGGCCAGCATTTATTGCCCATCCCTTGTTGCCCTCGAGAAGGTGGTGGTGAGCCGCCGCCTTGAACCGCTGCAGTCCGTGTGGTGAAGGTGCTCCCACAGTGCTGTTAGGGAGGGAGTTCCAGGATTTTGACCCAGCGACGATGAAGGAACGGCCGATATATTTCCAAGTCAGGTTGGTGTGTGACTTGGAGGGGAACTTGGAGGTGGTGGTGGTCCCCATGCACCTGCTGCCCTTGTCCTTCTACGTGGAAGAGGTTGCGGGTTTGGGAGGTGCTGCTGAAGATGCCTTGGCGAGTTGCTGCAGTGCATCTTGTAGATGGTACACACTGCAACCACGGTGCGCCGGTGGTGGAGGGAGTGAATGTTTAAGGTGGTGGATGGGGTGCCAATCAAGCAGGCTGCTTTGTCCTGGATGGTGTCGAGCTTCTTGAGTGTTGTTGGGGTTGCACTCATCCAGGCAAGTGGAGAGTATTCCAACACACTCCTTACTTGTGCCTTGTAGATGGTGGAAAGGCTTCGGGGAGTCGGGAGGTGAGACACTCGCCACATTTTTTCATTATAAAGCCAGCGAGTGGCCTACGCGTGACCTCCAGATCGCAGCGTGTCCACGCAGCTTAATGAGAACATTGGTGGGAGGAGGCTCATGTGGAGCATAAGCGCCAGCATGGACCAGTTGGGCCGAATGGCCTGTTTCTGTGCCATAAACTGAGACGTTATTCTACAATACCAACAACAACTTGCATTTATATAGCGCCATTAACACAAAACAATATCCCCTGATGCTTCAGCGAGGTGGACCAAACAAACATGGATGCCGAGCCAAGGGAGGAGATATTGACAGGGTGACCACTAAAAAAAAATAGGTGTCATGGGGAGTCTCAAAGGAGGAGAGGGAGGTGCAGAGACAGAGGGATTAGGGAGGGAATTCCAGGCTGCGCGGTTTCCGAGTCAGAAGGTCGTGGGGTTCAAATCCCACTCCAGAGACTTGAGCACAAAATCCAGGCTGACCCTCCCAGTGCCAGTACTGAGGGAGTGCTGCATTGTCGGAGGTGCCGTCTTTCGCAAGAGACGTTTAAATTCAGATGATTATAAAATGTTTTTGATGGACCGACTGAATGAAGAAAAGCAAGCCTTGCATTTTTAGAGTACTTTTCACGCCCCCCTCCCCCAGGATGTCCCAAAGCGCTTTACAGCCAATGAAATACTTTTTGAAGTGTAGTCACTGTTGTAATGTGGGAAACGCGGCAGCCAATTTGCGCACAGCAAGCTCCCACAAACAGTGCTGACCAAATAATCTGTTCTTAGTGGTGTTGGCAGAGGGATAAATGTTGGCCAGGACCCTCTCCGAAATAGTGCCGGGAGATCTTTTACATCCACCAGAGAGGGCAAAGGGGCCTCGGTTTAACTGAAAGCCTCCTTCAGTCCCACACTGAAATGTCAGCCGAGATTACGTGCTTAAGTCTCTGGAGTGGGGTTTAAGGGCATGACCATCTGATTCCGAGACGAGAGTGCTACCCCCTGAGCCACGGCTAACACCATTACAGGAAGACATGCCACTTTATTTAAAGTGATAGCACGGACACAGCACCAGAATGATCGGCCTTGGATGGCGCATGTCTGGCGCGGGGATGGTGCTATCACTTTAAATAAAGGTACATGTCTTACTGTAACGGACTCAAGTCTTGGATCAGTGGTAGCACTCGCGCCTCCGAGTCAGAAACATGAGCTCATCCAGAGTTCTGCTGCCCGCATCCCCTGTCCCGCTCACTTATCACCCCTGTCCTCCCCGACCTGCACTGCGCCCCGTTCTGCCTCCAATTTAAAACTCGCGCCCTGGTGTTTAAATCCCTTCGTGGCCTCGCTCCTCCCCCATCTCCAACCTCCTTCAACCTTATAGCCCCACCACCCCCCAACAAAATCTTCATTCCTTCAACTCTGTCCCCTTGTGCATCACCCCTCTCCCATCAACCTACCATTATCAGCCATGCCTTCAGCCACCTAGTCCCCATGTTCTGGAATTCCCTCAAGCCCTTCCCCTCCCTGACCCTCCTTAAAGCCCCCCCTCTGACCAAGCCTTTGGTCGCACCTCCTATTATCTCCTTCTCTGGGTGGGTTTTTTCTTTTTTTGATTACACTCCTGTGAAGCCCTTTAGGACGTTCTTCGATGTGAAAGGTGCTAAATAAATGCAAGTTCTTGTTGTTGTAGAGGCCTCAGACGCTTGTGCATTCCCCTCCCTTCGCCCCACCATTGGCGGCCATCCCTTCAGTTGTCAGGGCCCCAAGCTCTGGAATTCGCTCGCTAAACCTTTCCGTCTCTGTCTCTCTCTCTCTCTCTCTCTCCTCCTTCAAGATCCTCCTCAAAACCCAACTCGTTGACCAAGCTTTTGGCCACCCAACCCAATATCTCCTCCTCTAACTCGGTCTCCAAATTCTTCTGATTACTTCCGCGAAGGACCTTGGGACATGTTTGATATTAAAAGGCGCTGTATAAATGCAAGATGTTGTTGTTGTTGTTGTTGTTGAGGGGGCCATCACCCTCCATTGGGTAGAATGGGCCTATACTCTCTGGAGTTTAGAAGAATGAGAGGTGATCTCATTGAAACATACAAGATTCTGAGGGGGATTGACAGGGTAGATGCTGAGAGGTTGTTTCCCCCTGGCTGGAGAGTCTAGAACCAGGGGGTATAGTCTCAGGATAAGGGGTCGGCCATTTAAGACTGAGATGAGGAGGAATTTCTTCACTCAGAGGGTTGTGAATCTTTGGAATTCTCTGCCCCAGAGGGCTGTGGATGCTGAGTTGTTGAGCATATTCAAGACAGAGATCGATAGATTTTTGGACTCTAGGGGAATCAAGGGATTTGGGGATAGGGCGGGAAAGTGGAGATGAGGTAGAAGATCAGCCATGATCTTAATGAATGGCGGAGCAGGCTCGAGGGGCCGTATGGCCGACTCCTGCTCCTAATTCTTTTGTTCTTATGAAGGTGGAGAATCAAAGTTCCAGTACACTGGAGTTCAATTTGGACTCCTGGCCTGGTTGGTTTATGGTAATAAACAGAGACAATATATTAGGTAAGCATGAGTTAGCAGTACTGGCAAAAACAGTGGTCAGGTTGATGCAAAGGAGTCTTGTAACATGTAAAAAATATTTACACATATCTTCCATCCATTGTGTTGGCTGAAGACAAACTGTACCTTCTCATAACCGTGCCTTGGTTGGCCCATGGCACTGCAGTTATGGCATGAAAATTATTTTATCGTTTCTATATTTCTTTGAGATTAAATCGACTTTGGAAAATGAATGTTGCAATTTCTCGTTAGGACTCGATGACACTTTCTCAAGAGGCGTGCGTGCTTCCTGTTGTGGCGTCCGGTTGTGACATCACTTCCTTCCCCTACACAGGGCTCTTGTTAACCTCTTTCATGCTTCCCTGAAACTCCTTCGCAAAGTGGAGGCTCTAACTTTGAAATTAAGCGGGGGGTGGGCGGTGAGGAAACATAGCTAAACGGCTGCCGGGAAGAGTGCCGAGTAAAATCACTGCCTACTGAAATTCCGCTTATACCTGCCCGGGTTCTCCAGCTTTCTCAGCCATGGCGTACAATTAGCTTCAGATGATTGAATGGTTAACCCAGTATAGTTCTCATTCCTCCTCAATGTAACGTATTTCAAAAACACATTCCCGATCACTGCATTGCACCAACCCTTTCCCAATCATTCAATTATATATTACCCCATCCACCACTTTAAACATTCACTCCCTCCACCACCGGCGCACCGTGGCTGCAGTGTGCACCATCTACAAGATGCACTGCAGCAACTCGCCAAGGCTTCGTCGGCAGCACCTCCCAAACCCGCGACCTCTTCCACCTAGAAGGACAAGGGCAGCAGGCGCATGGGAACACCACCACCTCCCAGTTCCCCTCCAAGTCACACACCATCCTGACTTGGAAGTATATCACCGTTCCTTCATCGTCGCTGGGTCAAAATCCTGGACCTCCCTCCCTAACAGCACTGTGGGAGCACCTTCACCACACGGACTGCAGCAGTTCAAGAAGGCGGCTCACCACCACCTTCTCGAGGGCAATTAGGGATGGGCAATAAATGCTGGCCTTGCCGGCGACGCCAACATCCCAGGAATGAATTAAAAAAAACTCAGGACTCACTAACGTTCCGGCCGTGTCCTAAATAACAAGGCGGGTAAGCCAAGTGAAGGTACAGCTCAGCCACGATCTAATTGAATGGCGGAACAGGCTCGAGGGGCTGAATCTGGAACTCTCTCCCCCAAAAAGCTGTTGAGGTCGGGGGGTCAATTGAAAATGTCAAAACTGAGATTGATAGATTTTTGTTGGGTAAGGGTATTAAGGGTTACGGAACCAAGGCGGGTAGATGGAGTTAAGATACAGATCAGCCATGATCCAATTGAGTGGTGGAGCAGGCTCGAGGGGCTGAATGGTCTCCTCCTGTTCCTACATTCCTATGTGCTTACAATCCAACTTATGTTCTTGGTCCTATCCCTCTGCCCTGTAAACCTCTTGTCCCAGAATTGCTCATGAATTCACCAAATTTTTCATCTGTCAAAGAAAGAAGGTGTTGCATTTCTATAGCGCCTTTCACCACCTCAGGACGTCCCAAAGCGCTTTACAGCCAATTAAGTTCTTTTGAAGTGTAGTCGCTCTTGTAATGTAGGACACACGACACACTGGAGTGGGACTTGAACCCACGACCTTCTGACTCAGAGGCTGACTTTCCCTCAGGATTTGGCGAATATCTAGGCATCATCCTGCAGCCATATAAGCAGTGCCTGATTCTTTTTGGCAATCAAATTTCCAACAACCTCATCTAAAATTGTGATGCGTTACTTGTGACACTTATGGTAATTACATTGCATAACGCATCTGTCTTTATAAAATAAGTTCCGATTTACGATAATCGACACCACAAGAAAGCCGCTATTTTTAAACAAATGAAAATAAATGTCCTGTATCCAGGGCTGAAACATTCATTGTTTGCCATCTGAACTTCCTGAAGCTGAGCTGACCAAAATTTAACTGCTTTGCTCATCACAGCCACCAGATGGCGGTCTCAGACAATTTGTGAAATAGCCCAGTTCAGGTTCTGAGTGTTTACAAACTCCTCCGGATTGTTCCCCGCTCAGGACTGCATGAAACCTTTTACACAATTTTTTGCTACACGATTTATCCCACTCCTTCCCTCTAACTATCTTAGTCAGCCGTGGCTCAGTGGGCAGCGCCCTTGCCTCGGAGTCAGAAGGTTGTGGGTTCAAGTCCCACTCCAGAGACTGGAGCACAAAAATCTAGGCTGACACTGCCAGTGCTGAGGGAGTGCTGCACTGTCGGAGGTGCCGTCTTATCGGATGAGACGTTAAACCGAGGCCCCGTCTGCCCTCTCAGGTGGATGTAAAAGATCCCACGGCACTATTTCGAAGAGGAACAGGGAGAGTTCTCCCCGGTGTCCTGGGGCCAATATTTATCCCTCAAATCAACATCACTAAAACAGATTACCTGGTCATTATCACATTGCGGTTTGTGGGATCTTGCTGTGTGCAAATTGGCTGCCGCGTTTCCTACATTACAACAGCGACTACACTTCAAAAAGTACTTCATTGGCTGTAAAGCGCTTTGGGACGTCCGGTGGTCGTGAAAGGCGCTATAGAAATGCAAGTCTTTCTTTTCTTCTTCAATAAAATAGGCCGAGCTTATCCAATGTCAGAGGTCAAGAGAACAATAGGTCACCCAATTGGAGCAGCGCCGGTCACAGCACGTTACTTCTTTTTGTATTAATTGTAACAGAGCAACATAATACTGAAATACTTACTGAAATGAGGTGACAGCTACTTTAAAAATGACTCCTGTTCTATGAAGGCACGGCTTTGTCATTGTCTTTATTACAGTAGCCTGTTACTAAGTTACAATAGTTTTTGAGAATACAGCTGGATTTTTTCCGTGGAGCCACTTTGTCTACTTTTGGACAATTATGTAAACGTACGTGCACAGTTGTGCTGAGAAACTGAGGCCAAGATTTAAGGCCCAAACAGCTTCTAATTGGGTCGAGTGGGCATTCAGCAGATTAATGAGGATGATTCAATTCAACTCAAGATTTGTAATTGGGTGTTGCGTTTTCCCCTTTCTAAGCAGCCTTTGTACCGACCCATTGTCCATTCTCCTTCCCATATTTCTCTTCGATCGCTAGCCTCGCAAGGACAAGCTGAAGAGCGCAATAAAACCGAGAGCGTGCCGCACCGATCGGCAAAATGGAGACGGGAAGAGGAAACGTGTATGGAAGATTCCAGAAGCTCTGCTCGGATCAACTCTTCCATTCTTTTATTCCTCACTTAATGTCGGACTTCCAAAAATATCACTGTTCGACCGAGCCCTGTGCTTTCAGGCTCCATGTTCATCTAAAGAATGAATCTGCGCAGAGGCCTAGACAGAACATTCACTTTATTGTAGAATGAGAGGAACTTTACTCAGCTCTCGGCAGCCGTTACATCTCTCAGCTACACCTTACTCTGATTTATAACATAAGAATGTCAGAAATAGGAGCAGGAGGAGGCCATTCGGACCTTCGAGCCTGCTCCGCCATTCAATAAGATCATGGCTGATCCTCTACCTCAACTCCACCTTCCCGCTCCATCCCCATATCCCTGAATATCCTTAAATCTATCGATCTGTCTTGAATATACTCAACGACTGAGCCTCCACAGCCCTCTGAGGTAGAGAATTCCAAAGATTCACCGCCCTCTGAGTGAAGAAATCTCTCCTCATTGGCTGTAAAGCGCGGAGACGTCCGGTGGTCGTGAAAGGCGCTATAGAAATGCAAGTCTGTCTTTCTTTTCTAAATGGCCGACCCCTTATCCGGAGACTGCGACCCCTGGTTCTAGACTCTCCAGCCAATGGAAACATCTACCCGGTCAAGCCCCTTAAGAATTTTATTTCTCCTAATTGAGTAAGCACTCAATTGCTTTACCTTTTTGCTTTTGTCATCATCTCCCTTCTCTCCTGCTTTGATAAGATTCTGGCAGACATGACAGACCAGCCCGAGAGGAGAGCCGAGTTGTCAGGGCAACGCAACAACAACTTGCATTTACCTAGCACCTTTAGCGTAGTAAACCGTCCCAGGGCGCTTCACAGGAGCGATGATCAAACAAAATTCGACACCGAGCCACAAAAGGAGATATTAGGGCAGGCGACCAAAAGCTTGGTCAAAGAGGTAGGTTTTAAGGAGCGTCTTAAAGGTGGAAAGAGGGGTAGAGAGACGGAGAGGTTTAGGGAGATATTTCCAGAGCTTGGGGCCCAGGCGGCTGAAGGCACGGCCGCCAATGGTGGAGCGATGAAAATCGGGGATGCGCAAGAGGCCAGAATTGGAGCAGTGCAGAGATCGCGGAGGGTTGATGGGGTGGAGGAGGTTACAGGACCAGTCCCTTGCCTTTATACGTAGAAGCAACATGGAAATAGGCCATTCGGCCCAACCAGTCTGTGTCAGCGTTTACCCTCCATGCGAGCAAATAGTCCTAATCACATTTACCCGCCCTGTTCCCATATCCCTTCAACGCCTTCTCCTTCATCTACCTCTCCAATCTAATCTTGAATGTTGAGACAGTTTCTGCCTCCGCCACTAACCCTGGGAGTGAATCCCACAGCCTCCCAACTCTCTTGTGTAAAGATGTTTCTCCTGGTCTCTTCCCCAAATCTCTGACATTTAATCTTGTATCAATGGCCTCTCATTCTTGACCCCTCAACTACCGAAAACAGTCTGCTGCGCTATTCCACGTCCCATCATCTCAGAGTTTTGATTAACCCATTATTTCACATTGTAATCTGCACTGTTCTTATGAAACAAGACCAATTTTTCAGATCTTTCTTTGCGTTTCCTCATACCAGGCAGCATCCTAGTGAATCGGCACTGTGCCCTCTCTGAAGCCTCAATACCCTTCTTATAGTGCTAGGGTTGCCATCTTTCCAGGGTTGTCACAGAATTTTACGGCACAGAAGGTGGCCATTCGGCCCATCATGTCTGTGCCGGCCGACAAAGAGCTACCCAGCCTAATCCCACTTTCCAGCTCTTGGTCCGTAGCCCTGTAGGTTACGACACTTCAAGTGCATATCCAAGTACTTTTTAAATGTGATGAGGGTTTCTGCCTCTACCACCTTTTCAGGCAGTGAGTTTCAGACCCCCGCCACCCTCTGGGTGAAAAAAGTTCTCAACTCCCCTCTCAACCTCCTACCAATTACTTTAAATCTCTGCCCCCTGGTTATTGACCTCTCTGTTGAGGGCAATAACAGAGCCTCCAGGAATTGAAGAATAATCTCTTGCGAGCAACCCTGGAAAAAAAAAAATCATTAAAAACCAAATGTGTATTTTTCATTTTCTTCGAACACTTCCGTTTATTCGTCATAAAGAGAATTGGAGATGGGGAGAAAGTGCTGTTTGATTGACAGTCGGGAAGCATCTAATCGGTTCTTTGCTTTCCGATTGGTGTGGGAAGGCGGGGCATTGCGAAGATGGACCAATGGCGTGCGGCAGCTGGAGGTCATGTGATGTTCGTTTATAGGATCTGGGCGTCGAAATAGTGTGGAGCCCAATACTGCATACAGTACTAGGAACACAGGAACAGGAGGAGGCCATTCAGCCCCTCGAGCCTGTTCCGCCATTCAATGAGATCATGGCTGATCTGCGACCGAACTCCATACACCCTAACCACTGCCCCTTGACATTCAACGGCATTACCATCGCCGAATCCCCCACCATCAACATCCTGGGAGTCACCATTAACCAGAAACTTAACTGGACCAGCCACATAAATACTGTGGCAACAAGAGCAGGTCAGAGGCTGGGTATTCTGTGGCGAGTGTCTCACCTCCTGACTCCCCAAAGCCTTTCCACCATCTACAAGGCACATGTAAGGAGTGTGATGGAATACTCTCCACTTGCCTGGATGAGTGCAGCTCCAACAACACTCAAGAAGCTCGCCACCATCCAGGACAAAGCAGCCCGCTTGATTGGCACCCCATCCACCACCTTAAACATTCACTCCCTCCACCACCGGCGCACCGTGGCTGCAGTGTGTACCATCTACAAGATGCACTGCAGCAATTCGCCAAGGCTTCTTCATCAGCACCTCCCAAACCCGCAACCTCTTCCACCTAGAAGGACAAGGGCAGCAGGCGCATGGGAACACCACCACCTCCAAGTTCCCCTCCAAGTCACACACCATCCTGACTTAGAAGTATATCACCGATCCTTCATCGTCGCTGGGTCAAAATCCTGGAGCTCCCTCCCTAACAGCACTGTGGGAGTACCTTTACCACACGGACTGCAGCGGTTCAAGAAGGTGGCTCACCACCACCTTCTCAAGGGCAATTAGGGATGGGCAATAAATGCCGGCCTTGCTAGCGACGCCCAGATCCTATAAACAAATAAAAAAAAAAACACCTTTGCCCCATATCCCTTAATACCTTTGGTTAACATAAAGCTATCAATCTCAGATTTAAAATTAACAATTAATCTAGCATCAGCTGCCATTTGCAGAAGAGAGTTCCAAACTTCTACCATCCTGTGTGTGTAGAAGTGTTTCCTAACTTCACTCCTCAAAAGCCTGGCTCTAATTTTTAGACAATGCCCCCTAGTCCTAGACTCCCCAACCAGCGGAAATAATATCTCTCTCTACCCTATCTGTTCCCCTTAATACCCTGAAAACTTCGATCAGATCACCCCTTAACCTTCTAAATTCCAGGGAATACGACCCTAGTTTGTGTAATCTCTCCTCGTAATTTAACCCTTGGAGTCCGGGTATCATTCTGGTAAATCTACGCTGCACTCCCTCCAAGGCCAATATATCCTTCCTAAGGTGTGGTGTCCAGAACTGCTCGCAGTACTCCAGGTGTGGTCTAACCAGGGCTTTGGACAGCTGCAGCATAACTTCTACCCCCTTGTATTCTAGTCCTCTAGATATAAAGGCCAGCAGCCTTTTGGATTATTTTCTGTACTTGTTCATGACATTTTAATGATCGATGTACCTGGACCCCCCAGTCTCTTTGGACCTCCACTGTTTTTAGCTTTTCACCATGTAGAAAGTGCCCTGTTCTGTCCTTTTTAGGTCCAAAGTGGATGACCTCACATTTGCCTACATTGAAATCCATTTGTCACAGTTTTGCCCACTCGCTTAATCTATTAACATCTCTTTGTAATTTTAAGCTTCCATCTACACGACTCGAACTGAGGTCTAATTAAAGTTTTCTGCAGGCTCATCGTTACCTAGGTGACAGGCCATAGGGCAAGACAACACCAAGATTGCAAAGAATAGGAAAGAACATGATGTCAATGAATAAGTAACAGTTAGGGGACTCCTCGTCAGACATGGACACAATTTCCAACCAGGAAACACTGGCCAGTCGCAGGAATGGAAGTTTCACCTCCCCCTGGGCCAAGGTAACTAGGATCCATTATAGAAACTCCTGCCACAGCTCGGCAGCGATCGGGGGAAATCAAACCTCGACTCTGGACTCCGCGCCACGCTCAATCAATCAGGGAGCCCCTCATCTCGCCGCACATGAAGCCCAGTGACGTACCTTCAGATTCTTCATCCGAAATGCAGAGCCGGATTTGCGAAAGAGGCCCTCGGTCTGAAGGTGCTGACTCAGAAAGCTGCAGGCCTCCACCAGAAACCTGCCAGGAGAAGCGCATTCATTTACAACAACCCTCCAATGTCAGAAACATAAAAAAAAGCACAATTCATTCCAAAAAAAAAAAGGACTTGATTGGAAACGTCACCTTATTACATCCTTCGGAAACGCCTCAATGCGCTTCGCACACAACGGGCCAAGTCTTGCTGAAAAAAGAGGCGTGTTAATGACTCACGCTGTTATTAATGCGTAAATCGGCCAGCAAGTTCAGGGGATTAAGAGATACTCCGTGAGTTGCAAACTTGCTGGTCGATTTACACCTCTCCCCAGTTTGCTTTGCACAAACAGCGTCTCGCCCTTCGCCGCCCCCATTATTATTAAGAACTAGCTGGATTTGCACATTAATTGCTTTTTTAAGCTCGCAGCAGAAAGTTAGGGCTCGTGATTAATAGCGCAAGAACACTTTTCACGATGTGGTGATTGTTAATGCAGTGCCAATCAACCTCTCTGGCTCAGAAATTAAACCATTTAAACTGCGGAGTCTCATTCTCTCAGGTGGTAAATTGTTCTTAGAGATTTACAAATTTTCAGTTTTTTGTGCTTATTTTTCCTTTCTCTCTCTCAATCCAGTCTTTCTTTCCCTCTCTTTATGTCTCTTTCTGTACCTGATTTATCTCCTAGTTCGCTGTCGTTCCTCTGTTTCTCTCCCAATCCTGAAACCTCACGGGTTAACATAGAAACATAGAAGATAGGAGCAGGAGTAGGCCATTCGGCCCCTCGAGCCTGCTCCGCCATTCAATGCGATCATGGCTGATCATCCAAATTCAGAACCCTGTCCCTGCTTTCTCCCCATATCCCTTGATCCCTTTAGCCTTAAGAAATATATCCAACTCCTTCTTGAATATATTTAGTGAATTGGCCTCTACTGCCTTCTGTGGTAGAGAATGCCACAGGTTCACCACTCTCTGGGTGAAGAAATTCCCCTCATTTCTGTCCTAAATGGCTTACCCCTTATCCTTAGACTGTGACTCCTGGTTCTGGACTCCCCGGCCATCGGGAACATCCTTCCTGCATCTAGTCTGTCCAGTCCTTTCAGAATTTTCTAAGTTTCAATGAGATCCCCTCTCATTCTTCTAAACTCCAGCGAGTATAAGCCCAATCGACCCAATCTCTCCTCATAAGTCATTCCTGCCATCCCAGGTATCAGCCTGGTGAATCTTCGCTGAACTCCTTCCATGGCAAGAACATCCTTCCTCAGATAAGGCGACCAAAACTGCACACAATACTCAAGATGTGGTCTCACCAAGGCCCTGTACAACTGCAGCAAGACATCCTTGTTTCTGTAAGGAGACTGTTGGTCCCGTCGTTCACCAAGGTCCCCGGATGCCCAGTTATCAGCTCGCACTTCCAGCAATCTTCCCTTTAAGCAGCGCGGCAGCGGAGCGCTCCAGGGATCCCACGCAGCTGATGAGCCAGCTTTTAATTGAAAAACAAAACCACGCACACGCGGACTTTTGAACAGGCCGCGCAGCCCGAAAATAAGTGACAGGGAACATTAGTTACACCGTAAAAAATGTGAGCTGAAGGGTGCAGGAAAGCGCCGAACTAACGGCACATGGCGTGAGATGCTTCGCTCTAGTAAGATTTGGGCCAGTGAATTAGTTTCAAGGGCTGCACAACAGGATGCTACAAAGAGACAAGGAGGTGAATGAGCAGCCATGTTGGTTTGGGGCTGTAAATCGATCGAGGAATACTGGCCACAGCTCCTCGCTCTTCTTCAAGGCATGGGATCTTTAACCTTCACCTGAATCACAAGAAGCCAGATCGCACTGTTCCAACTTCTAGGCGTTTGACAGGATATATTGGCCTGTATTTTCCGGTCGGAGGTCGCCAATCTGGAAAAAAAAAAATCGACGGACTTGATGGACTTACCCGAGGTCCGGACACTTCCGCTCCTGGGCCTCTCCAACTCGAAATGCGCAGAGGCCCACGTATCCCAGGGGCGCAGGCGGTTCACAAGCGTCCCTGGGATCACGTGGGCCATGGGGAGCCAATCAAAGAAGGGAATCTCCCTTCATACACTTGACAGATTAGACCTGTCAAATATATGAATGGAGATCACCCCAAAAACACAGTAAAACATTAAATATTTTAAAAAAAAAACATTTTTAATAAATTAAATATTATAAACAAAAATTTATTTTGAAAAAAATTAAAGTTCTTTATGGGGCTAAAAATAAACTTAGCTTTTTTAAAAAGTATTTTTAAATGATGAATGAGAGAATTTTTTTTTATTTTTTTTTAAACTTTTTTTCAAATCTAATGCTGGTAAAAGCAGGCCTCGAGTACATAATCCAGGCAGACACTCCCAGTGCAGTACTGAGGGAGCGCCGCACTGTCGGAGGGGCAGTACTGAGGGAGCGCCGCACTGTCGGTGGGGCAGTACTGAGGGAGCGCCGCACTGTCGGAGGGGCGGTACTGAGGGAGCGCCGCACTGTCGGAGGGGCAGTACTGAGGGAATGCTGCACTGTCGGAGGGGCAGTACTGAGGGAGTGCTGCACTGTCGGAGGGGCAGTACTGAGGGAGTGCCGCACTGTCGGAGGGACAGTACTGAGGGAGCGCCGCACTGTCGGAGGGGCAGTACTGAGGGAGCGCCGCACTGTCGGAGGGGCAGTACTGAGGGAGCGCTACACTGTCAGAGGGGCAGTACTGAGTGGGCGCAGCACTGTCGGAGGAGCAGTACTGAGGGAGCGCTGCACTATCGGAGGGGCTGTATTGAGGGAGCGCTGCACTGTCGGAGGGGCTGTATTGAGGGAGTGCTGCACTGTCGGAGGGGCAGTACTGAGGGAGCGCTGCACTGTCGGAGGGGCAGTACTGAGGGAGCGCCGCACTGTCGGAGGGGCAGTACTGAGGGAGCGCCGCACTGTTGGAGGGGCAGTACTGAGTGGGCGCAGCACTGTCGGAGGGACAGTACCGAGGGAGCGCCGCACTGTCGGAGGAACAGTACTGAGGGAGCGCCACACTGTCGGAGGAACAGTACCAAGGGAGTGCCGCACTGTCGGAGGGACAGTACCGAGGGAGCGTCGCACCGTCGGAGGGACAGTACTGAGGGAGCGTCACACTGTCGGAGGGACAGTACTGAGGGAGCGTCACACTGTCGGAGGGACAGTACGGAGGGAGTGCCGCACTGTCGGAGGAGCAGTACTGAGGGAGCCTCCGCTGCACTGTCGGAGGAGCATTACTGAGGGAGCGCTGCACTGTCGGAGGAGCATTACTGAGGGAGCGTCACACTGTCGGAGGAGCATTACTGAGGGAGCGTCACACTGTCGGAGGGACAGTACTGAGGGAGCGCCGCACTGTTGGAGGAGCAGTACTGAGGGAGCGCCGCACTGTTGGAGGTGCCGTCTTTCGGATGAGATGATAAACTGAATTATGTCTGTCCTCTCAGGTGGACATAAACAGAGGAACAGGAGGAGGCCATTCAGCCCCTCGATCGTGCTTCCCCCATTCAATAAGATCATGGCAGACCTATACGGCAATCCGACAGCTTCATGGTCACTTTTTACTGGTACCAGCTTTTTATTTACAGGTTTTTTTTTTTTAAAAACTGAATTTAAATTCTCAAAATGCCATGATGGGTTTTGAACTCATGATCCCTGGTTTATTACATCAGTCTGAAAGATCCCATGGCACTATTTCAAAGAAGAGCAGGGGGAGTTCTCCCCCGGTGTCCCGGCCAATATTTATCCCTCAACCAACATCACTAAAACAGATGATCTGGTCATTTATCTCACTGCTGTCTGTGGGAGCTTGCTGTGCGCCCTACACTGAAACAGTGACTACACTTCAAAAAAGTACTTCATTGGCTGTAAAGCGCTTTGGGACGACCGGAGGATGCTGCAGGCACGATACAAATGCAGGTTCTTTCTTTAACTCGGGCTAGAAACTAATCAGTTTAAGATTAAAAGTTACAAAGAAATAGTAGCAGAAAGCCAAAACAAGAGATTACAGAACTTTTAACATCCACTTCATCGACTGAAAGGAAAAGTTTAGAGGACATGACCACCGGTGCAGATGAAGCGCTCCAGCACTAACAGCTTGAACCCATGACCTCCAAGAGTATGCTAACTGAGCCAAACTGGTCTGCTTCAGTCCAATATAATCTTTAAAAAAAAAAAGGGCTAGGAACGTTCCAGGTTTGATCCCACCTAGGAAAAGAGGCACAATGATTGATCTCACCATCAAGGACCCCTTTAAATGAATGAAAGGAAAGAAGGATTTGCATTTCTATAGCGCCTTCCACGACCGCCGGACGTCCCAAAGCGCTTTACAGCCAATGAAGTACTTTTTGAAGTGTAGTCACTGTTGTAATGTGGGAAACGCGGCAGCCAATTTGCGCACAGCAAGCTCCCACAAACAGCAATGTGATAACGACCAGATAATCTGTTTTTTGTGATGTTGGTTGAGGGATGAATATTGGCCCCAGGACACCAGGGGAGAACTCCCCTGCTCTTCGTCGAAATAGGGACATGGGATCTTTTACATCCACCCGAGAGCGCAGACGTTTAACGGTTTAACGTTTCGTCCGAAAGACGGCACCTCCAACAGTGCAGCGCTCCCTCAGCACGGCACTGGGAGTGTCAGCCTAGATTTTGCCCTCAAGTCACTAGAGTGGGACTTGAGCCCCACGACCTTCTGACAGGGGCGAGAGCGCTACCACCGAGCCATGGTTGACACAGAGACAGAGACAGACATCAACCAGTTGGCCATTCCATTCCCCATCATGAAGTCCCCATTTCTTTTGTTTCTTCTCTATTTAGCTCTGTACCCCAGCGGTACCATTTCTTAGATCAAGTGGCAAGCCGGCAGTTCATTTCCAAGCCGACAAATGCTGCCTCAACAACAACAACTTGTATTTATATAGCGCCTTTAACGTAGTAAAACGTCCCAAGGCGCTTCACGGGAGTGCTACAAGACAACAAAATCGACACCGAGCCACATAAGGAGAAATTAGGACAGGTGACCAAAAGCCTGGTCAAAGAGGTAGGTTTTAAGGAGCGTCTTAAAGGAGGAAAGAGAGGTAGCGAGGCGGAGAGGTTTAGGGAGGGAATTCCAGAGCTTAGGGCCTAGGCAACAGAAGGCACGGCCACCAAAGGTTGAGCGATTATAATCAGGGATGCTCAAGAGGGCAGAATTAGAGAGCCTCGTCTGACGTCACAGGCTAGATCTTAAACTTAATATGGGGCATGTTGTGTTGTGGGCATGCCAATATGGTGCCGTGGGATCTTTTACACCCACCTGAGAGAGCAGACGGGGCCTCGGTTTAACGTCTCCGAAAGACAGCACTTCAGACAGTGCAGCACTCCCTCAGCACTGCACTGGGAGTGTCAGCCTAGAGTTTTGCGTTCAAGTCTCTGAAGTGGGACTTGAACCCACGACCTTCTGACTCAGAGGTGAGGGTGCTACCAACTGAGGCGTCAAATGGCAGAATCTCACAATCAGGGGGTCCCTTTAAATGGCGGGCGCTCACCATCAGGGACCACCCTCCCCAACAACTTCCTTTTCCCAGAAGATCAAACAGTCCCAAAGATCTCTCCAATTTGTTTCGCTATTTCTGTCCAGGAGTTACTGATCCTGACAGAGATACCGTTTGACTGATCACACACACACAGTCCAAATGTCACAAAGGATGAAATGCTCGTAGCCTGTGCACGTTTCTCTCCCGCCGATTGTTCAGCTTCCTCACACTGTCGCACTCAGACACATCAAGGCCACTTCCCCCCCAGTGAGGTCATCCACGACACTCGCTGTCTAAATATAACCACAGCAACTAGGCATGGGCAAGAAGTGCGGCCTTCCCAGCGCCACCCACATTCCAGGAACAAATTTAAAACAACTCCACTGATAATAAATGCAAAAGAAGCAGATTAATGTAACAAAGAACAACCACCGGCATTTAGCCTGCGCCTTTAACGGAGTAAAATGACCCAGGACGCTTCACAGGAACATTATCAGACAAATATTGACATCCAGCCAAAGAGGAGATAAGCAAAGCTTGGTCAAAGAGTTCAGTTTTAAGGAGCGTCTTAAAGGAGGAGAGAGAGAGGTGGAGAGCAATGTTCCCTCCAATAATGTTTGGCCCTTGCGTGGCACCTTTAAAATACCGCACACGTGCGGTTTTTGTATGGTCAAGCCGGCTGCGCGGGTTCCCCGGAGCGTTGCCCGGCCGTGCAGCCGCACAGCTTACAAGGAACATTGGTGGAGAGGCGGAGCGGCTTAGGGAGGCCGATCCTGAGCTTTAGCACCTCGGCAGCTGAAGGCACGGCCACCTATGGTGGGGCGAAGGACGTGCTGGGTGTACTGGAGCCCAGAGTTGGAGGAATGCAGAGTCCTTGGAGGGATGTTGGGGCCGGAGCAGTTTGCACAGCTAGGGAGGGGCGAGACCACGGAGGGATTTGAACAAGACGATGAGAGTTTTTTTTGAAATCGAGGCGTTGCTGGACCGGGAGCCAATGTCGGTCAGCGAGCACAGGGGGTGATGGTCGAACGGGATTTGGAGAGAGTTAGGACACGGGGGCAGCCGAGTTTTGGATGAGCTGAAGTTTATGGAGGGTGGAAGATAGGAGGCCGGCCAGGGGAGCGTTGGAATAGTCAAGTCTGGAGCTAACAAATGCATGGCTGAGGGAGCAGATGAGCTGAGGCAGGGGCGGGAATCACGCAATCTTACAGCGGCGGAAGTAGGCAGTCCTGATGATGGCGAGGATATGGGTGCGGAAGCTCAGCTCAGGGTCAAACAGGACGGCGAGGTTGCAAACAGTCCAGTACAGCTTGTGACAGGGGCGAGGGAGAGGATTGGAATCGGGGGCTAGGTAATAGAGTTTGTGGCGGGGGCTAAAGACAAGGGTGGGGGGGGGGGGGGGGAGAAAATTGGGTTGCTTTGCGCCTCCCGTTAGCGTCGTCGCCATGCGCAGCGCCGCGCTCGCAAACTTGGCTCGCGCCCCCTGACCGACCGCCGGACGCCATGTCCAACAGGGTCAGCGTGCCGCGTTCGCGACCGCGGCGGCGCAAATAAAAGGGCAAGTGCCGGGCGGCCATTTTTTGGGGGGCCGCCTGCCAGCACCTGCCCCCTTTTGCCTCCTCCTGCGGGGTGCCGGCCGCGATATTGAATGGGAGCGCCCCAAGAGGGAGGGGGAGCACTTCCAGTAGCGTCCTGCTTGGGGCGCTACCATTCAATTTCCGGCGTGGGGGCGCTAACTTTTTCGGGCGCTAAAAGTAGCGCCCCGGCGAAGGGGGCGCGACCCAATTTTTCCCCCCAATGGCTTTAGTATTCCCAATGTTTAATTGGAGGAAGTTTCTGCTCATCCAGTACTGGATGTCGGACAAGCAGTGTGACAAATCAAACCGTGGATGGGGGGCAAGTGAAATAAATTACAAAGAATGGGATTTTCTTTTTTTTTTTAAAAACAGAAGCAACGCCGATAGAGATACCCACTCCAAATTCTTTAAGACGTGCGAATGGCCCAATTACCAGTTTTGCAGTAAGCCACAAGGACCAGAAAGGTCTTGGGTTCAATCCCTGACAAGCCAGCTGCTCTCAGTCAGAAACTGTTTCCACTGGCAGGAGGGTCGGTAGCCAGAGGACACAGATTGAAGATAACTGGCAAAAGATCCAGAGGGCAGATGAGGACAATATGTTTTACGCAGCGAGTTTTTATGATCAGGAAAGCAAATTCACCAGTAACTTTCAAAAGGGAATTGGATATATACTTGAAAAGGTAAAAATTTGCAGGGCTATGGGGAAAGAGCGGGGCTAATTGGATAACCCTTTCAAAGAGCCGGCACAGGCACGATGAGCCGAATGGCCTCCTTCTGTGCTGTATGATTCTATGATTCCAGGAGAGTGGGGACAGAGCTGCATGAATTGTTCTCAGCGTCATGAAGGGAAAATTGGTTCATGGTTGGGTTCACCCACCTGGTCGCTGGCCTGCTGTTGGAAAGTGGATTCATTCAGGGAAATCGGGACTGGGCTGAGGCCAGCGCTGCTGCAACCGGTCGAATAACTGGCCGACAACTCGCTGCCCAGACTCGTGTGCGAAGGGCAGCCGCTCGGGGAAAGGTATTGGAGAGTTACATAGAACATAGAAACATGGCAAAAATAGGAGCAGGCGTAGGCCATTCGGCCCTTCGAGCCTGCTCCGCCATTCAATATGATCATGGTTGATCCTTTATCTCAATACCATATTCCCGCTCTCTCCCCATACCCCTCGACACCTTTTGTGTCTAGAAATCTATCTATCTCCTTCTTAAATATATTCAGTGACTTGGCCTCCACAGCCTTCTGTGGTAGAGAATTCCACAGGTTCACCACCCTCCGAGTGAAGAAATTTCTCCTCATCTCAGTCCTAAATGTCCTACCCCGTATCCCGAGACTGTGACCCCTCGTTCTAGACCCCCCTCCAAGCCAGGGGAAACATCCTCCCTGCATCCAGTCTGTCTAGCCCTGTCAGAATTTTATACGTTTCAATGAGATCCCCTCTCATTCTTCTAAACTCTAGTGAATAGTCGACCCAATCTCTCCTCATACGACAGTCCTGCCATCCCAGGAATGATTCTGCTGAACCTTCGCTGCACTCCCTCTATGGCAAGTATATCCTTTCTTAGGTAAGGAGACCAAAACTGCACACAGCACTCCAGGTGTGGTCTCACCAAGGCCTCTGTATAACTGTAGTAAGACATCCTTGCTCCTGTACTCAAATCCTCCAATGGTTGCCAGCTCCTTTGGAACTGCTCCCCAGCAAGAGTCAGCACCTTCAGGAGAGGAGGGGAGGAGGAAGATGATCGTTCTGTAAAGGGCTTTGTCACAACCACTCACCGTGGAATCTTTCCATTCCCATCCGGCAGCGAGTACTGAGGCAGGACATGCAGTGGATTACCGAACACCAATCCATTCGAGGATTTCTTCTCCTAGAATAATCAAAACCGGATTAGATTCATACTTAGAGTCAGAGAGTCATAACGGCACAGAAGGAGGCTCTTCAGCCCATCGAGTCCGTGCCGGCTGTCTGTGTGGAGCAATCCAGTCAGTCCCATTCTCCCGCTCTATCCCCGTAGCCCTGCAAGTTTATTTCCCTCAAGTGCCTATCCAGTCTCCCCTTGAAAACATCGAGGGGCAGAAATTCAGCTGTTGTCGGGTGAGTACGCACTGTGTACTCACCCGTGGACGGAACGAAAGTGCCGGTTTCTTGCATGCACTGCGCATGCGCGGGAAACCAGCACTTCCGTTCCCCTGAAGGAAGGGGTTCAGAGGTCGAACGCGCACGCCGGAGGGCCAGCGCGTTCGCCTCGCACTTCGGGTTTTTTTTTACAGGTTCCTCCGTGAAGGTAAGCACGGAGAAGATACACTTTTAAAAAGGATGCGCAAGGCCTTCTTTTAACAAGGTAAGTGTTGATTTTATTAAAATTTAAACATTTTTTTCCACAGATTTATCTTTTTTAATTACTTTAAAGAAAGGTAAGTTTAGTTTTAGCCCCGTTAAAAAATGTAATTAATTTTTTCAAAAATTTAAATTTTTGTTTAAAATAGTTAATTAATGTAATTTATAGTTATTTTAAAAATGTGATGTTTTTAAAAAAATGTATTTGTAGTTTTAGGGATGTTTTGGGGCCGATCTGTATTCATAGATTTGACAGGTCTTCCTGTCAAATCTATGAATGAAAGATAGTCTGCTGCCATTGGCTCTCCATGGCCCACGTGATCCCAGGGGACGCATCGCACTAACTACGCCCCTGGGATACACAAGCACTGCGCGCCGGCAGCTGCAGGAGGCCCAGGACCCGAAGTCCCCGTGGGCCCAGAGGTCAACGGCAGGCGCGGTAGGTAGGTGCGCGCGCGATCCTTGCACCCGCGGGAAGACACGGAGCCGAATTTCTGGCCCCGAGTGTCTCCGCTTCTACCACTTCCGTCGGCAGCGAGTTCCAGATCCTCACCACTCGCTGCGTAAAAAAGTTTTCCCTCACGTCTCCCCTGTATCTCTTGCCCAAAACCTTAAATCTGTGTCCCTTAGTCCTTGTACCATCAACTAGTGGGAACAGCCTTTCCCTGTCTAGCCTATCCAAACCCTTCATAATCTTGTACACTTCTATCAAATCACCCCTCAACCTCCTTTGCTCTAATGAAAACAAATCCAGCTTCTCCAACCTGTCCTTGTAGCTAAGATCCCCCCATCCCCGGAACCATTCTGGTAAATCTCCTCTGCCCCCTCTCAAGGGCCTTCACATCCTTCCTAAAGTGTGGTGACCAGAACTGGACATTGTTGGATTCAGCCCCATCAACTACATTAATTCCCGGTTTAAATTTCACGGGGCTACAATTCCTCTTTCTTTTCTACCCATGCCATTGCTTTACCAACATGCGCCAGCTGCCCGATAGGCTGCCTGGTCACCCTCCTCCTCCACTTCCAACTAAGCTGCTCTGAACTGGGCGCACACGAAAGTTAGCCAGAAGATTCAAGTCTTCTCCTCTCTCGGTGGACACACGGGGTGGGGGAGGGACAGGGAAGGGAGCACATGCACTACACTCCAGTTCACCCAGGCCGAGATAAGGAACTCGCTGAGTTCTGGACCACAGTGCGCAAATCTGCGCCGTAACAACTAGCATTTATTTAGCGCCTTAAACATAGTAAAACGTCCCAAGGCGCTTCACAGGGGCGTCATCAGTCAAAATTTGACACTGAGCCACATAAGGGGATATTAGGACAGGAGACCAAAAGCTTGGTCAGAGGTAGGTATTAAGGAGCGTCTTAAGGGAGGAGAGGGAGTTAGAGAGGTTTAGGAAGGGAATTCCAGAGCTTAGGGCCTTGGCAGCTGAAGACACGGCCGCCAATGGTGGGGGTGAAGGAAATCGGGGATGCGCAAGGGGCCAGAATTTGAGGAACGCAGAGTTCTCGGAGGGTTGTTGGAGATTCCAGAGATGGGGGTGGGGGGGCGAGGCCATGGAGGGATTTGAACACAAGGATGAGAATTTTTTTTAATTGAGGCATTGCCAGATAGGGAGCCAATGTAGGTCAGCGAGCACAGAGGGTGATGGGTGAACGGGACTTAGTGCGAGTCAGGATACGGGCAGCAGAGTTTTATACGGGCTCTAGTTTATGCAGGGTGGAAGATGGGCAGCCGGCCAGGAGAGCGTTGAAATAATCGAGTCTGGTGGTAATAAAAGCTGACAATGTTCTCTGGCATCGCACACTGGAACGTCAACATACAATGCCACAATTTTAATCATAAAGGCCCACAACCCATAATCATCATGTGATATTGTATTTGGGCAAGATACAAGGCACCAGCTTAAAGCAGCTGATCCTTTAAGGGGGGGGGAAAGTTTTTGATAAGATGTCATCCAAAAAATCATTTTCGGAAGTTGCAACAACCTCACGATCACAGAATCATAGAAAATTACAGCACAGGAGGAGGCCATTCGGCCCATCTTGTCCGTGCCGGCCGACAAAGAGCTCTCCACCCTAATCCCACTTTCCAGCTCTTGGTCCATAGCCCTTGTAGATTACGGCACTTCAAGTGCATAGCCAAGTACTTTTCAAATGTGATGAGGGTTTCTGCCTCTACCACCCTTTCAGGCAGTGAGTTCCAGACCCCCACCACCCGCTGGCTGAAAAAAAATCTTCTCAACTCCCCTCTAAACCTCCTACCAATTACTTTAAATCTCTGCCCCCTGGTTATTGACCCTTCTGCTAATGGAAATAGGTCCTTCCTATCCACTCTATCTCGGCCCCTCATAATTTTATACACCTCAATTTGGTCTCCCCTCAGCCTCCTCTGTTCCAAAGAAAACAACCACAGCATATCCAATCTTTCCTCATAGCTAAAATTTCCCGGCAACATCCTCGTAAGTCTCCTTTGCACCCCCTCCAGTGCAATCACATCTTTCCTGTAATGTGGTGACCAGAACTACACGCAGTATTCTAGCTGCTGCCTAACTAGTTCAAGCATAACCTCCCTGCTCTTATATTCTATGCAACATCCCCACCGACACCTGGGAATCCCTGGCCCAAGACAGCACAAAGTGGAGGAGAAGCATCCGGGAAGGCGCCGAATACCTCGAGTCTCTTCGCCGGGAGCAAGCGGAAGCCAAGCGCAAGGAGCGCACGTCAACCCAAGCACCCCACCCACCCGCCTCTTCAACCACCGTCTGCCCCACCTGTGACAGAGACTGTCGGTTCTGCATTGGACTCATCAGTCACCTGAGAACTCATTTTTAATGTGGAAGCAAGTCATCCTCGGTTCCGAAGATGTAGTATATTCTATGCCTCGGCTAATAAAGACAAGTATCCCGTATGCCTTCTTAACCACCTTATCTACCTGTCCTGCTACCTTCAGGGATCTGTGGACGTGCACTCCAAGGTCCCTTTGTTCCTCTGCACTTCTCAGTGTCCTACCATTTATAGTGTATTCCCTTGCCTTGTTAGCCCTCCCCAAATACATTGCCTCACACTTCTCCAGATTGAATTCCGTTTGCCACTGTTCTGCCCACCTGACCAGTCCATTGATATCTTCCTGCAGTCTGCAGCTTTCTTCTTCATTATCAACCACACGCCCAATTTTTGTATCGAAGGGTGTTTTTGTGGCTGGAAGATATTTGCTTTCCTTTTCTTGGCACCACTGGCCTTCGCTCTTTGCCATCAGGACTCGCCCAATCACAAGAGGTCTAACCCAGTTCCCAGGTCAGCTGGGAGCAGTTATTCACCAACCAAGCATTACGGAAGTCAACTGCAGCGGAAATCTTCAGTTGGGGACCATGTGGAATGAATTTGATCCCTTTACGATCAGCTTAAGTTTTATTCCCCTGGAACCTCGCTGTGCAAATATGAGCGTACGAATGCTCAACGAACTCAGGCGACCTCCCTCTGGTCATTATTTTATTGGCGCGTGATTAAAATAGCAAAAGGAATCCCTACGACCGCTATCAAACATTCGTGCCCTAATACTTGCGCAGCGGAATTTTGACGGGAACAAAATATACCGACTGCGCTGCGGCATATACACCAGCCATGCATCGGCAATTACAGCGACCGCATGGCGCCAGGCTGCTGCACGGCGTGTTACGGAGTCGGGCGCAGGTTAGCTTTAATGCTTTCCTCCACAGCGCCCACGAGCTGCTGAAGAAGCCACAGGGTGGGTGAGGTGACATCAAAAAAATTCAGGAGGGTGAGTCACGCCAGGCTGCTCTGGCAAATCTCCTAGCAACGCAGTTGGTAGCACTCTCGCCTCTGAGTCAGAAGGTCGTGGTTTCAAGCCCCGCTCCAGGGAGGTTCAAATACACAATCCAGGCTGACACCTCACTGGAGGGAGTTCTGCACCGTCAGAGGTGCCGTCTTTTCGATGAGACGTTGAACCAAGGCTCAAATTGGACGCAAAAGATCCCATGGCACTATTTGTAGAAGAGCAGGGGAGTTTTGCCCTCGTGTCCTGGCCAATATTTATCCCTCAACCAACATCACTAATATTACCTGGTCATTATCTCATTGCATGTTTGTGGGACCTTGCTGTGCGCCTATTGGCTGCCGTGTTTCCGACATTGCAACACTGACTATGCTTCAAAAGTAATTCATTGGCAATGAAGCGCTTTGGGACATCCCGAGGATGGGAAAGCCACTAGATAAACGCAAGTTCTTTCTTTCTAACAGATTTCACAACCACACTGGCAGAAGCCCCACCCAGTTCACTGGTTATTTGAGCACATGGAAGAACTCCAAGCACAATGCAATGCTTTCTGGACCAATTAGAAAGATGGAAGGGGAACCTTTAAAGGCCATTGGAGCTCTTTCTCCATGACAGACAGGGACTGCATTGCACGAAGCCAGGTGAGCTGTCTTTCCATCCCTGAGGGAGCAGGCTCAGTCATCTCGACCTCATCAGTTGGACACAATGGGGGCGAATTTTGGCTGCGGTTCTTCTTTATCTCTGTAACCTCCTCCGAACCCTACAACCCTCCGAGATCTCTGCGTTCCTCCAACTCTGGCCTCTTGCGCATCTCCACTTCACGAGATTGATTCCTGGGATGGTGGGACTGTCGTACGAGAAGGGATTGAGTAAACTAGGCCTGTATTCTCTTGCATTCAGAAGAATGAGAGGGGATCTCATTGAAGCATACAAAATTATTACAGGGCTTGATAGGGTGGATGCTGGGAGAATGTTTCCCTTGGCTGGGGAGTCTAGAACCAGGGGCCACAGCCTCAGGATAAAGGGTAGGCCATTCAGGACTGAGATGAGAAGAAATTTCTTCACACAGAGGGTGGTGAATCTTTGGAATTCTCTACCCCAGAGGGCTGTGGAGGTTCAGTCATTGGGTATATTCAAAACAGAAGTCGATAGATTTCTGACTAGTAAGGGCATCAAGGGATATGGCGACAGAGCCGGTGAATGGAGTTGAGGCAGAGGATCAGCCATGATCTTATTGAATGGCGGAGCAGGCTCGAAGGGCCGAATGGCCGACTCCTGCTCCTATTTCTTATGTTCTTATGGTCCTTTGTCCTTAAACTCTGGAATTCCCTCCCTTAAACCTCTTTGCTTCTCCACCTCGCTCTCCTTTAAGATGTGGCTTAAAACTAACCACTTTGACCAAGCGTTTGGTCACCTGTCCTATTAGCTCCTTCTTTTGGCTCCGTGTCTGATAACGCTCCTGAGAAGCACCTTGGGACATTTCCGTACGTTAAAAGGCGCTATATCAATGCAAGTCGATGCTGTTTATTCTCTATGTGAAACAAATCGCTGACCAGATCTTCCAGAAATATTTAATTTCTGAAGAAGTTAAGAAATCATCATTGGTATTTAAGCGCAGAGTTTTGGTTATTCTATCGGTGAACAATTTTTTTTTTTAAGCCTAATTGATCAAGGTTGATAAATGACTGTACGGACTTGGTTGTGTCTGGACCAAAGAGCACGTTCAGACAGGCTTGGTTCCTGGAAACAACCTGTTTCATAACATCAGGTCAAACTGGTACTACCAGCCTCACCTTTGGCCGACTCAATAGCCGACTGCGGAACTGGGCCACGCAATCTAGGGAGGTGTCGGGTTTGATCACCAGATCGTGGGGGAGGCCCCTCAGCCCATTTGGATGGCATTCTTCCAAAATATCAACCACCCCCCATTGACATTACAGCATCCAGATGTCTCCTAAATAAATCCGGTATGCTGGCCTCAATGACCCTTGCTGGTAACCCATTCTGTCCCAATTTTTCCCTTCGCAACCCTGAACCTGTGCCCTCTTGCCCTGCTGCCCTTGGCCTATCTCAATTCGGGCTTGCTTTATCCAAGCCGTTAAGTAAAGAACTTGCACCTATGTGACGACCTCAGGACGTCCCAAAGCGCTTCACAGCCAATGAAGTACTTGAAGGGTAGTCACTGTTGTAATGTGGGAAACGCAGCAGCCAATTTTGCGCACAGCAAGACCCCACAAACAGCAACGTGATAATGACCAAAGGCTGCAGACTGGTCGAGAAGGACGAGGAGGGTTAGTTTACTTTTGTCACAGTCACAAAGGATGTCATTTGTGACTTCAGCAAGATCCGTTTCGGTACTGTGGTGGACATATACACATTAATCAGTGCAAAAGAAAGAACTAGCATTTATATAGCACCTTTCAGCCAATTAAGTACTTTTAGTCGCTGTTGCAATGTAGGAAACGTGGCAGCCAAATGTGATAATGATCAGATAATCAGTTTTAATGATGTTGGTTGAGGAATAAATTTTGGTTCAGGAGAACTTCCCTGCTCTTCTTCGAATAGTGGCCGTGGGATCTTTTCTATCTATCCGAGAGGGCAGACGGGGCCTCAGTTTAACGTCCGAAAGACGGCACCTCCGACAGTGCAGCATTCCCTCAGCACTGCACTGGAGTGTCAGCCTGGATCATGTGCTCAAGTCTCTGGAGTGGGACTTGAACCCACAACCTTCTGACTCAGATGCGAGGGTGCTGCCCACTGAGCCACGGCTGACAGCTGGGAAATTGAGGGAAAATACAAGGTCAAAGGATAAGGGCGTTTGAGATGCAGGTTGAAAATTAAGATTCTCTCTGTTCAGAGGGAGGATCAAATGAAGGGTGCCTCGGTAAGGAAGTGGACACAGACCATGTATAGTGGTAAACAATAAGAATTTTAAGAGGCATGAAGGCAGAGATACATCCAGATGCCTGAATGACTGCGCAAGAGAGGACTCAAATTAGTCTGGGAGAGTTTCCCGTTCAAACAAAATGGGGAAAACTTAACTGGAAATATATACCAGGTCAATCAACATCCAAAAACATAAAAGGCAGGTTAATGTTTATGTTATGTCTGATAAGTCTTTTCTCCTTACAAAGACTGACAGACCTGCTGTGTACAGGAAACTTTCGTTTATCCGGCACCCAAATATCCGGAATTCTCGCTTAACCGGCAAAAATCATCCTCCGAAAACTCCTCTCAAATAACCGGCAATGTTGCCGAGTCGCAGTCGAGTCTCCGCGAACGCCGAGTGCTCCGAAAACTCCTCTCAAATAACCGGCAATGTTGCCGATCCCGAGTCCGAGAACGCCGATTTAGTCAGTAGGGGTACTTTTCAAAAGTGCCACTACTCGGCCTCCTGGCGCTGTCGGAAGTCCGAAACATTGCAGTAGCATGAGTAGATTCTCCCGCGCTGCCTGGAGTCTCTTTGTTAAAAATAGCCTCGGTAGATATAACTCTCCGTTATCCGGTACTTTCGATAAACCGGCACCACGCCGGTCCCGTCGATGCCGGATAAACGAAAGTTTCCTGTACTAAGATTCATCTTACAAATTTGCCAACTTTTCTACCATTACAATGATAGGGTTGACCATACCGCCCTCCTCCAATGCCTCTCTTCCATCGCCCAGCTGTGTCAACTGCCCTCGCCTGGTTCCATTCTTATCTATCCCGTAACAGCCAGCAAATCACCTTCAATGACTTCTCTTCCCGCTCCCGCAACGGTACCTCTGGTGTCCCCCAAGGATCTATCCTTGGTCCCCCCTCCTATTTCTCATCTACGTACGTCCCTTGGCGACATCATCCAAAAACACGTCAGGTTCCACAGGTACGCTGACAACACCCAGCTCTACCTCACCGCCACTTCTCTCCACCCCTCCGCGGTCTCTAAATTGTCTGACTGCTTGCCCGACATCCAGTCCTGGATGAGCAGAAAGCTCCTCCCAACTAAATATTGGGAAGACCGAAGCCACTGTCTTCAGTCCCCACCACAAGCTCCGTTCCCTAGCCACCGTCTCCATGGCAACTGTCTCAGGCTGAACCAGACCGTTCGCACCTTTGGTGTCCTATTTGATCCCAAGTTGAGCTTCCGACCCCATATCCGCTCCATCGCCAAGACCAGCTACTTCCACCTCTGTATCATCGACCGACTCCACCCCTGCCTCAGCTCATCTGCTGCTGAAACCCTCATCCGCTGCTGAAACCCTCATCCATGCCTTAGTTACCTCTAGACTTGACTATTCCGACGCTCTCCTGGCCGACCTCCCATCTTCCACCCTCCACAAACTTGAGCTTATGCAAAGCTCTGCTGCCCGTGTCCTAGCTCGCTCCAAGTCCCGTTCATCCATCACCCCTGTGCTCGCTGATCTACATTGGCTACTGGTCCAGCAATGCAATGATTATGAAATTCTCATCCTTATTTTCGATTCATGGGACACTGGCATCAGTATTGGGGAAAGAGGGAGCTGTTCCGTTGGGATGGGCTCCACTTAAACCAGTCTGGGACCAGTGCCCTGGCAAATCGAATAACTAGGGCGGTAGATAGGGCTTTAAACTAATGAAGGACGGGTGGGAGGATTCAAAAGCAGTAAGAGAAATGTCAAGGCTGTACAGCAGAGTAGTGATCTGGGTAAAGATAAGCAGAGTGGGTCAGGAAGTTGATAGAGAGATTAATAAAAGTAATAGGGCACCAGTGACTAAAATGACATCAGGGAAAAATAGAAAAAAGTTAAAGCTAAAGGCACTATATCTGAATGCGCGAGGCATTCGCAACAAAATAGATGAATTAATAGTACAGATAGAAATAAATGGGTTTGATTTGATAGCCATTACAGAGACGTGGTTGCAGAGTGACCAAGGTTGGGAACTAAATATTCCAGGCTACTTGACTTTTAGAAGAGATACGCAAAATGGAAAAGGAGGGGGAGGCGGTAGCCCTGATAATAAAGGAGGGGATAAAGACAGTAGAGAGAAAGGATCTTGGCTCGGAAAAACAAAAATGTAGAATCAGTTTGGGTGGAGCTAAGAAACAACAAGGGGCAGAAAACACTAGTGGGAGTAGACTATAGGCCCCCTAACAGTAGTTGTAGTGTCAGGCAGAGTATCAATCAGGAAATTAGAGATGCATGTAACGGGTAATACAGTAATCATGGGGGACTTTAACTTTCCATACAGACTAGGAAAACCAAATTTGCAGTAATAGTGCAGAGGAAGAGTTCATAGAATGCATTCAAGATAGTTTTCTTGATCAGTATGTCAAGGAACCTACTAGGGAATTGGCTATTTTAGATCTAGCATTGTGCAATGAGACAGGGTTAATTGATAACCTTGTCGTAAAGGAGCCTCTGGGGAGCAGTGATCCTAATATGATAGAGTTTTATGTTGTGTTTGAGAGTGATTTAGTTAAGTCCGAAACTAGGGTCCTAAATCTGAACAAAGCAAACCATGTAGGTTTGAGAGGCGAGTTGGCTAAGGTAGGTTGGGAAACTAGATTAAAAGATATGACAGTAGAAAAGCAATGGCAAACATTTAAAGAAATAATTCATAATTCGCAACAAATATACATTCCCTTAAGGAATAAAAACACTACGGGAAAAATGGTCCATCCGTGGCTAACAAGAGAAATTAAAGATATTATTAGATTAAAGGAAGAGGCCTATAATGTAGCCAAAAAAAGTAGTAAGCCTGAGGATTGGGAGGATTTTAGAATTCAGCAAAGGAGGACCAAGAAATTGATAAAGAAACGGAAAATAGAATGAGAGTAAACTAGCGAGAGACATAAAAACAGACTGTAAAAGCTTCTATAGGTATGTAAGAAGGAAAAGATTAGCAAAAGTAAATGTGGGTCCCTTACAGGCTGAGACAGGAGAAATAATAATGGGGAATAAGGAAATGGCAGAGAAATGAAACAAATACTTGTCTGTCTGACTTCACAGAAGATGCAAAAAACATTCCAGAAATAGTGGAGAACCAAGGGTCCAGTGAGAATGAGGAACTGAAAGAAATTAGTATTAGCAAGGAAATAGTACTGGAGAAATTAATGGGACTGAAAGCCAAAACATCCACAGGACCTGATGGCCTACATTCTAGGGTTTTGAAAGAGGTGGCTATAGAGATAATAGATGCATTGGTTGTCATCTTCCAAAATGCCATAGATTCTGGAACGGTTCCCGTGGATTGGAAAGTAGCAAATGTAACCTCACTATATAAGAAAGGGGGGAGAGAGAAAACGGGGAACTACAGACCAGTTAGCCAGACATCAGTAGTAGGGAAAATGCAAGAACCTATTATTAAGGATGTGGTAACAGGGCACTTAGAAAATAATAAGATTGAGCAGAGTCAACATGGGATTTATGAAAGGGAAATCGTGTTTGACGAATCTGTTAGCGTATTTTGATTTGTAACTAGCAGGATACAAGGTGGACCCAGTGGATGTGGTGTATTTGGATTTTCAGAAGGCATTCGATAAGGTGCAACACAAGAGGTTATTAAACAAAATTAGGGCTCATGGGATTGGGGGTAATATACTAGCATGGATTGAGGATTGGTTAACGGACAGAAAACAGAGAGTAGGAATAAAAGGGTCATTTTCAGGTTGGCAGGCTGTAACTAGTTGGGTACCACAAGGATCAGTGCTTGGGCCTCAGCTATTCACAATCTATATCAATGATTTGGATGAGGGGACCAAATGTAATATATCCAAGTTTGCTGATGATACAAAGCTAAGTGGGAATGTAAGTTGTGAGGAGGATGCAAAGAATCTTCAAGGGGATATAGACAAGCTAAGTGAGTGGGCAAGAACATGGCAAATGGAATATAATGTGGAGAAATGTGAAGTTATCCACTTTGGTAGGAAAAATAGAAAAGCAGAGTATTTTTTAAATGGAGTGTGTTTGGGAAATGTTGGTGTTCAGAGGGACCCGGGTGTCCTTGTACAAGAATCACTGAAAGTTAACATGCAGGTACAGCAAGCAATTAGGAAAGCAAATGGTATGTTGGCCTTTATTACAAAACGATTTGAGTATAAGAGTAAAGACGTCTTACTGCAATTATATAGGGCCCTGGTGAGACCACACCTGGAATATTGTGTACAGTTTTGGTCTCCTTACCTAAGGAAGGATATACTTGCCATTGAAGGAGTGCAACGAAGGTTCACCAGAATGATTCCTGGGATGGGGGGATTGTCCTATGAGGAGAGATTGAGTAGACTAGGCCTATATTCTCGAAGAATGAGCGGTGATCTCATTGAAACATACAAAATTCTTACAGGGCTTGACAGGGTAGATGCAGGGAGGATGTTTCCCCTGGCTGGAGAGTCTAGAACCAGGGGTCACAGTCCCAGAATAAGGGGTCGGCCATTTAGGACTGAGATGAGGAGAAATGTCTTCAGTCAGAGGGTGGTGAATCTTTGGAATTATCTACCCCTGTGGATGCTCAGTTGTTGAGTATATTCAAGGCAGAGATTGAGAGAATTTTGGATATTAAGGGAATCAAGGGATATGGGGATAGTGCAGGAAAGTGTAGTTGAGGTGGAAGATCAGCCATGATCTTATTGAATGGCAGAGCAGGCTCGAAGGGCTGAATGCTGCTCCTATTTCTTATGTTATGTCCTTATGTAACCCTTCCAATGACCTCGCCCCTCCCCATCTCTGTAACCTCCTTTAGCCCGACAACTCTGAGATCTCTACCCTGCTCCAATTCTGACCACTTGCACATCACAATTTTAATCACTCCACCATTGGCGGCCGTGCCTTCAGCTGCCTAGACCCGAAGCTCTGGAATTCCCTCCCTAAACCTCTCCGCCTCACTCTCCTCCTTTAAGACGCTCCTTAAAACCTATCTCTTTGACCAAGCTTTTAGCCATCTGCCCTAATATCTCCTTATGTGGCTCGGTGTCAAATTTTGTTTGATAACGCTCCCGTGAAGCACCTTGGGACATTTTACGACAATAGGGTGGTGGACACAGAATTAATAGTAGCCTTCACAAGGGAATTGGATAAATACTTGAAGGAGAAAAAATTGCAGGGATATGGGGAAAGAGCAGGACTAACTGGATTGCTCTTCGAAAGAGCCGACGCAGACTCAATGGGCCGAATGGCCTCCTTCTGTGCTATCCTATTCTATGAGGCGCTATATAAATTTGTTCAAAAGTTGTTGTTGTTATAAAGATGTTCTACCCAACAGCATGACCAAGAGTCTTTGGAGATAGCATCAGATGGTACCTGGGCCCAGAGGGTCCTGCTCATGTTCAGGGGCAGTCCAGAGCACCTTCTCCCCTTCCTCCCCACCCAGCACAGGACTGCACTGCTCCCCAGCAGAGCTCGCAAATTCAGTCACATTTTGTGGTTTAAATGAACAAAGAACCAGTCTGCAGCAATTAGGTAGGAGAAATTGAACGCACAGCATTGCGAAATGACACAGGAGTGGGTACATGCACTCTGCAAAAAAAAAGGACAACCCGGGCAACCGTTTCATTTTCAGTGTTTGAAAAAGGCCTCAAGTTGAACACACCGTGTGGAGGAAGCTCTAACCACAGCGCCACAACACTGAGGTCTGCAATATTCTGCAAAGCAATTAAAGCCTTGTAATAAAAACAGAAAAATGCTGGAAATACTCAGCGGGTCAAAAATGATTAGATTTTTTTTAAGTCCTCCTCCTCCTCTTACCGTGTCGTATTTCAAGTTTCTGACTTTGATTCCCAAGGATTTCAGATATTGGATCAGTGCACAGGAAAGGTCCAAGTCCTTGGGGTCCTTCATGTCCCTGATTGACGGCTTCCTGATTGCGTGGAAGAAGGCGGGAGGGAGGGTTCCTGATTCCCACAAGTTGGTCACTTAGACCTCCACTTGGGATTGGACCTGAATCCAATCTTGTTCCGAGCCCCAGATCAATGCACGAAGTCTTTCACAATCCCAATGTATCTAAAGGAACCTGTTGCCACTTTCATTCTAGAAGGAGAAGAGATTCAATGATCCTTCTCTCTGTCTCAATCCCTCTTTCCTTTTGTTTCTTTCCCCTCCACTCTCTATTTGGCGCCACAGATTCAAATGAGTGGTCCTTCCTTCCATTATAAAGGAGGCTAACACAATGCCTGAGCTCTGTCCTAATTGTCTCTGTCACTTCAACTAAGGTGAGGTCAGGTCTAGCTTTGGGTCAGCCTGGGATGGGTTGGGATAGAGTAGAGTAGAGTAGCGAGGACAGAGTGGGAGTAATGAGGTTTGATTTTCCATGTGAACCACATTTTTAATTTGTAAACTGACCTTCCACATCATCAGACACAAAAGTGGAAATCAAGGGACTTAGATTTTTTTTTTAACTGAATTTTGAGGTCCTGTTGACATATTAGGAATTTCCAGACTTAAACATCAGACTGTCCAGTCCGAGACTGGAGGGGAGGAACCCCAGTCCAGATGGACTCGAAAACTAAACATAAACATTCCCTGTCTCAGCTGTGGGATGGCAGAGTGCAGTGAGTCACTGGGATCCTGAGGTAGAAGTGTCAGATTACAGTAGCTGGATGGAACAGCTCCCTTCTCTCTTCCTCTCTCTCACTCACTCTCTCGTACTCACTTTATCTTTCTCCCTCTCTTGCTCTTTTTCTTTCTCTCTCTATCAATCTCTATCCTGTTTCTCTCTCTCTCATTCTCACTCTATTTCTCTCAATCTCTCTGCTCTCTCACTCACTCTCCTGTCTCTCTCGTTCTCCCTTTCTCTCGATCTCTTTGACTCTTCCTCTCTTTCTCCTTTCTCTCTCTTTTTGTCTCTTTCATTATTTCTCTCTTTCACTCTTCCTCTCTCACTCTTTCTCGCCCTCTCTCTTTGTCTCTCTCCTTCTTTCTCTCTCTCTTTAATTAATTCTTTCTCCCTCTCTCTCTCTCTCCCCCTCTCTGTCTCTTTCTCTCTCGGTGATTGCAAAGCAGGGACTTGGCCAGTTCCAGGAGCCTGACACCGCTCTGTTGCAGTTTCAATCTGCCCTCCTTGCCTCACCCACTGCCCCGTGCAGTAGGTTAGCAAGAAAGAGAGAGAGAGAAAAGAAGTTGCCTTTGATGGTGAAGTGCAGTGTCGGCAGTGCAACGTTGAACAGGATCTAAAGGACTCTGTCCTGTGCATTTCCTGCCCCTGTTTGGGTGAGTCGTGATGAAAACAGATGTCCTGGTCCTCAACACCCAGGAACTGGACAACCCCAGCATGGGATCAGCACAGACACCGTCTGGCTGGCCAGCGCTTCGGACACTTCGACATAGAACAAGTTCCTGCTTCGGGTTGAGTCGAGACCAGTTCCTGAATTAAGGGAGGGAGGGAGAATTGCGTCAGAGTCAAATTAGAGAAGTGAGAGACAGTTGGTGTCTTGTCAAAGGAGCTGTAACTACACTGAGAAGTAGCCGGTGAAATTGAAACATGAATAAATGAAAGAGGAGGAGGCGCAGGCAGTGGAGGCAACTTTCGAGTATTTTCTGCCTGGTTATATTTCCAGGAATAAAGAAGCAAAGATGAATCGCAGAGACAGTAAGAGGTGAGAGAGCGAGAGAGACGGGCATCTCCTTTACTCGGATTGCTGTCTCCAGATCTTTGCGCTGTTTGGTGTTGGTGTAAATTTCAATCTCGTTGCATTGAGCCAGTGTTGTGTGAGAGAGGTGTTCAGTCTGGCACCGTCACTCTGCTGATGTCTGTCTGTGTGTGTGTGTGTGTGTGAGGACAGGTTACAGTCCCACAGGCGAGGGACATTGATATTGAGAGAGCAACAGAGACTCAAAAGGCAAAGTCGAATCCTTGTGCCTGAATCAAACTTTAACTTGAAAAGGAATGGAGAATGTCAGGTTGTGCAAAGTTGTTGTTCTGTGTTTAGTTTGCTGGGCGAAGTGGCTGCTTATATTGGACATGACAGCAGGTGCTTGGCTCTCACCACTAAATGCTACACTTTGATAGTTCACTGAGAGCCTGTATCCTCTCCCAGCCCACCACCCCTCTCCTCTCCTCCATCCCCCTCTCCCCCCTCTCCCTCTCCACCCCTCTCTCCCTCTCCACCCCCACCCCCCCTCTCCCCCTCTCCCCCTCTCCCCCTCTCCCCCTCTCTCCCTCTCCCTCTCCCTCTCCCTCCCTCTCCCTCCCTCTCCCTCTCCCCCCTCTCCCCCTCTCTCCCTCTCCCCCTCTCTCCCCCCCACCCCCCCTCTCCCTCTCTCCCC